>CAMRHE010000013.1:5472500-6097500 GCA_947044405.1 Leptodactylus fallax
AATACCAAATATGTACTTATGAATTTTTGACATAATTATTGTATGGCATAATGGCATTTCGATGCTTTTATTTATTTATTTCATACCTTTGAACTTTTATTTTTACTTTCTTTAGTCTCACTATAGAAATTGAACCAGTCATTATCTGACTGCTTTTCCATTATTATACACTTCATTGTTCATATATTGCATTGTATAACAGCTTAAGAATTGGATGATAGTCCTGACTAATAGATTTTACAAGAGGCAGGAATCACTGCTCAGGAGCTGGGCTGATATGAAAACAGCATGCGCCCCCTAAGGTGGCGTGGTGGGACCAATTAAGGTTCACATATCTTTATAAAAACCCCACCAACCAAGGGTGATACAGCAAGGGTGTCAGCTGTGTTACAGTTGACATCTGCTGTCCAAGGCACTTGCTCAGCCATATATATGATGTAACAGTACATTACAAAATAGTACATTAACTACCAACACTTCATGACAGAGTACTGACATCAGGTGGAACAGGAGTAGTATTCAAAGGTCTTTGGCACATGGGCAGTAAACAAAGGGAGATGGGGGTTTTAGTGCTAGTCATGTTGTCCAACACAAAGGGTAATTCCAACATTGGTATGGGTATTACTTAGCCTAACAGGGTGTTAACAAAAACAAAGCAGTTCAACAGTTTTATGCAAGTCTCTAGGGCTCTTGTCAGCCCAAAATGTCATGGCTCATTTCCGCTCAAGACCCTGCAATACTACTAAAGTTGGGTCTCTCCCTAGGATTAATGACAAGCAGGTTGTGCCCTACCAGTGTTTGTAAAGAAAGGTCTACAGTGGGGATTACAAATGATAGTCACCAGACATAAAGTGATGACCTCATCAGCCCCCAAAGAGGGAGTCCAAGTCTTGCTCTGATGAATCTTCCATGGCTGGTGTGGTGGTAAGCAGTGGTGACACTCAGGCTCCACCAATTGAAAATTATGGACCAAACTTGTACCCCTCAGGAGTAACACCTGACCCGTCCAGATAATATAAAAGAGGTGCTCTCCCAGTCTTCAAGGCGAAATCCCAGACATGGGATACTTGCAGCCCAATAGCCTTTTGCGCATAACCAATTGGCAAACTCCACAGACTCACCAACTGACTGGCTTGCTGACTGCTTATCTTTTTTTCCTCATTGATGTTGCACCAAAGCAGATCATGTACATAAAGCCAAAATATGTAACATCCAAGGGGAAACAGTGTGGAAACATGGAGGAGCCCTACGATGGCAGATGGTCTCTCCCTCTCTGGCAGAAAAACCTCTTGTAGGACCTAGGGCAGCAGAGTGATCAGTAGGATGCACCTGTGTGGTACATGTTTCCCCCCAGGGCACACCTTAGTGTGGGTCTCCTGCCTGTTGCAAGGGTGCCCATGATATTAGGTGGAAGGAATACACAGGAGACAAAGTTGCAGTTGAACAGCTATTGCTCACAGCACAATTTACTTAGGCAAATCTTCCAGTCATAAATAACAAGGAGGCACAGTCTTCTTAAGAATACAGTTCTCTAGTCCTCGGTCTCTTTCCACCATGATGAATATGGGATGTCACCAGTTCCATATCCCTTTTCCCAGGGCAATAAATTGGTCCTTTCTTACAGCTATTATTGGGATAATGCAGGGTTTGTTTCAGCCATGGATACAGGGTTTGTTAACTGATGGGCAATGGGAATCTTCTACCAGCAAAAAGGCTACTTCTGCGACATTCTGGGGCCCAATGTTGTGATGCAGAAAATGTTAGTAAACATAAAATAAAATATGTTATCACATGGAGCCTCCTTGTCAGACATTACAGCAGCATTTTTCAAGTTTCTTGGTTCCTAAAAAAAACTTTGGCTTTATCCCCACTCCCACCCCTATTCATGCCCAAGGGTCACAGACCCCAATATTGATTAAGGCCCCAGACTCAGACTTTGAAACATGCAACTGGAATACATAAAGTGGGGAAAAAAGTATTTAGTCAGCCACCAATTGTGCAAGTTCTCCCACTTAAAAAGGTGAGAGAGGCCTGTAATTGACATCATAGGTAGACCTCAACTATGAGAGACAAAATGAGAAAACATATCTAGAAAATCACATTGTCTGATTTTTAAAGAATTTATTTGCAAATTATGGTGGAAAATAAGTATTTGGTCACCTACAAACAAGCAAGATTTCTGGCTCTCACAGACCTGTAACTTCTTCTTTAAGAGGCTCCTCTGTCCTCCACTCATTACCTGTAGTAATGGCACCTGTTTGACATTGTTATCAGTATAAAAGACACCTGTCCACAACCTCAAACAATCACACTCCAAACTCCACTATGGTGAAGACCAAAGAGCTGTGGAAGGACACCAGAAACATAATTGTAGACCTGCACCAGGCTGAGAAGACTGTATCTGCAATAGGCAAGCAGCTTGGTGTGAAGAAATCAACTGTGGGAGCAATAATTAGAAAATGGAAGACATACAAGACCACTGATAATCTCCCTTGATCAGGGGCTCCATGCAAGATCTCACCCCGTTGGGTCAAAATGATCACAAAAACGGTGAGCAAAAATCCCAGAACCACACGGAGGGACCTAGTGAATGAACTGCAGAAAGCTGGGACTAACGTAACAAAGGTTACCGTCAGTAACACACTACGCCGCCAGGGACTCAGATGTTGCAGTGCCAGACGTGTCCCCCTGCTTAAGCAGGTACATATCCGGGCCCATCTGAAGTTTGCTAGAGAGCATTTGAATGTTCCAGAAGAGTATTGGTAAAATGTCATATGGTCAGATGAAACCAAAGCAGAACTGTTTGGTAGAAACACAACTTGTCGTGTTTGGAGGAGAGTGAATGCTGAGTTGCATCCAAAGAACACCATACCTACTGTGAAGCATGGGGGTGGCAACATCATGCTTTGGGGCTGTTTCTCTGCAAAGGGACCAGGACGACTGATCCGTGTACATGAAAGAATGAATGGGGCCATGTATCGTGAGATTTTGAGTGCAAACCTCCTTCCATCAGCAAGGGCATTGAAGATGAAACGTGGCTGGGTCTTTCAGAATGACAATGATCCCAAGCACACTGCCAGGGCAACGAAGGAGTGGCTTTGTAAGAAGCATTTCAAGGTCCTGGAGTGGCCTAGCCAGTCTCCAGATCTCAACCCCATAGAAAACCTTTAGAGGGAGATGAAAGTCCGTGTTGCCCAGCGACAACCCCAAAACATCACTGCTCTAGAGGAGATCTGCATGGAGGAATGGGCCAACATACCAGCAACAGTGTGTGCCAACCTTGTGAAGACTTACAGAAAACGTTTGACCTCTTTCATTGCCAACAAAGGATATATAACAAAGTATTAAGATGAACTTTTGTTATTGACCAAATACTTATTTTTACACCATAATTTGGAAATAAATTCTTTAAAAATCAGACAATGTGATTTTCTGGATTTGTTTTCTCATTTTGTCTCTCATAGTTGAGGTCTACCTATGATGTCAATTACAGGCCTCTCTCATCTTTTTAAGTGGGAGAACTTGCACAATTGGTGGCTGACTAAATACTTTTTTTCCCCACTGTACAGTAGTTCTTTGTCTTCAGATTCTTCTTTCCCACATGGTACTTCTTTACTTCAGGTCTCGTGAGAACATACAGTCAAGTGAGAGAGGGGCAGGTTCTCTGCTCTGAAAGGGCTACTCAATGGCAGACAAAGGCAGTACTGTACTTGCAGACATGGGGTGAAAAGCTGCATTCTATAGTACAAATGAGAAAAATATTGACACTATACTGGCTAATACAGTACAGTTGTCAAAGATGCATATGCATATTGTACATATTGTACATGTACTGTATTTACAAACAAATACTAAGTATATCTATACATAGAGTACAGAAATGTATAAGCAACACACTACATATGTGTACATATAAAAACTGTGAAAATTACATTAAAATCAAAATACTACTACTATGAGCATAGCAGCTGTGTCTGTACCATCGCTGCTAGGTGTGGAAAGTATTATATAGCACTGGCATTCACCTCTCACTGCCAGAGTCAGAGATAACTCAGATTCCAACAGATTTACCCTTTTGATGTTGTAATCAACCCCTCACACAGCTCCCTCAACCAAAAATAAAAATTGTGTCAGATGTGGTGTCGCCTTTCAATTTAGATTTTGTAAAAGTAGAAAAATAAACAGAAGAGATATAAATTTGCTATTGCCATAATAACAATGAACCATATAAAAAAAAGTTAGAAAGTCATTTTTACTGCATAGTGAATATCATAAAAAACAATGATGAAATTGTTATTTTTTCACATAGTCTCCTTTGAATGTTTCCCAAAATGGTGCGATGTACAAATTCAACTTGACTCATAATGATAAAAGTTCCCAAGTCCTGAAGATATATAAAATGATGGCAACATAAAGTAGACATATGGCAAATGTTAATTGTTAACTAATTTGTGTTGTATGACTATATCAGCTTTAGAAGAGTGAAGAAATAAGGCGATACCTTTTAGAGGCTAACTGAGTATATTTGATAAGTAAGCTTTCGAGAGTGCTAGCTCTCTTCTACAGACATGGTGTAATACTAGAAACCATCTACAACCCACAGCTGGAGATCCTACGATTTATTGCCAAGGAGCTGCAACCTGTGCTACATAGGGACAACAGACTCAAGGACATATTTCCAGTCCACCCTCTCCTTTCCTTTCGACAACCACCAAACCTGAGGCGTATTATTGTCCGGAGTGCCCTGAAGGCCCCAACTGAAAATGGCACCTCACCTTGCCTGCAAAACAGGTGCATGACCTGCAAGCACATCCATACCGCTGACAGTGTACCTATCCCACAGTCACAACAGGTGCACAGAATTAGGGGGACATTTTCCTGCAGGCCTTCCAATGTGGTATATCTCATAATGTGTGTGTAATGTCCCACCACAGGCCTCTATGTGGGGGAAACAGGGTGTAAGAGACAGCCAATGTTGTCCTAAGTTTCATTTGTCTGTATAAACTGTTAATGCTGAATGTGTTTCTGTGATTCTGTTCCTTTAAGACAGCAGCCATTGTAATTGTGACATGATGCTGGAGTGACACCCCCCCTTTTATGTCAGCCTGCCTGTTCTGCAGACAGAGTGTGAGCAGAGAAGCAGGAAGTGACGAGACAGAGAGCAGCAGCCATCTTGGCAAGAGAGAAGACAGGTGCCTGTGGTGTATTGAACTGGTGTGTAGATTTTTCTGTACAGCTAAGCTGTATCTTGGTCCAGAGACAAACAGAGTGTAAAGAGACAACAGGACTAGTGAGTCCACGTGAAAGGAACTGTACTCAGTGGCTGATCAGTGAGACTGACATTGTGACTGTGTATATGGATACCACAGATAGAGACTCGCAGTGCTGTTGACGTACTGGACAGTAACTGCTAAATCCCGGCTTACATCCCAGCTCAGTGTATGGATTCGGCAGGACTGTCAGTGTGCTGAGTGGAATCTGCTGTTGAATTACATTGCATTCATTTGGTTTCCCTGTCTGTTAAAGAGGACTTCATTTCTCCTGAGATCTTGATAACCGTGAGGAGAGGACGCTTCACTATAAAAGAAAGGACAGACTTTGGGCCCCACCGCGCGCTTCTACGGACTGTAAGCGGTCCACCTGGACCACTGGGGAAAAGGGGGTGCAACCAAATGTGAAGTCAGGGTCAGTTAGGGATAGTTTTGAGTATATTGTTCATTCAGTGTCCATACTGCAGAAGTGGACAGAGCAAAAGTAGAAACCATTGCAGAATTTGCCTTGAAATTGTTCATGTTATATTGTATATTTTGCTTGTCTTTATCCCTGTCATTTTACCTTTAACTAACCTTTATTAATTTATAGCAAATATATTTTTTTTTTCTTGAACTACCGCATGTGCGTTCATTTCTGGTTGCGGAGTCCAAACCACCTGCCTTGCTCTCGGTTCACAAGGGCAGAGACTTAGTCAGCGCATGAACTCACAAACATTCAACATTAATAACAGCAGAACATATCCCCCGGTGGCCCAACATTTCTCCAGAAAAGACCACTCTATTGAGGGTCGGTGGGGGGTGGTTTTAAAAGGAAAAAAAAAAAGCCAGAAAAAAAGAAAAAAAAAAAAAAAAAAAAAAAAAAAAAAAAAAAAAAACCTTTTAATTTTAAAAAAAAATTTTTCCACGCTTCATCTCACACTATGTATGACCTGTGAGGGCCACAAATCACCACCTGATTACAGATAGATAACAGATCCCTCTGTCACGCACCACAAATTTTAGACTATTTATTTCCTGACCTGTTGTAAATAATTTCTCTACGTATATTGCATTTTGTTATTCCAAGATCCTTTTGAAGAACCATGTCTTGTGTATGTATAAATAGTGTGAATTTTCAGTTTCTAGTATTACACCATGTCTGAAGAAGATATGTAAAACTGGAACAACTGTTCCTACAGGATCCCAGGATTTGCACTCCTCAAAAACAAACCACGAAATGGTCACAGGTTGAGAATAGTTCAGGCTTTATTAGGATAATGTGTTTCGGGGTTTACAGCGTTCAGGAGAGCGCACCCCTTTATCAGATCCTCAGTATCCGCTACCAGGTCGGTCCTGTATCACTACCTACGCCAACACCTGTAACGGCCCAACAGCTACGACCAGGGTCACGGTCTGAAGAAGAGAGCTAGCACTCTCGAAAGCTTACTTATCAAATATACTCAGTTAGCCTCTAAAAGATATTGCCTGATTTCTTCACTCTTCCACTACTTTCTATGGCTAGCATGGTACAACATTATACTACTATATCAGCTTTACAAACAGAATGATTGAAATTTTGAAAATTCCAAATTCCACGTTCTAAACATTCTGTAGATTTTGAAAAAATAAACAAAAAACATTGCATCCAATACTTACCACCAGCATAGTAAACAGAGTCAGAAAAATAATCTCAGAATTACTCAAATAAGTAAATGCATTAGTTATTCTCACATAAAATGAAACATCATATTTTGAAAATACTGCTTTAACCCTGCTGTTCTGTTCGGTCAAAAATGACCGAATTTGAAATTTGATATTTTTTTAAATATTCATTATGCGGTTCTGAAACTTGTGGTTCATTGACTTTTCCTCATTTGAGGGGTTCATACTAATAGCAGTTTTTATTTATTTATTTTTTGTTTACTTTTTGCTCCACGTCTTTTTTTACACTTGTACTGTTCGGTCAAAATTGACCGATAGCCTTTTATACTAATCTCCATCCATCTCCAAGTAAGCCTGCAAAGTATGGCATCAAAATATGAACTCTGTGCGACAGCAAAAGTTCATACGCTGTAAACGCTCAGGTATACATAGGAAAAAACCCTGGAGAAAGAGCTGAAAAAAATCAAGGTATGCGAGTAGTTTTGGATTTGACACATGGACTCAAAGGACGAAATGTTACATGTGACAATTTTTTTACATCACACCAACTGGGGCAGATGTTGCTGAAAAGAAAAATGACCATGCTGGGTACTGTTAGAAAAAATAAGCCAGAACTGCCGCAAGGTATCCTGAGTAAGAGAGACGTTTATAGTTCTACGTTTTATTTTACTGAGGATACAACAGTAGTTTCTTACGTTCCCAAAAAACACAAACAGGTCATTCTGATGAGCACAATGCACCATGATAATGCAATCAGTAACCGAGACGACAGAAAGCCAGACATGATTTTACACTGCGACGATACCCACGGCCTCCACCAGCAGTGCAACCAGCCTAAAACGGAAACGATGCGCCTTCTGTCCAACATCAAGTAATCACAAATCAAATGTGATATGTTGCAAATGAGCAAAGTACTTATGCAAAAGACATGTAAATTATACTTGTGACGAATGCAAACAGTAAATTTAGCACCTTGAACCTTATTTCACATTTTATATAGAAAAAACTAGACTTTTTATTTTTTTGTTTGTTTTTTTTTTAAAAATATATTTACATACAATTTGATGTTATTAGTTATAGTTTACATTTTGATAAAGATTTTTTTTTTGTTCAAATGTGCAATATGCATGAATAATGCAATAAGGCCATGTAACATTTTTTGACCCAAAAAAAAATAAAAATTAAGTTTTTGATTTCATTTTTCATTTGTTTATGAACAACCATGTTCACATACAGTATAATAATGCAAAAGAAATTCAAATAAAACACTTAAATTAGTTAAAAATCCAGACTTTAATAGGCCCGGTCAAAAATGACCGGAACATTATATGTGTATAGTAGAACCGAACAGAACAGCAGGGTTAAATGCCCAAACTATACTGCATCCTTATGGGGTTAAAGAAAAAAAAAAATCATATAATATATTTATGTTACTGAAAATTATTGCTGTTTTGTGAAGTCCAAAAGCTTTATAACAGGGTTCTGTTGTCAAATTAAGCAACACTAAAGTGATCACCAAAGCAGATCGATGGCTTCATAATGGAAAGCACTACATAGATCTTCTCATCTTATATTAGAAAATCTATGCTAGCTGCAAATAGGCTCTCTGTCGTGCACACAGCACGACTCCCTCATGCCCAAGTGTATGAAAGAACAACTGATTAAGGTCTAGCTTGTTTTAGCAACCTACAGTGAAGGAAGAAATGCACTTGATATCGATCCCAAGAAAGAACTAACACCTATTTCCAGTGCAAAAAAAAAAAAACATAATTGGATCACACATAATATAATTCTCATTTCTCCCTCTGAATAGATGTAATTGTTCCTGTATTTTAGCATTTTGACCTAGCATTGCTTTAGAAGCTATGTAGTGTATTGTTCTGTAATGTGCCACACAACAATTTGAGTGTTCATTTCCATGGTGTATTTTGTATCTATTCATATTGGACTTCATTACTTTCCTGCTTCTTTCTTTACACTGTACGTGTGAAACATGTATAAACATTTTATATTGTTCTTGAGCAGAAATGTATTTGGCTTGAAAAACAAAATGCCGCTAACTTCATGATATAAATATGTCAGTGTTATTACATTGTATACTGTGATGTAATGAATTTATTCTGGGGTTTTGTCCAGTTTTTTAATTTATTCTGGGCTTCATATTTATTATAGGTTGTCATATAGTATTTGTATTTAATGCGGGGTTTCATTTTGGGATTTTTATTCATACTGGACTTATCCTGGAGTTTCATTTGGACTTTGAATTTATTGGGATCTCAACCAGTTTTTGTATTTATTCTGGGGTCTTTTCTGTAATCTATATTTATTTTGTGGTCTTGTTTGAGTTGACCCAGTCTTTATTCGGTGGGCTGTATTCTGCAGTCTCATCATGGTTCTGTATTTATTTTGCAGTCTCGCCTCAGCTCTGTATTTATTCTGGGGTCTTGTTTGGGATCTGCTTTCATTCTGGAATATCAAATTCACTCTGCATTTTCTGGGTTCTAGTGTGAGATCTGAATTTATTTTGGGATTTGAATTCTAATGTGTAGTCTGTATGTATTGGGGGTCTGTATGTATTTTTGGATCTATCTCTTATATACAGTGGGGAAAAAAAGTATTTAGTCAGCCACCAATTGTGCAAGTTCTCCCACTTAAAAAGATGAGAGAGATCCTGTAATTGACATCATAGGTAGACCTCAACTATGAGAGACAAAATGAGAAAACATATCTAGAAAATCACATTGTCTGATTTTTAAAGAATTTATTTGCAAATTATGGTGGAAAAAACGTTTTCTGTAAGTCTTCACAAGGTTGGCACACACTGTTGCTGGTATGTTGGACCATTCCTCCATGCTGATCTCCTCTAGAGCAGTGATGTTTTGGGGTTGTCGCTGGGCAACACGGACTTTCATCTCCCTCCAAAGGTTTTCTATGGGGTCGAGATCTGGACACTGGCTAGGCCACTCCAGGACCTTGAAATGCTTCTTACGAAGCCACTCCTTCATTGCCCTGGCGGTGTGCTTGGGATCATTGTCATGCGAAAAGATCCAGCCATATTTCATCTTCAATGCCCTTGCTGATGGAAGGAAGTTTGCACTCAAACTTTCACGATACATGGCCCCATTCATTCTTTCATGTACACGGATCAGTTGTACTGGTCCCTTTGCAGAGAAACAGCCCCAAAGCATGATGTTGCCACCCCCATGCTTCACAGTAGGTATGGTGTTCTTTGGATGCAACTCAGCATTCACTCTCCTACAAACACGACGAGTTGTGTTTCTACCAAACAGTTCTACTTTGGTTTTATCTGACCATATGACATTCTCCCAATACTCTTCTTGAACATCCAAATGCTCTCTAGCAAACTTCAGACGGGCCCGGATATGTACTGGCTTAAGCAGGGGGACACGTCTGGCACTGCAGGATCTGAGTCCCTGGCGGCATAGTGTGTTACTGACGGTAGCCTTTGTTACGTTAGTCCCAGCTTTCTGCAGGTCATTCACTAGGTCCCTCCGTGTGGTTTTGGGATTTTTGCTCACCGTTTTTGTGATAATTTTGACCCCACGGGGTGAGATCTTATGTGGAGCTCCTGATCGAGGGAGATTAGCAGTGGTCTTGTATGTCTTCCATTTTCTAATTATTGCTCCCACAGTTGATTTCTTCACACCAAGCTGCTTGCCTATTGCAGATTCAGTCTTCCCAGTCTAGTGCAGGTCTACAATTTTGTTTCTGGTGTCCTTCCACAGCTCTTTGGTCTTCACCATAGTGGAGTTTGGAGTGTGACTGTTTGAGGTTGTTGTTTTTGGAGATATGCAACAGCCAGTTTCATCTCTATATTTGCTGGATTGACTACAGTTCACATTTATGACACTAAATGTAGCTGTTACTAAATGTTTATGTGTAGACACTCTGTACTTTTATTGTTTTGATGCTGGTTGACATACACATCCTGTTTTGATAGTGTGTGTGCTGAACTGGATCTGTTGTTCACCATGTGAGGTGATCTTCTCTTACTGCACTCATGTTTCAGTAAAAGTTTGTTTCCTGTTATATACAACTGTCAATCTGGTTTTGACTCTGCCACATCCAGCAATCGCACTCTGCAACAGGTTATGAGCCCAGTGATCAAATGAATCTCAAGTGATCAAATTAATCTCCAGTTATCAAATGAAGCCTCAGTAACCGGATAAACCCCAGTAACCAGAAGCGGCCCAGGCAGAGTGAAGTCCAGAACGGAAGACAGTGCAGCAGATGTAGACATCGATATAAGGAAGCTTCCACAGAGACATCTCCTGTACAGAAGTAAGACTGTTCCTATATATATAAAGGAGGGAGAATGGCCTGTAGTTCAGAACCTAAACTATCAGTGGCCAAGCTGAACAATGACAATTATCAGCTATGGAAATTTTAAGTGGAAATGCTATTATCCAGGGATGACTTGTGGGAAGTTATCACTACAGAGAGACCACAAGATGATTATCAGGACTGGGACAGGAAAAACAGACGGGCACGGGCCACTATAAGCTTACTAGTAGAAGATGATCAGCTTATTCACATATGCAGTGAGAATACAGCGAAAGGCATGTGGGATGTACTGAAAAGACTGCATGAGAGATCCAGTTTAAACAGCAAGTTGTTTCTGCTGAGGAAGCTCTACAAAATGAGGCTTAGTAGAGAGTAGGACATGCAGGAGCATATAAATGCCATGCTGGAGGTGATCACACAACTCAGATCAGTCAGTGAGAATGTAACAGACAGTCACTCCGCAGCCATTTTATTATGCAGTTTACCTGACACATACACTGCACTGATCAATGCGCTGGAGACACAGCCTGAGACAGATCTGACACTAACATTAGTAAAGACCAGGCTCATAGATGAGTATCAGCAAAGAAAGAAGTTTACACATGATTATACAGAAACTCAGTCCAAGACAACTCTTAAAGCTACAGAAACAAGGTCACACAAGAAGGAAACCAGAGTGTACTTTAGATGCCACAGACAAGGACACATAAAGAAAGACTGCACTATATGGAAAGCAGAGCAGATAAGGCAGCATCCCTCTTATACTAAACAGAAAGTCAAAGCCACAATTTCTGATTCAAGTGAAGGGAAGTGGAATGCCACATTTAAAGTAACAGGCAACCATAAATTGCAAGGCTGGTGCATTGACTCTGGAGCAACCAGTCACATGACAAGTGATAGAAGTCTTTTCATAGAACTTGATCTGAATAACAAAGAGACTATTTACCTCGCAGATGGGAGTAAAATATGTGCAGAAGGATATGGGAATGGAACCCTTGTATGCCCCAATGATGCGGGAAACAATTTAGCAATACCAGTAAAAAATGTACTGTATGTTCCTGATCTAGAAGGAGTACTCTTATCTGTGAAGCGTCTGACAAGCAAAGGACTCACTGTAAAATTCCAAGGTGACAAGTGTTCTATCCTAGACAGCAAGCAGATGATAGCAAGTGCCAAGTTGGATGATCATCTATATCACCTCAACACAGTGAAGGAGCAGGTGAGACTATGCACACATAAGCACAATGACTGTATACACGTGTGGCACAGGCGTTTAGGTCACAGACACCCAGAATGCATACAGGAACTACAAAAGAGGAATCTAACAAAGGATCTAACAGTATCCCCTTGTTCAGTTATTGTTAAATGTGAATGTCGTATCAAATCCAAAGCTACAAGAGCAACACTTCCTAAAATAAGTCACAATAGAGCTTCAAGACCTCTTTATCTAGTTCACAGTGATGTATGTGGTCCCCTAAACCCACCTACACCTGGAGGCAACAGGTACATAGTGACTTTCATAGATGACTATTCAAGATACACAGTCACTCACCTAATGCAACACAAGAGTGAAGTTTTTGACAAATTACAGGACTATGTAATAAGGGCAAGTAACAAGTTTCAGAGAAAACCTCTCATACTTCGGAGTGACAATGGAGGTGAATTCACAGGACATAAAATACAAGAATACTTAAAACAGAATGGAATAGAGCATCAAAAGACAGTCCCCTACACACCAGAGCAAAACGGGGTAGCTGAAAGAGCAGAACTCTGACTGAAATGATCAGATGCATGCTGACAGACTCTGGATTACCACAAAAATATTGGGGTGAAGCAGCAATGACAGCCACTTATTTGCAAAACAGACTCTTCTCTAGAACAATTGAGAAGACTCCATATGAACTTTGGCACAATGAGAAGCCGAGAGTAAAACATCTAAGAGTTTTTGGATGCAAGGCGTTCATCTACATTCCAGAAGAAAAACGCACCAAACTTCAAAACAGAGCATTTGAAGGCGTCTTTGTTGGATACAGTGACAAAGTTAAGGGTTACAGAATCCTAAATCCCAAAACTGACAAGGTTACCATTAGCAACAGCATAACTTTTGTTGAAAATCTGAGAGACAATGTAATGACAACAGAGGAAGTAAGAACAGACACTGATCAGCCAACATCTGTAACTTCTGAACAAACAGTTGAAGTGAGCACAGAATCCATCAGTACTGAAGAACAGACACAACCAAGCTCACACACAGAACCAAGATGCTCGATGAGAATCAGAGGCGTAGCTAGCGGGGGGGGGGGGGGGGCCGGCTGCCCCGGGCCCACTGACTTTTTGGGGCCCACCCGGGGGCCGCTATTAATACATCCTTTATTTCTAACTAGATTGGTGTCTGCAGACACCGATCTAGTTACAATGCTTCCTGGTGCTTAACTGTCTTGTAAACCGCAAGCCACTTCAGGCCTGCGGTTTACAAGACCCCGAGACCACAGACCGATGTCTTCGTCTAAGCACAGGCGGCGCGATGACGTCACATCGCGCCACCCGCGCTCAGACACAGACGTCATGCGCGTGGACTGGGAGGAAGCGGCGTTGGCTCCGTTCATCAGCATCGGAGGTAGGTGAGTATGACTTTTTTTTTATGGGTATATTAATAGTATAAGGGGTGGATAGGAGGGGGAAATATAGCTATAATGGGAGGATTCATTAGGGGGCATTATGACGATGGGGGGTCATTTATATAAGGGTTATTAGGGGGTATTATGAATACAAGGGGGGAGGTTATTTATATAAGGGGCCATTAGGGGGAATCATTTATATTAGGACGCATTATGAACATAAGGGTGTGATTATTGATATAAGGGGTCATTAGAGGTGCAGTATTTATGTCAGGGGGAATCAGGGGCATAATATGAGGGGGCAATTAATTTAATTAAAGTTGCACTTGCGCCTTATTAAGACTAAGACCCCACGTAGCGGGCTGCAGCAAAAAAAGCGCTGCAGGAAAAACCATGGTGGTAACATTGTGGTTTTTCCCGCAGCGCTTTTCACAGAAGGTCTGCAGAGGTTTCCCCTGTGGACTTTCTGTTTTCAATACACCTATATGGAAACCGCCGGTGTTTCCATAGGTATAACTGACATGCTGCAATTTCCGAAACCACAACGGTTTTGGAAATCGCAATGTGTCTGCTGCACGTATTTTTCCGCAGTGTGTGGATGGGATTTGCTAGAATGTCGCGGTTTTTTTTAGTGGGTTTTCGCCACATGGGGCCCCCATCCCTACTTTGCAGTATAATATGCGCAGCGGATAATCTGTAATTTCCAAAACAGTCGCAGTTTTGGAAATTGCAGAATGTCAATTATACCTACAGAAACACCAGCGGTTTCCCTATAGATATAATTGAAGCAGAAAGTCTGCAGAGGAAACCTCTGTGAACTTTCTGTGTAAAGTGCTGCTGGAAGAACCGCGATGCGTCGCCGCCACGGTTTTTCCCGCAGCTCTTTTTTGCTGCAGTACGCCACATGGGGCTTTAGCCTTAAGGTGTTTTCCAGCTCATTTTTATTGATGATCTATCCTCAGAATAAAACATCAATAAGAGATAAGTGACTCCCCACTGATCAGCTGTATGGGGGGCTATGGCGCCTGTTTATATCACACGCTGTCTGTTTATAGTGACCGTGTGATGTCATTCCAGTCTTGTCACATAGGACAAGGCTGTAGTTACATTACATGGCTGCTATGAGATGAATGACAGTGTAAACAGAGAAGGGGTCACGGCGCTTACACAGGTACCACGGTTCATTCAAACAGTTGTTCCTTGGGTCCCGGGTATTGGAACCCCCAAAATTTTTTTCCCCTTTTTTTGCCTTTTTAATTAGGAAACACCTGGGGCATTATTAATAAGGGGCACATTATTTAAAGAGGACCATTCACGTCCTCATGTATATGCGGTTTTACATACCGCTAGAAAGCCGACAGCGCACTGAATTCAGCGCACTGCCAGCTTTCACATTATATGCCCCGGGGCTGGAGATATCGGGGGTCTAAATTTCACCGTTCACTGTCAGAAGGGCGTTCCTGACAGTCTAGCTACGCTGTGAGGAACGCCCTCCCTGACTGTGCTCGTCCATAGACTTGTACTAGGGGGTGCGTTCCTCACAGCTCAGCGTCATCACTGGGCTGAGTACACCCCAGTACAATTCTATGGTTGGGTACTGTAAGGGAGGGCTTTCCTCACAGCACAACTAGACTGTCAGGAACGCCCTTCTGACAGTGAACGGTGAAATTTAGACCCCCGATATCTCCAGCCCCGGGGCATATAACGGAAAGCCGGCAGTGCGTTGAATTCAGCGCACTGTCAGCTTTCTGGCGGTATGTAAAACAGCATATACATGAGGACGTGAAAGGTCCTCTTAAAGGGGTGCAAAAGGAAGTTATTAGTTTAAAGATGCACTTGGGGGTATTATTCATTATGAGGGGTTATATTATATATTTTATAATTGGGGGTAGCAGCAGGATGGGGGCTTTGTGTAGGTGAGGACAATATGGGTCAGGTGCCTGGAAAAGTGAGGAGCCAAAGATGTCTGTGTTGCAAACTTTACAGAGACTGGAAGAAGTGGTCATGGCCGTCCAGATGAAAGAGATGCGGAATGTGAACGATTAGTCAGAGACGTCACCTGTAAGTCACTAAATGTTACTGCACTGTATTCACCTAAATCGTCTGCAGAGCCCTGTGTAGAGCCGCTATATACCACTATACGATCACCGTAAACTGATAGTATCGGTATGCAAACATGTGCAAGTAGGGGGCCCACTTGGACATGTTCGCCCCCCCTGTGCTAAACCCCTAGCTACGCCCCTGGAGAGAATAAAGGTAAACCACCTGTACGTCTCTCATACAAGGCAAGCACTGCCAGTGCTAATGAACCTGCAACTTGGGAAGACATATCTCAGCTTTCAGAAGGGGAAGCCAGTAAATGGATAAAGGCTGCAAAGGAAGAGATAAAATCCATGCATGACACTAAAACATGGACACTTACAGAACTACCACCTGGAAGGAAATCCATAGGTTGTAAATGGACTTTCAAAGTAAAATACAATGTAGATAGTACAGTGGAGCGATACAAAGCAAGACTCGTAGCCAAGGGATATTCTCAAAAATATGGAGAGGACTATGATGAGACATTTGCGCCAGTAGTCAAACATGCTACAATAAGAACTTTGCTGACAGTAACCGCAATAAGGAAAATGCAAGTAAGACACTTTGATGTAAAAACAGCGTTTCTACATGGCGAGTTAGCAGAAGATATCTACATGGAACAACCACCAGGATTCAAAGATGAGCAAAGACCAGACCTAGTATGCAAACTACAGAGGAGTATATATGGTCTAAAGCAAGTCTCTAGAGCATGGAATATGAGAATAAATGAAGTGCTTACACATGAGGACTTTCAGAGGAGTAAAGCAGACCTCTGTTTATACACAAAGAAATTGGCAGACAGGTGGATCTATGTACTCATTTATGTGGACGATATTCTGATTTGTTTCAAGCAAGAAGGGGATGAAGGAGAAATAGTACAAACCTTAAATCAGCATTTTGAGACCAAAGATCTTGGCAACGTAAATAATTATCTTGGCATTCAGATTGAGAGAGAGGAAGATGGTAGCTTCCTTCTGAACTAAAAACACAAAATACAAGAAATAATTGAGACATTTGGTATGGAAGATGCAAAACCAGTAAAATCTCCCATGGAAACCAACTACCTGAAGAAGATAGACAGCCAAGATATGCCACTACCAACTAACACTCAGTACAGGAAAGCAATAGGGAAATTGCTGTACATTAGCACCGCTACAAGGCCTGACATTGCAGCAGCAGTTGGAAAGACTTCTACACCAAGTCAGATGGACTGGAATGCTGTGAAGTGAGTCATTCGCTATCTTAAAGGGACTTTACACTACAAACTAAAGTTACCAGCAAGTGACGAAAGCACCCTGACAGGATATGTGGATGCCGATTGGGCCGGTGATATCAGTGACAGAAAATCTACAAGTGGGTGCCTGTTTCTTCTATCAGGAGGTGCTATCTGTTGGACTAGTAGAAAGCAACTTTCTGTTACATTATCGTCTACTGAAGCAGAGTGTGTTGCAGCAGCACAGGCAAGTCAAGAAGTCATATGGTTGAGACAACTATTAAAAGACTTGGGTCAACCACAGATGAAACCAACAAGAATCTTTGAGGACAATCAAGGATGTCTTGCACTTGCGCAGATGGAAAGAGTTAGCTCGAGAACCAAACACATTGATGTGAAGTACCATTTTCTGAGGGATCTTCAAGAGCAGGGACTTCTTGAGTTACTTTATTGTCCGACTGAGGATATGACAGCAGATATCCTTACCAAGCCCCTGACCGCTGAAAGACACTCGAGGCTTACAAAGAAGATGGGCCTAACAGACTCATCTTTAGCTGTTGAGAAGGGGTGTTTGAGATATGCAACAGCCAGCTTCGTCTCTATATTTGCTGGATTGACTGCAGTTCACATTTATGACACTAGATGTAGCTGTTACTAAATGTTTATCTGTAGACACTCTGTACTTTTGTTGTTTTGATGCTGGTTGACATACACATCCTGTTTTGATAGTGTGTGTGCTGAACTGGATCTGTTGTTCACCATGTAAGGTGATCTTCTCTTACTGCACTCATGTTTCACTAAAAGTTTGTTTCCTGTTATATATAACTGTCTATCTGGTTTTGACTCTGCCACATCCCGCAATCGAACTCTGCAACAGTGGACAGGAGTCTTTTATACTGATAACAATGTCAAACAGGTGCCATTACTACAGGTAATGAGTGGAGGACTGAGGAGCCTCTTAAAGAAGAAGTTTCAGGTCTGTGAGAGCCAGAAATCTTGCTTGTTTGTAGGTTACCAAATACTTATTTTCCACCATAATTTGCAAATAAATTCTTAAAAAATCAGACAATGTGATTTTCTAGATATGTTTTCTCATTTTGTCTCTCATAGTTGAGGTCTACCTATGATGTCAATTACAGGCCTCTCTAATCTTTTTAAGTGGGAGAACTTGTACAATTGGTGGCTAACTAAATACTTTTTTTCCCCACTGTATATAAAAATGAGTTTCTGTCTGTCTGTCTGTTCTTTATGCGCGATCAAACGACTGGACCGATCCTAACCAAATTTGGCACAAAGGTACATCAGGTGTCCGGGAAAGTTTTAGACTAGGTCTCAGCTCTCTAGGACATACCGTTCCTGAGATTCAGTATTCCCAAAAAATGACCTGCATTACTTAATACAAGCCTGCAAGTCTTTCACTCATATTCCAACTGCCATACACACTTCACATGTCCATTATCAGCCAATAGAAGCTCGCAGACGCTTACTCTCCTCAGGCACACAACTTTACTACAGGTTTCCATAGCAACCAAGCTATGACCTATATTAGTCAATAGCAGTTTGCAGGTCCTTAAATATTCAGTCATATCACGTGTATCAGCCAATATAAGCTTACATTTAATTTACCAGGTTTCCATAACAACACAGCCATAAATAGACTGTACTTATACTAGACTGCCATACTGGATGTCAAGTGCAAAACTGGCCAATTCTTATGGGGCCACTACACAAACAAAAAATGAAATATACCCGTGCAAAGCCAGGTCCCCCTCCCCCTGGCACACACCGCATTCCTGCACACACTATAATGCCCCATAGTGGCCCCTGCACACACTATTATGCCCCATAGTGGCCCCTGCACACACTATTATGCTCCATAGTGGCCCCTGCACACAGTATTATGCCCATAGTGGCCCCTGCAAACACTATTATGCCCCATAGTGGCCCCTGCACACAGTATTATGCCCCATAGTGGCCCCTGCACACACTATTATGCCCCATAGTGGCCCCTGCACACACTATTATGTCCCACAGTGGCCCCTTCACATAGTATTATGCCCCATTGTGCCCCATGAACTTTTCAGACCCCAGAGTATAATGATCGGAGACCCAGGGGAGGATACAAACATAAAAAACAAAGTTACTTACCTCTCCCTGGCTCTGCCGCATTCCCTGCTACCTCTTCAATGTTGGACCAAATGTCATGTGAGCCAGGCATGCATTGCGACACATAATGACGTCAGACTGGCCCACCGACGTCTGGGATGTCACCAAGGAGGCCCGAAGCCTGCTGGAGCGCAGGAGCGATAAGTAACATTGTTTTTTATGTTCCCTCACCACCCCTGGGCCTCCGATCATTATATTCTGGGGTCTGAAAAGACCCCGGAGTATAATGATAGCAATGTTTGTGGGGTTCGCGGGCTGCGGCCTTACTTACCGATCCCCGCTCCTGCTCACAGCCGCCTCCGCAGAAGGTGAAGCGCAGGCGGCCGTGAGCAGGAGCGGGGATCCGTAAGTTAATAGGGCCTGTAACATGCTGGTGTTACACCAGCAGGTAACGGCCTATTAAAAATAAAAAGCGTCAGGGGCCCGCTGGGCCCCCTAATGTCCCAGGCCCTGTGGCAGCCGCTACCGCGGCTACCCTGGTATTTACGCCACTGACTGGACTGCCATACTGGATGTCAGCATTCTTATAAATTGAAAAGTTTTTAAACTACTCATGCCCCCTGCAGCAAAACGCATGGTTGCTGCTCGAGCTAATGAAAACTCTCAGCAGACCCAAGCCCGTCTCCAATCTGACAAAGTATGTCACAGACAACAGCGAGCTGCTGAAACTCCCCAGCAGACGCAAGCCTGTCTCCAATCAGCCACATGCACACAGCTGCACTCCATGTTTCCATTACAACCCAGCCATTTTTATTCACTGCTGTAGGTCAGCTTTAAATGGGCATGATGCTGTGGATGACACTGTTACACAAGGTTACATAAACACAGCTTTACTCCAGGTTTTCCATAACAACCGATCGCAGGTTTTTCACTGATATCCAAACTGAGATACACATGATCAAACAATGCTTATGGACCAATGGAAAATCGCAGGTTCTTCAGTCTTGACATATGCACAGCTTTACACAAGGTTTCCATAGCAACCAAGCTATTTATGATCTGTATGAGTCAAAAGCAGTTCGCAGGTCCCAGTATAAGTTCACATTTCATTTACCAGGTTTCCATACCAACACAGCCATAAATAGACTGTACCTATACTGGACTGCCATACTGGATGTCAAGTGCAAAACTGACCAATTCTTATGGAGCCACTACACAAACAAAAATTAAATATACCTGTGCGAAGCTGGGTCCTTCTGCTAGTGTTTCTATAATTTCAGACTTAAAGGGGTTTTCCCATCTCCCTGTTTCAGCAGCTTTGCATGCTGTCTCTTCTTCTAACTGCCTATACTCCCCCCCCCCCCCCAGCTTACTGAACAGGACACTATGAAGTATAACAATACTTATTATGATTACTAGAAATCTAATATAAAAGCAGATCAAATAATATGCACATGCTTCTAGTGTTATCTGAGTGTTTACATAGAGAGATAACAGACACAGCTTTATCAGTAAACTGCAATTAGCTGAAGGGCAGAGCTGTAGGTAACAGTGAGAGCAGTGAGTGAGGTCACTTGTCTTGCTTATCACACAGGTCCAGTACTATAGAAACGCTGTGTAAACAATGGGAGATATAATTTCACATAGCAGGCAAACAAAGCAGCATTGCTAAAGAAATATATTTAGGAAAACTCTTCAATTTACATAAGCTATAAGTATAGATAAGATCCTTGAGCTGGGAATAACCCTTTAATGCTTTGTATTTATTTTGGGCCCAGGTCCTGGATTCATTTTAGGGTCTGTATCTATACTGGGGTTTGTATTTATTTTGTGGTCTGTATTCTGGAATCTAAATATACTTTGGGGTCTGAGTCTGGGATCTGTAATGATTTTGAAGTGCATTATGCATTACTTGTGAAAGTGTTAGGTTAGCGATCTTCTCAGAATGGCCTATGTACAGTGGCGTAACTAGGAATGGCTGGGCCCCAAGGCGAACATTTGACATGGGCCCCCCCCCCCCCGAACCGCCGCCCCCGACCCCTCCAACCCCCCCCCCCCCAAAAAAAAAAAAAAAAAACGCATTCCTGCGCACACTATTATGTGCCATAGTGGCCCCTGCACACAGTATCATGTCCCATAGTGGCCCCTGCACACAGTATCATGTCCCATAGGGGCCCCTGCACACAGTATCATGTCCCATAGGGGCCCCTGCACACAGTATCATGTCCCATAGGGGCCCCTGCACACAGTATCATGTCCCATAGGGGCCCCTGCACACAGTATCATGTCCCATAGGGGCCTCTGCACACAGTATCATGTCCCATAAGGGCCTCTGCACACAGTAGTATTCCCCATAGTCGCCCCTGCACACACTATTATATGTCCCATTGTGGACCACCCATGAACAATTATTATACTCTGGGGTCTTTTCAGACCCCAGAGTATAATAATCGGAGACCTAGGGGAGGATAGAAACATAAAAAAACAACGTTGCTTACCTGTTCCTCGCTCCGGTGCATGCCCGTGCGCTACTCCGGCCTTCTTCTTGTGCGGACCAGGCCGGCGTCACGTGATGCGGGACCGGCGTCGCGACGCAAAATGACGTCGGCTGACGTCTGGGACGTCAGCAAACAGGCCCGAGGCGCAGGAGCGGTAAGTGTATATTGTTTTTTATGTTCCCTCACCAACTCTGGGCCTCCGATTATTATACTCCGGGGTCTGAAAAGACCCCGAAGTATAATGATAGCAGGTGTTCGGCCCGCGGCCTCACATACCGATCCCCGCTCCTGCTCCGCAGAATCGGAAGCGCAGGCGGCCGTGAGCGGGACCTCGGGGGAACGGTAAGTATATAGGGCCCGTTACCTGCTGAGATTACTCCAGCAGATAACGGACTATATAAAAAAAAAAAAAAAAAAAAAAAACCGCATCGGGGGCCCGCGGGGCCCTGTAATGTCCCGGGCCCTGTGGCAGCTGCTACCACTGCTACCCCGGTAGTTACGCCCCTGCCTATGTATCTCTTTGATGTAACTATGTAAAGTACTAAGGTTTGAAGCCACACACTTAAACCACACCATATTTCTTACTTGTATTAAAACCTGGCCAGTATTTATTGAGGGGAACTGTGACAAACCTAAAGCCTTACTCATATGACAGTATAAAATTAAATTTAAAAAAAAAAAAGTTTTTTTTTAACATCACATGGTGGATTTTAAGACAATAACAGTGATTTAGAGTATTCAAATGTCATATTTTTTTTAATTAATTTTTTCAAAAAAGGATAGTTAAAAAAGCAGCCTGTTATATATGTCTCCATTTTGAGGGACACACAAACCCAATAGAAATCAATTTATCAATTTTTAATGCATTAGTTGCGTCCGTTAAACATGTATCAGTGGGTTGGGTCAAAAAACAAAACCAATAAAATTCATCCATTTTTAGGCCAGGGCACCATGTAGTTTAATGTAAAATCTGTGATTTGAAGCCGCGTTTTACAGTACTTCTGACTAATCCCATCCACCCATTGCAGAAAAATATCCGCAGCGGAAATGCATGCGATTTCAAAAACCGTTGCATTTTTGCAAATCATATCATGTCAATTATACCTACTGAAATGCTGCTGTTTTCCGTATAGGTATAATAGAAGTAGATATTCCGCAGAGGAAAACTCTGCAGACTTTCTATGAAAAGCGCTGTGGGAAAAACCACAATGCATTTCTGCTGTGGTTTTTTCTGCAACGCTTTTTAGCTGCGTCTTGCTAAGTGGGGTCTTAGCCTAATGGTTATTTATGGCTTTGGCTCAAAAAACTGCAGCAAAAAACACAGTTTTTCCACAACATAACTGTTGTTTTCAGTATATTCTCTACAATTACAGATAGTATATGAACCTATTAATTTCTTTGGCACCAAACACACATCTGTAGATTTTACAAATTAGTGACCAGGCTCTAGAAACTATGCGTAAAATATGGAGCAGATCCTATTCCTGTTCATATTTGCGGCATAGACTCGCCAATACAAGTGTATCAACCATACAAGTCTTTTTGAGGATCCATGATTACGGATGATATACTGATGCAATGTGGACATGTGTTTTTTGCAAAATACGAATCCATTTTTGCAGGTAGTAAAGACCATTATAGTCATGTGTATAGCTTAAAGGGAATCTGTCAGGTCAATCTGGGACACTAAACCATCCACAGGTCCTTATAGACCTGAGGTTTAGTGCCCCAGATTGCCCTGTTGTAATGCAATCCACAGGCGCATTAAAAATAAAAAACCTTTATACTTACCTAGATAAAGGTCCAATCGACACTGTTTGGTGAGATGGGTCCGGCTTATTCATGAGGCACACCTCCCGGCACCTGCGCTGTTCTTCAGTGAAGCCAAAGATGGACAACCCGGCTTCACTGCGTAATTGCAGGGCATGCGCAGGAGCGCAGAGTACAGCGGCAGGGTAAGTATAAAGCTTTTTTATTTTTAATGCGGCCATGGATTGCGTTATAACAGGGTGATTTGGGACACTAAACCCCAAGTCCATATGGACGTGTGGGTGGTTTAGTCTCCCTTATTGCTCTGACAGATTCTATTTAAGTTGGGGAAAACTCTTCAGATTTACCTTCCATTGTTTTAAATGACAACACGTCTTTTTTTCAGTGCAGAAAAAAATAGAGTCATCTGAATTGGGCTAACCAGCATGCAGGCCTCTCACATATGCATAAAACCTATTTGGACCCCCATGGGTAATCTCCTGGAGGAAAGGAGTAAGTCTACAGGCCAGAATCTTTTAGTATAATTTTGAGATTCATGGTAAGGAGATATATTGGGCAGTATTTTTGAGAGAGTGATGTATCCTTTCCTTTCTTATAGATAACTGTGATATGGGTCTGGAGAGTATAGCATGGGAGGTTCTGATCAGATGTGAGAGAGTTAAATGCTGTTATAAAATGAGGGAAAGGATGTCAGCAAAGGTTTAATAGGGTTAATGTAATATTTATTTTTTTTTTTTAAAACCCCTGGAATTAAAGCTGAAAGTCTATATTTTATTTCAAATCCATTGTACTGGTGGTACAGAAACTAAATTCTGAAAATTCTAGTTTATACATGTCTATGGAAATAAATACATAATATGTCACTTTTAATCACATTATATATATATTTACATATGCAAATGTTCAATTCTGCAGAGAAACCTATTTGTGATGCTGTGTAATTTTCTTAGAAATGCACTTTAAGTTAAAAAAATGAAAATACCCTGGATTAAAAGAAATAATATTATTTTCCAGTGCATAACATTTCCCCATATTCTATATTTGAGAGATAAAAAAAAAATCTACTGTATGGTTGAATGGAGGGCAATATGAAAATGAGGACAGTTTAAGACTGTGGAAGCATTAAATGTATTCTTTGAAAAAGCTTTGAAAGGATTCGCCAGGCTCTGTCTGCCCCTTGAAGTGTAATCAATGTTATGCTTCACAATCACCATAAATCCGCTTCAAAGATGTATTTGAATACTTGTCAAAGAATAGAAATGCGATTCTAACATTGCTTTGGAGATCTTAATGTCATAGTTTCCATAGGACAGAGAAAGGATATAGAAGGAGGACACTTCAATGCATTCTGTTTCAAAGTACGTTCTATGCAGATGCTTCTCCCTGAGCCATTAAAATATGTATAAACCACAAGGTGTGTGAAGATCAATTTCTCAGGATACTCTCTATTTTCTTATCTATTTCTTCTTTACTGTTAGCTTTTTGGTGTAGACATAGCAAAACCAGTCATGGCTTCATGCTCTATATTTCTTTCTCTGTCTTTAAATATTGATAGTTCATATTTGAGTCACTAAGAGGGCATAGAAGAACATGTCCAACTCATATAACATTGGTGCTGGTTGGCAGTTTGTATATTAAATAAAGGAGGCTTGCTTATTGTCTCTTTGTATGCTTCACTAAAATAATAAAATATTTCACATTACAATATACATTAGAAATAGTCCATACGGTAAACAAGTCTATACATTTGAAAAAATTCTGTCAGAGGATGAATGCATAAGGGACGAACATGAATTAAATTATTTTATTATAATAATCTCAAATCTAAACAAGGAAATAGCATCCAATGAAAAGCCTCAAATTCAACAAGTCCTGGTAGCTGTGATATAGGGTGCACTACGGTACTGTTTATACTCACCTATCCAGGTACTGAGCTCAATGTGCCCCTTAGAATAATGCAGAAAATATATAACACCACAGTTAATGTATCTGTATGTCTATATGGCTAATAATATTATTTAATATCAATTAAATTATAGCTATATTGCTAATGTCTGCCATTTATTCGCATTGAACAAAATAAGTATATAGCATATAAATGCATACTACAGGTATTCTTCAAATATATTTTTTTTAAAATATAATATGGTCTGCAAGTTACACAACTGTATGTACATAACACAATGCAATATATTTTATTACCCCATTATTTATCCAGAAAATCTAAAAAAATTCACCACTAAAATGTCAGGAATTCCAGAATACTAGCTCGTGTTTACAGTCGCCCCCAAACAAACAACTCTGCCTGGGTCTGCAAAACCTGTTAGAACTTTAAGGCACAGACCCAATCAGAGCTCTGCCTCATCATTCAATTAAGGTGAGGTATTTAAGCCCTAATGAACTTCTTTGCCTGTGAGTGCAGACAATGACACAGGAGGTGGCACAGGGGGTGGCACTGAACTGGCTGTGGACTGCCTACTTATGTAGGTTCCTGTGATGTAGGGCAAAATAAGGGGGAAATAAGGATGCTGTATTTAAGAGGCATTGTGATTGGCTCATTTCTTTAGCTAGCACCCTGGATGACATAGCGCTGCCCAAGGGCAGATTGGCAAAGTAGTTTACCAGGAATTTTCCCAGAGGTCTGCTCCACTTACTGATTAGGAACCGCTGTGCTAAACAGATGTATATAGATAGCTCCATATACTTGTTACTGTGATAGAACCTTTGGAGGACCGAAAGGTCCTTCAGTCACAGCAACAAGACCACTCTGAACATTGGAGAAGATAAAGCCTGAGGTGTAATGTGAATTGTGAATGTGGTATGAGTGTGTGTTGTAAAAGTGAGTCATGTGATATATATATGATAGGAGTCTGCCCCAAAAAACTCCACAGTTCCACTTCAATTTCCATTGTTCTGTATAAACACTGTGCAATATCACTTCTATTTCCATAGCATACTTAGGAACAACAGGGCCCCATAGCAAGATTTTGACTGACCCCCCCCCCCCCCGTCCCCACATGGTACAATGCCCCCTTTCCTGCTCTCCACACAGTATAATAATCCCTGCCAACATAAAGTATACTGTCCCCATTTCTGGCCCCCACACATTAATTGCCTCCTTTACTGGCCCCCAGCACAATATACCACCCATTGATAGGCCCCCCCACAGTAATTGCCCTCTTTACTGCTCCCACAGTATACTGCCCCTTTACAGGTACAAATACATTAAGAGCCCCCTTTACAGGCCCGTACAGTAAGGGCCCCCTCTACAGGCCCCCACTGAGTGACTTTAGGCCATTTCTTACTGGATTACTCCAGCAGGTAACGGCCAATAGTTTGTGAGTAGCATCCCAGGCATTCACTTTTCTTCATTTATTATGTAAAATTACTATTTTTTTGTGTTTTCTAGTACAGATGAAGTTTTACGGCTTATTATTCATTATATGGCCTATTGGTGATACCATATTTAATTCCATTAAACTTTATATACCACAGCAAATCCCAAAGCCTCTGACTCTTATATGAACATATGAATACTTAAACCAGCCAGAGCAGTAAAGATGAGCATCTGTGCTATGTGCTTATTGTACATTTTATGCAACTAATTTGCATTTACGTTCAACAATAAAATCATCTTTGTTTTTTCTGCCCTTTTAAACCAAAAATAGTACTTTTAATTAGTAGTATAGTTTTTAATAAGTTTCTTATGTAAGGAAAAATATCTTATGATTTAACCCAGGTTCATTTTAGATGCATAATACTGCATTTTACAGCATATAACACTGCTACATTACTTCACTACAAAATAAATAAATCATTCATAGTTATTAAGTGTGCCACCTTTTTAATGTACTTATTAAATTAATCAATTACATTCAATTTCATTCCAGTTTGACCAAGGAATGACTGAAAAGAATAAGATATGATGATAAAGTCACAAATACCTATATTTTATTTTAGCAAATACATTTTTATAGAATTTTTACAAAGAAAGCATACAAAAGAGTACGATAAAAACATATACAGTAAAACAGTATACCGTACAATAAATCTGATACATCCTGCAAGAGCAGGAAAAGGCGTTTCAATGGACGCCACGATGACCTTGCAGAAATAACACTGTAACTATAACAAAAAGGAACAAGAGAAAAAAAAAAAAGGGGGGGGGGGACCAACATACAAGAGAATGTGACCCAAGTGTGGGAAATATTGTGTGTAGCAACACTGAGAGTAAAAGTGGACGAGCTACGTAAGCCCTGGGAGTCAGACTAATTCATTAGGAACCAGGAAATGGATGATGAGGCAGCCAGGAGGACCAGTGGAAATAAAAGTCTTTGAGCCTACCCCACTGACAAGCAAGCATATGCTCTTATATGCAATTAGTAGAGACAATAGATAAAAGTTCAGCAATGCGTGGGAGTATAAGCATTTTATAAAGGACTATTCTGCCCATCCATGAGTGTTCAAACTTGGCCAATCTCTTCAGTTCAGATTGGATGGTAGATATTAAAGGGGGAAAATTGACTGCTACTAAGGATTTAACGAATGCCTATATTTTAAGATGTGTCTATAGAGAGTGTTGTCTAGGATGTTTCTTCCTCCTCTCTTTGTCAGTAAAAAAAGGGGTCTGACTGACTGACTCATTACAATAAAAAAGCCAGCTGACACCTCTGTTACAGCTGATGTAGAGACGGAGAAGGAAGGTGGTTTATCTATTGAAATGAGCCAGGCATCCAACTCACTTTATGCACGTCAACAAACTTAGGACTTACAATGTACTGTAGCAACAATAACACAACCTCATTCACAATTTTTGGTGTATCACCAGGTAAAAGATATGCATGCATACCACTGAAAAAGTAAATGCCTTACTAAGTACATATTGATACAGTCATAGAAATACCACTGAACTAGTGTAACAAAGCAACAATATGAAGTTTTAAGTCTGGCAGTAGTGTATGTGCACTTGAGTAGCCATCATTTTCATGTTGTCTTGACCAGAGGGCTGAATTTCAACGGTTTTGTAAGTGGTCGACAAAACAAGTCGGAGAAATTTGCCAAAGAAGAATGGTCTAAATTCCAGCAGAGCATTGTAAGAAACTCATTGATGGTTACCGGAAGCGGTTGTTCGCAGTTATTTTGTCTAAAGGTTGTGCTACCAAGTATTAGGCTGAGGGTGCCAATACTTTTGTCCGGCCCATTTTTGGAGTTTTGTGTAAAATGATCAATGATTTGACTTTTTTTTTCATTCTCTTTTGTGTTTTTTCATTGCAAGCAAAATAAATGAAGATATTATTACCAAAGAATTTGTGATTGCAATCATTTTCTGGAAGAAATTGAGTATTATCTGACAGAATTGCAGGGGTGCCAATACTTTTGGCCATCACTGTATATAACTATTTAAAACTTGTCACCACGGCACTGAGTTTGACTCCGGGGCAGGTGAATAGGGGATAGGAGGTTTCAAATTTAATCCTAAACTGTATCTGAGCCATATGAGGATTTTTCATCAGGGATATTATGGATACATAATATTTAGGGGAGGTGTTGTCATTGACCGCAATAGACATATTAACAATAAGGTCTAATATGTAGTTGTGTAACCAACCCATAAGAAATTGACTTTGGAGATAAACACTAGACTCAACTTCTAGTAAAGGTGGTCTCCTGTTGAACCTTTTTATTATGTCAGAGTCTGGGGCCCACCATAGGATCCCTACTACTCCCATGGGCCAGTCTGACACTGGAATGGGAATAGTTGGCTTGTATTCACAGTCTGTCTTGAGCAGTGGGTTAACAGGTAAACAACTGTTCAATGACAGTATCTGCTAACTGTGGAACTGTATATAAGTATTAGTGTTTGTGTATTAGGGTTTACAGACATCCCTCTCAGATTCCTCAGATTCATTTTCTTTTTTTTTTATTTTGTAATTTTTATTAAAAGATACAAAGAAAGAAAACAAGTGTACATACAAATCTGTGGTATACAAAGTGTTTTTCCATCTTCGAAAAACAACATATTACCGACACGCAGGTCAGCTGGTATGCAAATACATAACAAAAAGTTTCAAATCATGACATCGAGCTGTGAGAGAATATGAACAATGTACAAGATATAATCAAATATTTAGCGGGAAATGATAAGTTAAGTGTAATGTATTTAAGGGAGAGAGGGGTAGTGGACTAACCTAAATAACAGTTTATTGGGAGTTAACTCTATGGCAAAACTCTGACAAGGTTGGGAATTCCTGGTATTTCTACTTTACCAGTATGCATGGTCTGGCAGCAATTAAAATATGGGGAACAGGCCATCTAAATGGATGTTGCAAGTCAGCAACTCCTATATTTAAGAGGTCTCTGGTTTAATAATCACATCATTGATCATGCCTATAAGCGAAAACACCTGTTGCCAAAATTGAGACAATTCCACCATGAGTGACTTGCTGTACCTCTACTTTGGCAACCTCTCCAACAGAGCTGTGAGTAACTGGGAATAGCATGAGCCAAACATTCAGGAGTAAGATTTTTTTGTATTGTTCAATATGATTAGTACATGAGATATTGCTAGAGATACATCGTTGAGCTTTACACTCATTGCTCAATCGAAAAATTACAGTTCAGGTCACATTCCAATTTATTCATATATGGCACTTTGGAAGTGTAGGATGGTGATGTCAAGGATGAATATGCTATTGATAAACCTCCAAACATCCCAAAACGACCTGAAATATAGACCTGTAGTTGTTTGTACTGAGGTAAGGAAGGAGAAACAGTAAACTTCGAGAGTAAATATCTGAGTTGTAAGTATTAAAAAAAATGGTGTGAGATTTACGACTAAGTCCAACCACACCTTTATACTAGTCTCCAGCATAGGAAGAACTAGAGACATGGTAAGGAGTTTAACATGTAGCACCTCCATCAATGCTCTGATAGAATGGTAAGGAGTAAATAGAGCTTCAATTTGCAACCATCGATGTGTGTATGTAGAATTCCAACAATCCTTCAGTGCAGCAATAATCAAAGCTTTGTGATACACAACTAAATTGTGAATCCCTAGTTCTCCTTCCTTGAATGGTAGAAACATAATAAACCTAGCCACTCTAGGGTGCTTTTGAGCCCAAATAAAGTTCATCATGTCCTTTTGTAATTTATATAGGAAGGTGAATAGGAACCACATCAGGATGCATCGCAATATATATAGCATGTTAGGCAAAAGTAACATTTTACAATGTGCAATCCAGGAAAGCTCAAATTATGTCAAATTGCAAATTCCATTTTTTGCTTCAAATCAAGCGACAGGGCTAACATACTCCTTTCATAGATAACATTAGGGGGTAGCATAGTGTAATACCTAAATAGCAGATCCCATCCTCCTTCTACAAAAAAAATCCCATCCTCCTTCTAAATGTGACTTCAATTGAGAAGAGAATTGTGTACTCTGTAAAAAACTTCAGCATCTAAGGACAAGAGCTTACTGGGGGTCCCAGAGAGCTTCGCCACCTAAAGGAGATCAATCATCCTATTCGTACCATCTTTGGAATGTCTCCCCACCAGATACTCAACCTAATCAGGAGATATTAGAGATATTAGGGATGGGAGTATCTTATGTATCCTCATATCCAGGAGCTTGGCATAAATATTTAGGTCACAATTTAACAGCGATATAGGTATGAAATTTTCAGGCTTACCTGGTTTTGGCAAAGCAGTGATATTTGCTTCCAGACCCAATGGGGAGATATTTTGATTTACTTTCCAAGAGCTAAATGAACAGACCAAATGCGGGGATAATATATCATAAAATTGTCTCTATTATTAAATTTATGCCATCCGATCCAGGAGATTTGTGTAGCTTAGTAGATCGCATGACTTTGTGGACCTCAGATATAGTCAAGGGGGAGTTCAGGGCTGTTCCTCAGTTAGGCAAGGAAGAGATAAAGTAGACAGAAACTCTTGTATCTCCTCTAAAGATGGCTGAACAGTTGAACTATCAGAGTTCAGATTGTAGAGCTTTGCATAATACTGTTTGAAAGCCTCAGCTATATCAATGGTATTTTCATGAGGATTGGGCGCTAGATATTCTATCCTAGAATTAGCTACATGTGTTTTCACTCTCTTGGCCAAGATAGAGCTAGCTTTATCGCTAAAGGCATAGAACTTGAATTTGCATTTCTTCATGTTATGTTCATAGGTATCTAACAACAATGTTGCATAATTGAAGTCGCAAATGTCTCAGATGCTCACAATGATCCTTAGTAGGATCTGCGTAAGTCAGATATGAGCGTATCAAGATATCTACATTATTGTTTATTAGCATAGGAAGCTGTCTTAATAAAAACACCCATTATATAAGCTTTATGGGCAGACCACAAAGTCTCATCTGAGACAGCATCAGAATTATTAAACAGGAAAAATTCCTGCAACGTCTGTCACAAATAGTCCTTGTTTGTTTGATACTTCAACAGAATTGAGAGCTATCTGGGGCTTGGATTTTGGGCATACTCTTCTACTATGGACAAAAATATAAGAGTGCGGTCTGACCATGTTATCATGCCAATCTTAGAGGAGAGTCAAGCTGGAAGGGCCTTTTGATTAACCAGAAAATAATCAATCCTCGAGTATGAGCGATGTCTAGCAGAGAAAAATGAAAAGTCCTTCTCCCAGACATGCTGGTATTATATCATGGAGATTCTCTTCTGTAAATAGAAAGACATGTATCTGCCTATCTGAGTGAGATCTTGCAATACAGTCTATCATGCGGGAAATGGGTGTATTAAAATCACTGCACATTATTAGCAGGCCTTATGTGACCTTGTGTGATTTGGGGCACATATCGAAGTAATCGTATATGTTTGACCCTTGATATTGCAAACTAGGACTATGTGTCTACATTTAGGGTCTACCATCTGATTTAGCAGCTGGAAGGCTACAGAACATTTAATAAGAATTCTGACAACTTCTGATTTAGTAGCAGCTGTTGCATGAAAACAAACTGGGAACTGTTTATGTGATAGATGGGATGTGTCTTTTTCCAGACGATGGGTATCTTGAATACAAACAATGTTGCTACAGGATTTTAGAACCTCTCTCTATAGCATAGACATCTTATAAGAGGAGTTTAAACCCCTGACATTCAAAGACATACATTGAAATACCATTAAAATGTAGGAGTAGGTCCGGGGAATCCATGTTAAAGATGCAGAACATTAATAGATAGGCTGTGTACCTGGAAAAATAACAAAATAAAAACAAAACAGAAATAGCAACTGGAAAAATATAGGCTATAGGGTGAATATAGAGTGTTAGTGTGCTATTGCACACAACATATTAATTAATACCTCATGAGAACAACAACAAAGAGTCCTGTATAACTCTTCCACCAAGCTCCGAACCTCAAGTAGTAGACCACTCCTGGGGAATGGCAGGTAAGGGCTGTGCCTCCTTTTCAGATTATCAATTCATAGGAAATCCTCATTTCTATGGAATGTTAGCATCCTGGAAAACTTTGGTGAGCGTAGCAAATTCCCTACCACAGGCCAATGTAGCCGCTGACAGATCAGGATAGTTGGAGATGTTCTGGTATAGCTCTGGAAACTCTGGGTGGAGACGAGATGTTGCTGGAGAGAGTCTTTCACTTTAAAGAAAGGAATCCTGGCCAGGGTGTAATGCAGTAACGCTGGGTTCCATGATTTAGGTTTATTTGATCTGTAACTACTTCTTGGAGCAGGTTTAGAAAAAATGCTCCCCAGTTCTTCTTCCAGGACAGGCTCAGGGATACCTCTTATTCTCACACTGTTGCACCAGGATCTGTCCTCCAAGTCTGTCATTTTGTGTTTAATTTGCAGGAGGTCTTCCTCTAAGACAGCATGAGCATCTATAAGCTCCTTATGAGAAACTGCATATGGTGCCATTTTTCTCCATATGAGTTGTTCTATCCCCTAAATCCAATCCTGCATAGATCATTCAGCATCCTCGAAAGTCATCAATTAAAAAAATGCATAGAGAATTAAGCATAACTTGCATCGCCGATTTAGTCAGGGGACTGCCAGGGTCAGTGCGGACTTCTTTGTCCCCAAAGTGTTCTGCGATGCATCCCTGAGAAGAAGGAGACCATAAGGCCTTAAAGGGAGTCTATCATTGAGCCTTTAGAAAGGCTATTGTAGGCATAACTTTTATTTTCTGACTCTTGCCGGCGTTTTTCAGAAAAAGCCTTTTTCTTGTTATGTAAATTAGCTTCCACGGAGCATAGGGGGCGTTCACCCTGTTGTCTGAGCACCCCCTGTGTCATCACCCTCTCCCTGCATCGCCGCCCCCTTCTTCCTTCTTGTTAATGCCTACGCCGCGAGATTTTGTTCGAGCTGACAGGAGGAAGAAGCAAAGAGGAGGAGGAGAAGGCGTCAACAAGAAGGAAGAAGGGGGCGGCAATGCAGGAAGAAAGTGATGACGCGAGGGGTGTTCGGCACACAGGGGGGAAGGCCCCCTGTGCTCTGTGGAAGCTAATTTACATAACAAGAAAAAGGCTTTTTTTTGAAAAATGACGGCAACAGTCAGGAAATAAAAGGTATGCCTACAATAGCCTATCTAAAGGCTACATGAATATAGCCTTAGCTAAAAATTGAAAATCTCAATCATAGACTCCCTTTAAGTGCCATTAAATGACGAAAGTAAGAAGCGCCTTGCTGAAAACCTCTAGTAAAGAATTTGGTTAGTTTTGCTGGGGATGTCTTTTTATTACGGCATTTTGTCATCATAGATGCCAGGGTAGATGTAGCAATCTTTTAGACAAGAAATAGCAGGTTTTTGCTGCGGTGAGCCATTGATCAGGAGTTCCAGCTTTATGTGACTGGTACCATTAGCAGGCCACGCCACCCTCATATTCATTTTCTGTCCCCTGGCTTCCCGTGGTGGAATGCAGAAGTAAAGTTTCAGCATTTCGCCTCTTCTTTGTGCTACTGATTAGGCCTGGATGAATGTTTGTCTGCTCCACTGTCTGTAGAACTCTAAATCTTTTAGACAGTGCAAGGATTTTCTAAAGTGTCTGATGCTGGTTGAAAATTCCAACAGAATTTAGCCGCATTGTCCAGAATTTTGGTGCGTTGTCTGGTGCATAGTTTTGCATATTAAGTCCTGTCCCCTTTTCAAGAAGCCTCTCCACCTGTCAGACGAGGTGCAGAAACTGAGGTATACAGCATGTACGTCAGTTTTTAGCACAAATTACACCAGAATTCTATGTGAATGTCCATTCCACAGACATTCTCGGGCTTTGCAGAATTTCATCCAAGAACCCAATACTGGATGGATTGGATGGCAAAGTTTATGGATGGGTGCAGAAAAACTGTCCTAGCCTTCCATGTGAAGCTGGGTTATGACCAGAAAGTCTATGTGAACTGTCAGGCTGTGAAGCGATCCACTCAACCAGAGTACCAGTACCGCATCCACCCATGGGAACAGGTGGAGTTTTCATTGCAGCTGGGCCCAAAAAGCTATTGGGCCATCGAAGTTACTAGCCCTGTCATCCATTTATATACAATTCTTAATAAAGCTGTGGCTTGTAAATTGGTAGGCACAGTCAAAGGCTGTGAGAATGGTATGTAGGACAAGTTGGTGCTACGCACTGGGATAATATTTACAGGAATATTAAAGGTATATCACAGAGTACTAATCACCATTTCTAAGATTTAAGGTTATTGAGCAGAAGTCCATAAGAAAATTGAGGCTCAAATCAATATGAAAATTCCCAAGGGTGTAAAATGGGCAATTTTGCACTCAACTCTTGACATGGATGGGGGGCCTTCTAAGTAAGGGTAAGTTCATATGGAGGAATTTGGGGCTGATTTTGAGGTAAATGCTACCTCAAAATCAATGCCAAGTTCCATCTCGAGTCTGCCTACCATTGTTTTCAATGGGGCCTGCTCAGTCTTAGTCTGAAGGCCCATGTTGCTGAAACGCAGTTTTTCTGAGCCAAAGCCAGGAATGGATTGTGAAGAAGGTAAAATTATAAGTTCTTCTTTATATTTCCCATTCCTTTTGTAGCCATTCTTAACATTAGCTCAAAAAACCGCAGCAAAATCTGCAACAAAAAAAAGCTGCGTTTCCACAACGTGGGCCCTCAGCCTTACAGTGGATTCTGTGGCTGATTCCGAAGCAGAATCCATGGGGGGGGAGACATATGCACCTGTTTTTTTCATCCTTTACAATGCAGAAGTTGAAGACTGGATTCACACAGCACTTTTGTGCTGAAGAACTGCACATGATTTTTAATTGCAGTAATGAGTAGCAAATGTTAATATACATCTCACTTGTATAACAACCATTAAACGGAAAACCTCTGTGTTACTGGTTATTAGCATACAGGTGAGATACATAGTAACATGTGCTAGGTGTTACTACAGTTAAAAACTGAATGGAGTTCTCCAACAATCCATCCAAAAACAGCCATGTTAATAGACACATTGGGGCACATTTATTAAGCTACTTGCGCCTCTTTGGCCTTTTTTTCAGATGTTATGCTGCCCTTGCCACTTTTGCTTTCTGTTGAGAAAAGGGGCGTAGTCTAAATGGAGAACCTTTTCACCCTGTATTTATTACTTCCACCTTTTTTAAAAAGGGCAAAAAAGGCGCAAATGCACTGCAGTCCATGGGCAGCATAAAAGAGCCCATCAGGTCAGACTGTGTTAAAGATGAGCAATTGTGCTATATTTTTTTTAGCAAAAAAGGGGCAATTGCACCGTTTTGAACAAAAGAGGAGCAAAGTGCATATGGCTTATAAAGGCGTTTTGAAACAAACTAACACTTGCACAACATTTAACAACTAGGTGCTCCTACATCATAAATAGGCACCACAGTAACACTAGTCTAAAAAAAGGCGCACCTTCCAAAAATATGGCCAATAAAGGGGCAGATGATAAGTAACCCCACACTGAAGTTAATGGGGCAAATTTGGTGCCAAGACTGGTATATCATACACAAGTCTTAATAAAGGCCCTGACTGGTGCAGGGAGTGGGAAGTTTACAAAGAAGCAGCAGCCTCTTCACAAATCTGTTGGAAATCCTTGTGCCAGAATGGAAATCTATTCCAATTAGGAACTGGCATATATTTCCATTCTAACTCACGCCAGAAAACGAAATCGGTCGCACAATGTGGCAGGCAAGGTGTGGATCAGGGATTATGGAATATGTTTGGCGCAAGAAAGGGCCTTGCGCCAAGCGTGCAACTTAATATCATCCCTCTACACCAGAAAACTGACATAAAGAGGATGATTAATTTCTCCCATTTTATTCTCAAAAGGGCCATGTGACGGATGTTGCAAAAACAGCCATTGCACAGCCGTTATTCACTGTCGTAAATAAGGCCTAAGTCTGCAGCTTGTGAATTAAATGCTTTGAGTTTTTAGCCTAGATCTTACTCTTTCGCAGCATTTCTTTAATGAAATCTGCAGGGAAAATGCACCATTTGAAGTGAAGATTTCCAGCAGATCTTTTGCGAAAATTTCCTATAAGAACATACCCTTAGGCTCCATTCCCATCAACGTTCATTGTAAGAACAATGGGGATACATGTCCATTTCCTAACGGACCGTTAAAAAAATAGAATGTATTTTATGCTTGTCTGTTTTCACAGACAGACATACCAATTCAAGTTACTGGGTCAGTTTTTAACCTTCAAAACAAATTTGCATCCATTTGATGGTTGAGTGAGTTGTGTCAAAAATAATAGACCAATGAACTTCATCCATTTTTTTAACAGATGACAACCTGATGCAAAACAGACATTAACCCTTTCCCAAAATTCACCATACTATAACGGCAGAAGTTGGGTGTTTAAATATGACAGCTGCTAAGAAGCTGACTGGCCAGCATAGCCACCTGGATTATAGAGTAGAGACCTGGCAGTAATACCCACCTGCTCCGATCGTGGTTATAACCTTTTTATACTGGCCCCCCTAATTTAAAAAAAATGCCCACCAGTGTTGCCCCTATTTTCTTCCGGTACAGCTCCCACGTCATGTGATCATAAGAGATGTTCTGTCTTGTGAATATTCCCAGGCCTGTCTTAGCTATATTCCTATTGAGGCTTACCTGTGGCATGCTTCAATCAGTATACATAGATTTACTCATATACTGCAATACAGTAATACAGTAGTATTGCAGTCTATAGGACAAGGGATCTTAAAATCACAGATTCAATTCCCTTAGGGGGGATGTAAAAGTTTAAAAAAAAATACAAAACTTCACCCCCCTTTCCCTAGATCTAAGCTTTCTGCATTAGCATGCTGGGGTTGAAAATTAACAAGATCCTTTGACTTCCATGCAGATATTTTTTCCAGTACATGTGGATGAGATTTTGAAAACCCCATTCGCATGTATTGAACTGTAAATTGATTTGCAGCAAATACTCCACATTGTTTTTCATCTTTTTGAAAGCCAGTTTCTCAGGGAGCCAATGCATTAAAAAGTGTTTTTCAAAAAATACTTGCTGTTTTTCATGGATATGAAAAACATTATTATGTACAATACATGACACATTTCCATGTTTTTGCATCCACTAAAACCATAATAGACATTGTAAATATCTTGTCCTTGTATGTTGTAAAATTCTTTCTGAGTTGGTTATTGACTTAAAAAATCTGAGTATAAGATAGAATGTACCTTAGGACATAAATAAAATAGATGAAAAAATGTACTACTAATCTATTGCACAATTCACACATTATTCCCTTCCTCTATTTCTGTGTTTTCAGTAAATGAAGAAATAGAAAATATGCTTCACAGCCACACAGGAAGAAAATGATATTATATAACAGCAGCACTGCAACAAAAACAAAGCATTACATATTCATCAATTAAGCTCCATATATCACCTACATTTGCTACTAAAAGGGGGGATAAAGTTGTTCACTCTTATAAATAATTGAAATATGGGCAGAAACCAGTTAAATGAGAAATGGCTTTAATTTTCTTTTGTATGCTCCAAAATACACATCCCTTACCTTGGGATTAGTACCTATTTTAAAATTGCTGATTTGGGCTTCTGAAATTTGTGGATTCTGGTGAGATTCCATACACAGGCATATAATTAAAGCCAGATGAGTGCATCTTCTAGTTTATTGCTTTAATTTTATTTCACAAAAGTTGGCAAGATATCTATGTGGCTCTATTATAGTGCACTATAAAACATTCACACATTTTGTGGAAGCCAGCATAAAAGCAGGATTATAATGTGCATGTGATTCACATCCTATAAAATAACACCGTGAACCTAAAATGCAATTGTTCCTTTCAAACTGAGCGGTGACTGGCATTACTTTGCTAAGATACTTCACATAAAGGCAATAGAGTAATTGCAAGAATTCTGTATAAACCATTAATTCAAGCCACCCAAATGGCATAAAACACAATAGCTAATTTAGTTAAGAATGTTCTTAAAAAGTTGAAAAAAGTGAAAAAGAGTCTATAAATAAACTAGAATAGCAACTACATACTTTACTGGAGTTCTAAACTGTATGTTCTCCTCAACTGTCACTTTCATTACATTCTTTATTACAGATATAAATGCTCCAGTTTACGGTGTTTAAATTGAAGGGCTTGCCTAGGTTGTTTTTTTTTTTTTTTATTTAGCCCTTTTTTTTCTTTAATGATATAAAGGTTTACAAAAGGATGTTTGATAAATAGATAAACATTGTAGCAGTCTGTTATGTTCCCCTTCATCTCACAGTCACATCTATACATTAACAGTATTGGGTATCACGCTGCAGTCATGTCCAATACATTTCACAGACTCTGAAAGTTGGAGAGCCTCTTTATATGGACTTGAGAGCCTATAATGTTTACATGCAGCATCACCCAGTATAGTAGATGCATATGGGAGCGGCAGAAGTAAAGTTGCAATAAACATCCTATCGCAAATCCCTCTTATTCTTCAATAATAAAAGGCTTGGATGACAAAGGTTGAATCTCAGGCATCTACTTTAGAAGGAGTCTGTCACCAGAACCGTCCCTATTGAACTATATGTCATATAGGTGGGGTTCACGTGAATAAAACACCTTTTCTGCTTCCCAATTGGTGCCTTCCTTGCTGAGGTGTTCTCTTTTTTCCTAATATGCCAATGTTGCCTGGTTGTTGCAACAAGGACTTCACACCAAAAAGCTATGCTTTCCACTGCCCAGTCCCTCCTTCCCTCCATGCTTTAACTGAGATGTAAACTGCCTAGCCCTGTCAATCATAGCAGGTAGGTAACTCTTTGGTGCGATGACCGAAACAGTGGCACCCTCGTTTCACCAAACATCTCATTAGCATATCAGGACAAAAAGCAAAGCAGAAAAAGAGTTTTATTCACGTGAACACTGGCTATTTGACTGCACTTATATTTCCGTAAGGACTGTGCTGGTGTTGTGTAATATTGATTTGTAATTTCTATTTATGCAGTCACTAATGGGCCTTATTCCGATGCAATAACTTTTTACTTTAATTGTGCCAGAATAGGACGTTTAACCATGTAGATGGCATAATCCATAATCAACTAATAGCAAACATTTTGCCATTTAAAACATAAAAGTAAAATGATAATAATACATTAATTTCTCATCCTAAAATAACCCTTTGCTGACAACCACAGTAATAGTACTGTCAGCACTTCAAATATGATGCCTTCTCAGAAACAGAACAGGCACCATAACTATTAGATCTTCACTGTAGTAAGTCATCTCTTTGAGACCCCAACCTCCGGCCCCTATGACAAGATTGTGGGAGCCATTCTGTTCATATAACAGCCAGCATCCTTAGGAAGGTTCCTAGGCCTATCATAGGTATATACAGTGCTGGCCAAAAGTATTGGCACCCCTGCAATTCTGATAATACTCAATTTCTTCCAGAAAATGATTGCAATCACAAGTGCTTTGGTAATAATATCTTCATTTTATTTGTCTTCAACGGAAAACCACAAAAAGAATTGTCAAAAAGCCAAATTGGATAGAATTCCACACCAAACATAAAAAAGGGGGTGGACAAAAGTATTGGCACCCTTTGAAAAATCATGTGATGCTTCTCTAATTTGTGTAATTAACAGCACCTGTTACTTACCTGTGGCACATAACAGGTGGTGGCAATAACTAAATCACACTTGCAGCCAGTTGAAATGGATTAAAGTTGACTCAACCTCTGTCCTGTGTCCTTGTGTGTACCACATTGAGCATGGAGAAAAGAAAGAAGACCAAAGAACTGTCTGAGGACTTGAGAAGCAAAATTGTGAGGAAGCATGAGCAATCTCAAGGCTACAAGTCCATCTCCACAGACCTGAATGTTCCTGTGTCTACCGTGCGCAGTGTCATCAAGAAGTTTAAAGCCCATGGCAATGTGGCTAACCTCCCTAGATGTGGACGGAAAAGAAAAATTGACTAGAGATTTCAACGAAAGATTGTGCGGATGGTGGCTAAAGAACCTCGACTAACATCCAAACACGTTCTAGCTGCCCTGCAGTCCGAGGGCACAACAGTGTCAACCCGTACTATCCATCGGCGTCTGAATGAAAAGGGACTCTATGGTAGGATACCCAGGAAGACCCCACTTCTGACCCAGAGACATAAAAAAGCCAGGCTGGAGTTTGCCAAAACTTACCTGAGAAAGCCAAAAACTTTTTGGAAGAATGTTCTCTGGTCAGATGAGACAAAAGTAGAGCTTTTTGGGAAAAGGCATCAACATAGAGTTTACAGGGAAAAAAAAGAGGCCTTCAAAGAAAAGAACACGGTCCCTACAGTCAAACATGGCGGAAGTTCCCTGATGCTTTGGGGTTGCTTTGCTGCCTCTGGCACTGGACTGCTTGACCGTGTGCATGGCATTATGACGTCTGTAGACTACCAACAAATTTTGCAGCATAATGTAGGGCCCAGTGTGAGAAAGATGGGTCTCCCTCAGGGGTCATGGGTCTTCCAGCAGGACAATGCCCAAAACACACTTCAAAAAGCACTAGAAAATGGTTTGAGAGAAAGCACTGGAGACTTCTAAAGTGGCCAGCAATGAGTCCAGACGTGAATCCCATAGAACACCTGTGGAGAGATCTCAAAATGGCAGTTTGGAGAAGGCGCCCTTCAAATCTCAGGGACGTGGAGAAATTTGCCAAAGAAGAATGGTCTAAAATTCCAGCAGAGCATTGTAAGAAACTCATTGATGGTTACCGGAAGCGGTTGTTTGCAGTTATTTTGTGTAAAGGTTGTGCTACCAAGTATTAGGCTGAGGGTGCCAATACTTTTGTCCGGCCCATTTTTGGAGTTTTGTGTAAAATGATCAATGATTTGACTTTTTTTTCATTCTCTTTTGTGTTTTTTCATTGCAAGCAAATTAAATGAAGATATTATTACCAAAGCATTTGTGATTGCAATCATTTTCTGGAAGAAATTGAGTATTATCTGACAGAATTGCAGGGGTGCCAATACTTTTGGCCAGCACTGTACAGTGAGGAAAATAAGTAACTGATACACTGGCGATTTTGCAAGTTTTCCCACCTACAAACAATGGAGAGGTCAGTAATTTTTATCATAGGTACACTTCAACTGTGAGACAGAATCTAAAAATAAAATCCATAATATCACATTGTATGATTTTTAAATAATTATTGTGCATTTTATTGCATGGAATAAATATTTCATACAATAGAAAAACAGAACTTAACTACTTCCAGACCACCCATAGACTATATACGTCCGGAAGGTGGTTGTCTAGTTCTGCTGTATACAGCGCTATGGGCGCCCCCATGCTGCAGCTCCCCTCTGACACGGCGGTCATGTGAGCCGCCGGGATCAGTGTGTATTAGAGCTGCTGGGTCCTACAAGACCCAGATCAGCTCTATAGTAATGTGCAGGAGGCTGCATTCCTCCTGCAACTGGGCTAAATGTACCAGCCCCAGTTACATGAGAAATCAGCCAACCCCACAAAAAAAAAAGTGATCAGATGTCCCCAAAGGTCTATTATGACCTTATGGGGACACAATGTAAAATAAAAAAAATGAATAAAAAAAAAGTTAAAAAATAAATAAATAAAATAATTAAAAAAATAAATTAAATAATATGCCAATAACACACCCTTATTAAAGGTTATAGCCCCACCCCGACGACACCTATTTTAAAAAGTTTTTTAGTAGTACTTTGTGTTATTAAATAAAAAAAAATGAAAAGTGAAAAACAGACACATTTTCCCTCCTCTTTTGTTTATATTTTCCGGGATATAAATAAAATTAACACACATGCAAAAATAAAAACAACATAAAAATAAAGCCCTATGTGTCACTGAAAAAAGACGCAGAAATTAGTTGAATAATGCGAATGATAAAAATGTTACAGCCCTCAAAACCGCACATACGAAAAAACCCGAAAATGTGTCTGGTCCTGGACCAGAAATTGGCCCGGTACCTAAGTGGTTAATATTTGGTACAGAAACCTTTGTTTGCAATTACCTAGGTCAGATGTTTCCTGTAGTTCTTGACCAAGTTTGACGCACTGCAGCAGGGATTTGGGCCCATTCCTCCATACTGATCTTCTCCAGGTATTTCAGGTTTTTAGGCTGTCGCTGGGCTACATTGAGATTCAGCTCCCTCCAAAGATTTTCAATTGGGTTCAGGTCTAGAGACTTGCTAGGCCACTCCTTGACCTTGAAATGCCTCTCATGGAGCCACTCCTTAGTTGCCCTGGCTGTGTGTTTTGGGTCATTGTCATGCTGGAAGACCCAGCCATGACCCATCTTCAATGCTCTTACTGAGAGAAGGTGGTTATTGGCCAAGATCTCATGATACATGGCCCCATCCATCCATCCTCCCTTCAATACGATGCAGTCGTTCTGTCCCCTTTGCAGAAAAGCACCCCCAAAGTATGATGTTTCCACCCCCATGCCTCACAGTTGGGATGGTGCTCTTGGGGTTGTACTCATTCTTCTTCTTCCTCCAAACACAGCTAGTGGAGTTGATACCAAAAAGTTCTATTATGGGCTCATCTGACCACATGACCTTCTCCCATGCCTCCTCTGGATCATCCAGTTGGTCATTGGTGAACTTCAAATGGGTCTGGACATGTGCTGGCGTGAGCAGAGGGACCTTACGTGCCCTGCATGATTTTAATCCATGATGGCATAGTGTGTTACTAACAGTAATCTTGGAGACTGTGGTCCCAGCTCTCTTCAGGTCATTGACCAGGTCCTCCCATGTAGTTCTGGGCTGATTCCTGATCTTTATCAGAATCATCCTTACCCCATGAGGTGAGATCTTGCATGGAGCTTCAGACCGAGGAAGACTGACAGTCATTTTGCATTTCTTCCATTTTCTAATAATTGCACCAACAGTTGTTGCCTTCTCACCAAGCTGCTTGCCTATTTTCCTGTAGCCCATCCCAGCCTTGTACAGGTCTACAATTTTGTCCCTGGTGTCCTTAGACAGCTCTTTGATCTTGGCCATGGTGGAGAGGTTGACATGTGATTGATTGAGTGTGTGGACAGGTGTCTATTATACAGGTAATGAGTTCAAACAGATGCAATTAATACAGGTAATGAGTGCAGAGTAGGAGGGCTTCTTAAAGGAAAACTAACAGAGCCAGAATTATTGTTGGTTGGAAGGTGATCAAATACTTATTTCATGCAATAAAATGCAAATTCATTATTTAAAAATCATACAATGTGATTTTCAGGATTTTTTAGATTATGGCTCTCACAGTTGAAATGTACCTACGATAAAAAATTACAGACCTCTCCATCCTTTGTAGGTGGGAAAACTTTGAAAATCACCAGTGTATCAAATACTTATTTTTCCCACTGTAACCATTAAGGATTGCCTGTAGAGGGTCAATAGTTGTAGTGATTATTTTTTACAGACTGCAGTACAGTTGTAAAAAATAAAAAAACATAAAATTTTAAATCACCCACAAATCACAAATAAAAAGAAATAAACAAAAGCAAATTAGGCTTCATCATGTTTAATGCCCGAACTATAAAAATATAGTTTTTTATAGTTCGGGCATTAAAAAATATAGTTCACCACACTTTCAACTCGTAAGGTGAACACCACAGCAGTAAAAAAGATCAAAATAGTCAAATAACCAGGCTTTTGCCATTTTGCCTCCCAAAAGAAATTGAATAGTGATCAAAACGTTGGGCATTCCCAAAATAGTCTAAATACAAGCTACATCTTGTGTCGCAAAAAAAAAGACACTTTACACACCACACAAACATAAAAAAGTTATGGGTGTCAGAATATGGCTAAAATAATTTTTTGCATTTTGTAAAGTTTTGTAAAGGTATTAAAGCATGACAAAAGCAATATAAATTTGGTATCGCTGTGATCAAGCGGACCGAAATATATGTAACGTGTAAAAACAAAAAACTTTACCATACATCATATGAAATATTAAATACTACCATTATGAAGTAGAATTTGTCCCACACAAAATAAGTCCTGGCTCTGTGAACTGAATAATATAAAAGTTATGGCTTGTGGAAAGCATGGAATAAAAAAAAACAAAAATCAAAAAATGAAAAATGGGAAATGGTTAATAAATAATTAAAAATATAAAATAAAAACATAACACACAGAATATTGCTGTGTCTGTAATCACTCAAGCAATACAAGTATAATGTTATTTTCTCCCCATAGAAAAAAAAAAAAAAAAACAATGTCAGAATTTTGGTGTTTTTTTCCATTGGCAGCCAAAAAACAATTACAAAAAGTGATAAAAAAATATTGTGTTCCCCAAAATGGCATCAATAAAAACTTCAGGTCTTTCAACAAAAAAATAAGCCTGCAAACAAATCTGTTGACAAAAAAAAAAAAATAAGCTATAGGTCTTAGTGGCGATACAAAAAAAAATGATACAGAGTGTATTTACTGCAAAAGTAGTAAAACTATGCAAATTTGGTATCAATGTAATCGTATCGACCCAATTAATAAAGTTATCAGGTTATTTAAGCCAAGTGCAGAATGGCGCAAAATTCATAGCATAAAAAGGCAATATTGTAGGGTTTTTTCTATTCCATCCCAGAAGGAGTTAATAAAAGTTAATCAATGAGATACATCTACCCCATAATAGAGCAATTAAACACTACAACTTGTAAAACTGTAAAAAAAAACAGGTCTTCATAAAATTGATGAAAAAAAAGTTATAGTTCTTGGTTTGTGATGATGAAAAACCACAAAAAATGGTTTAGTCATTAAGGTCTAAAACAGGCCACTCGCTACAGGTTTAACCATTGAATTCAGTGTTTTATTCAGTTCTATTGACACAGGTGTAAAAAATCCAGCCGTGCAGGCTTCCTTTACAAATATTTGTAAAAGAATAGGTTATTCTAAAATGATCACTGAATTCTAGCATGGTACTATAATAGGATAGTAGAAAATGTGTCCAGCACTCTGGAGAATATAAAAACACATCTTTATCATTACAATTTAAAATATGATGTACATCTATTAAAAACTAATAGATGTTTTAAAGGGGCTTTCTGGGACTAAGAAAATGTGATTAAAGGCAGGAAATTCTTGTTTTTTGAAAGAACAAACATAATTAACATAAATGGACGTTTTTATGTGTGTTTGGGCCATTTTTATAATTCTTTATATTTTTAGGTTCATGCATTACTTCCTAGTTGTGGGAGTGTCAGTGCTTTTCAAGGAAGCCCCACCCATCTGTATCTGCCCACTGCAGTTTTTCATTCCCACCCACCGTCTGATGATGTGCAATAATATCCCTGTCTTGCTATTTGTTATATACACATATATAGTAACAACTTAAGGATGTAGCTCAGGTAAAGAGACAGCCTCAGCATAGGATTCTTGTAAAATAATTCTCAGCAGCTTGATTTTCTTCAAGCAGTGAGTTCAGAAACGGAAAGAGGCTTTGCTTTTTAGCAGGAAAACAAAAAAATAAGCCTTTCAGACCACAAAAATAACAATCCAAATAAGCATACAGTCCTTTTAGCTAAATTCAGATACAGTCCAATATATTAGCTAGCTCTCACCCAACTGTATGGTCCAGCTTTCTCCTGGTAGAAGCCTGCAGATTTAGCAGCAGAGCAGTCTCCACACACTGCTCCATACACCATACTCCTTTTTCTCTCCAACAGTGTAGGAGAGGTTTTTAATTAAACTGCACATCCTGGCAGAGCAGTCTCCAGGTTAACCCATTAAAAGCTGGTTAGGGATATATCTATCTTGCCAGAAAAATCCCCTCAACCTGTCACGATAGATAGATAGATAGATAGATAGATAGATAGATAGATAGATAGATAGGCAAAAGAACAAATGGACTGCACTCCAAATTGGTGAAAAAATCAGTCAATTGATATGAAATTGAAGTGTATACTGAAGTGTATACCAAGCTTTCTCCATACGTTCTTCTTCCTGCCATTCTGGTACAGGTTGATCTTAGTTTCATCTGTGCAAAGAATGCTGTTTCATAACTGGGATGGCTTCTTTAGATGTTTTTTGGCAAAGTCTAATCTGGCCTTTCTATTTTTGAGGTTGATTAATGGTGTGCACCTTGTGGTAAACCCCTGCATTTGCTTTCATGAAGGTTTTGCTTTATGGTAGAATTAGATACAGATACACCTACTTCCTGAAGGGTATTCTTCACATAAGTGGATGTTGTGAAGTGATTTTTGTTCAGCATGGAAAGGATTCTGCGAAAATCCACCACTGTTGCCTTCTGCGGTCGTCCAGGCCTTTTTTTTTTTTTTTTTTTTTTTTTTAGCTCCTGAACTTTTTTTTTTATTTTTTACCAGAATATAGCAAACTGTTGATTTGGCCACTCCTAACATTTCTGCTATCTTCCTGATGGATTTCTTCTTTTTTTCAGCCTAATAATGGTCTGTTTCACTTCCATTCAGAGCTCCTTTGATCATGTACAGTGGGGAAAAAAAGTATTTAGTCAGCCACCAATTGTGCAAGTTCTCCCACTTAAAAAGATGAGAGAGGCCTGTAATGGACATCATAGGTAGACCTCAAGTATGAGAGACAAAATGAGAAAACATATCCAGAAAATCACATTGTCTGATTTTTAAAGAATTTATTTGCAAATTATGGTGTAAAATAAGTATGGTCAATAACAAAAGTTCATCTCAATACTTTGTTATATATCCTTTGTTGGCAATGACAGAGGTCAAATGAAATCTGATCCCAGATCTCTTCTACACATTCCCAATGTTGGTGCATACTGGTCAACTCAATTGGGTACGAATATAGCTTTTTCTTCAACTCTACCCACAAGTGTTCGATTGGGTTGAGGTCTGGGGACTGTGGGGGCTAATCCTGCACCTCTACTTCATTGTGATCGAACCATTTCTTTGCTAATCTTGACGTATGCTTTGGATCTTTGTCCTGCTGGAACACTATGTTGTCTTTTTCATACCCATAGTACTAGAGTGTAAGAAGTAACTTGTCTTGTAGGATACTCACATATTGCTCAGCATTGAGACCACTATCGATGCTGGTCAAGTATCCAATGCCTTTGTCTGTGAAACAATCCCATATCATCAAGCTTCCTCCACTAAACTTGACACTTCCTTTAATTTCTCAATCCCTTTAGCCCCCTTTTCCCTTGTTTTTCCAGACTCATTTGCTCCCATCAGAGCTCAGTCTATTGACTTTTGTCTCATCGCTCCAAATCACTGTTTCCAATCTTCTACTGTCCACTTTTGTACTCTTTTGTAAACTTGAGCCGATGCTTCTTATGACGATATTGAAGTCAAGGCTTCTTCACCTTTTTTCAGGCCACCATTCCAGACTTGTGTAACGCTCATTGCTTGGTGATTTCATGGACGTCTGTGATCTCTCTATTACGAAGCATACAAGCCACCTCCGCTGCCTTGTTTTTCGCACAAGAAATGATAGACCTTGTAATGAGCGCCACCAGGAGCAAAACAGTAACAATACAGTTATATGACAAGAATGTACATAACTGATTATATGTTAAAAAATTGCAATTCAAATTTATGAATGAGATAGCCAAGATGATTGTCTATAAAATGATGGAAGTCTCACGTTACAAGCCGTAGGGGATGGTGAGATATGGAGCCTGAAAAGCAAAAGTTCAAAACATTGTTACACTTTTGATCATCAATGTATTACAGAGCTGTAATTCCTAAACCCTTCCTCCAATTAGGATATGAATACCCTCAAATTAAATCTGAGAGTCTGCATTTTAAGCCCATATTAATTATATAACTATATCGTGAATACATTTTGGTAAACAGCTAAAATGCCAAAACTTGTGCCACTATCCAAATACTTCTGGACCTATCCAGTGGCATAACTAAAGTCTTGTGGGCCCCAGTTCAAGCTTTGACTGGGGTCCCCTCCCTACAGTGTATTCTTTATAGCGACAGTTATGAGTTCTGCAGCCGTATGAAAGGGATACAACTACAGTACCCACAGTGAGAATTAAGAACTGTTATTTTTTAGAGTGATATCCCCATTTTGGTGAACTTTTTTGCATACGGTGAATGTTGTGATGTCAGGATTGTATAGTCACTATACGGCTGTTTTGGGCTAAAGTACTTCCAAAAAAACACCTACACTATGATAATATACTGTATGTCACCAAGCTACCATGCTACAAGAAAAAGTCCACATGGTTGAGCACTAGTGGCTGTTTTGGCTGTGGCCACAACATATGGAAAGTGTGTAAATACATTCAGTCTGGTAAACGCAGCAAGGGTAGGGATAGAAAAAGAATATTGTTAAACAGAGAGGAATATTGGACATTTGTAATGGATACATGGTATCCTAAAGGTCTCATCCATAGGAAAGACCTGATATATCATTATTAGTTTCACTGTGTTGTCTTATTGTGTGATATACAAGTATTTTTCTGGTATAGAATCCACAATGTTGTTTTTATGACAGTTTGTTTTTAATGCATATGTGTAATGATTATATTAATTATCTAAGTGGACGGGCACATAACCATGTGTATGAAGGGGTTTTGAGATCTGTGTAGTAATGTTATGACTAACATTGTTTTCAGTCAAAACAAGTCAACATTTTGTGCTTTAATGTGTTTAAATAACACATAAAAAGCACATAATAGCACATAAATAAAGCTGCATAAGATTTTTTAAAAGACCTGTTGGAGTGCTGGACTTTATACTGTATGCAATGTATCTACACACAGGCTCATTCTAAGAAACACAGGCTTGTCAATTTCCAGACCACTCCAACAAAAAGCATTATACATGGATTGGCTCAACTGTGGTGTAAGGCTAAGGCCCCACATTGCGGGAAAGCTGCTTTTTCTGTTGCAGATTTTGCTGCGTTTTTTTTTTTTTAGCCAAACCTAGCAGTGGCTACAGAAGGAATGGGAAATATCTTGGAAGCTCTTATACTTCTCCCTTCTTCTCAATCCACTCCTGGCTTTGGTTAAAATAAAAAGGCAGCAAAATCTGCAACAAAAAAAAGCCACCCATATTTGTTGTAGATATCCAACATAGGATTATGAGAAGCCCAAGGATATTGATGTGAAAATGACCCGAGCATGCGCACATCAGCAGAACAACATGTTGGAGCCACACAAGGTAACAGGGCCCTCCTGTACTAAAAGCCCTGGTAAGATTTAAAAGATTTTAGTGTTAGTTTACAAATAGTTCATCCCCACAACACAGCATAATCTGTCCTTAGACGTCCATTTGTACCCTATTTTAATATTTGCTCAGCTAATGTAAAAATAAACACTAAAACAAATAATGACATTAACATATACTTTAGAAATTGTATTAGATAGTTTGCTGCGACATACAGTCTATGTACTGTGCTTTTAATTTATAAGAGATATTCATCAGTAAACTTATTTACAGCCATCCTGTGATTGGCATGTAGTCTTGATGAATTTTCCTCTGGTAAGAATGTGAGATATTATTTACCTATGATGGATGTTTACACCTGTCTACAAAGTGTTTGTGCATTTCTTCATGCATTTTATTTCTGGTTTACTTGAAGCGTGTTCCCATCCTCCTCTGATGGGAATGATATTGTAGTGTAATTAATCATGCAAATTATTGTTTTTACACATTTTTATCTCCTGCCTTACGATATGACCTTTGGATTTCAGAAAGAAATATAATTGCAATTTCTATGTTATATATAAATGTAAAATAATGCGGAGTGGTTGTTCTTATGTAAATAATGTCATTTGTTTTTGTTAGAATTGTTAGTGCTTAATAGTAGGTTCTCACATTTTAAGCATTGTTTATAAGCTGTTTATAAATATACAATAATGGTACACTGGTAAAATAAGAGATTGGATTTACTGTAACTGGTTAAGTTATGTACACAATACATTATGTTTGTACAGTACTATATAAAGTGTCCTGAAAGAAAACCGCAGCCTATTTAGCAGCAACATATTGGAAGGTTCCATGCTTCTGTTATTTTGATCTTCCATCTCATATAGGCATCATGCACACAGCAATGCAGGAATCAGAAAGCCTTTGGGTCAGTTTACAGATTCACTACAATTTTGTATAACTGACTCAAGACGACATCATATTACTCGCTAGAATATTTCTTGACTATGCCAACCAATAAAGCATGCCACATATTTCATTCACATGAATTTTTAGGAAAAGTTATATATCTGTGTGTCTCCAAGTAAAGTCAAAGGTATATGGATATGCATACATGAAATATGGTTGTGTACATGAGGTCAAATGAATACTTAACTGGCAGTTCCCTAAGAAATTGATTGTCCAGTATTAGAAAACTACAGGTCCAGTCACCCAAAAATAGCACTACTCTTGGGTTGTTTCTAGTAATACAATACTACATCCAACATATAAACAATTTTTTAACTCATTTTATTACTCACACAAGAGAATGACAGTCAAATGAGCATCACGTAACCTCATCTGAGGGCAATTGCTTTCTGTGTCAGAGTTTCTCTAAAGAGAAATTGTACTTTAACAGAAAAAGATATGAACAGTTTGCCGCTAACCACCCCTACAACAGCATGTACTGTAAGTGGTTAAGAATTAGAAATTTGGTGGTAGACTCTGTTTAACAAGTTTCTCAATTTCATATCTTTTTAAATGTCTCTGAGAGGAGTATTAGTACAGTATGTGGTCACTATTTGGATATTGACTTCATGGTACAACAGCATCACTCCTATGTAAAACTGAGCAAAATGTGGAAAGGGAACTTGCCGACCAGCAGTCTGGGCACCAAAGGAGAAAATTAAGAATTGCTAGGTACCCTCCTGCAGTTGTAGAAAGTACCTACTAAAGTGCTACTGTGAAAAATATGTCAATACATAACTAAGACTAAGTTCACATTTCCGTTATTAAAGCCTGTTGCTCTCATCCATCATAGCATGAGAGCAATGGATTCAAAGGGGTTTCCCTCATAGGATAGGAGATAACTTGCAGATCAGAGGTGGTCGAACCACTTTCGTTCCCCGTGCTCCTGATCACTGAGGGTTTGATCAGGTCCCCCACTGATCTGCACTTATTTAAAAGTTATTCACTACCCTATCTATATATAGAACAGGCCATTTTTTATAAACTACCAACACTCATACAGTATATATGTATATATATATATATATATATAGACCACAAGGAATGGACATTAGACCTGTGAAAATCTGTGCTTTGGTCTGATGAGTCCAAATTTGAGATTTTTGGTTCCAACCACCGTGTCTTTGTGTGACACAGAAAAGGTGAACGAATGGACTCTACATGTCTGGTTCCCACCGTGAAGCATGGAGGAGGAGGTGTGATGTTGTGGGGGTGCTTTGCTGGTGACTCTGTTGGGGATTTATTCAAAATTGAAGGAATACTGAACCAGCATGGTTACCAAAGCATCTTGCAGCGGCATGCTATTCCATCCAGTTTGCGTTTAGTTGGACCATCATTTATTTTCAACAGGACAATGACCCCAAACACACCTCCAGACTGTGCAAGGGCAATCTGACCAAGAAGGAGAGTGATGGGGTGCTACGCCAGATGACCTGGCCTCCACAGTCACCAGACCTGAACCCAATCGAGATGGTTTGGGGTGAGCTGGACCACAGAGTGAAGGTAAAAGGGCCAACAAGTGCTAAAGCATCTCTGGGAAGTCCTTCAAGACTGTTGGAAGACCATTTCAGGTGACTACCTCTTGAAGCTCATCAAAAAAATGCCAAGAGTGTGCAAAGCAAAAAAAAAAAAAAAAGGTGGCTTTTTTGAAAAAACTAGAATATAAGACATATTTTCAGTTGTTTCACACTTTTTTGTTAAGTATATAATTCCACATGTGTTAATTCATAGTTTTGATGCCTTCAGTGTAAATCTACAATTTTTATAGTCATGAAAATACAGAAAACTCTTGGAATGAGAAGGTGTGTCCAAACTTTTGGTCTGTACTGTATATATAACAAGAGGGGGTCAATTACTACATGAAAAACCAAAAGAAAGATGGCCAAAATATGAAGATGAAAAAAAATAAACATATAAAACTCAACTTTTATTAGGAAAATTAAAAACACAGACATACAGTAATATAGATGTCACCCATAAATAACGTAGGTGATCTTAACAATAAACCTATCCTGATTTAGGGGAGTGAGTATAGGTCATCTAATCTCCTTTAGCCCCTCATTATTATTATCCAGGAATATAAGTAAAAAAACCGCAGATCAATACTATGAAACTGCGGTAAATAATTGGAAACACCGCAGGACAATACTTTAGAGCTGCAGTATGTTTCACTAGAGCGCTAAATATATCCTTGTACTTTAAATCTTAGAGATGGTATACACAATATACTAATAAAGTGGAGTTTCAGATCGCCAATGTGAAGTTCGAAACACCACACCCAAACTCTATATAGACTGAACTCAGAAGGTAGATGATCATTAGCCCCACAAAGAGCATGATAAACCAAATGCTTGATCAAGTCCTCCTTTTCAATAAAACATAAAAAATATATATACAGTGGGGAAAAAAAGTGTTTAGTCAGCCACCAATTGTGCAAGTTCTCCCACTTAAAAAGATGAGAGAGGCCTGTAATTGACATCATAGGTAGACCTCAACTATGAGAGACAAAATGAGAAAACAAATCCAGAAAATCACATTGTCTGATTTTTTAAGAATTTATTTGCAAATTATGGTGGAAAATAACTATTTGGTCACCTACAAACAAGCAAGATTTCTGGCTCTCTCACAGACCTGTAACTTCTTCTTTGAGAGGCTCCTCTGTCCTCCACTCATTACCTGTAGTTATGGCACCTGTTTGAAATTGTTATAAAAGTATAAAAGACACCTGTCCACAACCTCAAACAGTCACACTCCAAACTCCACTATGGTGAAGACCAAAGAGCTGTGAAAGGACACCAGAAACAAAATTGCAGACCTGCACCAGGCTGTGAAGACTGAATCTGCAATAGGTAAGCAGCTTGGTGTGAAAAAATCAACTGTGGGAGCAATAATTAGAAAATGGAAGACATACAAAACCACTGATAATCTCCCCCGATCAGGGGCTCCAATCAAGATCTCACCCCGTTGGGTCAAAATTATCAGTGAGCAAACATCCCAGAACCACATGGGGGGACCTAGTGAATGACCTGCAGAAAGCTGGGACTAACATAACAAAGGCTACTGTCAGTAACACACTACGCCGCCAGGGACTCAGATCCTGCAGTGCCAGACGTGCCAGGGCCTGTCTGAAGTTTACTAGAGAGAATTTGGATGTTCCAGAAGAGTATTGGGAGAATGTCATATGGTCAGATAAAACCAAAGTAGAACTGTTTGGTAGAAACACAACTCGTCGTGTTTGGAGGAGAGTGAATGCTGAGTTGCATCCAAAGAACACCATACCTACTGTGATGCATGGGGGTGGCAACATCATGCTTTGGGGCTGTTTCTCTGCAAAGGGACCAGGACGACTGATCCGTGTACATGAAAGAATGAATGGGGCCATGTATCTTGAGATTTTGAGTGCAAACCTCCTTCCATCAGCAAGGGCATTGATGATGAAACGTGGCTGGGTCTTTCAGCATGACAATGATCCCAAGCACACCGGCAGGGCAACGAAGGAGTGGCTTCGTAAGAAGCATTTCAAGGTCCTGGAGTAGTCTAGCCAGTCTCCAGATCTCAACCCCATAGAAAACCTTTGGAGGGAGTTGGAAGTCTGTTTTGCCCACCAACAGCCTCAAAACATCACTGCTCTAGAAGAGATCTGCATGGAGGAATGGGCCAACATACCAGCAACAGTATGTGCCAACCTATATAACAAAGTATTGAGATGAACTTTTGTTATTGACCAAATACTTATTTTCCACCATAATTTGCAAATAAATTATTTAAAAAAATCAGACAATGTGATTTTCTGGATTTGTTTTCTCATTTTGTCTCTCATAGTTGAGGTCTACCTATGATGTTAATTACAAGCCTTTCTCATCTTTTTAAGTGGGAGAACTTGCACAATTGGTCGCTGACTAAATACTATTTTTTCCCACTGTATATACAGTGCCTTGCGAAAGTATTCGGCCCCCTTGAACTTTTCAACCTTTTGCCACATTTCAGGCTTCAAACATAAGGATATAAAATTTTTATTTTTTTTGTGATGAATCAACAAGTGGGACACAATTGTGAAGTGGAACGAAATTTATTGGTTATTTTAAACTTTTGTAAAAAATAAAAAACTGAAAAGTGGGGCGTGCCATATTATTCAGCCCCTTTACTTTCAGTGCAGCAAACTCACTCCAGAAGTTCAGTGAGGATCTCTGAATGATCCAATGTTGTCCTAAATGACTTATGATGATAAATATAATCCACCTGTGTGTAATCAAGTCTCCGTATAAATGCACCTGCTTTGTGATAGTCTCATGGTTCTGTTTAAAGCTCAGAGAGCATCATGAAGACCAAGGAACACACCAGGCAGGTCCGTGATACTGTTGTGGAGAAGTTTAAAGCCGCATTTGGATACAAAAATATTTACCAAACTTTAAACATCCCAAGGAGCACTGTGCAAGCGATCATATTGAAATGGAAGCAGTATCAGACCACTGCAAATCTACAAAGACCCGGCCGTCCCTCTAAACTTTCATCTCAAACAAGGAGAAGACTGATCAGAGATGCAGCCAAGAGGCCCATGATCACTCTGGATGAACTGCAGAGATCTACAGCTGAGGTGGGAAAGTCTGTCCATAGGACAACAATCAGTCGTACACTGCACAAATCTGGCCTTTATGGAAGAGTGGCAAGAAGAAAGCCATTTCTCAAAGATATCCATAAAAAGTCTTGTTTAAAGTTTGCCACAAGCCACCTGGGAAACACACCAAACATGTGGAAGAAGGTGCTCTGGTCAGATGAAACCAAAATCGCACGTTTTGTCCAAAATGCAAAACGATATGTTTGGTGTAAAAGCAACATAGCTCATCACCCTGAACACACCATCCCCACTGTCAAACATGGTGGTTAAAATTGATGGGAAGATGGATGGAGCCAAATACAGGACCATTCTGGAAGAAAACCTGTTGGAGTCTGCAAAAGACCTGAGACTGGGACGGAGATTTATCTTCCAACAAGACAATGATCCCAAACATAAAGCAAAATCTACAATGGAATGGTTCACAAATAAACGTATCCAGGTGTTAGAATGGCCAAGTCAAAGTCCAGACCTGAATCCAATCGAGAATCTGTGGAAAGAGCTGAAAACTGCTGTTCACAAACCCTCTCCATCCAACCTCACTGAGCTCGAGCTGTTTTCCAAGGAAGAATGGGCAAGAATTTCAGTCTCTCGATGTGCAAAACTGATAGAGACATACCCCAAGCGGCCTGCAGCTGTAATCGCAGCAAAAGGTTCCACTTCACGATTGTGTCCCACTTATTGTTGATTCTTCACCAAAAAATTAAGATTTTATATCCTTATGTTTGAAGCCTGAAATGTGGCAAAAGGTTGAAAAGTTCAAGGGGGACGAATACTTTCGCAAGGCACTGAATATATACATGTTTTTGTAAATAACAGCATGTCAATTATACCTACAAAAATGCTGTCATTTTCCATAAAGGTATAATAGAGGCAGAAAGTCCACAGAGGAAATCTCTGTGGAATTTCTGTGAAAAACACTGTGGAAAAGACTGCAATGCGTTTTCGCCATGGTCTTTTTTGCAGCACTTTTTGGCTGCTATGTGAGGCCTTAGCCATAACCTGTAAAGTGCACACCTTCATGCAGGGATTAAAAGTGAGGAACAAGATACATTCAACTCTGAAGTTTAGATTAACTAGCACCAACCCAATAGTGGCTTATTAGAACTGATCCTTGCATTGCTGTCAAGCATTTTCCAATATCCTGAAACCTGAATATCTGACCTGGTGTTCCTGTCTGGAAAGCCTGCCATATGCAGACATATTACAGTGTCTGGTCCATGGTGATAAATGTTATGTTTCATGGATCTCCGCTGGAGAGGTTTTAATCTGTTCTATACCATTGTTATAATGGGTCAACTTGTCATGTGCAACTTCTACCTACAACCAGTGATTTATTAGGGTTTGAGGGCAGGTTGTTTAAGAATTACAAACTCATGTGATCCAGGTTCTTCCATTACTATTGGATGTGATTCATGCTAGGACATCAGGTAGTGGTTGAAATGTGCTTTATTGCTGTTTGACTGGAATGTTTTAACAAGCTAGAATTAGGTCTGTTTTGCTCTATACCGGATCGCTAAACTCAAGATTGTTTATAGAATCACTATTTGATACATAGCATTCTAGGCTGCAGAATTGTCCCTATAACTAAAATGAACTTTGGTCTTATTCACCTTCCTGTTCCTTCCCTACATTAAAGGGAACATGCCACCATAAAAATGCAGGAGTTGAGCATGTTGATATATAGTTTAGTAGGAAAAGATTCAGTATAGATTGTCGCTTATAGCTTGTATTTCTCTGTTCTTTCTATGCTTAGAAGGAATTATTAAGTCCAGTAGGCAGCCCTAACATTGACAGTATCCCCTCTATGACTATGACAGATTAAACTGCATTTTCCTGATGAAAGGTTCCCTTTAATTATACAGATTGGTGCAGAGCTATGATTGAAAATACTGACTGTGAATGAGTAGCTCTTGAGTAGTTCCCTCTGTGACTGAGCAGAGAGCTTAATAAGAACTGGTGATGGAGCAGTTTTTTCCTGAGTGGTTAGTGCTTTAAAGGGGGGTCTTCCTAGAAATATTAATTATGTACAGTGGACTGCAGGGCATGATACAATAATTAACATGGATACTCACTCCGCCAACCCCTGCTGCTCTCTTGACACTGTCTAGTTCCCACTGCTCTCTGCTTCCTGTATTCAGCCCCAACATACAGGAAATTTCCTATGTATCGGAGTAGCAACACAGAAAGAAGAGGGCAGTGGGGACTAGGTGATGTTGAAGTGCAATGGAATAGGTGGAGGTGAGTAGTCATGTTAATTAAGTTAAAATCTACATCAAAAGAAGTTGCGTTTCCACAATGTGGAGCCTTAAGCAGAATTTTCAACATCTACAAATTCTGCCAAGTAAACTTACTCTAAGGCTGTGTAGGTAGAATTCTTCAGAGTTAACTGGAAACTGTAGTCTTATTTTTGTATATTCTAGCAGGTATTCACTATTAGGCTGAAATAATATGGCCATAATATATCTGTATTATACAAACCATATTACAGCCTCAAATTCCATCCCAAACCTTAGTTTCATGATCCAAATTTATTTGCATCTTGCAAAACTTGTAATGGGAACCCACTCTACCATGACCACCTTAAGCAGTTAGCTAAGAACTTGAACATTATATGATTATTTGGACTCCTTTATACACAGGGATAATGGATATCACAATTTTACAGTACAGGTAATGCACACAGTAATGTCACGGTACAGGGATAATATATACAGCAGTGATGTCACAGTACTGTGATAATGCACACAATGATGTCACAGTACAGAAATAATGCACACCATGACCTAGAACAGGGATAATGCACACACAAAAAGATCACTGTGTACATTGTGACATCACAGTATATGAAGAAAATAATCATAATTATAAAAATTATCATGTCACAATAAAGTAATGTGCATTCAGTTCTCCTTCCATCATTCATAGTTATCACTAATTGCACCCTAGGTCTCAGTGAAAATGCCCCCCCCCCCTTAGTTGTTGGGTCCCATAGCAGCTGCTTTGTTTGTTACCGTGGGAGTTACACCCAGCTTTAGGGCATATTCACATTAAGGAATAATTTCCAAAAACCTGCAATATTTTGACTCCCATTGTTTTCAATGAGAGGCAATGATGGCCTTTATTTTTTTCAGCAAGCTGAAAAAAGAAATGTCCTGCTTGGTCTTTTCATGGTTTCCACTACAGAATCGTCACTGAAACTACAGCAGAAGGCTTCACACTTGATAAGCCCCATTGTACAAGGCTAACCATGAGTGCAAGCATGCACCAGAAACCCAATGCTCTGTCTCTGCTTTCTACTGCAGATACCGTCTCAAATTCCTCTCCAAATTCCCTCCATGTAAACATACCCTTATAGTTCCCAGTATTTCAATGGTTAGCACAAAAACCATAATTAAAAACTAAAATGAGTTAAACACCAGCCAAAACATTCTGGAACTATCCTCATTCAAATACTATAAAGTCACCTAGTACAGTAAGTTCTGTTTAAATGGAATTATTTTTGTCTCATACAGTATTATACAGACTGTCTTTAAATGTCTTCTCCAACATTTTGTATTAGGAAACATTGCTTAAACTTTAGTCATTCAGAGTAGCATATCAAAGAACTGTAGATATAACTGTAGTCAGACACTAGGGAGAACAAATGTCACATAAAACAGTAGCACAGACCAGGCAGATACCATTAGATACAAACATTAAATTTCATCTATTGTTAAACGCATTACATTCAACTGAACTTTTTTATCTTCTTGCTGCATTAAAAGTTCATTTTCTATTAAACACTCTGATAAACAATTGTTTCCAGTATAGACAAAGTCCTCATTACCCAAGAAAAAACTATGTAAAAATAAATAAGGCACAAAATGGCAATTCCTTTCTCAATCACCTACTGAGTAATTTGTTCTGCTAGTGCTAAATGCATCACTAAGCCATTCTAAATGAACAAATGTAACAATAGACGTCCGGGCTCAAACAATTAGAAGCCAGTTAAGGTTCATTTTCTGGCAGTTATTTGTTAACTCACCTTTTTACAGAAGTGACTGCTGGTAATTAAAAGTGCGAACAGAAGCGCCCGCTGTTATTTCATTCTACCATGTTGCACTTTCCAGGTCACATTGTTCTTTGTTTAGCTGTCAACATTGTAGAGCTTTACAAGAATGCTACAATAGCTGAATTATACATGGATTGTTTCTTAGTAGAAATGTTACTTTACTTCTCATACTTTTAATGTGTAAATAAATAACTAAGATACAGAACTGTCATTAGCACTTTCCGTTCTGTTCTAGTTCAGAAATACCAACACAAGAAAGCAGGAAAATAGGCAATTGGTGTCTTTTCTAAACCACTGGGAGTTTTGCCAAAACTATTTATGCCATATGTAATAGAATATAAAGGCTTGTAATTGAGGGCATTACTTTACAGATGAAGGGTTAATTATACTGTTATAAAGACCTCCCTGCCATTCAACTGGGAAAGTAAGCAATGAAAATGAGTACATATTCTGTAATTTACCATGGTCTGTTGTGCCAAACTAGAAGCCAAAAAGGCAAAATGTTCTCCAGACTATAATAAAAGATTGTAACAAAATAGATGCAGCACAGTTATTGAGATCAATGGAAAAAGGGTGAGACAGAAAGGGTAGGGCTCTGATGAATAACAGGTTAAATGTCAAAATTGTTTTCTCAGCAGTAGACAGCTATTAGAATTATCGAGTACACCTTCTCCCAGACTATTTGTCACAACCCAATACTTACTCATACTGTCACACACAGTTATAGACATTTGCAGGTCTTCATTTATCAAAGTAAATATTTTTCGTGTGATGATGACCTGTTCCTGATATGGGATTTTTAGAGTCTGGAGTGATGGCGCTATTATTTCAATAATAATAATACGAATTTTATATTCCCTGTCAATTACAATAAAAAAGTATCCATTTCTTGCATATTACATTGGAGAGGTACAATGAAGAGGTTATAATCTCACCATATATGAAACCCACTTCGACTAATTCCATATTAATGGATAATACCTGTCATCCATCGCATGTAATAAACAATATACTTGTAGGGGAATTGAAAAGAAAAAAAAGAAATTGCTCTGAGATGTGTAGCTATGCCAAAGAGGTCAATATAGTGTTCATAGAAAGGGACAAAAAATGTGCCTCAACTTGGTGGCTTTTTGAGTCACTATGTGACATTTTAGCTGCTTTGACCCACTAGCCATTTTTTAGACAGTGGGTCAAAAATATAGGGAGGGTTGGATGTAGATGTAGATCAAAGACAAAGCTACGCTAATTCCTGACAGCTGTAGATTTGAGATCAGGTGCATGAACGTGCGTAACAATTACTAAAAGGAAATTGTAGTGCATCTTGAACCTGTTGGGGAAAGAATTCTGGTGTAAGGCTGGCATAAGAATCGCCAATGTGAATAAATTCCTCCCACTATGACCCGTATTGATAAAAACAAATTGATAAAAGATGAGAATGTAGGATATAGGAATCAGAAAGGAGATGGTATGGATAGGGGTAAAATAACTTTTTCCATTACCTATTGTTCCCACCATAAGGATGTGGTTAAAATAGTAAAAAAAGAAGTTCCTACCTGTTTGTTATCAGGACACTCCAGAATATGATGTGTTTTATGATATGCTTTGTACCCCAGTTATGACAAGGGTGCTTGGTCATACAGAACTCGCCCCTCCCCCATTCATCTGAATGATGAACGCTGGAGACAGCCGATAAAAGCATTTAACTATCTCTGCCAGTCACCATTCAGTTGAATAGCGCAGCACACACTGTACGACCAGGCGCCCTGGTCATAAATGGGGTACAAAACACACCAGTTAGCAAGATCTGTGGGGGTTCCAGCGGTGAGACACTCACCAAACAGCAAGTTACCCCCTATTCTTTGGATAGGGGGTAATTTGTCGAAACTAGAATGCCCCCTTAACTCTGTTTATTAGCAGAAGTCCCAGAAGAATGCTAGCAATATATCATAACAGAAATACAGAAGATTGACAGCTGAAGAAGGCCACATGGTTAATATAGCCTGCATTTATATTATTTCCATTTTATTTTAAAATAGTTGTGTTTATCCCAAGCTTGTATAAATTCATTCACTGTAGATTTCTCAACTAAATATGGTACAAAGCTTTGTTCCAAGCTTCAACTACTATTTAAAAGAAATATTTTTTCCTGACATTGGTTTTGATCCCCACCAAATAATTTCATATTGTGCCCATTGTTCTTTGTTTTTTAGCATTAAAAATATTATTTATACCTTAAACATATTTAAAGGTTTCCCTTTCTCTTCTTTCTTCAAGGCTGTACAGATTATGTTCTTGAGGTCTCCACTGATATGTTTTATGCATAATTTTTTAAGCCTACCTTTGCACCAATTCAATTTTATCCATGTCTTTTAGTAGGTGGGATCTCCAGATAAGGTGTCACTAGCACTATAAAGAAGGATCACAATCTTTCTCTTACTTAGGTTATACCATGGTCATAACATTCTGTGATGGCAATATTTCTTTAATATTTCTAAAATATACCTTATGGGCTGTTTGTCTTCTCTTCTGAAGATAGTTCTGCAAGGACACCCTGTAGTTTGTGCAGAAAACTCCTATTATAGTCCATAGCATGAAGGCTACTTTATAAGGAACCTTGGAGACAGAATGCACTATTGGTATCAATTTAGACACAGCATGCAACATGAACAGCAGAAGGTCTGTGCTGTAATTTATCTTCAAGTGGAAAAAAAAAGCATATTCTGTGTTTCTTTATAGATAAACTATACATTTACTGTATACAATGTGTAAAGTTGCAAAATTGAATTTTAGCAGAAAGACTGCTTTTAATATAGGATATGTGTTGAGTACCTCTTCACATAATAGCTTGGCTACTGTATTAGCATGTTTAGGACTTTAATAAGATTCAATGGAAAAGTAAAAATGATAACATGACTAAACAAAACATCCTAATGAGGGAACAGAATATTGTTATTAAAATTGGTTGCAACAGGAAGAGTTTTCGATGGGAAGGACAATTGGATAGCAGAAAGCTGCCTGCTTAGTGATAACGGAGCATATGTTCTTCTAAGTGGCAATCCAACTAGATCATTTAGCTGGAAATTGAAAGAGCTCTGTGATGATGTGAAGGTGAACGCCGTAATTAATCAAAGTGAATGTGGGTTCATGAATCATTTTCAGTCAGGAATATCACCTCTCTCTTCATGGAACCTGATTACATAACACAGGGAATTTTTCTGTCTCATTCACTACAAAATAAGGCTGTTTTTTCAAGTTAAGCAAATGCACTTTAGCCAGTAAAATAACTAACAATGCATCACCAAACTCTGGTAAATAATGAAAAACTGAGATTATAATAACAGTGAACAATACACATAGCAATGGATTTACAAAGGGTCCACTAAGCAACATGGAATATAACTCTGCAATTGTCAATTATCATAAAATACATCAAACAAATGGGAAAATCAAAAATAGTAAGAATGGCTTTTGTTACAATCAAAAAAACAAAGAAAATAGCAGGAAATACCTATCCTGGTACTTTTAATAAGATGTAAAACAAAGCTCCCCAACATGTCAAATTTGACCACTGGCAGCCCAGTCACTGCTGTTTGTGGTCCAGCAGTAGTGAAATTCCATTTGTGTTGCTACCAATCACGAGCCTCAGTAGAGACTTGTATACTGACATGTGATTGCTAAGACCAGTCAAACGTATGCTGTTTATATACAGGTCACCACTGACGCCAGTGTTTGGCTAAAGCAGTCACCTAACCACAAACGGAAAATCAACACTGGCAGAACAAAAACAGTGGTAATGTAGGGCTTGTCAAAGCTGATGCTTTGTTTCCATCTGCGCTGTCCTGTTCATTCTTCTAGTCCGTATCAGGACCAGAAAATTGTAAAAGCAGATAACAATGGATTCCAGAAATGATGAACATGAACAGATCCCACGGGACCCCATTGACTATAATCTGATCTGTTGGATGTACATCGGGGTCCTTTTTTTTTTTTTTTTAACTGGAAAAAGTCGAACTTGCAAGTTTTTTTTCATCTGACAATTTCTGACAGATACTGCGAAGGAGATTCCACACAGATGTGAACATAGTCTTATTTTTATTTTGACCATAGGCTATATAGACTTGTAAAGAGTTACAGTATAATGTACATACTAACTTCAAGATGTCGGTGGGTGATCTTGCTATAAAAAAGCAGTCACAGTATGTGAAAATGATGGACACAGAAACTTCAGTGGATACAAAGAATTTAGATGAAATGGTTCTGCATACATTTTTATAATCCGAGCGCCACACTGGTAACTCCACTCCAGGGATGTAGGGGACTCTGACCAAGCCAACTGGCTTGACTCACCTCCCTCCTACTCAATGTACCCAAGGACTTCCATTCATAGAATGCTGAGATGTCGCAGCCAAGAAATACACTCACACAGGCACATTATCACCAGCATTTACTTTGACAAATGTTCAGCACTACACAAGTTAACATCATCTGTTTAGAAGTAGGAAACAGACTAGATCAACATCAGAGGTACACAGGACAGAAACAGAATGCCCAGTCCATCAATTGCCCGGTTGAACACTCACAACAATGATTCTCAGGCTTACTATGGATTCACCAGCAGTAGCCTTCAGAACAACAGAAAAGAAAAAAGCCAAAAAGAGATCCAGCAATCCAGGAATGTCCCAATTAAATCATTAAAACTTAACTTTTATTGTTCCCATACCAAAAAAAAAGAAAAAAATAGTAATATGCAATTCGCCATCAATCAAAGCAATTCATCTTACAAGGTGATGCGTTTCAGAACAAATAGTTCCTTACTCATAGCATGTTGTTTTGAGGTTTTTTAGAGTACTGTCTGGTTGTGTGAGAGATGTAAATTGCATATTCCTGACCCAGAATTCTTAGCAGAGCATGCATGGTCTAACTGTTACGGACCATCAAAATATAGGTCATGTTCTATTTTTATCTGTTGTCATGGATCCCTCTATATATTCAATGTATGAGGGATCCATAAATAATGGCCACCTCTCGAGTGAAAAGCAGGTGTGAAAAATGTCAATTTTTTATGGCCATTTTCACCATCATTCGTGTGAATCCAGCCTTACTCTCTGCCAGCATTCTGTCTCCTCTGCTAGGCTGGTGTTCCATGCCCACTGAAAGATGACGACCTTGTGACTGATAAAAACAGAAAGTGTCCCATTTAAATGATTAATTCTGATGGCTTTAGAGTCTGTTGTGTTATTCCTGACAGATCAAAGCAAGGGACTGTAAAACTGTAGCGTGGAACTATACTTTACTGAAGCAGTGTGGATCAGCACATAAGGGATGGCTTAGGTGGTGTTAGGTGGTTCTGTCATCATAAATTGGCCCCATCATGTGCCATCATGAATTAATTCCCTTTCTATTGCTGTCCCTATGTAATCTTTCTGTTGCAGCAAAGTGACATATAAATGTTTAAAAGCATAAAAAGTCATATGTAACTTTACCTAAGTTGGGGTGGAGTGTGACTAGGTGAGGTTACAATGGTGGCTTATTATGTTCACATTTATTTCTAGTATTCACTAGATTTCTTTGGGCTATTATACTGTTTATGGTATATTTATGCATATATAGTGCTATATAGGTTGTTTTCAACCATCCTTACACATATTTATTTGTACCAGCGGTGTATATCCCCCTATTTATTATTATTGTGGCCCCCATTTCCCTCCCTATCGTTATTATGGTGTACCTTCATTATTTATCTCCCCATATATGTTTTTCTCATTATTTATGTTAATAAAATGATATTTTATTATAATTTTTTTGTGGTCATGCTATTATGGTGTTCTATGGTTTTACATGATGTACAGAGTTTTTCATGCTTAGCTATTAGCCCTTTTTTGTGTTTGATTAACTTTACCTAAGTAGTCAATTTTGGAGGGGATCAGCTTCAGCCAAGTAAAGCTGTCCCCTTGCTTGAGATTAACATTTCTCTCACAGCCCCCTCACTCCCTGATATCACGAAGGAGATGGCAATCCCACCCAGGAGAAGTGAATAGCAGACGGACAGCTTTTACCTCTAACTTCTTACCAGAACAAAGCAGTTTCTCTACATTCACTAGAATGTCCCAGAAATCTGTTGCAAATTGTGCCATAAAGTAGAATACATGTTACTGTATGTGTTATATGTATTATGTGTTTTAAACACTGTATGCCTACCATGACCTAATGATGTCCTACAATTAAAAAATGTTTGCAAAAAATCTTTTTTGCTGACAACTGATACTGATTATGCTAAATATATAAAACATACCCCATTTTTGGGCAACATTTTGGTGTAAATGCATGAGGAGCATGATGTAGAATTAGAGAAATAAGAATATCTAACATAAGTAGTGACCTTATTCTTCATGCACCACTTTAATAAACCTTGAGCAACTATCCCCATTTTCACCAGCTAATAGATTTATCTTATCACAATATTGATAAAATCACTCCAATATATCTGTGTCAGATCTAATTTTCAAATTTACTAATGGTGCCTCCATTATGCAAGATATTGGCTTTTTTATCAATATGCAAATGAGCTCATTGGAGCAAAGAAGACATTGCTGCTTAACTATTTGGAATGATGGCAATGTCTTTGTTTTTTCAAAGCGCTAGTTTGCATATTGACAAAAACAGCAATATCTCTTAACAGAAATACCAGTTCAGAAAGTGAAAACACTGTTTCATTCAGTGACCCTAACCTATCGGCAGGGCTGGGTTGAAATGCGGGGTTTTGTTGACAGACTTCGTTTAACACAGACTTTATGGGGCAGATGTATTAATACTGGAGTATCGTACGTCTAAATAAAGAGACCGACTATAGCAGGGGCCAAGAGACTTGAACTCCCCTTTCCCTCTCTGAGGTCTAGAATAAAAGAAAACATTGGCGTCAGTGTGAGGTGCATAATATCATAACGGAGCTGCCACTGCAGCCCCATTATGATCTATTCCTGTGCTTAAGCATTATGATGTAACAGTACAGGGATAACCATAACATTGTTGGCAGTGGTTAAAAAATGGGAAAAAAAATCATAACAGAGTTTACAGCACTATTGGATGCCAGCGCTATGATTATAGTATAATGTTGTACCGTGTTAGCCATTGAAAGTAGTGGAAGAGTGAAGAAATCAGGCGATACCTTTTAGAGGCTAACTGAGTATATTTATAAGTAAGCTTTCAGGAGTACTAGCTAGCTCCCTTCATCAGACATGGTGTGATACAAGAACTGAAAATTCACAGATTTTTATACACATGGTTTTCAAAGCATTTTAGAGTCCTTAAAAAAATGCAATCTAAGTAGAGAAGTTATTTACAACAGGTCAAAAAAACTGTCTGGAAACTTGTGGTGCGTGACGGAGGGATCAGTAATTCTTGCTGTTATCTGTTTGCTATCAGGAGGTGATTTGTGTCCCTCACAGTTGATACATAGTGTAACTTGAAGCTGGCATGAATATTGAGTTCAGTTCATGGTTCATACATAGTGTGACATGAAGCTGGCATGAATATTAAGTCCAAATTGCAGAGTTTGAAATTTTTGCATAAATTTGTACTCCGATTCTTTCCTTTTCTCCTGCGTCTTAAAATGTCCCATTAAAACCACAACCCGAAAATCTTCAATAGAGTGGTTTTCTCCGGAGAAATGTGCGGCCACTGGGAGATCGGTTCTGCTGTTATTAATATTGGATCTGTGTGAGTTCATTTGTTGACTGAGTCTCTGCCCTGTTTTCCCCACATAGAGGCCTGTGGTGGGACATTGCACACACATTATGAGGTACACCACATTGGAAGACCTGCAGGAGAATGTCCCCCTAATTCTGTGCACCTGTTGTGACTGTGGGATAGGTACACTGTCAGTGGTGTGGATGTGCTTGCAGGTCATGCACCTTTTATGTAGGCAAGGTGAGGTGCCATTTTAAGTTGGGGCCTTCAGGGCACTCCGGACGATAATACGCCTCAGGTTTGGTGGTTGTCGAAAGGAAAGGAGAGGGGGGACTGGAAATATGTCCTTGAGTCTGTTGTCCCTATGTAGCACAGGTTGGAGCTCCTTGGCAATCCTTCGTAGGATCTCCAGATGTGGGTTGTAGGTGACTACTAGGGGCACTCGGGCATCTTTCTGGGTCTCTCTATATGTGAGCAGACTGTCTCTGTTAATGGCTGCCGCTTTGTTTAATTGGTTGTCTGTTACTTTCGGTTTGTATCCCAATCTGAGAAATTTCATCCTCAGATCCAGGAGGTGCTTGTCCAGGTCTGTTTTGTCGGAGCAAATACGATTGTATCGTATAGCCTGGCTGTAGATTATAGATTGTCTTGTGTGCTTGGGGTGGAAGCTGTCGTTTCTCAGGTAGGCCGTTCTGTCTGTGGGTTTGTGGTATATCGATGTGAGTAGCCGGTGGTCTTTAATGTATATTGTGGTATCCAGAAAGTGAATTTCACTCCCTGAATAGCTAAGTTTAAGGTTGATGGTCGGGTGAAAGTCATTGAAGTCATTATGGAATTGAAGTAGGGTCTCCTCACCTGTAGTCCAGATGACAAGGATATCATCGATATAACGAAGGTAAATCATAGGTTTGGTGGCGCATGTTGATAAATATGTTCCTTCCATTTCTGCCATAAAGAGATTTGCATATTGGGGTGCACATCTGGTCCCCATTGAAGTTCCCATTCGCTGTAGATATAGATCCTCTCCAAAGGTAAAATGGTTGTGGCTAAGGATGAATTGTATGAGCTGCGTTACTGGTTCTGTTGGGAGGTTTTGTTTTGCCAGGTGTGCCCGACATGCTGCAACTCCATCCTTGTGGGGAATGTTGGTATACAGGGATTCCACATCCATGATTAGATGCTATTGCTTGTGGTGGTCCCACTATCATGGAAGAGCAGCTGCAGCTATAGAATTCAATAGGGACGGCAGCTCTACAGTAATTTGTCCATCAGAATTTAGTGCCAGAGCAGTGGCGGCTGCTGGATCTCCTGTGATTGGCCCTTTTAAATGTTGCCCTAAAACTCCTGCTTTAGTATTCAATTCAAAGGGCCAATTCATAACTGCCACCAATGTTTTTATTACTGTCTCTGTACTGTGACATCATAGTGATAGATCATAGGGATAGATCATAGTTGGACCACCGCAACTATTACCACTTGTGGTCCCACTATCATAGAAAAGCCACTGCGGCTATTGAGTTCAATAGCGGCAGCTGCTCTCCTGTGATCCCTCCATTAGAATGTAGTGCCAAAGTAGGTGCTAATGTGGCACTAATTTCAAATGGGCCAATCACAGAAGAATGAGTGGTCACTATTGATTTCAATAGTAGCAGCGGATCTTCTGCAATTGATCCATCTGAATTTAGCACCAAAGTTGCTTTGGAGCTAAATTCAAATGGCCAAAGCTGGGCTACTTTAGCATATAGATAGATCATAGCAGGACCGCAGTGGCTAGTGAAAGCAGCGGCCACTCTGCTATGGTAGTATGCAGCTTCATACTGCCAACAGTGTTTTTTTTTTTTTTTTATTCTAAACCACAGGGAAGTGGGGAACATAGGATGGGAAAGAGCAGGGGAAGAGAGAAGGAAAACGCTGCCTGGAAAATTTGTTGGAGTATGACTTTGGAGGCAGATCACACTAAGGCGATCTGCCAGTCGTGTTAAAAAGCGTAACCTGTACATGCAGGTTTATAAGCCACATTGCATATATGGGTTAATGTCTACTGATTCTATCCCTGCACTCCAAGATGATATATTCTCTGATATATTCTAGCATTGTCAGTGATAGATTGAAAAGACCATAATTCATATACAAGTACTCTCCCTGCCTATTGATTATCTTCCTACGCGTTTCCTCTGTATTCGATTCATCAGGGGACTAAAGGCATGTACAGAAGGTGTTGAAAAGTCTTAATGCATGTTGCACTGTCCAGTAGTATACTAGGAGCCATACAGGCCGACAGCATAGCAGTGTGGGAGTGCATGGATAAAATCAGTAGGCAGGGAAAGTGTGCACTAATGATTACAGCAACAACAATATTCATATGGTAGACCTTTGCACAGCAAACTGCTTGCTATAATGAATATTATGCTGCATTGAATATAGCAGCAATTCTCATATAGTGTACTTTTGCACAGTAAACAGTTTTCTATAAGGAATGTAATGTTCTAATGAATATAGCACTAACAGTACTTATTCTTGCACAGTAAACTGCTATAAGGGATGTGCTGAGGAGGCGTAGATATCAGCAGGTCATCCCTTCTGAGGGAACACATTTTCCTGTTTCCGGGGTACCAACAATATACTTAACACCCTCTTACCCTTACTTGATTGATTTTAATGGTATGAATAGAAGATACATTTTAGGCATCTTTGTCTTTCCATTGATAGTCTAGTAAAATTTGAATAGAAATTAATATCCATATCTGCTAAACATCTTGGGATCCAATAGACATTGCAGGAACAAAAGTTGTAATACCTTAACAAAGAAAGCAACTACACATTGTACAACAGCTATATTTACAAATAATACTGCAGAAATATTCTCATTAAAGCCAATATGATCATCGAATATTAAAAAGAATCACTTAATGAGTAAATTAATGTGTAAAGAAATGTATTAAGAGATGAGAATCTTTAGAATAAATAAAACTAAAATTGAATGTTATAACTCCGAGCACAGTTATCTATATGATTGATGAGAACAATATATTTTCATAATGAATCTAGTTCATTTGTTACAAGATGAACCAGTTATCATTCAATATAGTATGTGCATGTTTCTATTCTTAAAGAGACAAGCGAACTATCGGAATTCCTTATTACAGATTTCCTTAGAAAATGGAGAAAAACTATAACTACTGTTTTAAATAAAGTGCTTTAAATAAAAAACTTTATTTAACCCGTTAATGTACCATGATGTAGTAATACATCAAGGGTCTCAAGTATATGATCACTAATGGTAGGACAGCTGAGATACACAATCTCACTCATGCATCAACTGACAGGAATAGAGAAACTTTTGATCCCCCGGTTAATCCATTCAAACTTCAATTTCAGCACTGCACATTGGGATCCTCCCCTTGTAGCCATGTCCTGCAGCCCTAGAAACACTTCTGCTCATTTACTAATAGACAATTTAAAGGGGTTGTCCAGTTTCATCTAATCTTAAGAGGCAAATGTTATTATTTGCATAATAAAAGTTATAAAATTTTCCAATATATTTTCAATATTAGTTCCTCATGGTTTACTATGTCTCTGTTTGCTGTTATTTATTATGTTTCCTTCCAGTAAAAATCAGTCCATGGTCATGTGATATACAGTTCATAGTCATGTGACATACAGTTCATAGTCATGTGATGGACACACAGGTGTATAGCTCGTTACCAGTCACAGGTCTGATTACAGGTCTGTGCACCTGTGTGTTCATCACATGACCACTGGGAGTAAGGAGAATGAATGACACCAAGCAGAGATCTAGAAAACCACATTGATTTGATACAGAAAGTACATTGGAAAATTGTACAACTTTTTATAATACAAACAATAACATTTGTCTCTCAATATTGGTCTGAAACAGGACTGCCCCTTGAAACTTAGCTAGCCATTATGATAATGCACCAGATTTATGACAGTGGCTGATGCTGGATGAAAAATCTGGTGCATCTTCAGACAGTTTAGTCTAGGTTTATAAAACCTCTTAGCTAGCTTACTTTGGGTCACAATTTATATATCAATATTTTATTTGTAATTTATTAAATAAATGACAAATTACTGTATACTTATATATTAGGTGTCAAATTTCATAGTCTACATTATACGAATTGTTCAGCATCATCTACTTTAGTGCAGTAGATCAGATGAAGTAGCGCAATTGGTGTAGAAAGGAGGAGTTTGGGTTTTTGGAGAACTGGAATGACTATAGCTATGACTGGGCTGATAATATACAGGGGTACAGTTTGTTCAGAAAGATCAAAAAAAAAGAGGGGGAGGAGTTTGCTTATATGTATAATCCTGCCTAAAGTCCATACTGTAAGATGACTTCTGTTAGGAAAAAGAACATGGGTGGAAATAAAAGAAGGAAAAAAAATACTAAAAGGGATTTATCCAAGTATAATAGAAGAAGTGGAACAGTTACTAAATGAACAGTTAGAGTCAGCTAAGAATAATGAGGTAATTATTAATGGGGGATTATGGGGGACAGAGGAAATGTTTTTTTTGGCAATAATTAAAGACAATTACTTTTCCCAACTAGTGCAGGACCCAACACAAGGTGGGGGGCACTTCTAGACCTGATTGTAGCAAATAGATCCAAAAGAACATCAAAAATGAAGGTTGTGGGTCATAATACATTTTCAACTATTCTTTAATAAGAAAGAGGGCAGGAGGTTTTAAAACACTAAAGAAAAAAAAATTTTCATTAGCTAAAAGATTAACTTAGAGTCATAAAGTGGGATAATATTGTCAAAAACAAAAGTACATGGGCTAATTTTTTAAAAGTTGTGTGAAGGCTGTGAAGATATATAATATATGAGAATAAACATGTTTGGAACAAAAGAAAACCTTTGTAAATAAACAAAACTATAAGGCGCAATAAAGTATAAAAAGAAAGCGCTGTAATAGTATGGTGGATGTCAGGTTTATAAATACGGTGGCTGCTCCAGAGACCCAGCGGCAATGCCTGCCACTAGTAGGCTTGTTAATCTATCATTGACCAAGATCCACTGTAATTTGGTGCTTTTCTTTTTAATATGTTTTTAATGACCTGGCAGAGGGTTCACAGAGAAGGGTTATCATTAGAAATGAGCGAATTTCTCAAAAGTTCAATTCTGCAGTTCGATTCGAAGTTCAAAAAAAATTTGCTTCGATCCGAATTAATTTGCGGCGAATATCACTAAAAAACCCTATTTCCTAGCTTCAGAGAGCCTGTATAGTGGTGTAGAATACTGTGCCTTGCAGCAACACGCATAGGGAGCCTACTGTGGTAGTGAAACAATACTGTGAGTCAGTATGACACGCACATGACAGGCGTCGCTCTTAGAACCACTGCACACTTCACTTATTTGGACAGTTACAGGGCCAAAACTGACCAACTAACTCAAGTGTGAACACAGCCTTACAGATCCATGTTAGTGCCAGGTAGAAAGAACCATGCAGAGGCCCAACATCCTACTGTAGAGTGAAAGAGCGCACTCCTTTTACACCGTCGTCTGTTGATTCCACATATATGTCTACAGAGTGGCAAGGCGACATAATGTAAAGTTGGCAGCGGCATGAGGAAACCACAGAATGGCAAGGCAACATAATTTGGAGGTGGCAACAGCATGAGCAGGCCATACAGTGACCCAGTGGCAGCGGCATGAGGAGGCCATACAGTGACCCAGTGGCAGCGGCATGAGGAGGCCATACAGTGACACAGTGGCAGCAACATGAGGATGCCATACAGTCACCCAGTGCCGGAGTGTGAGGCAGCATGGATCATTTAATCTGCTGCATCAGGCATTGGTGGGTGGAAATCCTGGCTGATCCACGCCTGATTCATCTTCACAAAGGTCAGTCTCCCCAAATTTTGGGTGGACAGGTGAGTTCTCCTTGGGGTAACTATGGCCCCCGCCGCACTAAATACCCGCTCTGATCCCACACTACTAGACGAGCAGGACAGCTTTTCCAGGGCAAACTCAGCCAGTTGCAGCCACAAATCCAGTTTGACTGCCCATCTTCGATGATGGGTGGCAGGGGGCACTCTAAGTATGCCACCAACTGCTGGTTCAACTTCTGCTCTGTGTTTAGTTGTTGATGAGAAGCTTCTTCACTATGTGGCTGAAGATAGCTGCTCTAGGCTCAGGCTGCTGCTGATGGAGCCAATACTGCTCCTGCCACCCCCACCCCCTCCCACAGCTGCCAAGCCAATGCAAGTTGAGCGCTCAGGGCCCCCCCAGTCGGACATGCGAGAGCATGGACGATGGCGCAGATAGGCAGCGGCCAACTTGCTACATAGCATGTCTCTATATTAGTTCAGTTTGTCCTCCCTCTCGGCGGATGTTAAAAAGGCCCTATTTTTCCCCAGTAGCGAGGGTCTAACATGGTGGAGAGCCAGTAGTCATCCCTCTGCCGAATGGTAACAATTCAGCTGTCACTGCACAAGGAAGTCAGCATACATCGGGCCATTTGCGCAAGTGACTCCGAAGGACTCCCTGCATCCACCTCCACTGCATACTGCCACGGTGTGTCTGGGTCATCTGCCTCATCCTCCTCATCTCCCTCTGGCTGTTCCAGTTGCTCCTGCTCCTCCTCTGCACCCATTTGGCTACACATTGTTTGTGCTCCAATGTCCTCCTCATCCTCCTCCTCCAGTTCAACCCCCACAGGGCTCATGTGGCCTTGAGATGTAGATGCCACATCTCCAGTCCCCTGACCAGCCAGATTGAAAAGCATCTTTTCCAGGATGTGAATCAGTGGAATGACGTTGTTCATCCCATTGTCCTGGCGACTGTCTAACAAAGTGGCCTCCTCAAAGGGAACTAGCAAACAGCAGGTGTCACACATGAGCTGCCACTGGCTAACGTTAAAGTTACACAGGGGAGTACCTCTGTCCGCTTGGATCATCAAGAAATCGTTTATGGCTTTTCTCTGTTCATATAGTCGATCCAACATATGGAGGGTTGAATTCCAATGGGTGGAAACATCGCATATCAGTCTAGGAGGGTGTGCTTGGCGGTGTACGAGTGTCTGAAGTGCATGCAAAGTTTCCTTCACATTTTTAGGATGTCTTGTAGATAAGTGGAACACTTAAGGAAACGCTTGACAACCAGATTGAACACGTGTTCCATGCAGGGCGCATGGCTCAGCCCTCCTTGAGGCAGCGCCGACACCATGTTCTTCCCATTGTCGGTCACCATTGTTCCGATTTTAAGTTCTCTTGGAGAAAGCCAGGATTTGCCCAGGCAAACGAGGTGTAGAACAGCGTGACACCACTGTGCCCTGCACATGTGGTATGCTGGAGGAGCACTGTGAATTGTCCCTGCAGTGGAGGCTGAGGCGGACATTGTTGCAAGACCAACCGCGTGAGAACATGGAGGCAGAAGCTGTGTCACCTGTCCAAGTTGCTGGTGTGTCTGGGCAGGCACCACATTAAAATAGTAGGCCGTAAATGACATATTTTCCTTGACCGTATTTACAGCTCCACACATCGGCGCTGCCATGCACTCTGGCAGACACTGACAGGCTCAAGGACTGGCCCACCTTCTCTTGTACATATCTGTACAGGGCTGGTACTGCTTTCTTGGCAAAGAAATGACGGCTTGGGACTCTCCACCTCAGTTCGGCGGAAGCCATCAGTTCTCTGAAAGGTGAAGAATCCACCAAGCAGAAAGGGAGTGACTGCAGCACCAGCAACTTGGACAGGAGCACGTTCAGCTTCTGCACTGTTGGATGAGTGCTCACATACTGTTGTCTCTTAGATATAGATTCTATGATCGATTGCTGATGCAATAACTGACTAGGAGGAGGAGCAGGAGCATCACGACCAGCAGATGATGGGAAGGACACACAGCTTCCTTCAGCTGAGGTGGTGGAGCCTTGACTGCCTGAAACGGGGTGCATGCCACTGGGTGCTGCAGCGGTTACTGCGGCAGGCTGGACCACCACATTGGAGGCATGGCTCTCCCAGGCCACTTTATGGTGACGCTGCATATGTTGGCGCAGGGCTGTGATGCCAACATTGGCACCATGGCCACGCTTCACCTTCTGCCCACAGATTGAACCTATGGCCATGTTCACCACCCCCAGCGTGAGGAGGCCATACAGTCAACCAGTGGCAGAGTGCGGAGGTGGCAGCAGTGTGAGGAGGACATACAGTGACCCAGTGGCAGAGGTGGAGGTAGCAGCAGCGTGAATAGGCCACAGAGTGGCAAGGTGATATAATGCGGAGGTAGCAATAGACTTAGGAGGCCATACAGTGACCCAGTGGCAGCATGAGGAGGCCATACAGTGACGCAGGGCTGTGGTGCCAACATTGACACCCTAGCCACGCTTCACCCTCTGCCCACAGATTGAACATATGGCCAGGTTCACAATCCCCGGCGGCTTTCCAAAAAACTGCCACACCACCGAGTAAGTGATTTTACCCCCAACACGCCACAATAACTGACTGCTACTACCACTGCCTCTGTGAACCCCTGCACCACTGCTTTCCGGGCAGGTAGGCTGCTGCTAAGTGGGTGGTCTACCCCTGGCACGTTTAGCTCCCGACCTCACACTGCTGCCACCCTGCTGACTCCCCCGCTTACGATCGGCTACATCGTCATCCACTACTGTCTGCAGGTCACTGATGTCCTCCTCAATACCAGCTCCCATGCCACTCTCCTCATCATTACTTGCCAGACTACTGCAGGAAGTGGCGGATGTCTGCTCCAGATCTTGGCTGAGCAGTAGCTGCTGACTGTCCTCTAGTACCTCCTCCTCACTGTACAGTGGATCTGAGCCCACAGCATAGAGTACTTCTCTAGCTGAGGGAACAGAAAAGGACAGAGACAGGTTGAGGACAGGTGAGGGCACAGGGCCTGCTGACGGGCCATGCCAACTAAGGGTTGTGTCTGACGAACCCACCGACTCTTGGCTGGGGGTGTCTGATGTGACTTGGGATGAATTGGATGACCGAGTCAACCAGTCTACAACCGTTGGGTTGCTGGTCAAGACACGACTGCTACTTGACACTGGGAGCTCAGGCTTCTGTAACTGACCCCTGCTGCTACGCCCCCTTACTCTGCTGCGACCTATGCCTGCGCCAGAAACATTTAGGCCTGTGGCCGTCCCCTGTGCATGGCCTCTCGCTTCTCTGTCTAACATACTGTTCGATGAAAAAACTTAATTGCAAAGGGCAAAAAGGCCTGTTATTTTCTACTTTGAAGAGAACGGCAACTAGAACCCACTAATGAACACCAATAAAAAAAGCGTGATAAAGGCAGAGATTTGTGGCTCAGAATTATTGAATTATTGACAATACTATTGATAAATGGCCAGCAACTTTATACTGGAAACAAAATGGCGAATATGGTGCTCCTTATGGGCTTAGACACTAATGAACACCTTTAAATAAGTGATAACCGCTAAGAATTATTGAATTATTATTAACAATACTGTTTTTAAAAATGGCTTGTAACTTTATACTGGTAGCAAAATGGCGAATATGGTCGTTATGTCTTTCCCCACGATAAAGGCGTTTATTGCAAATAAGTGCAGATATTATTGGTTGATAATTCAGTTTTCTTTGGCACAATAGTACTGAATAATGTTATGCATTGGAAGAACAGTGAATAAGCCCCTTATAATAAACGCCTTTAAAAAGGCTTTTTTTACAGATACGTGCAGATATTATTGGATGATAATTCAGTTTTCTTTGGCACAATAGTACTGAATAATGTTATGCTCTGCAAGAACAGTGACTAAGCCCCTTATAATAAATGCCTTTAAAAAGGCTTTTTTTACACATACGTGCAGATATGGCTTTCACACAATAGTACTGAATAATATTATGCTTTGCAAGAACAGTGAATATGCCCCTTATAATAAATGCCTTTAAAAAGGCTTTTTTTTTTTACAGATAAGTGCAGATATTAGTGTATGATAATTCACTGTTTTTTGCTTTACTGCACTGCAAAAGGCTTGTTGTGTTCCACCTTGAAGACACAGATATGAGTAATGAGCAGCAGTATAATGGCAGTGAGTGCTGCAATGTAAATTATGCCTCAAATACTTGCTGTAAATGAGCCTGCAACCACCCCAAATTCTTCTCTCAATTCCTCCTCTTTCCCTAGCTCCTGCCAACGTCTGTCCCTACAGTAAAGAGTGATGTGGAATGACTGTACCTAAAATGGCCGAGGGTTTTTATAGGGCTGTGCATCACAGGGCCGGCTGGCTGCTGATTAGCTGCACGCTTGGTATGGTGGGTGATCCCGTACTCCCAGAGTCCCTTCCCCCTTGTCCTAACATTTGCGGCGGCCATTTTATAAAAAATGCGATTCGATGCATCGAAGGATAAGGAAATCCAGAATCGTGGCGAATCGAAGATTTCCTGAAATTCGGATCGAATTCCACTTCTGCAGCTTCGATTCGCTCATCTCTAGTTATCATATTTGCAGATGATACTAAGCTTTGGAAAGTAATCAAAACTGAAGATAGTAAAACATTGCTTGGCAAATGAAGTTTAAGGCAGACACATGTAAGGTTATACATTTTGGCTGAGGAAATAAAATATATGATTATTTGCAGTGGCGTAACTAAAGTCTTGTGGGCCCCGATGCAAACTTTTGTCTGGGGTCCCCTACCCCCTACAACAAATTCTGGATAGTGACGGTTATGGATGCTACAGCAGTATCTCAGATACTTGAAAGGGATACAGCTTTAGTGCCCACAACAGCAGTTATCAAGAATACGGTGGGTGAGCAGTACAGAGCCTGACATGCACACAATACTGGGAGCTGCATGCTGTGGAAAACAGATGAACAGTGGGGTCCTAACAGTCTAAGAGATCTATGAGATCAGTGAGGGTCCAACACCCAGGGCCCCTGCTGATCAACTGTGGTGCCTTTGCGAGTGCCGTGACTCCTTCGCTATTTACATTGCACAGTATCTGTTTTATAATCACCATTCGATGTTATTAACGCCTGTGATAATAGTGCACGGCTGCTATAAAACAGATGGCATGTGATGTGAACAGTGAAGGGGCCCCACACAGTATTATATGCTCCACAGTGGCCCCCCATATAGTATAATATGCTCCATGCAGTGGCGTAACTAGGAATGGCTGGGCCCCAAGGCAAAAATTTGACATGGGTCCCTCAAATCCCGCTAACCCCTTCCCCATAGCCAACCGTCCCCCCAGCACACACCGCATTCCTGCACACACTTTTATGCCCCATAGTGGCCCCTACACACACTATTATGCCCCATTGTGGACCACCCATGAACAATTATTATACTCTGGGGTCTTTTCAGACCCCAGAGTATAATGATTGGAGACCCAGGGGAGAATACAAACATAAAAAACAATGTTACTTACCTCTCCCTGGCTTTGGCACACTCCCCACTACTTTCGGCCCTCTTCAATGTTGGACCAGACATCACGTGAGCCAGGCCGGCATCTCCACTCATAATGACACTGGCCTGTCCCACGTAATGTTTGGGACGTCACCAAAGATGCCCAAAGACTGCCAGAGCGCAGGAGAGGTAAGTATCATTGTTTTTTATGTTCCCTTACCTCCACTGGGCCTCCGTTCATTATATTCCGGGGTCTGAAAAGTTATTTTTTTTAATACAGTGGGGAAAAAAAGTATGTAGTTAGCCACCAATTGTGCAAGTTCTCCCACTTAAAAAGATGACAGAGGCCTGTAATTGACATCATATGTAGACCTCAACTATGAGAGACAAAATGAGAAAACAAATCCAGAAAATCACATTGTCTAATTATTAAAGAATTTATTTGCAAATTATGGTGGAAAAGAAGTATTTGGTCAATAACAAAAGTTCATCTTATTACTTTGTTATATATCCTTTGATGGCAATGACAGAGGTCAAACGTTTTCTGTAAGTCTTCACAAGGTTGGCACACACCGTTGCTGGTATGTTGGCCCATTCCTCCATGCAGATCTCCTCTAGAGTAGTGATGTTTTGGGGCAGTCACTGGGCAACACGGACTTTCAACTCCCTCCAAAGGTTTTCTATGGGGTTGAGATCTGGAGACTTGGTAGGCCACTCCAGGACCTTGAAATGCTTCTTACGAAGCCACTCCTTCATTGCCCTGGCGGTGTGCTTGGGATCATTGTCATGCTGAAAGACCCAGCCACGTTTCATCTTCAATGCCCTTGCTGATGGAAGGAGGTTTGCACTCAAAATGTCTCGATACATGGCCCCATTCATTCCTTCATGTACACGGATCAGTCGTCCTAGTCCCTTTGCAGAGAAACAGCCCCAAAGCATGATGTTGCCACCCCCATGCTTCACAGTAGGTATGGTGTTCTTTGAATGCAAGTCAGCATTCACTCTCCTCCAAACACGACGAGTTGTGTTTCTACCAAACAGTTCTACTTTGGTTTCATCTGACCATATGACATTCTCCCAATACTCTTCTGGAACATCCAAATGTTCTCTAGTGAACTTCAGACAGGCCCCGGATATGTACTGGCTTAAGCAGGGGGACACGTCTCGACTGCAGGATCTGAGTCCCTGGCGGCGTAGTGTGTTACTGATGGTAGTCTTTGTTACGTTAGTCCCAGCTTTCTGCAGGTCATTCACTAGGTCCCCCGTGTGGTTCTGGGATTTTTGCTCACCGTTCTTTTCATCATTTTGACCCCACGGGGTAAGATCTTGCATGGAGCCCCTGATCGAGGGAGATTATCAGTGGTCTTGTATGTCTTCCATTTTCTAATTATTGCTCCCACAGTTGATTTCTTCACACCAAGCTGCTTGCCTATTGCAAATTCAGTCTTCCCAGCCTGGTGCAGGTCTACAATTTTGTTTCTGGTGTCCTTTCACAGCTCTTTGGTCTTCACCCTAGTGGAGTTTGGAGTGTGACTGTTTGAGGTTGTGGACAGGTGTCTTTTATACTGATAACAATTTCAAACAGGTGCCATTACTACAGGTAATGAGTGGAGGACAGAGGAGCCTCTTAAAGAAGAAGATACATGTTAGGGTCTTGCCAAATGTAGCAATACCCTGACACTACTGCAGGGGTCTGGGAGGAAGGACAGAGACAAGTGAGCCCTAATCTCACCCCAGCCACTGTCCCTTCCTATTGCCTCAGTTACCCTAAACGGTAAAAGGACAACCTGAAGACAAGACCTATACTGGGTAAGTGACACACAGAACAGGACAAGACAAAACAAACGACAAAAAGAGAGGTCAGGAAGCCAAGGGGTCGGTAACAAACGAGCAATGCAGTATAAAAACACAATCCAAGAGAATAGTCAAAAGGCAAGCCAGAGGTCAGAGAAATAGTACAGTAGATATCAAGGGCACAAAGAGAGCAGGCAAAGTCAGAGCAATAACCGGCAACTTGCTGAGAAGGTGACATCCCGTATATAGAAAGTCTGGGCCCAGCCCCAGACCTGATAGGTACACAGGCTGTCAATCACACAGGCCAGGAAGAGATTAACTCTATGCAGTCCAGAGAGAAATGCTCAGAACACGGGTGTGGCCGGAAATCCATTACTTTGTCTAGGACCATGTTCAGACTGAGCAACAAGAAACCTACGCAAGGAATCAAACCGAACATGCCTCCTTCGCCACATCATGCGAGCGAAGGGTAGCACCGAGACCCGAACAGGCAGAGACGTTACAATACAGGTCTGTGAGAGCCAGAAATCTTGCTTGTTTGTAGGTGACCAAATACTTATTTTCCACCATAATTTGCAAATAAATTCTTAAAAAATCAGACAATGTGATTTTCTGGATTTGTTTTCTCATTTTGTCTCTCATAGTTGAGGTCTACCTATGATGTCAATTACAGGCCTCTGTCATCTTTTTAAGTGGGAGAACTTGCACAATTGGTGGCTAACTACATATTTTTTTCCCCACTGTATTTGTGCAGGCAAAATCAGCATCACTTTGCTGTTAAAACATCAGTATGTATATAATGAAAAAAAAAATTAAGTCTTGCCAAAAAAAAGTCCTTAACAAAACATTTTTCACTAACAGCATTATCTTCAGTAAAAAAAAAAAGTATGTTTAAAGAAAATGTATAGAGATGAAATTGCTCTATTGCAAGTAAACTTTCTGTTTAAGCACTGCAGCAGCATAGTTTCCAGTCACTTACTGTCTATGAAGTGAACCTGTCCTATGTCTATTAAATCCTAGCACTAATCTGTTTGTCTATAATTGCTTGATTCTCTAAGTCCTTCTATAACTATTGCTGGAATTCCTGAATTTTCTGAGCTGTGCTGCCTATAGCCTAGCTATGATGCAGTCAGTTGGATCACATATCTGTTTGAATGTCCACCATTACAGCAACTGAAACTTATCAGTAGTGTCTGTTATCGAAACCCAAACTGGGTTCAAAATCCTGATTGTCAAGTGGTGCCAAATTATTTATAATCCATATTGATATATATATTGTGAGCTCACAGAGAAAGAACTAGCCTGACACACTCAGTCGGTGTTAAGCAAGTTGTGTTTATTAAAAACATAGCATAAGCTTTTATAGAGAACAGTAAATAATTATGAATTATAACAGAGCATGTGTGAAAACTGGTTTACCTGATTGACCATTGGAGGGAGGAGGGTCTTGACACACCCCCTTACTCATCTCAATAATCAAAGTATATTAGTACTACAAGCTACGTAATGCAAAGCATGGCTGGGACCTGTTGTTCTACATTGCACATCTGAGGGGAGAAATTGCACAGCTACACGCTGGGGGCTGTTTGCGTAAGCAAGGTTAATCTCCAGACTCTTCGAAGGACAGATCACAGAAAGTTTATAAACAAGCAAGTCCACTAGAACATGCTGCCCTAGACTGGGTGTCTGGCCTTGCTCTCAGTGTATATCCTTATCACAGAAGGCTGTAAGATTCTTCTACTAAATGCATTTCTATAATTTTTAAGAATAGCAAGCTAATGAGAAGTTAAAGTGACAGACATTTAATTTCTATAACATATTCCCACCTCTTGTGATTTTTTTAACACAATACATGACTGTACGTTCAGTTTCTAGAACTGCTGGACTTTAATTCTCTTCACCAGATTCCAGGTCATGTGGACATACTATTGTGTTAAACATCACAACATCCTGACTTCCTGCACACATTGAGTCGGATATACACGTCTGCAGTGGAGTCATAGTCACATATGTCTCTTTCTTACAGGTAGTACATTTCTCTACAATACATATGATCAGTCTGTACATTGCATAGAAGCATAACAGGATTATGGGTGCAAATCCATCAGTCCAATAGTCTTTAGGTTTTCTTCTCAGGATCCATATCCTTTAACAGTTTATTGTCCCATCTGTCTTTAAGAACATTATCCAGTGGGGACACCACCATGACAACAAGGTTTTCCTTGTAGTTTCACAGCTGTACTGGTTGTCACCAGGACCTGGAAGGGACCGTTGAATTGAGGCCCTTCTCATGTGGCTCTTTATCTCCATCCAATCTCTGGGTTGTAGCTTATAGGTTCCTTCCACTGACTCAGGATCTGGAAGGAAGGAGGAAACTCGAGAGTGTACATTAGTCAAATGTTTTTGGCAATCAATCACATAGTCAGTCTGCACACCATACTACATTTGGAACAATTGTGAAAAATACAATCCAAATACTCTAGGGGCTGAGGCCAATCCTTCTGTCAGGAGTGTACCTTACAGAAAGACAAATACAAGTGACAATATTCTCCACTTCTCTGGGGACGGTACGGGGTAAGGAACACTTGCTGTATCCCCACAGCCTCCATTATTTCTCTCGTTACCTGTCCTGTATAGTGAGTTCCATTATCACTTCTTGGGAATCCCATACCCGCACACTACTTCTTTCAGTAGTTTATCATCAGTTCCTTTTGCGATGGCTTTCTGCATCAGAAATGCCTCAGGTCATCCTGAAAAGAGGTCAATAGACACAAGCACATACTCACACCTTCCCACCTTTGGTAACTGTATATAGTTAACCCGCAATCTCTGAAACAGGTACAAGGGCTACGGGGTGTGTTTCTAAGAAACACTGCAGTATCTGACTGCAGTGATGCTAAATCCTGCAGCTACCCATCATCTGCTCACCAGGTCACACATGGCTACTTCTGAGTGATGCACTTGAGCTGCTTGCGCCATCATTGGGAACAATGCTCTCGGTAACATACTCTCTTACCGCTGGCATCAGGACTTGTTCATCCTTTTTTTCTTCCTCCTTGCAGTTTCCAAATCTTCTTTTCTTCTGGGCCATTTTGGTCCTGCAGTATTTTTAGAACCTGAAAAGAGAGCTGAGAGACCATGGCATAGAATAATGGTGTAGAATTTACCATCCTTCCCAAATCGAGAGCCATCTATAAAAGAACTCAAAATCAAGGTTAGCAAAATCAGGGTTAGCAATAGGTTCATCATTTACATAACCAAACCCAACAGTTTCTTGTGGCATAAAATCATATTGTCAGCAGAAAATACTTGTGCCTTTCTCCCCCCCCTGAACCTATTGGTAACAGGTGAAAAGGGATTTTTAGTGACGTGCAGCGTGCAAAAGTGACATGAGGAGGCATAAGGAGGCATAAGTAAGGCACACTGTAGTCTGAGTTGTCCAGCCACTGAAATATACTTAAACTGGACCTGGGAGACTCACAAGAATGAATTCATATTATAATCCAATATTACCAAAACTCAAAATCTGCATTAACAATGGTTCTTGGTCTTCCACATTTTTTTTTTTTTTTTTTTAACCTTGTTATAAACAATCTTCATGTATTAAATTACTTTGCATTCTGACTCTCAAGGACAAAGTCAAGTTCTCTTATCATGCAAGCAGCAGCCCACGCACTGCTGTGCTGTTAAACTCTCCACTTCTCCCACTGTAGAACTACAAAATTCAGCAGAACCTGCAATACATAGTTTTAAAGGGTCAGTGGCTTGTGTGTGTGGAGTTTTTTTTTCCTTTTTCTTTTTTCCTCTCTACTATTTCTACACATTCCAGAATTACAAACAATTCAATAAGGTTAGTGAATTCTCAATATATCAACAGAGAAGGCAGAAGCCTTGAATAGTCAATCCCCTGTTCACATAACAAAAATTATACACAAAAAGACATTACAGCATAGCAGATATGTGAGTGACTTCTAATTCACTTAGTTAGCGTTGAAACACAAAAAATTGTCCCTTTTTTTCCTTAAAAAAAAACATTGTCACATAACCGTCTTTTGATTAAACAACGTACAAATACATGTTCACAAATTTGGAAATATGGGACACGTTATTCATTTTCTAAGTCTTCATGACAATCTTTCTATAATGGGGAACAATTGGGGCATGGTTCATAACAAAGTAACAAAATGAAACAGATTTTGCTGTCTACATCTAAGGCAGGCAGGTTCGGCTGGTTGGTTAACCGTCTATTTAAATCAAAGATGATGCTGAAGCGCTTCCTCCTGCATACAAAACAAACATTGGCACCAAATCCTTTATGTGTTCTCAATTGACTTAAATCAACCCTTGTCCACTTGAGGGACCACGGAAGGGTCGTCCATGTTACCACAGGATAAAGACCAGCTCTTGGAGGATGCAGGTGTGGTTGGGGAACTCCACATGCTGCGCAGAATTTTCTCCAATCAGGGTTTTGTTGACCGCAATCTCTGCAGGTCCAGCCTTCTAGACTGATGTTTGCTGGTGTTTTCTCTGGGTACTTAGGAGATTTTACTACTTTTCATAGCTCTTTCTGAATCACTTTTTCTGAATCACTTTCTTCAACTCCTTCTCCTTAGAATCACTTTCCTCTTTTTCCCTACTATTCTCACCATCAAAGCACTCATAATAGTACTTATTACCTACTTCTGTCTCTCCACACCCTCCTTCCTGCACTTCCTCTGACACCTTCTGCCACATACATGTTCCATCTTTTTGGCATTCTAAACTTTAGGCTTACCAGACTTACTGAACATTTTCTGGCATTCCTTCACTGCATCAGCATCCTCTTTTACTCTTCCAATCTCTGTAACTGGAATTTCTCTATTCTTGGGATCAGCTCCACACCGCCCAGGCAAATTCTCCATGATTTGCCTAACCTCTGCCTCAAACCCTCACTTTCGGCACACCAAGTGTTAATGAGTGCAGCTTCTTGTTCAGAACCTGGAAAGATATATCTCGGGTGCACACAGTAGCCCCGGGTTACTACGTTCTCCTCCACCACAATTTGGAGAAGACAGGCGGTGGGGCAACCTATCCTTCAAACTTTTCACATGATCCAGCACATTAATAAACCAAATGGGATGCCAAAAACACAGCACAAAATCTCTTATTGGTGCGGTTATACATTGCTGAAACAAAGGGGCCATTAGTATAATTAACATAACGTGATTGGGTATAAAGTACATAAGTTTTAACACATAACTATTGGATAAAACACGAAGAAGTTTCAGAACATGATGGATAACAGTTTTCAGTAAAGGAGGGGGATGAGCTCTGGGCAGCGCCTGAGAATGGAGCTGCTAGTCAGATCCTGAGGACTTTTCCAGAAACTTCACCTCATTCCCCATGAATATGTTTATACCATTTACATACCTATCGGTCTAACACCCTTAGAGGCATGTCTTCACCGTCACGCTTGGCAGTATAACCAACCACCATAGTCCCACTGCCCCCGGCTTGTGTCTCCTTCTAGCAAATGTCTTTGTAAACCAAATTATGTAGATAATACATGAACACACAGATACATAAACACAGCAATATTATCCAGAATATTCCCTGTAATATTCCCATAATCCCTTTGTGCCTTGAATTCTTGCACTAGGGATTAGGCACCTTAGATTAAAGATTCTCAAACCCCGATGCTGTGGGCTGCTTTGGCGATGGAGTGGGTGAGGGGCCCTTCTCTCCCCTCCATGACCCGCCATACCCACGCTGTGGAGATCCAGAATCTTTCACTGCCACCTTTTCTGCTCTTTTTGCAGATACCTTATTTCAGTTGATGATAACAGGCAAGACAATAAATTCACATAACATAGTACAAGACATAATTTCATATGTTTGAATATTTTCTTGAATATTTTACACATATATATTACACAATATTATACACATATATATTGTCATTGTAGCTTACTTCTCCATTTAACCTTAGGCTAACACTTTTATCAAAATATTTTCCCTTTGGGCACAAACAGTCATCATACCCAGGCTGCGGACCCTGGTGGCCCAAAGCCAAGTTTCACTTTGTAATACAGTCATATGAAAAAGTTTGGGCACCCCTATTAATCTTAATCATTTTTAGTTCTAAATATTTGGGTGTTTGCAACAGCCATTTCAATTTGATATATCTAATAACTGATGGACACAGTAATATTTCAGGATTGAAATGAGGTTTATTGTACTAACAGAAAATGTGCAATATGCATTAAACCAAAATTTGACCGGTGCAAAAATTTGGGTACCCTTATCATTTTATTGATTTGAATACTCCTAACTACTTTTTACTGACTTACTGAAGCACAAAATTGGTTTTGTAACCTCACTGAGCTTTGAACTTCATAGCCAGGTGTATCCAATCATGAGAAAAGGTATTTAAGGTGGCCAATTGCAAGTTGTTCTCCTATTTGAATCTCCTCTGAAGAGTGGCATCATGGGCTCCTCAAAACAACTCTCAAATGATCTGAAAACAAAGATTGTTCAACATAGTTGTTCAGGGGAAGGATACAAAAAGTTGTCTCAGAGATTTAACCTGTCAGTTTCCACTGTGAGGAACATAGTAAGGAAATGGAAGACCACAGGGACAGTTCTTGTTAAGCCCAGAAGTGGCAGGCCAAGAAAAATATCAGAAAGGCAGAGAAGAAGAATGGTGAGAACAGTCAAGGACAATCCACAGACCACCTCCAAAGAGCTGCAGCATCATCTTGCTGCAGATGGTGTCACTGTGCATCGGTCAACAATACAGCACACTTTGCACAAGGAGAAGCTGTATGGGAGAGTGATGCAAAAGAAGCCGTTTCTGAAAGCACGCCACAAACAGAGTTGCCTGAGGTATGCAAAAGCACATTTGGACAAGCCAGCTTCATTTTGGAAGAAGGTCCTGTGGACTGATGAAACAAAGATTGAGTTGTTTGGTCATACAAAAAGGCGTTATGCATGGCGTCAAAAAAACACAGCATTCCAAGAAAAACACTTGCTACCCACTGTAAAATTTGGTGGAGGTTCCATCATGCTTTGAGGCTGTGTGGCCAATGCCGGCACCGGGAATCTTGTTAAAGTTGAGGGTCGCATGGATTCAACTCAGTATCAGCAGATTCTTGAGAATAATATACAAGAATCAGTGACGAATTTGAAGTTACGCCGGGGATGGATATTTCAGCAAGACAATGATCCAAAACACAGCTCCAAATCTACTCAGGCATTCATGCAGAGGAACAATTACAATGTTCTGGAATGGCCATCCCAGTCCCCAGACCTGAATATCATTGAACATCTGTGGGATAATTTGAAGCGGGCTGTCCATGCTCGGCAACCTTCAAACTTAACTGAACTGGAATTGTTTTGTAAAGAGGAATGGTCAAAAATACCTTCATCCAGGATCCAGGAACTGATTAAAAGCTACAGGAAGCGACTAGAGGCTGTTATTTTTGCAAAAGGAGGATCTACTAAATGTTAATGTCACTTTTCTGTTGAGGTGCCCATACTTTTGCACCGGTCAAATTTTGGTTTAATGCATATTGCACATTTTCTGTTAGTGCAATAAACCTCATTTCAATCCTGAAATATTACTGTGTCCATCAGTTATTAGATATATCAAATTGAAATGGCTGTTGCAAACACCCAAATATTTAGAACTAAAAATGATTAAGATTAATAGGGGTGCCCAAACTTTTTTCATATGACTGTAATTGACATGTAACATTATTGAGTAACACAGCATCATGTTCAGCTTGTGATTTTCTGCGTGTCCATCACATCAGATACAACGTGCTTGGAGTTACTTGGCAGTCAATTAAGGTTTTAGTTATTCCCTGCAGAACATCTGCACAGTGTTACAACAGAATACAGGAATACAATTCAGGCAGATAGCAGTTAATACCGACACCAAAATTACATATTACTATTTTTGTACAATTTTCAGTTATTTTCCAAACCCCACCTTTTGTCATTACCACAGGTGTTCAAAACCCCTAAGTTGTACTTCAGGTTACCTTAAAGGCAAACTGCCAGACTTTAGAATTTTCTTCACTGGATTCCAAACAAAAGTTGAACCCCTGTGGAACATCACAATATCCTATTTTCTTCTTTTTTTAGGGGACATTTCCTGAAAGCGGATTTAATTTTATAAAAAGCATAAAAGTTGAATCCTGGCATTGATATAAACAGAATGAATATTACAAATACAGGTTGACATATATATATATATATATATATATATATATATATATATATACAGTCATATGAAAAAGTTTGGGCACCCCTATTAATCTTAATCATTTTTATTTCTAAATATTTGAGTGTTTGCAACAGCCATTTCAATTTGATGTATCTAATAACTGATGGACACAGTAATATTTCAGGATTGAAATGAGGTTTATTGTACTAACAGAAAATGTGCAATATGCATTAAACCAAAATTTGACCAGTGCAAAAGTATGGGCACCTCAACAGAAAAGTGACATTAATATTTAGTAGATCCTCCTTTTGCAAAAATAACAGCCTCTAGTCGCTTCCTGTAGCTTTTAATCAGTTCCTGGATCCTGGATGAAGGTATTTTTGACCATTCCTCTTTACAAAACAATTCCAGTTCAGTTAAGTTTGATGGTCGCCGAGCATGGACAGCCCGCTTCAAATTATCCCACAGATGTTCAATGATATTCAGGTCTGGGGACTGGGATGGCCATTCCAGAACATTGTAATTGTTCCTCTGCATGAATGCCTGAGTAGATTTGGAGCTGTGTTTTGGATCATTGTCTTGCTGAAATATCCATCCCCGGCGTAACTTCAAATTCGTCACTGATTCTTGTACATTATTCTCAAGAATCTGCTGATACTGAGTTGAATCCATGCGACCCTCAACTTTAACAAGATTCCCGGTGCCGGCATTGGCCACACAGCCCCAAAGCATGATGGAACCTCCACCAAATTTTACAGTGGGTAGCAAGTGTTTTTCTTGGAATGCTGTGTTTTTTGGACGCCATGCATAACGCCTTTTTGTATGACCAAACAACTCAATCTTTGTTTCATCAGTCCACAGGACCTTCTTCCAAAATGAAGCTGGCTTGTCCAAATGTGCTTTTGCATACCTCAGGCGACTCTGTTTGTGGCGTGCTTTCAGAAACGGTTTCTTTCGCATCACTCTCCCATACAGCTTCTCCTTGTGCAAAGTGTGCTGTATTGTTGACCGATGCACAGTGACACCATCTGCAGCAAGATGATGCTGCAGCTCTTTGGAGGTGGTCTGTGGATTGTCCTTGACTGTTCTCACCATTCTTCTTCTCTGCCTTTCTGATATTTTTCTTGGCCTGCCACTACTGGGCTTAACAAGAACTGTCCCTGTGGTCTTCCATTTCCTTACTATGTTCCTCACAGTGGAAACTGACAGGTTAAATCTCTGAGACAACTTTTTGTATCCTTCCCCTGAACAACTATGTTGAACAATCTTTGTTTTCAGATCATTTGAGAGTTGTTTTGAGGAGCCCATGATGCCACTCTTCAGAGGAGATTCAAATAGGAGAACAACTTGCAATTGGCCACCTTAAATACCTTTTCTCATGATTGGATACACCTGGCTATGAAGTTCAAAGCTCAGTGAGGTTACAAAACCAATTTTGTGCTTCAGTAAGTCAGTAAAAAGTAGTTAGGAGTATTCAAATCAATAAAATGATAAGGGTACCCAAATTTTTGCACCGGTCAAATTTTGGTTTAATGCATATTGCACATTTTCTGTTAGTACAATAAACCTCATTTCAATCCTGAAATATTACTGTGTCCATCAGTTATTAGATATATCAAATTGAAATGGCTGTTGCAAACACCCAAATATTTAGAACTAAAAATGATTAAGATTAATAGGGGTGCCCAAACTTTTTCATATGACTGTATATATATATATATAAAATGCATAATCCAATAAACATCATACCGATGGTGTAGTTTTTCTCTTTGCACTGTATCAGATTCTCTGAGTGTTTTGTTAAGGTAAGTAATATTTCACACAGAACTGGGAGGTAAGATGGGTTATATTAAACAATAATACTGAGGAGGGTGACGTCCTCCTTCAGGCCTGGTTCTTGGAGTGAGGTGGGGGTGATTCATTATTTACTGAATTGCCATCCCCTTTGACTTTCCTTCTTGGAGCTCTGTACTGGCTTCTCACATGTCCTGGTTTCCCACAATTGAAGCAGTAGATCACTTTTCGATTACCCATCCCATAACAGGGGTCAATGCCAGCCACTGCAGGTTTGCGGGGTCTACTATCCAGTTCTACCCCCTGAGCAATTTTACACAAAGTAGCTGGATCCATTGTCCTCCATTCTGGCCTGGATTTTTGTACAGTACTGCATTTCTTACTTGCCTTACAAGCCCCTCCATGATGGCAGAGGCTAACAACCTCAAATATATCTTATCTGCTTCATACCCCATATCTTCCCACGCAGTGCACACTCTCTTGTAGAATTTTTCTACACTTTCCCCTCTGTCCTGTGTCAGGTCTGTCAAATTCACTTTGTCTGCCTCTTTCCCATTTCTCCAATTGAGCAACATAGTCTTGTCCTGAAACTTTAGTCGTCAAATAGTTCTTTTCCATTAACATAACATCACATAACATGGTACTAGTCATTTAAGCTTCAACCAAATGTTTCATGTCATTCCAGGTGGCCCCATAACTTGTCTGTATTTGAGACAGTACTTTTACGAAGGGCAGGGGTCTAATCTCTGGGTCTGGCAAGGTTTTAAGCAACCTCATCATGTCAGTCGGGGACCATTTGTACACCTGATATTGTCTCACTGGAGGCTGAGCCATTTTACACAAAGACTCTACAACCACATGTTTCATGTCCTCGCTCTCCCCTCCACTTCTATCAATAATTTCAGGTGACCCCGCTGACTCTTGAATCTCTCTGTTGTTATCCATATTTGTCAGTTCACCTCTCAGTACAGTATACTGGGGAAAATTATCAGAAAACCTAGGTGATACATGTGTCTTAACCCTTTCTTCTTGGGGAGGTTTCATTTCAGTCTCTTGTGGAGAGTCAGAGAAATCAACCTTAGTCCAGTCTGTCTGTCTTGTTGAGCTGTCTGGTCGTCTTTCCTCATGTCTGTCACGATTGTCACAAATGGGAACTTCTGTCACTATGATTCTCCTGTTCTTATCACTTCCAGACTTTGATTTAGTTCTGGTTGTCACTGTGGCCACTACACCTTGGGATATTTGCTGAGGAGTCACAATAGGATTGTTGGGTGAATGTCCCGTCTGTGACAGGATGACCAAATTTATACAAATATCCCTCCAAATGGGATTCTGATTCTGCTGTCCACACGCCAGACACACCCAACCTCCTGGATTATTTCCTGAATTGCCATCCCCTTTGACTTTCCTTCTTGGAGCTCTGCACAGGCTTCTCACATGTTCTGGTTTCCCACAATTGAAGCAGTAGATCACCTTTCGATTACCCATCCCATAACAGGGGTCAATGCCAGCCACTGCAGGTTTGCGGGGTCTACTATCCAATTCTACCCCCTGAGCAATTTTACACAAAGTAGCTGGATCCATTGTACTCCATTCTGGCCTGGATTTTTGTACTGCATTTCTTACTTGCCTTACAAGCCCCTCCATGAAGGCAGAGGCTAACAACCTCAAATGTATCTTATCTGCTTCATACCCCATATCTTCCCACGCAGTGCACATTCTCTTGTCGAATTTTTCTACACTTTCCCCTCTGTCCTGTGTCAGGTCTGTCAGAAGGATATAAGCTACAACCCAAAGATTGGATGGAGATAAAGAGCCACATGAGAAGGGCCTCAATTCAACGGTCCCTTCCAGGTCCTGGTGACAACTAGTACAGCTGTGAAACTACAAGGAAAACCTTGTTGTCATGGTGGTGTCCCCACTGGATAATGTTCTTAAAGACAAATGGGACAATAAACTGTTAAAGGATATGGATCCTGAGAAGAAAACCTAAAGACTATTGGACTGATGGATTTGCACCCATAATCCTGTTATGCTTCTATGCAATGTACAGACTGATCATATGTATTGTAGCGAAATGTACTACCTGTAAGAAAGAGACATATGTGACTATGACCCCACTGCAGACGTGTATATCCGACTCAATGTGTGCAGGAAGTCAGGATGTTGTGATGTTTAACACAATAGTATGTCCACATGACCTGGAATCTGGTGAAGAGAATTAAAGTCCAGCAGTTCTAGAAACTGAACGTACAGTCATGTATTGTGTTAAAAAAAATCACAAGAGGTGGGAATATGTTATAGAAATTAAATGTCTGTTACTTTAACTTCTCATTAGCTTGCTATTCTTAAAAATTATAGAAATGCATTTAGTAGAAGAAGCTTACAGCCTTCTGTGATAAGGATATACACTGAGAGCAAGGCCAGACACCCAGTCTAGGGCAACATGTCCTAGTGGACTTGCTTGTTTATAAACTTTCTGTGAGCTGTCGTTCGAAGAGTCTGGAGATTAACATTGCTTACAGAAAGTTTATAAACAAGCAAGTCCACTAGGACATGCTGCCCATTTTCTCGTAGCGCACCCATTTTTGTTCACAAAAAGAGAATCACCATTTGTTTGGTGTTGTGAAAAACCAAACAAATTGGAATATTAGGGATGAACCTAGCTCATCACAAACTGATATGCCCATCTCTATTTAACACGTTAAAAGTCATGTTAAACTTGACTACATCTGTAGATAGATAGATGGTGTCTGTAAAAGATGTTTAAAAGCTCAGAGCTTGGGATCGAATCTCCTTATAATTACTTGACTGACCTTTCAAATACAAGTTTGTAAAGGCATTTCAGAAAGGTCTTTATGAAAAGTGGAGAGTTATCTTATTTATATATAAAGATGTATAAACTAAATGATTCTATCAAAGGCAATTGCTTTCAAATTTGTTTTATGGTCAGACCTATCAATTCTGCAGTTTTAATAATGTATTAAAGGCGTTTTCTACAGACTAAATCCCATTAAATAGGAATGAAGCATAAAAAGACTAATAACGCCTTCAGTATAAAATCCTTCAGCATGTGGCATATTAAAGATTTTGAGATGATGTTCATCCTGGCCATAGCTATGAAGCAGAATTCTCTTAATCCTTGTGGAGATAAACTGAAATTCAAGGTTTAAGTATTCAACAACCAATTTTAATATATAGATAACATGGCATTTTAAGATTAAGCTCAGCCTATAACACCTGTATGACTTAGACAATTGTCATAGTCGAATAAAATAATTTAGTGTTTCTTGGAGTCTATTGTTTTATTTATGCCTTTACATTCAAGAGACTCAATACTGATATGCGATATGTGTAAACTTGCATTTATAAAGTGTTTCGTTTAACGTATTTTCCCATAGTGAATCATCACAAGTTGGGATATCAGAAAGCAGATTATAGTGTTCAGCTTCAGAGATTCAAAGCAAATCACATTGGGTAGCCAACTATGATGAATAAAGTAAAAATACAAGCTAACTATTCCCCAATAGTAGTAAAATATTGTTACATTATTATTTGTAAAAGTTGTTGCAGTTGTGTGGTTTTTTTTTTTGTTTTTTTTTTTACAATTTCTAACTAATCTTATATTTGCAGGTTGGAGTTAAAGATAAGATAAGATAAGTTTTCTATTTCAAGTGTTTTATTTCTGTAAATGTTGATTATGGATTACAGGTAATGAAAACCAAAATCTAAGAAAATTTGAATATTGTAAAAAAGTTCAGTATTGTAAATTCAGTGTGTCACCTGCCAAGGTTTCCTAAGCCTTTAAATGGTCCCTCAGTCTGGTTCAGTAGGACACAAAATCATGGAAGATGCTGATTATGAACTGAATTACTGAATCACTGAAATGAATGACCGTTTCAAAAATATTCTAATTTATTGAAATGCACCTGTATACAAAAGCTCCAAGGTAGAGGCATTACAGTGACAGTAGGTACAGATAAAAAGGTACAGGTAAAAAAGTAGTAGAAGGGATACCACAACTTAAAAATCTTTCAGTTCTCTGTATGGAGTGATCTCCGTTTAGGTCGGTGTTGGTTGTACAGCCTAACCGCAGCGGGGAGGAAAGACTTCCGATAGCGCTCCTTCTCACACTTAGGGTGAAGCAGTCGGTCACTGACAGTACTGCCCAGTGCTATCACAGTCTCATGCATGGGATGGGAGTTATTCTTCAGCACGGAGCTTATCACGGACAGTATCCTTCTGTCACTCACCACCTGCACTGGGTCCAGGGGGCTCCCCAGGACAGAGCTGGGCCTTCTAATCAGCTTGTCAAGTCTTTTCCTATCCCTGTTTGATATGCTACTCCCCCAGCAGGCCACTACGAAGAAGATGGCTCATGCCACTACAGAGTTGAAAAAGGCCCTAAGAAGTGCCCCCTGGACTCCAAAGGCTCTCAGCCACCTAAGCATGTAGAGCCTGCTGTGGCCCTTCCTGTACAGTGCATCCAAGTGATCTGCCCAGTCCAGCTTATTAGTGAGGAGCACCCCTAGGTACTTATAGGTGTTGACTATCTCAATGCCCGTCCCTTGGATGTCCACTGGTTTTGAAGGATATCTGTGCTTGCGGTTCAATTCTCTGTACTCCCTGTCATCTTTGTCTGTGATGAGGCCTACTATTGCAGAGTCATCAGAATACTTCTGTAAGTAGCAGATAAATGAGTTGCACCTAAAATCTGCAGTGTACAGTGTGAAGAGGAAAGGGGCAAGAACTGTACCTTGAGGTGCCCCCGTATTACAGATCACGGTGTCTGACACACAGTCCCGGGCTCTCACATATTGAAGTCGGTTTGTGAGGTAGTCTAGGATCCAGTTGGAGAGGTGGTGGTCCACTCCAACAAGGGCCAGCTTGTCTTTTAGTAGCCCTGGCTGTATGGTGTTAAAAGCACTGGAAAAATCAAAGAACATTCTCACTGTTCCCTGGTTTCTCCAGGTGAGAAAGAGCTCTGTGTAGAAGGTGGATGATGACATCATCCACCCCAATGCCCGGCCGATAAGCAAACTGGAGAGGGTCCATAGCCGAGCTCACTAGAGGGCAGAGATATGTGAGAACCAATCTTTTTAAGACCTTCATCAAGTGGGATGTCAATGCTACAGGTCTTTAGTCGTTCCCAGCTTCAGGCTCATATTGAACATATATGTAATAATACCACACAGCTGGTCCCCGCAAGTCTTAAGTAGCCTGGCACTGATGCCACCTGGCCCTGCGGCCTTCCCTTTGATCTTACTCAATTTCTTTCTCACCTGGGCATCTGTGAAGGACAGACTGTAGCCAGATGACTGATTGCTAGATTTACTGATCTGGAGGTGAGAACTAACAGCAGGAGGTGAGGTCAGTGTGAAAGAGAGGATTGAATGACATGCTGGGGTGGGAGGAGCTAGTGTGTGATCAAATCTATTGAAGAATAGATTTAGTTCGTTAAGTCACTTAGCATCTCCTTTGACCTCGGAGACAGGCTGTCTGTGACCAGATATTGACTTAAGACCTTTCCAGACTGCACTAATGTTTTTGCTTTTCATTTGCTCTTACATTTCTTTTATAATTGGCTTTTCCCTCCTGAATTTGACGCCTCAGCTCCTTTTGCACATCCCTCAGCCCTTCCTTGTCTCCTGACCTAAATACCTTCTTCTTTTCCTTGAGAAGAGCTTTTATAACAGGATTAATCTATGGTTTGTTGTTAGAGAAGCACCTCACCACTTTTGTGGGTACCGTGTTGTCCACACCAAAATTAATGTAGTCCGTTATGCAGTGTGTGAGACCTTCCATGTCCTCCCCATAGGAATCCAGCAGCTCTTCCCATGCAGTTGTGTCAAAACAGTCCCTCAGAGCCTCATCACTCTCCTCAGACCATATCCTCACTGTGCGGGTAAACATATGACCAGTTACTTATAGAGGATATTATTACTATTGAGACACATGGAGATGTGCCAGCCAGGGAATAATATAGATGATTTAAGATTGAGGCTACTTTTTCTGGGGTTTCCTGCCAAAAACAGGTCCAAATTACCACTGTTATGAGGATGAATGCCATAAAGAACAATGATATTCATGTGTACAGTAGTACAGTAGCAGTTTTAGTACTGTAGGATGCCAAGGAATCAAGAGGTTCTAGAAAATCATTAATTTATGCAGGGATGGATTAAGGGTACAATGGGCCCCAGGCTGTTCAGAAAACGTGCCACCCCTTCACGACAAAGATCCCTGAGACAGAATAATGTCCCATAGCAGCCCTTCATGCAGGATAATGTTCAATAGTGGCCCTACATGCAGAAAAATGTCCCATATTGACCCCTCCTCACAGTATGATGTCCCATAGTGGCCACTCTACAAAGTATAATGCCTCATAGTGGCCTTCATGCAGAATAATGTCCCATAGTGACCCCTTCTCACAGTATGATCACAGTATCAATTACAGTACAGGACAGTATGTCGCTGGGAGGCAGGGACTCCTAGCATCATAGATAACTATACTGCTAGGAGTCCCACTCCCTGTTCAAGCCGGTAAATCTGGCTTACACACGGACTGTGTTTCACGGGTGAAACATGGTCGTGTGCTGCTACCCTTACTCCCAGTAAACCCAATAGCACAAAAATGGAAAAACTAAAATATAACTTCTATTAGTATAAACTAAAAGGTCCAGGTCAGACCAGGAACACACATTAAAACAGTTAATAATATGTGTATATGAGGTGGTCTTCATATAACCAGGTGTTCCAAAAGTCCTCATGTATAAAGGATAATGGTACAAAACATCCCAATAAAGAGGAATCAATGAAGAGAACACGGGAGAACCTCAGACCACATAAACTCACTAACCGGCTTAGCCCTCAGACAATGAGAGAGCTGTTATATAATTGAACAGGTGAAAGGCAAATTACCACCTGAACATACACACTGAGCAGGAAACTTGCCCATTCAGATAAAGTGAGCTAGACAGGGTAATAAACCCTAAAAAGGGTAGCCCAGCTAGCCCCTCACTTGAGGCCCTCAACACGTTTCTCCCTACGGGTTCATCAGGAGGGTGTAAATTTCAAAAAACATACCGATATGTATTATGCTAACAACCGCAGTTAAATAGCATGCCAGCACTAATATGCAATAGAAGCTATAGTCTAGCCAATGGCCTGATGGTGGACAGTGGCATATGATCAACCTCTATGCTAATATGTACTGGACAATAACAGCCACAGTTAGTTACTGTGCCAATACACATACAAATGCAGTGAAAACTGCAGTTAAGCTGGTGCCCTGTTGGTGGAAAGCAGCAAGTGAAGATAGCCAAGCTCATATAGTGCTAACCCCGCACCTTTAGCACGCCCTATCTGTGACATCAATAGACCCAACCAATGACATGGTGAGTCCCTCCCACCAAGGCCGGAGGCTCGTACTAATGGGTGTGTCCATTGATATGTTGACAGGAGACGCTTTACTGCTGACATAGAATCAAAAGAAAGGTAAGGAGAAGATGAAGTAAGTAAATCAGCTACGTGAATGTCTCAGATGGAATGAAATAATAAGTGCTAAATAAAGTCCAACACCTGAGCCTTTTTGCAACAAAAAAAAGGGGTTAAAGCCTGCACACTCATTCAAACTAGATGAAGAAATGGAATGAGTTGATAAGCTGGCAAATTACGCCTTAAAGCACAAACAAAGCTACCAACGGTGTCATGATAAAAAGAAACATTCAGTGCTAAAGTAACAAACAGCACACCTAACTCAGTAAAACCCCCTATATAAGAGGGAGAAACATAGGTTTAAATTTAAATAAATTTTGAAATAGTGTGCCAAAAAAAGGGACAAAAAATGAAGCATGCATCCCATCAGAATAAAAATCACTTAAGATGGGTATGTAATGTAAATGCAAAAATAACCAGACTTCATAGAAGTCATAAATATGAAATAGAAAGGGACTGGAGATATCCACACCTATATGAACGGAGTAAAGGAAATGGACTCATTGAGGTCATAAGGTTTAACTGATTGGAACTTAAAAGTCCATCTAGTTTCCTGTTGTAAAATGAACCGGTCCCAATTACCACCTCTAATAGGGGGAGTAATATGTTCGAGACCTTGGAACTTAAGACACTTTGGATTGCCTCCGTGCTTTTTCCACACATGTGATGACAGCGTTTTATCTTCTTTCCTCAGGATATAGCCCACATGGTCCAATATCCTGAGGCGAAATTCTCTTTTAGTTTTGCCAATGTAGTTAAGGGGACAGGGACAGGTAGCACAATACACTACTCCAGTCGTATGGCAATTGATAAACTGTCTGGTATGGTATGTGGTACCTGTAGATACACAACATACACTGGTACCCCTATTTACATAATCGCATGCCTTACACGAACCACATTTAAAAGTCCATTTAGGTATATTACGTTCAAGCCATGTTCCAACCGGTGTGGAGGGTTTGAGATGACGGTGTGTTAAAAAATCCCCCAAGTTCCTACCCCTTCTGTATGTAACCGAAGGGGAATGACTGACTAGATTTTTAATGCCTGGATCCATAGTGAGTATGTCCCAATATGATCTCCAAAATCTGTGTAATGCTCCTCGAACCCCTATCATAATTGCCCACCAAGCGATTCAAGTGTTCATCCTGTGTACGTTGTTCGGGGTTAGTAGATTGTGGCGATAACTCATTTCCGCATGATGTCTAGCCTCCCGCAGAATGGATAGCGGGTTACCCCATCTATTAAACCTCCCCTCAAGTTCGTTAGCCTTAGCGTTAAAATCCCCAAGGTCTGAGCAGTTCCTCTGAACTCTCAAGTCCCTTGGGGATCCCACGCCTCAGAGGGGCAGGATGATAGCTATCTCACTTGAGCAGGCAATTGGTTGCCGTTTCCTTGTGAAAAAGTGTAGTGTTTGGATTTTGGGCTAATGGATGCCGTAAGGTGCAGATTAATCTGATTGTGGTTAAGGGCTCCCACAAAGCTCCAGAACTCGTCCTCAGGGCCCGTCCATAATATCAAAATGTCATCTATGTATCTGAGCCACAATGAAATCCAACCCATCCATCTCTTAAAAAGCTCGGTAAAGACGAGGTGCTCCTCCCACCAGCCAAGAAACAAATTTGCGTAAGATGGCGCAGCGGAACTGCCCATGGCGGTTCCACGCAGCTGGTGGAAGAAGCGCCCGTCAAATAAAAAATAATTAGAGTGAGGATGAACTGAAGGAGCTCAAGTAGGAATTCATTTGTTGGAGGCCAATTGGATACGTCTACTTTGTAGAAAGTGCCTCACAGCCCCACACCCCATTTCTCAACCCCTGAAGCTCCCACCAGGAACTAACATATTCCCTGTAAACCTTAGTTAATACAGTTGTGTTAAAAAGTTTACATACCCCGGCAGATTTTTTGTTTTTTTGGCCTTTTTTCAGAGACTATGAATGATAACACAGAAACTTTTTCTCCACTCATGGTTAGTGGTTGGTTGAAGCCATGTATTGTAAAACTTCTGTGTTTTCTCTTTTTAAATCATAATGACAACCAAAAACATCAAAATGACCCTGTTCAAAAGTTCACATACCCTGGTGATTTTGGCCTGATAACATGCCCAGAAGTTGACACAAATGGGTTTGAATGGCTATTAAAGGTAACATCTTCACCTGTGACCTGTTTCCTTGTAATCAGTGTGTGTGCATAAAAGCTAAGTGAGTTTCTGGGATCCAGACAGACTGTTGCATATTTCCTCCAGCCACTGACGTTTCTGGATTGTGAGTCATGGTGAAAGCAAAAGAATTGTCTACGGATCTACGGGAAAAGGTAGTTGAACTGTATAAAACAGGAAAGGGATACAAAAAGATATCCAAGGAATTGATAATGCCAGTCAGCAGTGTTCAAACTGTGATTAACAAATGGAAACTCAGGGGCTCTGTAAAAACCAAACCAAGGTCAGGTAGACCAACCAAAATTTCGGCCACAACTGCCTGGAAAATTGTTCAGGATGCAAAGAAAAACCCACACATAACATCAGCTGAAATACAGGACTCTCTAAAAACTATTGGTGTGGCTGTTTCAAGATGCACAATAAGGATGTACTTGAAGAAAAATGGGCTGCATGGTCGAGTTGCCAGAAGAAAGCCATTACTGCGCAAATGCCACAAAGAATCTCGCCTTCAATACGCCAAACAGCACAGAGACAAGCCTCAAAACTTCTGGAACAAGGTAATTTGGAATGATGAGACAAAAATCGAACTTTTTGGCCACAACCATAAACGTTACATTTGGAGAAGTGTCAACAAGGCCTATGATGAAAGGAACGCCATTCCTACTGTAAAGCACGGAGGTGGATCACTGATGATGTGGGGATGTGTGAGCTTCAAAGGCACAGGAAACTTGGTCAAAGTTGAAGTAAAGATGAAAGCAGCACGTTATCAGCAAATACTGGAGGCAAATTTGCACTCATCAGCCAGGAAGCTGCGCATGGGACGAACTTGGATGTTCCAACATGACAACGATCCAAAATACAAGGCCAAGTCAACCTGTTATTGGCTACAGCAGAAGAAAGTGAAGGTTCTGGAGTGGCCATCTCAGTCTCCTGACCTCAATATCATTGAACCACTTCGGGAAGATCTCAAGCTTGCAGTACATGCAAGACAGCCCAGGAATTTACATTCAAGAAGAATGAGCAGTTTTACCATCTGAGAAAATAAAGAGCCTCATCCACAACTACCACAAAAGACTTCAAGCTGTCATTGATGTTAGAGGGGGAAATACACGGTATTAAGTACTGGGGTATGTGAACTTTTGAACAGGGTCATTTTGATGTTTTTGGTTGTCATTATGATTTAAAAAGAGGAAAAACAGAAGTTTGACAATAAATGGCTTCAACCAACCACTAAAAAAGGCCAAAAAAACAAAAAATCTGCCGGGGTATGTAAACTTTTTAGCACAACTGCAACTTGAAACAATCCTTCATAGAAGTGTCTTGATCAGATATAGTAAACTCCCTTTCTGAAAAAATATTTTTATCCTTCTCCAACCATTTATCGGGCTTGATGTTATCTGATAAAAAGCCTGTCATAATCAATGGTATAAAAATTTGATGCGTAAAGATATAAACACTCTTGTCCCTACAAGGGACACAAGCAACAATAATTCAAAAAATTAGGGTATAAATCAAGTGCTCATATTTCGAAAGTAAACCCAATAGCACAAAAATGGAAAAACTAAAATATAACTTTTATTAATTATAAACTAAAAGGTCCAGGTCAGACCAGGAACACACATTAAAACAGTTAATAATATGTGTATATGAGGTGGCTCTTGATATAACCAGGTGTTTCAAAAGTCCTCATGTATAACGGGTAATGGAAGAAAACACCCCAAAAAAGAGGAATCAATGAAGAGAACACGGGAGAACCTCAGACCACATAAACTCACTAACCGGCTTACCCCTCAGACAATGAGAGAGCTGTTACATTGTTAAGGAAAGTATTTAGACCCCTTTAAATTTTTCATTCTTTGTTTCATTGCAGCCATTCGCTAAAAGCAAAAAAGTTCATTTTATTTCTCATTAATGTACACTCAGCACCCCATCTTGACAGAAAAAAAACAGAAATGTAGATATTTTTGCAAATTTATTAAAAAAGAAAAACTGAGACTGTTTTGGAATTCGGATCATAGCCATAATTTTGAAATTCGACATAATTTGAATTCCCAGTCTCTTGGAGTTATTTATTTCGCCATTTGCCCTTGCAACTTGATTTATATAGGTTTAACCACACGCGAATTCCCTCACAGAATACGGGAACATGTCCTGGGAATTTCCAACTCTCGAGAAGTAGATGACATTTCAACTCTTAAAACAATACCAAAACACTTTCGTATCTATCATGATTCGGATCCATCTACCTTACGTTTACGTGCCATTGATCAGGTCTCCGTTAGACCCAGGGCGGGTAATTGGAAGAAAAAACTTGCTCAGATGGAAAGTCGATGGATTTACACTCTCAATACGGTGTATCCACATGGGCTTAAGTTTTGCTCCCTTTTTATATTTTTTTTTATATGCGTTTATTATCATGATTGCAGTTTTTGTGTCTTCTAGTCATTTTGTATATATTACATTTGGTTTTATATTTTATATTTGTTTTTGTTGTATTAATAAAAAGTTTTGTCTCCATAGATATGAGGTGCAGTGTTCACTTCTGTCTTCATTCTTATTTTTTAATTGTATTGTTTGTGGTTGTTTTCACAGGTTCTTGATTATTTTTGGAATAACCTGCCGCTTGGGATATATTATACATCTCATGTTCCTTTTATATACTGGATGGCCGTGACCTTCGTGGTTTACTTCTGGATATGAGTGAATGGACTTGTAATTCTATGTCCATCATTAGGATGTACTACACATATTTCATATTTTTTTAGTCTTTTTAATGTTTTTTCACTTGTTAGATGATCATTTGCAAGATTTATGTTACTCATTGCATAATATGAATTGATTTTGAAAATTTTGCTTATTATTCGGTCACCTTTTATGTGCACATTTCATCGTCACTGCGCACTTTTCCCATTCTCACCCAAGTATTTTATTTATTTTTTTTATCACTATTATAACTATATAAATATATCTATTCTTATAAACACAGAGCATATATATCTTTGAAGTATTTGATATATGCCCTTTACAATTGTCATTATTTCACTGATATGGTTTGTTTTTAGTGTTTTTTTTATTCCACTTGTATGTGATAATATATTATAATTATATGTGCACCATATGTATTGACATATTATTTATTTATTTATTGATCGCAATTTATTATGATAGTGTTAGATTTTACTCTATTTTGAGTATGTGCAGTGGTCTTATTTGATTTTCTATTCATACTGAAGGTCTTTTGATAGGCGTCTATGACTTAGAGATGATCTTTCGCTGGCTTTCGGGTATCTCGCGAAGTTAACTTCCTGCGCATGCTCGGTGTACTTAGACGATTGTCTCCTATCTTTCAACATCTCGCCTTGTTAATATATTTTCCCGTGCATGCGCGGTACGCATAGAGATGATCGTCTCCTTTTCCACAACATCTCGCGTTGCTGATATATTTTCCCGAACATGCGCAGTTTGTTTGTGATCGCGTCCTCCATTTTGAGTAGGCAGTCTTCATTAATTTTCGTTTCAAGAACCTGTGTTTGTCTATGTTATTGGTTGTTCTACACTCAAATAGCACTGTACTTCTAATGCATACTGTCCCTGGACGAAGCCTTTTGTTATAGGCGAAACGCGCATCTGGCGTTTGCATGGTCTGTAGCTAAAAGTTATTTGTAACAACCTGATTATCATGTCTATTCTATGGCCTATTCTTTGCTATATTTAGCATTTATAGGTGTTTTTTTTGCATTTTGGGTAATTTGTTTCAAGTTTTCTACATAGAAACTGTTTCTTGGATTTTATTTTTGATATACCCTCATGCTTAAATTATTGATATTTTCATTTTGATATCTGGTTATTCATGTTCAAACTTTCTATATACTATACCATGCAATTTATTTGGTATAACTGGTACGTTATTTGACTCTACAAGTCTTACCCCTATTACATGTGCTGTCATTATTATGTTATGTTATTGTAGTGTCCGTATATGTGTTTTTATTGGATACTAATAAATATTTATAAATTTTATATTAGTGTGGATATTTCTTTCATTATGTTTATTTTGGTATATTATCCCACTTTTTAAGTTATAAATGCCTCTGTTTTGTATTGATCATTCCCAAGAAGACTCATGGCTGTACTAGTTCAAAAGGGTGTTTCTACTCAATACTGAGCAAAGGGTCTGAATACTTATGACCATGAGATATTAAAGTTTCTCTTTTTTAATAAATTTGCAAAAATATCTACATTTCTGGTTTTTTTTTCTGTCAAGATGGGGTGCTGAGTGTACATTAATGAGAAATAAAATGAACTTTTTTACTTATAGCAAATGACTGCAATGAAACAAAGAGTCAAAAATTTAAAGGAGTCTGAATGCTTTCCGTACCCACTGTATATAAGATGGCTCATTGTGGCTGAATCATCATGATTCATGAAATAATGTGGCATGTCCAAGAAGAGAGTTTATGTCTACCTGTAGACGCCCTGTTTACTCCAAGGAGTAGCTGACCACAAAAGAAGCTAAAGATAACACCATTTGGACATGTCTCATGTTTCCATATCTTCTTCAGTGGGATAAGATTTTGCTTAAATAAACAGCATCAATGCTGAGTTGGGTTTTCACTTTATACGTGTGTGTATCAGGTCATTTGCATCTAACTCCCGTTATGATGTAATTTATTTATGGGCATGTGATACTATTGCCAGAAGAGTATTAGACTCTCCTGTGATAATACTTGGTGGAGAATTAAATCAGGCATCTCAATAGCTCACCTGGCTGCATGTCACCGGCATCGAGATCAAGACCCAGGAAACTGTGGTAGGTAACCCATTGTGTTACTGCCTGTCTCCTGAGCCTCTGTTCCGAAGCCCTGTTGTTAGATGTGGGACGAGATACCAATTGCTGTGCGCTAGTGAATATTTTCAACTTGTTGTTATACGTGTATTTCTCCGTTTTAGGTCTTCTCTTGTCTGTCCTGTTGTAAACAGAAAATACCTTTGCTTTTAATGCGTGGATATTATGACATAGGTTTAGACGGGTTTGTTGTCATAGTTTTGGTTCTCACTGCTGCATTTAGTTGTTTTTTGTGTCATAGGAAGAAGGTAGAGGAGTTTAAAGGATTTCCAGTGAAGAAATCCAACACAATTAGTGAAGTAACTGATCACTCTCTGTCATAAGGCTTTAGTGTGTGTTTGATAGCAAAGTGAGCGCTCTTGGACTTACACAGGGCCACCCAAAGACACAGTAAGACCTCTAAAGATGACACTACGTAGGTGTTGGCTATTGACATAGTGGAATATGTTAAAGGGAAAGGTGCAGTAGTGGGAGCAGAAGAGATGTTTAAAAAGATGAAGGTTGGTGTTAAGAAAATACTTGATGAGACTTTGTGGAATGTGTTTTTGTCTAATTTTAAAGGCTGGTTGAAAGACCATGACAAATACAACCAAGCTGTTATGTGGTATGAAGAAGCCCAGGGAATGATGCAGACTGACCTTAAGTCTACAGTCATATCAGGATTCTCAATCCAGCTGGTTTACCTTCAAGGTTACTATGTCAACCTGGGAAGCTTCTTTAGTTTCAGAAGTTTCCTGGGTTGGTCCAATTAGCAGCTGAGGAGGCCTATATAAGACCCCTCCCTCCTGACACAGGGGCGGACTAATTGTTCTACTTCCTAGTTTGGCTCTGCATCTTGTTTGTGTTTACATTTGCATTATTCTGACCCTTGGCTTGCTTTACTCTATTGCCTGCTGATTCTGCTTCTGGATATCACCTCTGTCTTCTAATTCAGCCTCTGACATCCTCTCCTGGTTCTGACCCATGCCTGTATGACTGTTCACCTGCTCCTGGCCTGCTTTGTAAGTCAAATAGTGGGTTTTTCTTTTGGTTTCAGCTTGCAGTGCGTTTATTGTTGGTACAGACTTCTGCTGGTGACAATTCAGACTTTCAGATTCAGTTACACTCCATCTGACTTCATGGATGGTGCTGGTGAAGGTGTCTGGGGGTCTGTCTTAGCTCTCAGTACTTTGATGATTTTAAATACAGTGGTGTGCAAAAGTATTCATACCCATTGAATATTTTCACATTTTGTCACCTTACAACCACAAACTTAAATGAAGTGAAACAAAATGATACATGGTTTTCAAAATTTTAATCAAATATAAGTCTGAAAAGTATGATGCGCAAAAGTATTCAGCCCCCCTGTACCCGGATACCCTAAAATAAAATCCAATGCAATCATTTGCCTTCAGAAGTCACTTAATGAGTTAATAGAGTCCAGCTGTGTGTAATTTAGTCTCAGTATAAACACACCTGTTCTGTGATGGTTTCAGTGGTTTGTTAGAGAACTCTAATGAAAAAAACAGCATCATGAAGACCAAGGAACTCACCAGACAGGTAAGAGATAAAGTTGTGGAGAAGTTTAAAGTAGGGTTAGCCTCTAAAAACATCTCCCAAGCTTTGAGCATCCCAAGGAGCACTGTTCAATCTATCATCCAAAAACAGAAAAAGTATTCTACAACGGCAAACCTACCAAGACACGGTCCCCTACCTAAACTGACAGATCGAGCAAGGAGAACACTGGTCAGAGAAGCAGCCAAGAGGCCTATGGTCACTCTGGAGGAGCTGCAGAAGTTCACAGCTCAGGTGGGAGAATCTGTCCACAGGACAACTATAAGTCTTGCACTCCACAAATCTGGCCTTTATGGAAGGTTGGCAAGAAGAAAACCATTGTTGAAAGAAAGACATAAGAAGTGCCGTTTGCAGTTTGCCACAAGCCATATAGGGGACACGGCAAGCATGTGGAAGAAGGTGCTCTGGTCAGATGAGACCAAAGTTGAACTTTTTGGCTTAAATGCAAAGGACTACTGTATGTGTGGCGGAAAAGTAACACTGCTCATCACCCTGAACACACAATCCCCACTGTGAAACATGGTGGTGGCAGCATCATGATGTGGGGATGCTTTTCTTCATCAGGGAAAGGGAATTTAGTCAGAGTTGATGGGAAGATGGATGGAGCTAAATACAGGGCAATCCTGGAAGAAAACCTGTTGGAGGCTGAAAAAGACTTGAGACTGTGAAGGAGTTTCTCCTTCCAGCAAGACAATGAGCCTAAACATACAGCCAGAGCTACAGTGGATTGGTTTAGATCAAAGAATATTCATGTGTTAGAATGGCTCAGTCAAAGTCTAGACCTAAATCCCATTGAGCATCTGTGGAAAGACATGAAAATTGCTGTTCACAGACGCTCTCCATCCAATCTGGCTGAGCTTGAGCTATTTAGCAAAGAAGAATTGGCAAAAATCTCAGTCTCTAGATACGCAAAGCTGGTAGAGACATACCCTAAAAGACTTGCAGCTGTAATTGCAGCGAAAGGTGAGTCTACAAAGTATTGATATGGGGGGGGGGGCAGATTTTTATTTGATTAAATTTTTGAAAACCATGTATCATTTTCGTTCCACTTCACAATTATCTGCTACTTTGTGTTGATCTATCACTTAAAATCTCAATAAAATACATTTAAGTTTGTGGCTGTAAGGTGACAAAACATGAAAATGTTCAAGGGGTATGAATACTTTTGCAAGCCACTGTAGCTGTCTCTACTGCTCGCTGTTATCAGCCAGCTCCTGCTGTTGCTTTTGTGAGGACTTGCATCAAACCATAACAAGACACTGACAACGGCACTATATATCAAATTTTGGGGGAGATTAGAATGCCTAATAAGGCAGACCAAACCCCAATTGACATACTCCCCCCTTAGCACAGTTTTTAAAATTAGAGCTGAAACCACATCAAAACTGCATGCATTTTTCTGTTGCAGTTTTGATGCAATTGTAACTGCATCAGAACTGTACTATGTGAATGCATCCTCAAAGCTACACCATCCTATACTTTCCACCAAGCACATACAAAAATTCACCTTTTATCATCACCAAGCTCCCTTAGTGGCCCCACATAGTATCATGCTCCCCAGTAGCTCCCAGAACCTAATAATGTTCCCCGGAGGCCCCCAGACAACTAATGATGCTCCCCACTGGCCCCCATTTTTTTTTTTTTACTGAGGGAGATTAGATTTTGGAGATTGCTCAACTTTAGGGTTTGATCCCATTATTTCCACAGTTTTAGTTATCCTACACACATTTCATGCATTGGGCTATGAGCAGAGATATCCCCTTTTTCTCCCATCAGCCAGTTTACCTGCTTTTTATTCTTTAGAAGACACATTGTGTTTTATCGGATATTTATTAAAAGTTATGTTTTAACTGATTTTTTTGTTATACCAATTGGCCTATTCTACTATATTTAATTAGTCTGTGAGCCCTAGACTAAATATCACTCTTACGCCAATCAAAAACTAATGGGAGATCACATGTATCACATGTAGGGGATTGTCTGAATTTTCCCTCACAAAAAATGGCTCTATCGCACATCCACTGCCAGTGTACATGTACAATGAGACCACTGCAGGAAACCATCCTGCAATGACATACATCAAAGCAAATGGACCAGAATGGCAGAGCCCCATGGACCTACTGCTGGCAAAACAAGTGTAGCCTGTGCATTCAATCCTGTGGAAAATTATTCTGATGAAGCCTTACTATCATAGTAAACAAAGGCCATCTCGAAAAGACCACCTCTTTGAGAAGACCACCTCCTTACCAAGCCCACATTTTCTACAATTTCAGTTTTCCATACTAATTATCATCTTTAAGAAGACGACTTCTGTAGATGACCAATTTTTCATGCAGATTTGAGTGATCATCTCAAAGAGGTTTCGCTGTAGTACACAAAAGTTAAAGTGACAGTGCCATTAAAGTGCTTATACCGTAAAACTAAAATACACAATGAGTATAATACATATGTCAACTTATTATATAGTGCAATTATTACAAAATACATGTATTTTTTCATACATAAACCCAAAATAAAATATAATGTGTTTTTACATTCATAAAGCCTTTATGTAAATGTGATTGTAACATAGATTGACATAAACGTAAAAATTATATTTCATTATGAATAAAAAGAAATTTGCGTCTTCAATATTTTCTTCAATCTCTTTGATCATTCCACATCTCCAACATTGCCTTACTTTCCAACCGAACCAACTTACTTTCCAATAGTCACACAACCCCTTTAAGCTTTTGATTTCTTAAGTGAACCTGTGCCTGTGTTCATGATAGCTACTCACCTATACTCAGGACCATTTTAACACATTGGTGGGCCCAATTCAAAGGTTTCATATGAGGGTCCTCCCCAATCACCACCCGCTATTTTGCCCACCTGAAAGCTGCCAAAAACTGGGATTTTATATGGTGACATTCAATGGGTGAAAATGTGTTATCTGACTGATGGAACTTTTCCGCCTGTCAGAAATGTTTTATATGTTCATCTCTAGTAATAATCGTTATTTCTATTATTTTAGCGTGTAACGGATATCGCTAGAGTGGCGTATTTTACTCTATAAGGATTAGGTATGGACAGGCTCAAATGTAAACTTTATTGATGACTTTGTGCATGTGTTCTGTAAGTGTTTGGTGCGACTCTTTTGGTGCTGCGACCTGTACAATGGTAAACATCTGGGTCACAGCGCCAATAAGCTTCCTGGTTATGTTCAGAGGGGTATTACATAAGAATACCCCTGTAGTAAGGCTCAGAGGGGTATTACATTATCCCTCTATGTGACAATCAGAGAGCAAAGTATAGTATGCTCTCTGATTGATAGGAGAGGGGATAACATGGACAGAAGTCTATACTACTAATGGTCGAAGCGGCCCTGCCTCTATTACTAGTAAGCTAAACCCCACAATATATGTTTATACACACACACTCTATATACAATATGCTAAGTATACCATTTTTTTTAACTATTAAAAGCACTTTTTCTCCTCCATACTTTGCTGTAATCTTCTCATGTATCTAATAGTCCAAATGCAGGGAGTCTCTGAGCTCCATGTGAGAGGAAAAGGTCCTGACAGTACAGTAAAAGTATCAGCACATGTATATTATAGTACTGTTATGTGTGCTTCCTGAACAGTCAGATCATACACACAGACTTGTGTAAAATGTTTAGTGATCTGTAGACACAGGTTTAGACTAGAATGGAGTGGTTTAAATCAGGTGTGTCATGGAATCAGATGGCACTGCCTCAGCTCTGGGAGTGCTAGCTATGCGTTCTGGTAGACTCTGTCTGCCAGGCTGTCACAGGTAGCCCACCCAGAGCCTCAGCATTTGCAGGTGTTGCATTGTTGAAGTATATATGCAACCCTAACCCGTCTGGCTTGATGTGGATGCAGAAGGTGGTGCCTAATACTAACAGTCACAGAAGACAGCACCACCTACTGGATCCACAGCATACCAGACACCACCTGATTTTACCCACTCCATTCTAGCATGTACTGTAGGCATAGAGCAGTATGGCTAGGTTCGCATCTGCGCTTGGGTTTCCGTTCGGGAACGGAAACCTAATCTGCATAGAAAAGCAGTTACCTTAGGAAACCCACGGACCCCATAGACTATAATGGAGTCCACATGATTTCTGTTCAGTTGCAGAGCTTTTCTCTCCACATTTTTCATGCGGAGAGGGGAACGGAATCCCTGTACAGAGTACTAGCGCAGATGTGAACTGATCCTAATTTGTACATTATAACTGCTCTGCAAGGACCTTCTGGCTACACCCACTAAGAACAGAGCTGCAGCAATTCCTTCAAACTCCTGCAGGGACATGCCTCTCCACAACTGTATACTGTACTCAGAGAGGACGATAAGAGTCTTTTATGTGGGGAAAATGTGGCAGACACTGTACTGGGATGTTGTAGCAGGCTTAAAAGTGTAGGGTCTGTAGCAGGCATGACAGTTGATGATGTGTGGCAGACATGATACAGAGGTGTCAACCTGGGAAATCCCTTTACAGCACAATTCACAAATGGCATTTTGCTGCAAAAGTTGTGAAAGTGAAAGGAACATGGCCTTTATAAAAGGGCATGACTAAATATACTCAAACTCCTTATAAGAATATAGTACCCAAGATTGTTATTGGTTAAATTAAATTAACAACATTTACAACATTTAATATGTTAGACATTGTATTAATTTTATTGTGTAGTTCGTAACAGTATTAATAAGTTAATAAAATGCGTTATTAAAATGGGTATATTGTAATTTACTTTTCTACCAAAGACAAGAGGTTTAACTCGCCTTAATTCAGAAACATCCTTGACTGTAAACGCAGTCACTCTATGATTTGAGCCACTGTGTCCATTATACTCAAAGTGAGGTTTTTCTCTTATCAAACTTCAACATTGTATGATTACTGTAGAGGTTTAGTAAGAGAATAATCCTGCTTTGTCTTTAATTTAATCTGGTATATACCGTGGCTGTTCCATGCCACCTCTACTATTTTACTAAGCCTTTTCCCTGCTGCAAGGCAGAAGGCGGTCCATAGCAGATTTACCTAAAATCATAGCAGGATTAACAAACCAGTATAGTATTGAAAAGTACAACCTCCTCTCACCCATGCAGAGCACTACAGCAGTGCAGGAACAGAACTGTTGGGCAGCACCCATAGAGGTCAGAAGACACACATAGCCAATCATTAACAGTTCTACAAGTGTGTCTGCTGACGTGTAATAAGGCTGCCCAGAGGTCCTGCATGTGCATTAGAGATGAAAGTAAAGTACTGCTGGGAGCCCCTAATCTGCATTCTGTGCACCTTATTACCCTATCCTCACCTCTGCCTCCATGCTCTTCCTCTCCTTCAGCAGCCAAATAAGAAGAGGTAAATGGCACTATGTATGTTATCCATACAGTATATAGACACATATAATGTATGCGCATACATATGAGTGTGTGAATATTGTCTATATATGTGTCTGTACACTGGTTATAATTATGTGTGCAGAGAGCTGCAGAGCTGATCACTAAACCTTTCTGGGATTGCTAGGGTCTTAAATTATTTGGTGCACAAGTCTCTAAGGTATATTCTAAGGTACAGTATGTATGGTCTTATCAAGTTTCACCAGAAATAAAAATTACAATACAGTGATTAAATAATACATCCATACTGTTATTTAGTAAAACAGACCATGCAAAGGCCAATATTACTAATAACACTGTACAGTGCAAATCCCAAAAATTACTGTTACACCATGACCACTACTGTTATCATTGGATAATGACTGAATAATACCACCATACTGATACTGAAGAAAAAAGGTTATACTAATACCAATATTACCAGCACTACAGTGGCCATATAGTGGTATTTACCAGTTGATACAGATGCTCTACAGACCTTATAAATGATTGGAGTATGGATCAAACCAATGAATTACAGGTGACGTCCATGACTGCATTCAGCCCAGACCACCATAATGACACTTTTCAGCCATGACTTATCTCTGCAGAGTTTGCAAAATTGATCTTTGGCTCTTAGTTTTTCCATCATCCTCTTTACCTTTTTGTACCAACAGTACACAAATTCCCCATTCTGCTACCACCAGTATTTATTTGTATGTTGCTGCTCCTGAGCTAGAAAATAATAAAATAATACAGATGGGCATGTTTAATGTGTTACTGTTTTGAAACTGTAACAACTCCCTCATCTGTTACAGTGCCCCCCATCAGTGATAGTTCCGCCTCATACTTTATTGTGCCCCAAATGGTCCTATTGGCCCCCTGCAGTGGCCACTTGTCCCCCCATAGTGTCCATCACCACTATTTCATTTCCTTGCGAGTAGGACAAAACATGTTGGAATTACTTACGGAGAAATAGGGTGATTTTAGTGTTTTTTAAATTTTTTGTGGTACTGCCCTTGCAAGGGTAGGAGTAATTTCACATAGGGTATTCAAGACATAACCCAGGGAGTTGCAGGGTAGGCTTGTCCCTTCATCTGTGGTATCCTCCTATGCTGAACTATCTGCTCTGGACTAGCGTTATCTCCATTAATCCTCACTCATATCTTCTACTATTAGTAAGACCATTCCTTTTATGTGAATAATCCTTGCAGTAAGACATGATATCTGACTTTGAGGTAACTACTTTCTAGTCTGGGATCCTGTGCTTAAGGTGTTAGGACTATAGTGAATGGTGGATAGAATGTTTCATCTTATTTTTTAGGTCTTTTTCAATAGTCGATTTCTGGCGGCTCTGTGTGGGACGGACAGCTGGAGCAGATGTGAACATAGCCTTACATGCATCAATCAAATCATTTGCTTTCTTAAAATCTAGAAAATATTTACTTAAAACTTTGGTAACACAGCTATTAATGCTCCAGGCATGGCATATCTAAAGACATATATAGTCTTTTTGTATCCTCAAAGGTTTGCAGCATCTGCTTATCCAGTTCTGCCATATTTTTTTGGGTAATAACAACACAAAAAATGCATGTCTTTACTTAAAGGAATCTTCAATCTCTAGACTGTATTTGATCATGTGCTGCTTTACTAAATAAATCCACCTTCCTCCTGCATAATGAACTATAGAAGCTGAGAGCTGAAGATCTGCCACTTCATTGCCTTTAATCACCAGCACTTACCAGCTGTTAAATAACAATATCGTTTCCTAATTTGCATCATATATCATGAACTATAGTGATGATTATACTTTATGGATCCCTTAACTGAAACCTTAAAATGCTTTCAACATGATTAACCGACAAATAAGACAGACACAATAGAACGATTGAGATGCTTTTACTGCATAAATAAAATGGATACTTTGCAATGTAAATGCCTTTCCAAAGTCTGCAAATCCGGCCATATTGCACTAAAGGAACACCGGGTCATTTTCCTCAATAGCAGAATATTCACTTAATGTTTTATCATTTGTAATAAGTTAGAATCCCATCTGCTGTTATACCTAAGGAATTCTGTATCATTGCATTAACAGGAAAGCACTGTATTGTAAAGTTATGAAAGGCAGGCTATTTTCCATTGTCCCATAGGAAGTATTACCCTTGCATATGTTAATATGCTGCAGCAATATGGTATGCTATCTGTAAAAAAATTAAAAAGTCATCTTAGATTAGAAACAAAACCAGTTTAGGTATCATACTGAAAAAATCCACAATAACTGTATTCTGAAACGGTCAGCTAATAGGAATATAATTGATTTTAGTGGAAGTAAAAGAAAAAACATGTATTACTCTTCATTAGCTCAATAGTTCATTTTACTTAGTAAGCAAATATGGTTTTAATGGCTTGTAACAGATTGCAAAAACCTGTGGGAGGTCACACATTATACATAGATCCTCTGATTCCAAGCACAGGGGAATAAGAAGTGGTAAGAGCCACCGTGCTGTGTAATGTGTTTGTTTCTTATTTTATTAGAGTAAATATTTAATCAGAAATTCTGAATGTAATGAGGAACACAAATACATTGGCTACTTTACAGTAATGAAAAGAACACTAGTTTGGTCATACCTTTTACATGGAATTTCATACACATCTAATGAGATTATTATTGAAATAGTAGAATAGTAACAATCTAAGTAATAAGCCCTTGCCAGGTTTGCCAACTGTATATAACAGTCCATACATATGGGAGATTTGTTTCCAGCAGCCATGATTTTCTTTGGAGCCAGAGGAGCTTGTACTGGATTGATTGTAATTATAAACATATTACAGTTCTCATTAACTTTTTCACTGCCAGGGGTCTCCGGAAATTTTGCACCTCTGGTAGCCAGGGCAATTTTCACAGTTTTGAGATGGACAAATAAAATCTAAATTGCAACGTTTAAAAATTATATTAACCCCCCCCCCCCCACCTATATATTTTCTGAAAGTTGACACCAGCAACTTTATCAAAATGCCACTTGGTACTGTATATGAACAGGCACCTTCATGCAATTTTGATTTAAAGTGTATGTTTTATAAAAACATGCCATGCTAGAGACCGTCTGCAGCTGAAAGGAGCTTCCGACCGATTCCTAACAAACGGCTGAATACAGTGAGTAAATGGGCAAGACCAGGGCTAAAAAGACCACAGGTGGCCCCTTAACCCCCAGGCACCTGAAGTGCCAGTCTAAAACCTTTTCTTCCCATTGGCAGACTCTGGCAGCACCACAGACAGTGAGGCGGCCTCAGACACGGCATCCTCCCCCTCGGGTGCCGTCGGCTGACCTCAGCCGGCTCTCCTACAGCTTGCTCCAGCCTCATCCTCGCCTCCTCTGGTGTCATAGCCTGAAGGCTGCTCTTCTTCCACACTGGGACGATGGGACACTCCCTGCTGTGCCCTCCCGCTCCTCTATGCTGCCGAGCATGGGAAGCCAGCAGCCATCTTTGCTGACCTCATCTGTGCCAAAGCCCCACACTCACAGGCTGCTCCATGAGAAGGGCTCTACAGCGGAGGCTCCAACAAGCAGCCCGACCACCCTCTGGTATCTCCCTTGCCCTGTGCTCCCTCTGGAACCTCTACTGCAACCAACCAAAAGGACAATGACTGGGGACTGAGCCCCCCCTTCTAAAAAGTCGCTCTTCCACTCCCCCTCACCTAAGGAGTGCCCGGCCAGACAACTCCACTTATCCCCTGCCTCAGACATCTCCCCAGATGAGGAGACAAATCCTCTGGTCACATGCTTCAGAGTATGGCCCCAGCTTTCATATAGTGCCTCACATCGCACGGTGGAGCTTCCTTATATTTAAGAAATATGGATGACCTAGTCTCTGACCTGAAATGAGCCTGGCACCAGGACCTTAAAGGGGTTAAGACTTATATAGCCAATTTGCGACAATGGGTGGATGACCTGGAATCTAACTCATCCTCACATCTAAACTCCAATCCTTTGCACGTGGTCACCTCAAGCTCTTCAACTCCATGCTGCTGTGCGACAACTGGCGCATCCTCAATCCAGATGGCAGAGATTTCTCATTCTACTCTCATGCTCATGATTCATAGAGCAAACTGGACTACATCCAGTCCATTACTGACCGTAACATCCGTAAGTGACCATTAGTGTCCATTTACATCAAATCCCTCACATGTCTGTTATTTTTCGCGGACAAAAAATCCTGCATGCAGGACTTTTGTGTCTGTGAAAAATAATGGTTTCATGACAGGCGTCAAGTGTCATTTATTTTTGAACATTAAAGTCTATGGATAACGGACAATAATGGACGGGCGTCCATTATTCTGTCCGTTATTACTGTCCGTTTTTTTTCTGCGCATGCTCAGAAAGCAGAAACAAAAATTGCCATTATAACAACGGACACTAACGGACACTAACTGATTCTAAAAGGACACATTAACATCAGTTAGTGTCTGTTAATGTCTGTTATGATAAGTGTCCGTTTTTTTGTTTTTGTTAACGGACACTATCAGAACGGACATCCTAGCAAGCAACACTTTTCTCTCTGCATGTTTCGTGCGGAAACCGAGCGGAAACCACACGGACCCCATTATAGTCTATGGGGTCTGTGGGTTTCCCAGGTAAACCGCTTTTTTATCCATATAGGTTTCTGTTCGGGGGTCCCCAAGCAGACTCCCAGAAAGGAAACCCGAACGCAGATGTGAACCGGGCCTGAGAAAGATGTCCATGCCTTATTTCGAAATCTCAAAAATTTCAAAAATAAGATCTCTATAAAAAAAACTTAATCTAAATATACTATAAATTCTACTTTTTTGTAAGCTGAGAGGACATATTAAACTTCCTCCATTTCATAAAACTTGTCAACCTGGTCATGTAGAATCATTCCATTATATAACTTGAACTTGTAATTTAGATGCTATTTTAACACATTTATTCTTCTTTAAGTTTTTAGTTTTGAAATGCTATTAAGACATAACATCTCATCTTAAAGATTGGGGATTTTTTTTTAGCAATTTCAATAGGTGTTATACGAATCTCTTAAAGGGTACCTGTAAAAAGTTGAAATATGTGCATATTCTTGCTGGGTAGTCTGTTCTATGACTGAATCAAATTATGGCTGAAACACAGTTCATATTTCTCACATGCTAGTGGGCATGTACAATAAGGATCAGCCTGCCCCCTCCCCAATCCATTGCTAATAATGTTCTGCTATTCTGCCAAGCATAATTATACAATTGCAAACAAATACCTGAAAAAAACGAAAAGAAAGAAAAGCCCAAATGACCATAATATACAGTGCCTTGAGAAAGTATTCGGCCCCCTTGAACTTTTCAACATTTTGCCACATTTCAGCCTTCAAACATAAAGATATAAAATTTTAATTTTTTGGTGAAGAATCAACAAGTGGGACACAATTTTGAAGTGGAACGAAATTTATTGGTTATTTTAAACTTTTATAAAAAATAAAAAGCTGAAAAGTGGGGCGTGCAATATTATTCGGCCCCTTTACTTTCAGTGCAGCAAACTCACTCCAGAAGTTCAGTGAGGATCTCTGAATGATCCAATGTTGTCCTAAATGACTGATGATGATAAATATAATCCACATGTGTGTAATCAAGTCTCCATATAAATGCACCTGCTCTGTGATAGTCTCAGGGTTCTGTTTAAAGCGCAGAGAACATCATAAAGACCAAGGAACACACCAGGCAGGTCCGTGATACTGTTGTGGAGAAGATTAAAGCCGGATTTGGATACAAAAAGATTTCCCAAACTTTAAACATCCCAAGGAGCACTGTGCAAGCAATCATATTGAAATGGAAGGAGTATCAGACCACTGCAAATCTACCAAGACCCGGCCGTCCCTCTAAACTTTCATCTCAAACAAGGAGAAGACTGATCAGAGATGCAGCCAAGAGGCCCATGATCACTCTAGATGAACTGCAGAGATCTACAGCTGAGGTGGGAAAGTCTGTCCATAGGACAACAATCAGTCGTACACTGCACAAATCTGGCCTTTATGGAAGAGTGGCAAGAAGAAAGCCATTTCTCAAAGATATCCATAAAAAGTGGAAAACATGTGGAAGAAGGTGCTCTGGTCAGATGAAACCAAAATCAAACTTTTTGGCCACAATGCAAAACGATATGTTCGGCATAAAAGCAACACAGCTCATCACCCTGAACACACCATCCCCACTGTCAAACATGGTGGTGGCAGCATCATGGTTTGGGCCTGCTTTTCTTCAGCAGGGACAGGGAAGATGGTTAAAATTGATGGGAAGATGGATGGAGCCAAATACAGGACCATTCTGGAAGAAAACCTGTTGGAGTCTGCAAAAGACCTGAGACTGGGAAGGAAATTTTTCTTCCAAAAAGACAATGATCCCAAACATAAAGCAAAATCTACAATGGAATGGTTCACAAATAAACGTATCCAGGTGTTAGAAAGGCCAAGTCAAAGTCCAGACCTGAATCCAATCGAGAATCTGTGGAAAGAGCTGAAAACTGCTGTTCACAAACGCTCTCCATCCAACCTCACTGAGCTCAAGCTGTTTTCCAAGGAAGAATGGGCAAGAATTTCAGTCTCTCGATGTGCAAAACTGATAGAGACATACCCCAAGCGACTTGCAGCTGTAATCGCAGCAAAAGGTGGCGCTACAAAGTATTAACTTAAGGGGGCCAAATAATTTGGCACGCCCCACTTTTAGTTTTTTATTTTTTACAAAAGTTTAAAATATCCAATAAATTTCGTTCCACTTCACGATTGTGTCCCACTTGTTGTTGATTCTTCACCAAAAAATTAAAATTTTATATTCTTATGTTTGAAGCCTGAAATGTGGCAAAAGGTTGAAAAGTTCAAGGGGGCCGAATACTTTTGCAAGGCACTGTAGCAGATCCAGGAAAATTGGATTGTAAATACAGGGCAAATGCATGCAACCAAGCAGATAAAACACAAGCTGCTGCTGTCTATGTATAATATCCCATCTGTCGTCAAAGAAGCAGCCAGAAGTAGGTACAAGTACATATAAGAGTTTTCTTACATTGTAAGCTGTGAGATTTGCAGAATCCTCAGTTTTTTGCACAAAGCAACAGTTTGCAGACATGTCCCTGCAGGCTGTGAGGAGAATCAATCCCTCCCCTCTCCATTTACTGTGTGAAGAGAGAAAAGGATCGCCTTCTACACTCACTGAGATAAGCAAGACGGAATGGAATGAATCTATGGGTGGACTTTCTTGGTAACAAAAGAGTGAACTGCAAATTAACTAGACAAGAGAAATTTAGTGGCTGGAACTTTAGGCTGAAGCCCCCCACGTTGTGGAAACGCAGTATTTTTTGTTGCAGATTTTGCTGCGTTTCTTTTTTTTTTTTTAGCCAAAATCAGGAGTGTATTTAACAGAAGGGAAAAGTCTAAGTGCTTCCTTTATATTTTCCATTCCTTTTCAAGTCACTCCTGACTTTGGCTGAAAAAAATGCAGCAAAATCTGCAACAAAAACTCTTTTGGTCCAGAATCACATGCTCTATGAAATGAGACTAAGGTGTCTGAATTTAACAAAAGAATATGGAAAATACAATATGATATCATTAATACAGAAGTTTTATAAGTTGGTCTTAATGTGTGGTCTCCTAGCGCCAAATGAACCAGTTATTAAGAGGCACAGGCTTCTCAATAATTGTGGGACATCTCAGAAAGAACATGCAACAGATGCAACCATGAACTTCTACAATAAGGAAAAATAGGTGCAAATTTGGAAAGCTGAATTCACTAGAATTCTGCCATAAACAAACTGGTCTACATGCTGTTCACCACATTTATAACATGTCTTTTGCTCTTCTCATGGCTTTCCAAAAAAGGGGCGCTAACATGCACCAATACTATGTCAAATTCTAGAGCAGAACTCTGGCATACAGTAAGTCTATTATAAGGTTGTATAAACTTAGACTAGTTAGCCTAGAGATGCACCAGATTTATAATCCAACATCAACCACTGTGATAAATCTGGCTCATTTGTAGGCTGTCTAGTGTAAGTTTGCACTGTCGAAATCTTAGACAGTATTAGTAAATCTGCCCCATTATTTCCATTTTTACTGATATAAAATTCAGACAAGGTAAAAAGCAAGCTGATTTATTATTTACTGGTCGCACAGCTGGCACACAGTCAAAGATATTCCATAACAATGACCCGAGGTATGCAAGCAATTTGTACCTGACTAATTAAAATGAAAATATGCACTTTTGTCTGGAGAACTTCTTTTTACTGATAAATCAACTCCATTGTTTTTATCTTGATGTTGTTCATGACCCTGGATGTAGTAAGAATGAAAATGAACAGCCAGCTCTTTACTTAGCATGAGTTAAAACATTTTGTTGTTTGCAAGTTATTTGAACCTTATTTATTAAGTTAATATTCTCGAGATTGGCATGTTTTGACACATTGTAAGTCTAAATTCCTAGCTTATGCCAAAACATAAGAACAATGCACTTTGATTTTTCATTTAATACATTTCAATACTTTATTCATATTATTTTTCAGCTACTAATGACGCTTGATTATATAAATTATCTTCAACATCTGCTGCCAACAACAATCAGTGATATGCATTAGAAATAAATAAAAAAAATCATAGCATATTGCAAAGATTATCACAAACAGCAAACACAAAATATGTATGATATGTCATGAAATATGCAATGTAGCATAATAAAATGGTTAGGCATGCCCCCATTATTTGTATTGTGCTAATGTATCATGCAGCAGTGTACTATACAGAAGTGTATGCGAGAATGTCTGGAAAATACTTCATACTCAGAGCATGCTGCATTTTTTAAAACATACCATAGACCCTGAAAAAACACATCCACAATAAGCAGTGGCATAACTAGCAGGGGTAGAGGGGGCAGCAGCCCTGGGCAAACTGACTCTGTTGGCAACGTAGCAGTTTCAATTGTATCAGCGTGTGCTGATGACTTCCTCCTCTACAACGCTTACAGTAATAGTATTACAGGAATAATGCCCCTCCCCCCCACAAGTAATTATCCCCTCCCACATAAGTTACCTTTTTATCACCCTAGTCACAGGAACAATTCAGTGAGTGTGATAGGGGCACCGGCGGTATAACACAAGAGCTTACAAACTTATCAATATAACCCTATTCCTCCCAAACAAAGTACAACCAAGTAAATATAATAGTAGGTCAGCTTGCAAGCCAAAGCAATGTGACAATGCATAAAATGTTGCTTCTAGACTTCCTCAGAAGCTCCTCTATGAGAATTACAGCTAAATAGAATTCTCTGAGTCCTTACTACCGAATAGGTAGCCAATTCACCAGTAATGTGGCCTGTGAAGATGAGTATGCCTAACTATTCTAACTACAGGCCCTTACTCATTCCCAAGCAAAACAATGTAAGGCGGTGTATGCACGATTACTTCTCTTACTGACCCGGGTCTGTTGGATACCTTTAGCCTTTGTCTGGAACAGCTGAAAGTGAGACTTATCCAGAAAACAAGTGATCTCACTGACAAGGCCACGTCTCAGCCGGGTCCTTGATAGCAATCTTCAACTTAGGATACTGTCTGAACAAACCCTGGAACAGTTTCTGCTTCAGATCCACCTTGCTATATTTCTGATCACTTAGGAATCCTCCTTCTCTCACTTCAGTCCTTCTTCTAAAAGCTCGAAGCACACTCCTAAGATGGCTGCCACACACACTCTACTCCTCCTTCTATTTCCACCTCTGCAGAACAGGGTCTCCACATCACTACTCCAGGGAATTTCAGAATTACAGTCCTTCCCATTTCTGAGGTAACAGTGGCCTCTTGTGGTCAAACAACCAAATGTCAGTTTATAAAAAAAAAAAAAAAAAACTTATTTACAGAAACAGGTACATTCACAACATGAGGGCTGTTTCCCCATCTTACATAGGCATGAAAGGTCCTCTTTAAAGGGGTTGTCCAGACTGAAAAAAAAATATATGCAGGCAGTAGGGTGGTGAAAAAGATAGCACTGCATATATACTTACCTGTGTCCTCCCCTCCACTCCTGTGCTGGGCTGGCCGCCTCCTCTACTGCTCTATTTCTTATACAGAGCGGCTGCGTCTGTGACATCATGTCAACAGGATTGGTGCAGCCAATCCGCACAGTATACAACTGAGAGCAGTGAATGGCTGCAACGGTCCTGTTGATGTGACATCACCAGTGCAGTCGCTTTGTATACATGCAGATTAGTTGAAGAGATGGCCGGCCTAGCACAGGAACAGAGGGGAGGATACAGGTAAGCAGAAATACTTTTTTTATTTTTTGCACTTCCTATGCTGTCTGCATACATTTTTTTTTTTTTTTAAATCCCGGACAAACCATTTAATATAAGGGAGGGGTATGAGGGAGCAGTTTAAAGGGCACAAGGGGTATTATTAATTGAGGGGGCACACAGGAAGTATTATTAACCTAAAGATGCACACAGGGGATATTATTCATTTCCAGGGCATTTTTATATTATATATTTTATAATTGGGGGTACTGTTCGAGTACTGTCAGGGGGGGTGTTCCTTACAGCCCAGCTAGACTGTCAGGAACGCCCTTCTGACAGAGATTGGTGCCGAAACTAACGGCACTGATATCTCCAGCCCCGGGGCACATAACGGGAAAACCGACAGTGCGCTGAATTCACTGTCGGCCTTCTAGCGGTATATAAAACCGCATGTGCCCGAGGACATGAAAGGTGATGGGAAATGTTAATGATTACAGTCACCTATATATAACTAAATTTTTTCTGTGCTGTATTCACTCAAATGGTCTGCAGTGCCCTGTGTTCAGCTGCTATCTATCACTAAATAGTAACTGTATGGTAATAATCTTGGGGGCCCACTCGGATATGTGTGCTGAACCCCTAGCTATGCCTTTAACAGTAAGAAAAGATGGCAAAAAAGTGTAGCATGTTTCATAACTCACTTCAGCTTCATATCTACCCTCTGGGTTTTTTTTTCTTGCTGTGTTTTTTAAATATGTGAAACAACCCTAAAGCTAAGGTCCCACTTAGTAAACCGCAGCTAAAGAACACTGTAATTATATAGGGGGGAAAGCTTACAATTCCACAGCTAAAAGGAACACACTGCATTTTTTCAAAACACAACTTTTTCCCAGCTAATTTTCCCAGATGTGTGGATGAGATTAATGAAATCTCTTTGACTTTGCTGGTACTGTAACTGGTGTTTCCACAGCAGCCTAAGGCTAAGGCTCCACTTTGCAGAAACATGGTGTTTTGGGCTGCTGCAGAAACGCAGCAAGAAAAAATGCTGCATTTTATAGTAGCAGCAAAGTGAATAAGATTCTGGCTAATCCACCCATTGTAGAAAAAACGCTGTGGAAAAATGCAGCATGTCAATTATACCTGTGGAAAGAAAAAAGTTAATATTCTTAAAATGGTCCACACAAAAAGCTTCTTACATGTTTCAGGGTTCAACCATCCCTTACTCATAGCATGATATTAACCTTTTTTTATACCGCATGGATTAAAAGTTAATTTTTATATATGAAGATTCATTCATTCCATGGACCTTTTACCATATTTTTTGATCAGGATTCCTATCTCCTTATGTCCAGTCGTCAAGTCAAAGTACTTGAGTCCATTTCAGAAACTGGAGGGTGAGCTGTAAATGACTCTTTTTTGTGTTTTTTTCTTACAGTATAACTCTGCCATACATGGACATTAACCAGTTCCGGACCACATACAGTATAGACTTTATATGTACAGGTGGTCCACTCTTGGTTATACAAGAACCTATTAGTACCTCCTTGCAGGGATAAGCAGCTGCATGAAATTGTGAGCTGCAAAACAATGGAGCCGGCTGTAACTACAGAATGAGCTCCTCTATAGAAGGCAGGGACAGTTTATTACCGTCTCTGCCTTCACAATCGTTGTATACACAGTGCGCAATGAGCGCTATATACACAGCTATGGGAGGCGCCATGATGCAGCTCCCCTCTGACCCGGTGGTTCTACAGGACCCAGATCAGTTCACTAGTTATGGACAGGAGGCTGCATTCCTCCTGTAACTGGGGCTAAATGTATCAGCCCCAGTTACAGGGGAAATCAGCCCCCCCCCACTAAAAAATACTGGTCAGATGCCCCCAAAGGTCTATCATGACCTTATGGGGACAATGTGAAAATAAATAAATAAATAATAAAAATTTAAGTAAAATAATTTTTAAAAAATTAAAATAATACTCCAATACCACGCCCACATCACAGGTTGTAGCCCCAATCTGATGACACAATACCAAATAAAAATTAGTGGGAAAACTATCTTAGGCTAAGGCCCCACGTAACGAGTGGAAAAGACCGTGTCAGAAAGTCATCACAGTTTTTTCCGCAGCACTTTTGTGCAGAGTTTTTCCCCCTCTAGCCTTTGCAGCCTGTAAAATGGGACCTTACAGTATGGACTGGCCAAAGGATCCTGTTCTGACCCAGCAAAAGAAAAGGTCCCCAAGACTCTAAGATAGATACCTGAGGTGACCTTCTTCCTGCTGGCCAGAAGAGTAGATATAACTTGATCAGAAAAGCCTCTTTTGGAAATAAAAAAACCTTTCAAATTCTAGGCTGTCAAATGCAACCTTTCTAAATCGGGGGTGGAGCAGAGGGCCATGGGATAGGAGATCCTTCTTTAGAAAAAGGGTCCAAGGAGGGGAAACCAAGAGGGATGTTAGGAGTGGAAACCAAGCCCTCCTTGGCCACCAGGGGATAATCAGGATAACTCTGGCCCTGTCTTCCCCCATCTTCCTCAATATTCTTGATAGCAGACACAATGGGGGAAAAGTGAAACCCTGGCCCTAACTCCAATCCAGGCTAAGGGAGTCTACTGCTAGAGAAAGTTTCAGGGGGTTCAAATAGTACAGTCTCTAGACCTAAGCATTCTGCATGGTTGCAAAGAGATCTACAGCAGGAAACCCCCATTTGTTGCATATTGACTGGAAGATTACTTTGCTTAAACACAACCCCCCCCCCCCAACTTATCAGTTCAGCATGCAACTGAGTTGTCCTTGTCCTTCCCTTTGAGGTCAAGCTTACCATCAAATATACTCAGCTAGCCTCTAAAAGGTATTGCCTAATTTCTTCACTCTTCCACTACTTTCAATGTCTAACACGGTACAAAATTATACTACTATCAACTTGGAAGATACCATAATGTACCGCAAAAGAATGGAACTGAAAAACCGGCTTAAGAAACTTGCACAGCTCAACAGCGACATCTTCTTCTTAACAAAGTGCAAAAAGGAGAGACTCATCCGAAAAGGCTTCAATTTATGTAACCCAACCCAGCACACCTACAACAGCCGATATGCAGAACCACTATGTATTCGGACATCAGAAAGGCTGCAGAACAATATGATAAAAATTTCCTATAACAACAAAAGAAGAACACAGGGGATACAGGCCCTGAAATCATCATTGGATAACGAAGGAAATGAAGGCCAAACTCCACATATACTTCCGGAAACTTCAGGACATGCTTATTAACAACAAAAAGAATAAGTTCCATAGACTGAGACAAAAAGGCCTCATTACTACAACCGCAAGTATCAGCCCAGCTCACCAGAGCTGTGTTGTGAATCTTTCCTCCTATGAGCCAAACAAACACGAAATGTCAGTTTTCTCCAAAGGTCTCTCCTTCTTCCCCTCAGCGCACACTGACTGTTAGGATTTAGATGCAAGGTAAGAAATGTACGAGTCTATAGGAGAGCAGCAGCAGAAAAGGACTGACAACAGCGAGCAGTAGAAAATGCTACTTAAAGGCAAAACACTACTCCGAGCCAAGACTGGCCTCAGATGTTTTCACCAGAGCTCCTCGCAAGAAGAGGTGGCCTTTCGCTGAATCTGCAGACTGGAATGGTCACCAAAACAGAAAGTGTATTACAAATAAATGCACTGCAGCAGAAGCCTACACCAAATCCGCACACTACTCACAGGGACAGAGAAAACAGAATGGTCATCAATCACGGGTCAGCAACCGAGGAGGGTAACACAGATCCAAATCACGAGACGAAGACAAATCCAGGAAACAAAGCCAAAAGTTCGAACCAATCAGGAATGCCAAAACAAAATCGCAAGACAAAGAGGAATCCAAAAACACAGCCACAGGTCATGTATAGCAGTAGTCAAATCACAGTCAGGCCCTTAGCAGGAGTTTAGGAAACTGATTAGCCAGCACAGCTGAGTGATAGGGAGTGGTTTAAAAAGGCCTGCTCAGGAAGCTTCCCTATGTTGTCATGGCAACCTTAAAGCAGCAACCACCAATCCTTCTTTATGTAGACCCAGCAACTTTAAATCAGCAACAACAGATGTAACATACCTGACACTGACCATATCAAACTCTGCAATGATATGGAGGAGTTTTTCAGAAAAATGAGATTGAGGGAACATTTTTATGACAAAGACCTTCCATACAGCAGTGACTCTGAGATAGAACAGCCCATAAGGAATCCTACCAAAAAATCTACTTGGACCCCACGCCCTGGAACTAACGCAGCACTGGATAAATATATTGACTGTTTCAGAAGCAAAGTAAAATCAGAAATCCTGGAGAAACAAAAGAAACAGGTGCATAACCTAACCCTGCAGGAACAGAAGGCTATTACTTCACTGAAAGAAAACCAGGATATAATAATCAAACCTGCTGACAAAGGGGGCACAATAGTCATAATGAACACCTCAGACTATATCCAGGAAGCAAACAGGCAACTGTCAAATCCCATCCATTACTCCAAACTTGGAAGTGATCCCACAGAGACCTACATGAAACAACTAAAGGATATGATCAAGCAGTTTCCAATCCAGGTCTAGAAGCAAGTAAAAGGGCTTATCACAGAGGATCCCAGGCCGGGCTGCTTCTATATGCTCCCAAAGATACACAAAGATGGCAACCCTGGGAGGCCTATCATTTCTGGCATTGGGACACTGACAGAAAACATCTCGGGTTGGGTGGAAAGTCTCCTAAAACCCCTTGTCAGGGATACTCCAAGCTATATCCAGGACACCACTGACCTTCTTAACAAACTGAATGCCCTGGACCAACTGCCTGAGGGTACCATTTTGGCCACCAAGGATGTGGAATCAACTGTATACCAACATTCTCCACAAGGATGGAGTTGCAGCATGTTGGGTACAGCTGGAAAAACAAAACCTCCCAACAGAACCAGTAACGCAGCTCATACAATTCATCCTTAGCCAAAACTATTTTACTTTTGGAGAGGATCTATATCTACAGCGAATGGGAACTTCAATGGGGACCAGATGTACACCCCAGTATGCAAATCTATTTATGGCAGAAATGGAAGGAGCATATTTATCAACATGCACTACCAAACCTATGATTTACCTTTGTTATATCGATGATATCCTTGTTATCTGGACTGAAGGTGAGGATGCCCTACTTCAATTCTATAATGACTTCAATGACTTTCACCCTACCATCAACCTTAAACTTAGCTATTCAGAGAGTGAAATTCACTTTCTGGATACCACAATATACATCAAAGACCACTGATTACTGATATCAATATACCACAAACCCACAGACAGAATGGCCTACCTGAGAAATGACAGCTTCCACCCCAAGCACACAAGACAATCTATTATTTACAGCCAAGCTATATGATACAATCGTGTTTGCTTCAACAAAGCAGACCCGGACAAGCACCTCCAGGATCTGAGGACGAAATTTCTCCAATTGGGATACAAACCAAAAGTGACGGACAACCAATTAAACAAAGCTGCAGCCATTAACAGAGATAGTCTGCTCACATATAAAGAGACCCAGAAAGAAGCCCGAGTGCCCCTAGTTGTCACCTACAACCTACAGCTGGAGATTCTACGAAGGATTGCCAAGGAGCTCCAACCTGTGCTACATAGGGACAACAGACTCAAGGACATATTTCCAGTCCCCCCTCTCCTTTCCTTTCGGCAACTACCAAACCTAAGGCATATTATTGTCCGGAGTGCCCTGAAGGCCCCAACTGAAAATGGCACCTCACCTTTCCTGCAAGCACATCCACACCGCTGATAGTGTACCTATCCCACAGTCACAACAGGTGCACAGAATTAGGGGGACATTTTCCTGCAGGTCTTCCAATGTGGTGTATCTCATAATGTGCAATGTCCCACCACAGGCCTCTATGTGGGGGAAACGGGGCAGAGACTTAGTCAGCGCATGAACTCATCCACCAGATCCACCATTAATAACAGCAGAACAGATCTCCCAGTGGCCGCCCATTTCTCCGGAGAAGACCACTCTATTGAAGATTTGCGGGTTGTGGTTTTAATGGGACATTTTAAGATGCAGAGGGAGAGGAAAGAATGGGAATATAAGTTAATGCAAAAATTTCAAACTCTGCAATTTGGACATAATATTCATGCCAGTTTCATGTCCCACTATGTATGAACTGTGAGGGTCACAAATCACCACGTGACAGCAAACCGATAGCAAGAATTAGTGATCCCTCCGTCACGCACCACAACTTTCCAGATTGTTTATTTTTTGACCGGTTGTAAATAACTTCTCTACTTAGATTGCATTTTGGTTTTTTTAAGGATTCTAAGATCCTTCAAAGGTCTATGTCTTTAGGGTATAAAAAAAATCTGTGAATTTTCAGTTTCTTGTATAACACCATGTCTGATGAAGGGAGCTAGTACTTCTGAAAGCTTACCATCAAATATACTCAGTTAGCCTCTAAAAGGTATTGCCTGATTTCTTCACTCTTCCACTCCTTCTCTTTGAGGTCGACAGATTGGCTAAATTCAATTCGATCTACTAAACGATGGATATAGGAAGGAATGAAGAATTTTCTATCTGGGTTTTTACATGTTTAATAAGGGATTTAATGTTCTTGTGTACAGGAAAAGTTATTTTCCTTGTGGGGCTAGCCAGTCAAACATCTGGTCAGACACTGACTTGGGTTCTTTACATTCTTCAATGCCCATGGTAGCTATTACTACTTTAACTAGTGCATCTGTATCTTCTACCGAAAAGGACGCCTTTACACAAAAGTCCTCACGGATCATCACGTCCTCTTCTTAAACCTCTAAGACTGAACCCTCTTCACCTTCAAGGTACAAAGGGGCCAAGGAAGTGCTAGACCAAGGGGTTTAGACTTTCTAAGGAAGAGGCTACCTTTCACTTAATAATTTGCTTTAAGTTTTCAATAAAGGAGGGAGATTCTACTAATTTATCCAAACACTGCTGACATAGAGGTTTGGAGTAGGAAGACAAGGGCCTCTTACACACACCACAACAATAAGACTTAGATTTTTTAACAGTCCTAGCAGTCTGCAACAACAAAAAAAGACAACATATCCCATGAGAAAGGGAAACCATATGTCTTACCGGATACTTGCTGGGTGGCTCCCATTATAAACCCGGGCAGGACCAGCCTGGCTAGATCTTGAGGGTCAGCACAGGGTGGGGATCACCTGATTCAAACATCATATTTCAGTATCTGGATCCCAGAAAAGGCAGAAGCACCCAAAAGGCTATCTTGAAAAACAGGGTTGGTTGTCTCCCCTGATGCTTATTTATAAACCGTACCTGGCAAACAAAGCAGGACCTCTCCATGCTGTTAATGTAGTTCTGGCTCCAAAAAATATGTCCTGCCAGCAGAGATGATGCTGTGTGCAACTAGAAGTGGCCCTTGGTCAGCAGTGGAACGCATTATGCGCCTCAGCCTGGGCACGTTCCACTGTGCTCACGCCCCCTCTCTCCCCTCGGAACCTACATAAACCAGAGAGAGGGATACAGAGGAGCAAAAGCAAAAAAATGGTAATGCCCAAACTTGGCCACAGCAGAGCCCCTGAAGTTTGCCAACAGTGGAATGCAAACGTATGGATAGATGGATGCAACTTATACCACCCGGGATAGGAGCCACCATAGAAACAGTCCTTCCCCAGCCCTAGATGTGGACACAAGGTAACAAAGAGTTGAGAGCCCTAAGCACCTCTAGGCAAGGCCCATCTAGAGGACAGGAAACCTGCATCTGAGGCGTTGTAGGGGTGTGAGCCTTTTTATAACTGTTCAGGTTTCCTGTCCTACGATGTGCTCTCTCCTCACAGAGGAGCTGTCGTGGACAAGGATAGAAGTATTCTCTGTGAAGGAGAGTGAATGATGCCCATGTTCCAGGGCTGTTTTAACACATTAGTGGGCCCAGTGCAAAGGATAAACAAGTGGGGAACCCCCATCACCACCATTTAGACATACCTGACTCGTCCAAATTATAATTAGCAGTTTTTACTGCTCAGAAGTGATTTTTCATTTGCCCCTGATGAATCTTTTAGATGAAACGCGTTGGTCAGGCAAGTTAAGGATTAGAAGAGTTATATAGTTCTAAGCTATTTGCAGTGCGGAAACATATTTTGTCTTTTATTGGAATACCTGGTCCATTTTTTCCTGTTGGCGTGGCGTTAGGCCAGTAACCTCAGGTTAAATAGGAATGCGGGATTCCATTGGTGTTTGATAGACAAAGTTTATGACAAAAGATTCAACCTGCAAACAGACTTGATTTGGATTGAGGCAGTTCAGTTTAATTATATAGAGTGAGGTGCAGTTATCTATTTAAACCAACCCCCTTTTTTTTTTTTTTTTTTTTTGCAGGTTTGGTTATACTCATTCATTTTAAGATATTTGGAGTAATGGACTGCTAGTCCTTATCTTAAATCATGTCAATCTGTAGATCTGTCTAGCTCTACATGATATTAGCGGATTATTTATTTGAGCCCTATTAGAAAGTGGGTTATTATCTTTTAAAATTTACACTAATAAAAGTGAAGTTTTAGATATCGGTATCTCTGTTATGTGGGTCTGTGAAATTAAATCTAATGTGGTAGCATACAGAGCCCAAATCATGAAGATTTTGTCACTGTTCAAATATTTCTGGATTGGAGATATTCTAACTGTATATAGTCCCCCTGCAGTTCCACCACAGTATACAATTCCCCACCAGGTCCCAACACAGTTTATATGGAGTCCCCCTCTAGTTGCCCCCACAGTATATATATTCTCCCTCCAGTTGGCCTCACAGTGTATATACTCCCCCTATATATATCATTCCCTCCTAGTACCCACCATTAGTTCTGTTAAGAGTAACATGCTTCACACAAATGTTCATAAGAGGGTACTTGTATACATAATTCCTATGCTATGCTATTTGAATGAGTTCAGATCTTGAAGTTTCTGTTCTATACCATTCAAAGTATAAAATTGTCCAAATGCTAATAAAAAAAAACTGACTTAGATCAGATGTCAAAGTTTGGTCATTATGTTTGTTTCCACTAGTTTCTCAGAGAGTCATTTCTCTGTAAGTGATTGTTTTACTATCAGTTTATCAGACATTGATTTGAAAGTGACAACCAATATGACTTCATGTTGTTAGTTTTGAAAAAATGTAGAAAAATATAAAAATGTCTATTTAAATAACATAAATTAGTAACCTTGCACGACATTTATGACATTTTCTGCACCTTGCTCAACAAGGAACGTGACTTCAATTTAGAGACATGCCAAGACGTTTTGGGACAAATAAAGGAATCAAATAGGTCATGGTATATTAAAGGGACTTCCCAAGACCTAGAATTAATTATCTCTCCTTAAAATAGGTCATTAATATGAGATCAGTGGGGTCAACACTGATCCTGTTGTCTGGAAGCACATGGTTTGGTACATTGCTGGTAAGATATGGCTTGGTACGCTGTGTAGTGGCCAGACTGTGCTATTGCAGCTCAGTTCCCATTTACTTAAGACCTATCCTAAATTCTAGGTCTTGGATAACCCCTTTTAAAGTGTATCATTTCACAGCGCCCTACTTTTGTTGCACTTATTCTGACTATCCACATTATTCCTGGGGGTGTGAGAGTATGGGAGAGTATGGCATCAGGGTACGTGATGGGACTTTCTGCCTCTGACTTCCCATTATGTGTTGCACATATATTTGGCAATAGAAAGCATAGTATTGCCAGTAACCCCCAAAATTTCAAACCCAATTCAAACTTAGCTACAGTATTATGGCTCTGTCTGCAGCCACAACTATCCTATGTGTCCTATACAGGCAGTGTGGAAGTACATGTATCAGTTCATCTATGGAAATTGTACTGCCATTACTATTACTACTTTCTACAGCATCAAATACGTGGACTGGATGCACAGGATAGTTGTGGCTGCAGACAGAGCCGGGACACTGTATCTGGTTTTAAATAGGGGGCAAGAAAAGGATAATATTAGAGGCAATGCTGTGCATTTTGAAGAGGGAGGGCTCACATAGAAGTGGAGATCAGTGTTTGTGACAATGAAAGTAAAGCCATCCCCAATTCCTGTAATTATTTTATTAATAAAATATAAGACATAGCATTAATAAGCATATAACATAACAAGGATAACCAAAGGACAAACAACACAACAAAATAACATAACAAATGATTAATCCATAATACTAATAACAAATCCATTCATACCAAACACTCTTAAACTGCACTAATACCAGTAATATACAGACTCACTGGCTGTCCAGGAATGACCACAACACCAAGAAATAATACAACATATTAATGACAATATTATAAATCTGTATACACAATAGTCCACACATATATTTACATATACCCACAAATATAAACCATCAACCAGAATTTTTTTTTCCCAAACTAAAACCCATGTCCAATCCCAGTCTCACACACAACCCTGGCACTGGTCCAACGTCCATAGTCTGAGTTAAAGTCTAGACCAGGCCAAGAAATCCCCCCTACCTCCTTATCCCCTCCTCCCCACCTAACTGCTAAACTGCTATGTACACTATATACAACCTATGTACAATAAAAAAAAAAGTCTACACACCATGCCAAACAAACACAAAACCCATGTTTTTTTTTGGGGGGGGGGGGTTGTTTTTTTTTTCTGTAATCCATCTCGTTGTCTCTGCGGCTAGAGATGGATCTCACTTGACAACAGTCACTTTTTATGGTGATCACGTTGGCACAAGTTTGTCGAAACAGTAACCATATAAACAAAAATGTCTAAAGATGCAGTAAATTTATCAGATAACATAGGCACTTTAATAAATTTGGCTTTAGACTGGCTAGTCTGAATTTATGCTGTTTATATATTAGATAAGAATAGTACATTTTGCTCAAGAATTATACTTGCTACTGTTTTTACTTCTGATTTACTAGTTTGCCGTCATTTTAAATTTTAGTGTAGAACTCCTCCCTAAATTATGTCATATGGTAATTGATTATAAAATGAATAAACGTTATTTGCATAAGACTGTAAGGTCATGTCATACTGTATATCCCCTTAAATTACATTTTGACAATTTTTCTATTTGTAGCACTAATACATTATCATATTCAGAAGTCTTCAGATTTTCCAAATAGAATTCTGGGTCCCTAATGAATGAAGAGAATTTCATTACATTTAGTGGCATTAAGAATTGTTAGTACAATTTATAATAATTGCAAGATCATTTTCCCAACATGAAAACATTTAATTCAATACATCCAGTTAATGGATCCTAATCATTGGTGAAATAAATTGTATCAAGTTAATTTTCCACTTGTTTACATATTTTCATAATGTGATGTCACTGCCTGAAAAAAAGGAAGTGGAGCTCAATGTCATGGTCATGGATAACCCATTTAAGGTTTGTTAAGGGTGTATTACACAAGGATTTTGTTGAGCATTGCAGTTTTTAAACTTTGCATCGCACATTCCGATGGATTTTTTTTTCTAACTGTTCTTAAATTCGAAAGCACGGTCTGAATTGTACCCAGATTTTTTTACAACATGTAGACCAAGTAATCTGCCCCCAAAATTGGCATCGCACCACTCTTCATACCGCAGCCAATTATAGCCTTTATGACACAGCCCAATTTTCCAGATCTGACTCTAATATTGTTTTTACATAACACATTGTACTTTATGTTAGTGAAAAATTTTGGTAGATATATCCTACATTTATTTAGTTTCAAAAGTCCAAAATTTACAGATAAGTATTCAAAATGTTAATTTCTTTACTTTTAAAACATAGCACAAAATAACTAATACTCAACATTTACCATATGTCTACTTTATGTTGGCATAATTTCTTACTACCCTTTTATTTTTTAGGATGTTATAACGCTTAAAATTTTAGTAGCAAATTTTTAAGAAAATGTCAATGTTCTATTTTTTTAGGGATCAATTCAGTTCCAAAGTGATTTTGAAGGGTCTATAAAATAGAAACCCAATTTTAGAAATTGCAACCCTTTTTGGCACACTTTTCATCTTAATCCACTGTTTATTACTCTGATTCTGCAGTTTGCAGAAATAGTTCACATATGGCCCTAGTGTGCCACTTGACTCAAACACAATCCTTAGACAGGAAAGAGCTCCTTATAGATTTTAGGGTCTTGATTTTATTGATGTTTTTCAGACACCATGAGTTTTCAGAGGCATTGGGGTGTCGGGACATAAAAATACCCCTCAAAATATCTAATTTCGGAAACTACATCCTTCAAGCAATTAATTTATTGACTGGAGGGATATTTTATATATTGTAATGGGATTACCTCAGGGATCGTCTTCTCTTCAGATAGACGAGCACTTTTTGGCACAGCAATTAGAGTCCAGTCCAGTCAAGTTGTTAGGGTCTTGACAAACGTATCAATACCCTGACACTACTGCAGGGGTCTGGGAGGAAGGACAGAGACAAGTGAGCCCTAATCTCACCACAGCCACTGTCCCTTCCGATTGCCTCAGTTACCCTAAACGGTAAAAGGACAACCAGAAGACAAGCCCTATACTGGGTAAGTGACAAACAGAACAGGACAAGACAAAACAAACGACAAAAAGAGAGGTCAGGAAGCCAAGGGGTCGGTAACAAACGAGCAATGCAGTACAAAATCACAATCCAAGAGAATAGTCAAAAGGCAAGCCAGAGGTCAGAGAAATAGTACAGTGAATATCAAGGGCACAAAGAGAGCAGGCAAAGTCAGAGCAATAACCGGCGACCATGTGAGGGCTGACAACCTGTTTATAGAAAGTCTGGGACCAGCCGCAGACCTGATAGGTACACAGGCTGTCAATCACACAGGCCAGGAAGAGATTAACTCCATGCAGTCCAGAGAGAAATGCTCAGAACACGGGTGTGGCCGGAAATCCATTAAATTGTCTAGGACCATGTTCAGACTGAGCAACAAGAAACCTACACAAAGAACCAAACTGAACATGCCTCCTTCGCCACAGCGTGCGAGCAGAGGGTGGCGCCGAGACCCGAACAGGCAGAGACGTTACACAAGTAAGCTGCAACTGGCCGCAACCAATGTTATTAGTGTTTTAAGGAAAACGAAACAATACAAAATAAAATCCTAGCCGTCCAGCCACTACCTACAATACAGGTATCTAACTAGAGAGAGCTGGGCCTACTGCACAGCACCCTAAACACAATACACAGCAGTTTAAACTCACAGTGGTTTCCCAGAAGCAGAGAGAGCCAAATACCTGTGGGCTGCCTGCCCTTGTATACACACTGTCCAGGAAAGAAGGCATTAACCCCATTCATCCCAAAACCTGAAGTGCCTGAATGGAGTGGAGACATACCCATTTCTCCCTACTCCAGCAGCCAGACCTTTTACCAGGGTTTTGGTAAAACCCTCCAGCAAGGAACACATCTTTCCTGCTATAATCTTTCCCAGGTGCTTTTAGAAGGTATATGACAGGAACCTGGGAGAAATGTATACTCCTTCTACCACTTTGCCCCTGGTCCTGTCACAATATGTTATAAATACTGGGCACTGAATATGAAAAATAAAATTTTTTTCATTTCCACAAGTGGTAAAGGAGTAAAATCGCCTAGGTCCAGGACAGAGCACCTATTATAGTTTTACAAAATATAGTAAAACTTAACTTTTAACTGTAAAATTAATAAAAAAAATCAGCTTTTACTCTATACTTAGTGTTTAAAACCCAGGAATTAATGGTGGAATGTCTACCCCCTCCCAGTCTGGGAGAGGGAAGAGTTAGATCTAAAATTCTGATCTAACTAACTTGTTCATGGATGGCTAACATTACCTAGTCTATTATTTATGTAATTGTAGTCTATTTAAGATGCCTGCAGGTCACCTAATTGACCACTAAAACTCAATTCCTGATTGTAAAAAAAGACTGTTCCCCCAACATTTATCGCTGTGTAACCATCTTAGTTATTTTTACAATTAGAAATTGAGTATTGTTGGTCAATTAGGCCAGCGCCAGTGTCAGCACCCTCCAAACCAGAACAGATGCCAGGGACTACTGAGCTCAAGGTGGCCCATTGCTCAACTGAGAACTGGAAACATCAGTTTTATTAACAAAACCCTTGCTAAACTTGTTGCCGTCCATCTTTAACCCAAATGTCCAGTGTAAAAGCATGAAATGCTAAAACTGAACAGATCATATTGAAAGTCAATGGGATCTGTTGGGTAAAGGTGGTGTCAGCCAGTGACGAAGCCAAAACTATGTTGTGGTTTGCATTTTGCAACAACAAAATGCAGATGCAAACGGACCGTTAATTTGTAAGGGGTTTTTGGGTACAAAGATTGTTAAAAAGTGTATTGAGACTACAATTTATGTTGTATATGCATTGATGCATACATCCAACCAGTCATTATAGTACTGTATGAGAAAGTCTAAATTTACAGTTTTCAATTTATTGTTCTGACAGAATGGCAGACGCTGGACCCTCAGTTTGCATCCACCCAAATTCACTACAACGTGAAAAAGACTAAAATTTACTTTGTCCACTCAGAAAGGCATCTTAAATAAACTATAATAGAAGATGGGTAATGTTAGCCATCCATCAACTAGTTAGTTAGATCAGAATTTTGGATCTAATTCCTCCCTTTCCCAGGTTTGTAGGGTGTGGGCGTTCCACTGTCAATTCCTGGGTTTTTAATATTGAATATAGGTTTCAATATGAATTTTTATTAATTTCACAATTAAAAGTTCTACTATATTTGATATAACTATAATAGATGCTAAGAAGCATTTGTAGCAGCACCAGCAAAACTGGGTATCGTCCCATAAATTGCACGGCAGAAACCCCTCTCCAGCTAGAAGGGTTCCTAATAGAAAAAACAATCCAATCTGCCAGCAACTTGTAAAGATAGAAAACGTCCTTTTATTGGAAAAGCAATACACCACGTATCGGTTCTCACAGGAGCCTTTCTCAAGTGCAAATAAACACATCTACTTCAGTGCAATTTATACAAGAAACCACTAATCCCTGCCCTTGTAACAAAGAGCCAATCATTAGTTTCCTATAAACATCAAATTCTATACATATATACTCATTAAAACCACATAAATTAAGATACAAAATATAAACATACATAATACAGTGCATCAAACCATGGCTATAGCCACCATATTACCTGCCAACGGATATATAATGTCCTGCTCAGTTACTGCATGTTAATCTGGCGTGCCAAAAAAAACTCTCATATGACTACATGAATCACCTGGGTCAGTGCACAAACCTAACAGATGCCCCACCTATGTCTACATCATAGATCCATACCACAGTGGGAAACCACCGCTATCTAAAACACTTTAACTTATGTCATATTAGATCCAGACGGAGAAATATCTTAGAAGCTTCCATAAAATAGAAAAATTGAAGATCCCATATATAACTATGCCAAAATTGATATACTATAGCAGGAAAAAAAAAAAAAATGTTTTTTTATTTTTTTACTCCTTGCCATTTTATAAATATTTTAATCATTTTCCATTCCAATAAGGAAATCCATATAACAAAAATAAGGGGACAGAAAAAGGTAGGTAAATAACTATGCTCAAGTATACCAAAAATACACTCAAAAACAGGCCTGTCTGCACTCAGACCTAACTGCACAAAATCCAAACCTTGCCCCTAATTTTGTTAGAAAAATCACATCAATATATAGGCAAATATATTCTTTATTAACGAAATCTATATTCTAATACAAAAATCGTCGTCCATATGGCGCCCATTCTCCATGTGGTACTATCGACACAACGGGGATCTATTTTCTTTTTCCTTTTAATTTACAGACATCATGATACTGAGCAGGACATATACAACCACCAAACTTGATACATCCAACTAAAAAACAAACAAAACAAGAATTAAAAATTAGTAACAAAATTTACTCAAGAAACAGTCTAAAGTTTAAAGGGGAATACTCATTTTTAACAATGCTCTACATATGGGCTTGTACCTTAAAGTCAACATTCAAGCCCATAGGTTGCAGGGTATTTAACATATAAATCCATTTTACCTCCCTACGTTTCAGTTCCCGTTGACGATCCCCACCTCTACGTCTCTGCGGGATATGATCCAACACCCTGAAATGTAACTCATCCACTGTATGTCGTTTTTCAGAAAAATGTCTAGAGACTGGAAGTTCTAACCTCTTTTTACGGATCGTGCTCTTATGGAGATTGATCCTAGTTCTAATCTCAAGAGTAGTTTCTCCAACATAAATCAAATTACACGGACATTGAATCATATAAATCACGTATTTGGATGAACAGGTATGACGTTCTTTCATAATAAAAGTTTGTCCCGTCTGTGGATGTACAAAGCTATCACCCCGTATCATATTGGTACAATTTGAGCAGTTTAAACATGGAAAATTGCCCCGAGTCAAAGTACCTAACAATAATTGTTTAGTTTGTTTCCGCAATAGGGGGTACCCCAAATCTATATTGGATAGACATAAGAAACGGTTACAGGAAGTTGAGAGGGTTAATCTTTTTGAACCAAAAATACAAAATAAGGGACCTAGGATCCCTTTTGTATCTACCTTCACACATCTGAGTGGTACTGTCAGCAAAATTCTTTCTAAACACTGGACGGTGATTCGACAAGGCTGTCCTGAAATACCTGATTTAGCTTATCCACCATTGATGTCTTACAAAAGAGACCGTAATCTGAAAGATATCTTAGTGAAGGCGGATATTGGGCCAAGGAAACAAACTAAACAATTATTGTTAGGTCCTTTGACTCGGGGCAATTTTCCATGTTTAAACTGCTCAAATTGTACCAATATGATACGGGGTGATAGCTTTGTACATCCACAGACGGGACAAACTTTTATTATGAAAGAACGTTACACCTGTTCATCCAAATTCGTGATTTATATGATTCAATGTCCGTGTAATTTGATTTATGTTGGAGAAACTACTCTTGAGATTAGAACTAGGATCAATCTCCATAAGAGCACGATCCGTAAAAAGAGGTTAGAACTTCCGGTCTCTAGACATTTTTCTGAAAAACGACATACAGTGGATGAGTTACGTTTCAGGGTGTTGGATCATATCCCGCAGAGACGTAGAGGTGGGGATCGTCAACGGGAACTGAAACGTAGGGAGGTAAAATGGATTTATATGTTAAATACCCTGCAACCTATGGGCTTGAATGTTGACTTTAAGGTACAAGCCCATATGTAGAGCATTGTTAAAAATGAGTATTCCCCTTTAAACTTTAGACTGTTTCTTGAGTAAATTTTGTTACTAATTTTTAATTCTTGTTTTGTTTGTTTTTTAGTTGGATGTATCAAGTTTGGTGGTTGTATATGTCCTGCTCAGTATCATGATGTCTGTAAATTAAAAGGAAAAAGAAAATAGATCCCCGTTGTGTCGATAGTACCACATGGAGAATGGGCGCCATATGGACGACGATTTTTGTATTAGAATATAGATTTCGTTAATAAAGAATATATTTGCCTATATATTGATGTGATTTTTCTAACAAAATTAGGGGCAAGGTTTGGATTTTGTGCAGTTAGGTCTGAGTGCAGACAGGCCTGTTTTTGAGTGTTTTTTTGGTATACTTGAGCATAGTTATTTACCTACCTTTTTCTGTCCCCTTATTTTTGTTATATGGATTTCCTTATTGGAATGGAAAATGATTAAAATATTTATAAAGTGGCAAGGAGTAAAAAAATAAAAAAACATTTTTTTTTTTTTTTTCCTGCTATAGTATATCAATTTTGGCATAGTTATATATGGGATCTTCAATTTTTCTATTTTATGGAAGCTTCTAAGATATTTCTCCGTCTGGATCTAATATGACATAAGTAATGCTTTGTTCACACCTGCGCTTGCTGTCCGTCCGTCGCCAATCCAGTGAAAATCTCGGCGAACTGGATTGGCGTCGGATACAGACCGGTCAGCGGCGCATTGGTTAAAAACCCATTCATTTGAATGGGTTTTTAAAGCAGTGCGCGGGTGTGCGCTTACACCCTCTGCGCTGCGAATCCTTTTTTTTTTCGTCGGACACGAAGTCCTGCGTGTCCGACTTTGTTTCCGACGAAAAAAAAAGGATTCGCAGCGCAGAGGGTGTAAGCGCACACCACAAGACTGCTTTAAAAACCCATTCAAATGAATGGGTTTTTAACCAATGCGCCGCTGACCGGTCGTGGATCCGACGCCAATCCAGTTCACCGAGATTTTCACTGGATTGGCGACGGACGGACACCAAGCACAGGTGTGAACCCACCCTTAAAGTGTTTTAGATAGCGGTGGTCTTCCACTGTGGTATGGATCTATGATGTAGACATAGGTGGGGCATCTGTTAGGTTTGTGCACTGACCCAGGTGATTCATGTAGTCATATGAGAGTTTTTTTTGGCACGCCAGATTAACATGCAGTAACTGAGCAGGACATTATATATCCGTTGGCAGGTAATATGGTGGCTATAGCCATGGTTTGATGCACTATATTATGTATGTTTATATTTTGTATCTTAATTTATGTGGTTTTAATGAGTATATATGTATAGAATTTGATGTTTATAGGAAACTAATGATTGGCTCTTTGTTACAAGGGCAGGGATTAGTGGTTTCTTGTATAAATTGCACTGAAGTAGATGTGTTTATTTGCACTTGAGAAAGGTTCCTGTGAGAACCGATACGTTGTGTATTGCTTTTCCAATAAAAGGACGTTTTGTATCTTTACAAGTTGCTGGCAGATTGGATTGTTTTTTCTATAATAGATGCTAGATAAGGGGAATGTTGTTGCCAATAGGCAAAATGAGTATGTAATAAGAAAAAAAGCACCCACAATTTCTTCTGTAATTTGTCCAGAACATGGCAACACCCCATATGTGGTCATGAACTACTGCACTGGCACAAGGTGGAGGAAGGCAAAAAGCGCAATTTGGCTTTTGGAGAGCAAATTTGTTGGAATGCTTTTTAATCACATTTGAAGAGAAGCAGTGTAATGGAAACCCCCAAAGAGTGACATGTTTTGCAAAGTATATCCCCCTATATACTTTGTCCTTACATTAGGTTCACACCTGCGCCTGGGTTTGCATTCTTCAGGTCCGCTCGGGGACCTGAAAAATGGAAACCTAACCCGCTTAAAAAGCGGTTACCCACGGAAACCTGCGGAACCCATAAACTATAATGGGGTCCGCCGAGTTTCTGTCTGAAAAATGCGGAAAAATGTGGAGAGAAAAGTCCTGCTTGCAGGACTTTTCTCTCTGCATTTTTAAAGCGGGTTCTTGGATGGAAACCCCGAACGTAATACAGGCAGAGATGTGGACCTAGCCTTATAAGTAATATGTATTAACATGCTTTCTCCTAGGTTCCGTTTAACAGCAGTGAGCGGACACATTGACCCCCTTTTTTTCTTGTTTTTTTAATCTTCATGTTATGTTTCTATGTGTTTCCTTGTACATTGTTTACTGGCTACCTGTTCTCTTCTGTATTTATTATGGATTACCTATGAAACTAAAAACTATAACACTCAAGGGGGTTTAGTAAGCATTTTGATCACAATAGTGTTTCCCAGAAATTAATGTGCTGTAGAGGGTGCAAAGTGAAAATGACAATTTTTCCAAAGATATCCATTTCAGTGGCAAATTTCTGCCCCTATTATACCTATACAGAAAACACCAGATTTTTCGTAAGTATAATTGACATGCGTTTTTAAAATTGCAGCATTTCTGCTGCAGATTATTTTCTGCAATATGTGGATGGGATGTAGCATTATGATCATATAGGCACTAGGAGTCCAAAACTATAACCATAACACTGACTCTTACAAGGCCAGACAAGTACTGATTGTCACAGATTTGACAACATCAGTATAGTTTTCCTCTGCAACTAGAGCTGTCATCTCCAACTACAGGGAAAAACTACACTGTTAAAATACTAAATAATTTTAGTGTTCCCCCAAGCTCTATTATTATGTCAGAGCTGCTAGGTCTCACAAGACTCAAATAGATTCTGACTGTGACAAACGCCACATTATCAGTATGGTTTTCCTTTGTCAATTCTTGAGGTGTCATCTCAAGGTCTAATCTCAAGGTAAATATATATATATATATAACACATAAATTATAACTACTACAATAAACCTATTTCATTCACAGTTTTATTTTAGGACCTTATATGATGCTTCAAGTTATGAAAAATTATGCATGTTGCATATTTTATTTGAATCTTCATTGCCCATAGTAATTGTAATAACTATTTCCATGAAAATGCTATGACTTAGCACAAGAATAAAACATTGAACTGTGTAATTAATGATATGTGAAATTTCAAACTTATTTGGGATTATAAATCAGATACTAATAAGTAGAATTAAAGCATAATAATTCCTTTATATTGCTGGCTTTGGTTACTGCATGCAGAGCTATTCAAAACAACGGAAACCTCAGTGCAACCCTTACTGGCTCCATTATAAGACAAGGTAACGCACACAACATCTTGACTTCCATATTCAGCAGAATCCATGCTGGAAATCTGAACAGAACTGTTGTTAGTAAGTGAAATAGAGCTAGGAAGTAGATTTGCCAATGAACACAAATGTTGAAAGTTTTATATTGTTAACCGTGAGTTTTGGTTGTTATATTTTAGAACACTTCAAATTTAAATGATTTAGCAAATTTTTACTACAGCGAACATTACACTGTACATGCTTTGCTTTTCCACAATATTTGTTCATATATCTGGCAAAACTCAAATGATGTTTTCTGCATAACATTTCTTCAGGCTATTGCAAGCATCATTTGGTCACAACAAGAGCTTTTCTTCTTCAAAGAAACAAACTATAAAGAAAAATATGTTTTCATAGATTTATTGTTACAGGGGATAGATTTAAAAAGCCAAATGTAAGACACATAGTGAACACCAAAGTTCTCAGCAGCAATATAGCAGAATATCAAATACCAATATAAAGTTCTGTTCTATTTATGCACATCTACATTAAGAAAACATGAAATATGAATGTTTAGAGCAAAAATGATTTATTTGTTGGTTGGTTTATAAATGCGCGAACAATGGATTTACTTAGCAATTATTATTTCCTGTAGTCCATGCAACACTCATGAGAAAAACAAAGTACATCATCTTTGAATTCCATGGTTTTACGCATTAGGACATAATAAAAATATATCTGTTCTTTAGAAGGTCTTAAAATAACAGCAAAGTGTTTGAGCAGGTCTGACTCAGATTCTGAAGTTCTAGCAACACCTGACATCAGCCTCTCAGCCAATAGACAGTGGTAGGTGGACACCTTACAGTGCTGATGTCATATACAGTATAAAAGATGCTGCAAACCTCACCAGAAGCTAGTTGCAGTAATGGTGGAGATGGAGAAGGATCTGTGATTCATCTCACTGCATTATACAGAGCACAGTTCTGAAAATCTTGCAAGCAATAGTTAGAATAGGAGAATTTAGTCAGATTCAAGCAATCACAAAGGCATATTAATGATAGAAATAAATAGATAGGACTGAGGGCATAGCTGTGCTGCTGCTGTTTGAGCTTGGGACTGCTTCATTCCTGCAGCAGTAATATATAATACAATACATAATATAATACAGAATTACTGACACACAGACATGAAAGTTAACTCTATCATTGCCAATAATCTAATTTTGTCTAAATCTGTTGTTCAATAGAGCAGTTTCATGTGTATACACAGTCATTAAACATACTTTTTACTGACAAAATAATCTCATTAGCAAAAAGTCTTTTGTTCAGGCCTTTTTGGGCAACAGTTGAAATTTTTTTATTAATTACATAGCCACTGATGTTCTAAAAGCAAATTGCAAATCTGAAAAAAAAGTCATTATTTAAGTATTTTTTGTTGTTTACCCAATATAACCAATGCTAATCTGAAAAAAGTCTTGTTATTTAGTGGCAGAATTGTTGCCAATCACTATAATTAAGTAGTGTGTGCAGTAAAAAATTGACTGTAAAAAAACAGGACAGGGAATAGGCAAAAGGAGGGGGACGAGGAAACACGCATGCAAGTACTAACAATAAGAATGTGGGTAGCAACAGCAACACAACTTCTGGACTTGGTGCCCTGCCAGTAGCCACAGGATTGTTGTACTTCCAGAGAATGAAGATGAAGTGTTTGATTACTTAGCTCGCTCATCTATGTCACAGCACGATATTGCATCCAAGAGTGATGTGATCTTGAATCAGGCTTCTGTCTGTTCATCCTCCTCCTCCTACATAACGCATAATTTATGGCAGGAACGTCAACTGTGTCTTCTTCATATTTTTCATTGACACAGATCCCTGATAGTGGTATGGCACCTGCTGAGAAATCTATTTCTCCAAGATGGAGGATACCTGGTCACCATTATTTCTCTAGGAAAGCTGTCCCTGCTTTATATGGTCCACTGGGTCAATGTTTTGAGTGCCAGTGGCCACAGTCCAGAAACGCTACAAGGCCAAGTGCTAGTTCAACCCGACTGTAAAGGCCCAGTTCTAACCTCATGCAGGGACCATCCACCTCCTCTCTGAACTGTTTCCCACCACCATATTCACCAAGGAAAAATGTTGCTTCCATTCCTCCTCTTTCCCCCTCGTTTCATGTTTATAAGGTGAAGGGTTTTACAATAATTAGCCTGGAGCCAAACAGCAGAGGAGTTGCATCCTGCAGCAAGTATCCCACTGGATGGCTCCTTGCCAACTTCGACAATGGCACCAATATTGTTGCTGTACTGCAGTTAGGATGAATAACATATTGTCCCTGTATGGTGCATTTCCTTAATTTGGTGGTTTTCCACTTTATTAACTTGTATAGTGACAGAAAAGTTCCAGCACATTTCAGCTGTTCTTATGTCACAGAAAACACCCTGCTGGATTTGCTGTGACATAATGTTCTGCCTTTGCACCACCTTATCTGTGTCATTCCAACTACGTTGAACTCCACCTTAAACATGTGTGTGAGCAGCAGAAGGTGGTGAATGATTACTGCATGCAGCAGATCTCAGGTGCAATGTGTTACTTCGAGTTAAGTCATTGGAGGCTCATGAGGGAAATTTCCTGGCTTCTCAAGCCCTTTGAAGAAGCCAACAAATTTGACAGTAGAGGTGACTAAAGCATCAGCGATGTGATCCCTCTATTGTATATCTTACAGGAAACACACTTATGCAATGAGGGATGGAAGAGGATGAACAGGTTCCACCTCTTAGTCAACGTCATTGCCCTGTTTAGATAGAGGCGGATGAGGATCTGGGTCAGGGTCATTATGGTGGAGGAACAGGGACTCCTACATTGGAAGAGAAGGAGGGAAGACTTTCCCTTGGATGCAGGGAAGAGCCTGACCCTTATTTCTTCCAAGATGATGATGATGGTGATGATGATGACGACGACGATCACACCTGGTCCACGCATAAGCTGTTAAGCATAGCAGGTTGCATGCTTCACTACTTACACAGTGACAAGTGTATAATTAGCATCAAGCAGAGGGCTAAGTAGTGGATGGCAGTGCTCTTATACCCTTGCTATAAAAACAAAATGGGGGAATTCTTCCTTGCTTCCCAATGGGAAGAAAAATTAGAATATTATCAGGATAGGCTGTATACCCAGCTTACTGCAGCGTTTAGCGAGACCACTGCAACTGCCAGTCGCACACGTACCCAGATGGCCTCTGCTTGCTCCAAGTCCACCTCCTCTGCCAGTGCCAAACCTCTAAGTGTCAGGAGGAGTAAAAGCAGCAGCATCAGCAGCCAGGCCCCGTACAGTATCTGGAAGATAATGAACAAAAAAATGTTTTCAGCATGCAGTGCCGACTGGAGCTGCAACAGGCAACTGACACCCACTGGCTGAACCAGCAGGTACAGTCATACCTAGAGTACACCTACATTACAGCAGTTAAGTCTGACCCTATGGAATTCTGAGCCAATAGGCTAGAGCAGTAGAAGGAGCTGGCCCAGTTTGCTATTGGAGTTTTATCTTGTCCGGCCTGAAGCCTAATGGCCAAGAGAGTGTTCAGTGCTGCTGGTGGTGTTATAACACCTAAAAGCATGAAATTGGAGGAAAAAATTACTTTTGTCAAAATGAATCAGGCATGGATCAGTGAATAATTTTAAACCCCCCCCCGGCTGGTGCCTCTGAATAGAGATGACATTGTGTCTTCATCTCTCTTTATCATTTATCATGTTCCATTTACTGTACTGCTGCTGATGCTGCCTGTAACTCCTAAACAGCTACAACCACTGCCTTCACTCAGCCAGACATGTCCTGCAGCCTAGTCCATCACATTTCACTATAGCACACTATAGCACATTTTGATTTCACATTTGCTTCAATAAAGGGATCATTTTTGTTGTTTTTTTTTTTTTTTTTTGAAAAGTCAAATAACCACAAGCCTGTAGCACGTACAAGTCATCAAAACAGGGTAATTTTTCTACAAAACCATTGCCTTTTGCAACATAATTGCAATGTGTACCTAAAAAACATGGACAAGCACCATTTCCCAAAATAAAAGGGTCATTTTTGTAACATTTTCAATATTAAAATGTGTAAATGCGAGTGTCAGCACAATGTATGGTTAAATACAGTGGGGAAACAAAGTATTTAGTCAGCCACCAATTGTGCAAGTTCTCCCACTTAAAAAGATGAGAGAGGCCTGTAATTGACATCATCGGTAGACCTCAACTATGAGAGAAAATGAGAAAACATATCTAGAAAATCACATTGTCTGATTTTTTAAAGAATTTCTTTGCAAATTATGGTGGAAAATAAGTATTTGGGCACCTACAAACAAGCAAGATTTCTGGCTCTCACAGACCTGTAACTTCTTCTTTAAGAGGCTCCTCTGTCCTCCACTCATTACCTGTAGTAATGGCACCTGTTTGAAATTGTTATCAGTATAAAAGACACCTATCCACAACTTCAAACCATCACACTCCAAACTCCACTATGGTGAAGACCAAAGAGCTGTGGAAGGACACCAGAAACAAAATTGTAGACCTGTACCAGGCTGGGAAGACTGAATCTGCAATAGGCAAGCAGCATGGTGTGAAGAAATCAACTGTGGGAGCAATAATTAGAAAATGGAAGACATACAAGACCACTGATAATCTCCCTCGATCAGGGGCTCCACATAAGATCTCACTCTGTGGGGTCAAAATGATCACAAGAACGTTGAGCAAAAATCCCAGAACCACACGGGAGGACGTAGTGAATGACCTGCAGAAAGCTGGGACTAACATAACAAAGGCAACCGTCAGTAGCACACTATGCTGCCAGGGATTCAGATCCTGCAGTGCCAGATGTGTCCCCCTGCTTAAGCCAGTACATATCTGTATCTGGGCCTGTCTGAAGTTTGCTAGAGAGCATTTGGATGTTCCAGAAGAGTACTGGGAGAATGTAGAAACACAACTCGTGTTTGGAGGAGAGTGAATGCTGAGTTGCATCCAAAGAACACCATACCTACTGTGAAGCATGGGGGTGGCAACATCATGCTTTGGGGCAGTTTCTCTGCAAAGGGACCAGGACGACTGATCCATGTACATGAAAGAATGAATGGGGCCATGTATCGTGAGATTTTGAGTGCAAACCTCCTTCCATCAGCAAGGGCATTGAAGATGAAACGTGGCTGGGTCTTTCAGCATGACAATGATCCCAAGCACACCACCAGGGCAACGAAGGAGTGGCTTCGTAAGAAGCATTTAAAGGTCCTGGAGTGGCCTAGCCAGTCTCCAGATCTCAACCCCATAGAAAACCTTTGTGTTGCCCAGCAACAGCCCAAAAGCATCACTGCTCTAGAGGAGATCTGCATGGAGGAATGGGTCAACATACCAGCAACAGTGTGTGCCAACCTTGTGAAGACTTACAGAAAATGTTTGACCTCTGTCATTGCCATCAAAGGATATATAACAAAGTATTGAGATGAACTTTTGTTATTGACCAAATACTTATTTTCCACCATAATTTGCAAATAAATTCTTTAAAAATCAGACAATGTGATTTTCTGGATTTGTTTTCTCATTTTGTTTCTCATAGTTGAGGTCTACCTATGATGACAATTACAGGCCTCTCTCTTCTTTTTAAGTGAGATAACTTGCACAATTGGTGGCTGACTAAATACTTTTTTCCCCCACTGTACATGGTTTTCCACTGCTAACCATCTGTTTTTACATAGACATACATGTCACTTCACTTTGAGATAATGTCAGCTGTGTTTGCCTTTGAAAACTAGAAATTTGATAGGTTTCTTGGAGTCCTGAGAGTCTTCTACACAATTTAAGGTGTGGTTCATACCAAACTTGTTCAACCAGAAACAAATCTTGGCTCCCGAACCACCTGAACCCAAAATGAAATGAATCGTGAGAGGGTCACTCATCTCTATCTGGGATCATTGGCCTGTGGAATGACCCAGTTTCAGCCAATCTTTAACTGTTTGGAAAATAGACCGGCAAACCTTCCAAACAAGCCATAGTTGTTCAGCCCTTTTTTAACTGTACTGTCATTAACTTGAACTTTTAAAATTCTAAGTGAGGCCTTAGATGTAGCTCTTGGGTTTTGCATGATCTAATCTTGGGGTGGATTTGCTGGGACATTCCTGAGAAGATTGTCAACTGTCAATTGTTTAGCCTTATAACCATTCCCAAATTAATGGACAGTAACAATTGCTTCTCTAAGATCATTGCTGATATCTTTCTAACTTGGCATTGTGTTGAAGTGTAACTCCAATTATAAAACCACTTTCATAAAATAAATAATACAGGTGAATATAAGAAACTTTGTAATATGTCATCTCAAAGAACTATGTTTCCTTCTCCACTTATTAGGCTGTTCTTCCCTTCCTTATCTTCACTTAGGCAGCTTTTTTAAATAGAATCTGTCTCCATATTCAGTTCACACACAGACATTTATAGGGAGGGGAGGAGGAGGAGGCTAGTCAATTGATTTATTGTCTCATTCTTTGTACTTGTGAAGACTATTTTGAAATATAACATTGTCAAAAGAGCTCTCTCATTTAATGTGTAGCAGAGTGTGTCTTTTAACCACCCACACCTTTGAAGAAACCCTGCTTAGGGATTTAGCAAAGTGCATTACAGTTCACCTCGGTAGGATAAGTCCAGGGACACTGTCACTTTAACCGGCTCTGACGTCAGAGCCACGGGGGGCTAGAGCCATGATCTTGGTCTTGTTTTAAAGCTAAGAATCTTGAACTTAAGATCATGTCTGGAGCCAACCTATATTTTGAGACATTGCTGGTTAAAACAGAAGTGCATATACTCCCAACTTTCACTCTAATCAGTGTGCAGGAGAACTGGTACAGCTGACAGTCTGCAGGGAGAGAAGAATGATGTTTTTATTTTCTTGCCCCTGTCACTTCAGATGACTCCAGGGGAGGGGTTATCATGGACTAAAAGGTAATAAAAACCGATCAAAGAATCTTATGTACCCAAAAAATACAAGGTCTAATAAAGCTACATTGAAATAAAATATAAAAAGTTATGAAATCTGGAATGCGGAGAGGGATAAAATGTTACTGGTTTAAGGCTAAAATGTGTTAGATTGCTAAAGGGTTAAAATGTACATAAGACACCAGAGCTCTGTGGCAGTAATATTTATTTGCGCCATAAATTTAAAATCTACAAAAAAAAGTTACATTTTCAGGAGGGTTTTTGAAATTTCAATGTTACTGTTAGGGGGTTAAGGCTACATTCAGATGACTGAGGTGCAAGATGGCAGTGAAAATCGTCCATTTTTTTATTTCTGTCTTGCACCAGAGGGACACCCATTTTCACTTATTCCCCGTACATCTGAGTGTATGAAGAAATTCGTGAACACAGACAAAAATATGACTTATATTTTGACAGTCCCTTGTAACAGTCATGTGAATAGCCCCATTCCCTGATATTGAATTTAACGCTGCCGTATGATGTACATTAAAAAAACAGCTAAACGGATATCAAATGGCCATTATTCACTGTCACATGAATGTAGCCTTTGGCTATGGCCCCATGTTGTGGAAACGCAGCTTTTTTTTTGTTACAGATTTTGCTGTGGTTTTTTGAGCCAAAGCCAAGTGTGGATTGAGCAGTAGGTAGAAGTATAAGAACTTCCTATATATTTTCCATTCCTTTTGTAGCTTCTTGGCTTTGACTCAAAAAACTGCAACAAAAAAAGCTGAGTTTCCGCAACGTCGGGCCATAGCCTTAAAGGGGTATTCCCATGAACATAATCATATCGATAATTGTAGATAGTTAAAAGTAAAAAAATTTTTAAAATATAAGTAGTTAAAAATTCTGCAGAGTTTTTAAAGATTTCCTCTAACCATCTTAGTTGTGACATCTGTTGTATTTGATCGGTTGCCAGTGGATAAGACCACAAATGCAGAAACTTTCTATGGTCTGGGACTTGTCAGAAATCCAGTCACAATTTTCTTATTGTGGCTGGGTTATCAGGCAGGGACACTACATGTATCAGAAGATATCCCAGCCACAATAAGCAAATCATAGCTGATTTTTTGACCTTAGCAAGGTCCTGCATTCATGGTCGTATCCACTGGCAACCGATCAAGACAAAAACTTGTGACCACAAGATATTTAGAGAAAGTCTTTAAAACTCTGCAAAATGTTTAATTACTTATATTTGCAAAAATGTTTAACTTTTAATTATCTACAAATTTAAAAATGGTTATGTTCATGGGAAAACCCCTTTAAGCACTGCTTTTATAGAGGTGGTGACACTTGCTAATGACCAATCAATCAAGGGCATTTGGTTAGCAGCACCTGGCTGCTACTTACCCTCTTAAAGAGTCACTGTGCCCCGATCAAATAGATTTTTATTTATTTATTTTTTTAAAGTCTATACAAGTAAGCATAATAAATAAATAAATAAAGTTTGTCCGTCTGTCCAAAATATAAGGCTCCTTGTTCTGAAGTGGGCAGTAATTTTTTTTTTCTGAGAAACTAAAAGGTTACCAACCCACAACTGCTAATGAATGATTAACTGCTTCCTGACATCCACCGTAATAGTACAGAGGATGCCGGGTCTTTAAAGATGGGGACTCTGCTGCAGAGCGGCTGCCATAGCTACTGGTTTTCCGTTGTATCGGATCACGGGCAACGGAGGCTCCCCCAAGTAAAAAAAATCACCCGCAGGGCCGGTCCCCACCGGCCCTGTACCTTTTCTGTCGCAGACCAACTCCTGCGCAGCGAGATCACAGGAGCAGACCTGTTACCTTTGCAGCTTTCTGAAGGCTTCCAGGCCTGCAATAGGGATATTACTATTGCGACTGGTCTATGATCAGCCACAATAGTAACATACCGCAAGTCCCATAGACTGCAATACAGTTGTATTGCAGTCTATGGGACTTGCAATCAAACTATTGCAAGTTCAAGCCCCCCTAAGGGTGCTAATAAAACAGTAATAAAAAAAATAAAAAAAAAAGATTAAAAAATATAAAAAAAAAAAAAAAAAAAAAAACCTAAAAGTTTAAATTGTGCGATTGCTGGATGTGACAGAGTCAAAACCAGATAGACGTTTGTATATAACAGGAACAGACTTTAGTGGAACATGAATGCAGTAAGACAAGGTTCACCTAACATGGTGAATAACAGATCTAGTACAACACACACTAAATACAGGAAGTGTATATCAACAGCATAAAAACAAAGTACAGTGTCTACAGATAAACATTTAGCAACAGCTACATCTAGTGTCATAAATGTGAACTGCAGTCAATCCAGCAAATATAGAGATGAAGTTGGCTGTTGCATATCTCCAACACAAATCACCCCCCTTTCCCTATAATACATATAAAACTAAATAAAATACTGTTAAACACATACACATTAGGTATCCCTTTGTCTGAAAAAGCCTGGTCTACAAACTTATAAAAATATTTTTTCCATACAGTGAACGCCGTAGCGGAAAAAAAATCAAAAGTGCCAAACAGCCATTTTTTGGCTGTTTCACCACCGATAAAAATTTGAATAAAAAGTGATCAAAATGATAGATATTCCCCAAAATGGTATAACTAAAAAGCATAGCTGCCACTGCAAAAAAAGACGCCCTATGCACACGGAAATATAAAGTACTTACAGGTGTCAGAACATGGTGATTTAATTTTTTTTTTTTTGCAAAGTTTTAGATTTTTGTTAGGAGTTAAAATGTAAATAAAACCATATGAATTGTACCGAAAAATAGAATACAGGTGACTTTTGGCTGCAGAGTGAACACCGTAAAAACGAAGCCCGTAAGAAAGTTGCATAAATGCACTTTTTCTTCAAATCCACCCCTTTCTGAATTTTTTTCCAGCTTCCCAGTACATTGTACAGAATAATAAATGGTAGCATCGTGAAGAACAATTTGTCCCACAAACATTAAGCCCTCATATGACTCTGAAAACGGAAAAATAAAAAAGCTATTGGATTTGGAAGGTGAGTAGTCAAAAACGAAAATCGAAAAATGTCACCAGAGGGAATGGGTTAAAGAAGTTGTATCATTATAATCAATATAAAGGTCTCCCAAAAAAAAAAAATACCTTAGTTGTCACTAAGATGGTTAGAGAAAACCTTTCAAACTCTGCAAAATTTATAATTTCTTATATTTTCAAAAATGTTTAACTTTTAACTGTCTACAAATATAAATATGGTTATGTTCAAAGGAAAACCCGTTTAAACTAAAATTGCAATTAAAACAATAAAAAAAACACACACATCTGCTATATCCCCACAACTTTAGTGTCAATCCTTCAGTGGTCCCCCACCAATACTTGTTTGCTTTTCAGAAGCAATGCCAGGGAACATGACCACTACAGCCAATTACTGGCCTGTCACATGTCATACTTACTGGCATCACTCCTGAGACCATTGACTGCAGCAGTCATGTGCCACTACAACAAATAATCAATCTGAAAAGTAAACAAAGACTGGAAAGCGAGCACTGGATCTGCCAGGAATATAACAGCTGAGTATTATTGTATGTTACTGTATGTTTGTTTGTTTGTTTTGTTTTTTGTTTTTCATTTTAAAACATTTGCTGCTGACAAGTTCTTTTTTAATCAACACTTTCCTGTATTAGACATTTATGACATATTCATAGGAAATGCCATGTCTGATTGGAGGATCTGACAAGGTATCCCAAATACAGTAAGAACATGGTCACCTGATAAGCTAATCCTGAATGGAGAAGGCCATTGGCAAATGCCAACTCTGAACACTCAAAGTTAGAGCCATATAAAATATTTACATGTTTTATTGCTTGTAGGCTGAATTAGCTTGTTTGTTAGGGGCCTATCTAATATTTTACACCAAAAAGATGTGGAACAAACGGGAGATAAATTGTGTTTTTCACACATAAAAACTGTTTACCAAATGTGTTTCTCAACAGGCAACAGTTTGGAAGCCTAAAGGGCTAAGTCATTTGTGAACGTATACATTAAAATAAATTATTGCATAAAGAGAAAAACTACCAGGTACCTACATGTACAGTATATGGGCACTCTTAGACCCCAGGGTGTCAGCCTGACAATTATGATGCTAAGACTGATGGAAAGAAGCCTCTTCAGTTTGTTTTTTTTCTTATAGCTGCTTGGATTGATACAGATCATAACACCTATACAAGGGTGTTAACAGTGCTCGTAACAACTATCAAACATAAATAAAGCACAACTACTATTAAAATATAACCTTTATTCAACTTAGTAAAAATTGTCGGTATAGACTTGATCAACATGCGTAAATACACCAAAAAAATAAAAAAGTGGACAATAGGAAATAATGGCTGGCCGATGTATATCTGGGATAAAATGGTCCAAAATATCCTAGGACCCCTCAGATACAGAAATGTAACCACCTCCACACTAGAGTCACTAGTGATATCTCCCATATATCAATGATAGATATATGCACCAGTAATTTGAACAAGAGGTAAGTATAATGTACACCCCAAATATATACAACCTATCCACTTATAATGAAATATCGGCTTGATAATAATAGCGATGGATCCAATATTATGCTGATCCTAAACAGACACAAAATGCACATGATCAATATTACTCTTACAACTATATCAGATAGCTAAAGGCTAAAGAGTACTATAGTACAGTGTCCATGGATCAGCCATAAAGACAAACTAGTCTAGTAGTGCATTGGTGGTGGTGTGGTCCAGTTTACAAATTGCCACATTCCAATCCATCCATAGCTACATAAACCTAGCGGATTTTAGATATCGCTAGTCTGCTTAACGGTTTGATGCCAACAATAGCGATAGATCCTATATTATGATGATCCTATAGATATGCATGTATCACAAGATAAATATCACTCTTGCTCAAAATAAAGTGTAGCTAAGAGATGAAATGTGACATTAAATAATGCAATACCTAAGGATCAGTCACGTACCAGACACACTAGTCTAGTTGTATATTAGTTGTAGTGTGGTCCAGTTTACAGATCTCCACGCTACAACATGTCCATCACTACATGCAATCGGCAAGTGCTGCTACTCCACTACAAAGGTTCATATAGTGGGGAAAAAAAAGTATTTAGTCAGTCACCAATTGTGCAAGTTCTCCCACTTAAAAAGATAAGAGAGGCCTGTAATTGACATCATAGGTAGACCTCAACTATGAGAGACAAAATGAGAAAACATATCTAGAAAATCACATTGTCTGATTTTTAAAGAATTTATTTGCAAATTATGGTGGAAAATAAGTATTTGGTCAATAACAAAAGTTCATCTCAATACTTTGTTATATATCCTTTGTTGGCAATGACAGAGGTCAAACGTTTTCTGTAAGTCTTCACAAGGTTGGCACACACTGTTGCTGGTATGTTGGCCCATTCCTCCATGCAGATCTCCTCTAGAGCAGTGATGTTTTGGGGCTGTCGCTGGGCAACACGGACTTTCAACTCCCTCCAAAGGTTTTCTATGGGGGTTGAGATCTGGAGACTGGCTAGGCCACTCCAGGACCTTGAAATGTTTCTTACGAAGCCACTCCTTCGTTTCCCTGGCGGTGTGCTTGGGATCATTGTCATGCTGAAAGACCCAGCCACGTTTCATCTTCAATGCCCTTGCTGATGGAAGGAGGTTTGCACTCAAAATCTCACCATATATGGCCCCATTCATTCTTTCATGTACACAGATCAGTCGTCCTGGTCCCTTTGCAGAGAAACAGCCCCAAAGCATGATGTTGCCACCCCCATGCTTCACAGTAGGTATGGTGTTCTTTGGATGCAACTCAGCATTCACTCTCCTCCAAACACGACAAGTTGTGTTTCTACCAAACAGTTCTACTTTGGTTTCATCTGACCATATGATATTCTCCCAGTACTCTTCTGGAACATCCAAATGCTCTCTAGCAAACTTCAGACGGGCCCGGATATGTACTGGCTTAAGCAGGGGGACACGTCTGGCACTGCAGGATCTGAGTCCCTGGCGGCATAGTGTGTTACTGACGGTAGCCTTTGTTACGTTAGTCCAAGCTTTCTGCAGGTCATTCACTAGGTCCCCCCGTGTTGTTCTTGGATTTTTGCTCACCATTCTTGTGATCATTTTGACCCCACAGGGTGAGATCTTGCATGGAGCCCCTGATCACAGTTGATTTCTTCACATCAAGCTGCTTGCCTAATGCAGATTCAGTCTTCCCAGCCTGGTGCAGGTTTACAATTTTGTTTCTGGTGATTAAATTAAAAAAGTGTCCTCCTATATTTTCTAGATTCTTTACACACAGAGTGTTCTATTTCAAGTGTTTTATTTCTGTAAATGTTGATTATGGATTACAGGTAATGAAAATCCAAATCTAAGAAAATTAGAATATTGTAAAAAAGTTCAGTATTGTAAATTCAGTGTGTCACCTGTCAAGGTTTCCTAAGCCTTTAAATGGTCCCTCAGTCTGGTTCAGTAGGACACACAATCATGGAAGACTGCTGATTATGAATTGTATTACTGAAATGAATGAACGCTTCAAAGATATTCTAATTTATTAAGATGCACCTGTAAGTTTCTTAACGAGTGCTCCTGTTATCGGTGTAGGTGAATCTAGAAATAAGTGTGCTGTTTACAGCAAACAGAAGCTCCATGCAAGAATGACCTGAAAACCAGAAAGTGGAGGGAAGATGACACAGGAGATGACACAGCTAAAATCCTGAGATGAGAAAACCCCTTTAAGGGATTACGATATTACAGTGAAAGGATATATTTATTGGGGAAAACTGTACAATTGAAAGGAGGCTCTAGTACCCTGTTGGGCTACCTCTATCTGAAATATAAGATGAGATATGGTTGTGCATGGAGGCATACAGGTTCTGTATGGTATTCTCTGGCATATTTGCCCACAGATTTTGCAGCCGGGCATGTAGATACTACACACTTGAAAGTTTGCCAAAGCTCGCACCTTAGCAGCTCTCATAAATACTTGATTAGCAATAAATCTGGTGATTGGGCAGGCCAAAAAAGTGCGAAGACATTCCTGGGAAACCCTTTGTGTATGGGTGTGCATTATCCTTCTGGAAAATGCCAGTTGGAAGCTGTGCAAGGGAGGCAAAACATCTTCCTGAGCTGTTATTATATCGAGAAGAGATGTAGAACCACACACCAAAAGTAGGTATGCTTCAAAATTATTTCTAGGAAAAATAGGAAACCTCTATTATCCCTGCAATAGATCTGCATCAGCGTTCTAGCCGACCCAATGGTACTAGTTCACTTGGCTCATCAGCCCTATCGTTTGGGAATCCGCACATCTAGACTCTAGCATCCCATGCTGACATCCACAGATGATCTTGTTCACATTACATAGTTCTAAGTGCCTGATGAAGGGTGAATGCACCCAAAACGTCGCAATAACATTAATAAAGAAATAATTTCGAAGCATAACTACTATTGGTGTGCAGTTCTACATCTCTTCTCGATATACAATTGTCCAGCTGTTAGTGTCCCGTGTATCTCTACTAAGGGTTGTTATATGCAATGGCTTCCCAGATCATAATACCAGCAGTGGGGGCAATATGTCGCTCCACAGCAGTGGCAGGCTTCTAACGATTACCACGAGGCCTCCATAATTGAATCATTGTTGGATCCCAAATAGTTCCTGGATTTGTTGCTAAAGACAATACAGTTCTAGTCCACAGCAGTTCAGGTTTCTCATTCACAACTTCACTGCAAACAAAGGCAATAGTGGCTGACTATTATTGGCAGGACATGTAATGAGTGCTGTGACACCAAATCCTTCTGCTAAGCACCTGTAATTGGTCCAGAAAAAGACAGGGGTGTGTAATGAAGGTGCCACCTGTGTCTAAATGGTGGACAAGGACACTGTGATAGCTGCTCATGCTTTTCAACATTTCTATCTATGTGCGTTACTTTTTGTTTCAATTAATGTATGAACAATCCCAATTGGACAGTCACAAAAAGGAATGTTTATGGCTAGTTTAAGACTAGAATGTCTGCCAGGCTGGATTACACATCACCAGGACAATGCCTGAGTGCCCAGGTAACATACAATACTGCTGATGGCATCCCAGGTTCCTCCCAGTGTCTTATACAATAGGTTGCTTGCACCACTTGGAATTATTTGGGTGTTATTTCTTAATACTTTTTTTGGTGTTCTATACGGTAGATTTTTTTACAGCAGGTTTTTTTTGTATGGTAAGACACATTGAATATAAGACAGCATTGCAACACTGTTTAGGGGTACAACATGGTGGTGCTGTTTCAGTGGGTAGCATGTGTAAAGTAAAGGCTGGGGGGCACTGCCTGTGACTAGCAAGTTCCTTTAGAGTTGTGCTAAAAAGTTTACATACCCCGGCAGATTTTTTGTTTTTTTGGCCTTTTTTCAGAGAATATGAATGATAACACACAAAACCTTTTTCTCCACTCATGGTTAGTGGCTGGTTGAAGCCATTTATTGTCAGACTTCTGTGTTTTCTCTTTTTAAATCATAATGATAACCAAAAACATCAAAATGACCCTGTTCAAAAGTTCACATACCCCAGTTCTTACTACCGTGTATTGCCCCCTCTAACATCAATGACAGCTTGAAGTCTTTTGTGATAGTTGTGGATGAGGCTATTTATTTTCTCAGATGGTAAAACTGCCCATTCTTCTTGGCAAAAAGTCTACAGTTCCTGTAAATTTCTGGGCTGTCTTGCATGTACTGTGCGCTTGAGATCTCCCCAGAGTGGCTCAATGATATTGAGGTCAGGAGACTGAGATAGCCACTCCAGAACCTTCACTTTCTTCTGCTGCAGCCAATGACAGGTCGACTTGGCCTTGTGTTTTGGATCGTTGTCATGTTGGAACATCCAAGTACATCCCATGTGCAGCTTCCTGGCTGATGAGTGCAAATTTGCCTCCAGTATTTGCTGATAACGTACTGCATTCATCTTTCCTTCAACTTTGACCAAGTTTCCTGTGCCTTTGAAGCTTACACAACCCCACATCATCAATGACCACCTCCGTGCTTTACAGTAGGAATGGTGTTCCTTTTATCATAGGCCTTGTTGACACCTCTCCAAATGTAACATTTATGGTTGTGGCCAAAAAGTTTGATTTTTGTCTCATCACTCCAAATTACCTTGTTCCAGAAGTTTTTAGGCTTGTTTTTGTGATGTTTGGCGTATTGAAGGCGAGATTCTTTGTGGCATTTGCGCAGTAATGGCTTTCTTCTGGCAACTCGACCATGCAGCCCATTTTTCTTTAAGTGCCTCCTTATTGTGCATCTTGAAACAGCCACACTGATAGTTTTCAGAGAGTCCTGTATTTCAGCTGATGCTATGTGTGGGTTTTTCTTTGCATCCCAAACAATTTTCCAGGCAGTTGTGGCCGAAATTTTGGTTGGTCTACCTGTCTGTGGTTTGGTTTTTACAGAGCCCCTGAGTTTACATTTGTTAATCACAGTTTGAACACTGCTGACTGGCATTATCAATTCCTTGGATATCTTTTTGTATCCTTTTCCTGTTTTATACAGTTCAACTACCTTTTCCCATAGATCCGTGGACAATTCTTTTGCTTTCACCATGACTCACAATCCAGAAACGTCAGTGGCTGGAGGAAAGATGCAACAGTCTGTCTGGATCCCAGAAACTCACTCAGATTTTATGCACACACTGATTACAAGCAAACAGGTCACAGGTGAGGATGTTACCTTTAGTAGCCATTCAAACCCCTTTGTTTCATCTTTTGGGCATGTATTCAGGCCAAAATCACCAGGATATGTGAACTTTTGAACAGGGTCATTTTGATGTTTTTGGTTGTCATTATGATTTAAAAAGAGAAAACACAGAAATTTGACAATAAATGGCTTCAACCAACCACTAACCATGAGTGGAGAAAAAGTTTTTGTGTTATCATTCATATTCTCTGAAAAAAGGCCAAAAAACCCAAATATCTGCCGGGGTATGTAAACTTTTTAGCACAACTGTATATAGGTGTCCACATGTATTTCTACCAGCAAGAACTTTGTAATCACTGCAATGAAAATGGTAAAGTACTTTATGGTTAGCAAGCAATTCTGAGATGCATGAAAAAAGATCTGCAAAAAAATATGTAAAGACATAGAGTGAACATAAGGCCAGTAACACAGCAGAAACACACTGTATGAGCAGACAGATATCTAAGTCTTTATGATGTATGTATTTGGGATGATTCAATTCACAGTGACAAGTTCAGTTATAGCCTCATCCCATGGGTGCTCAAATTGTGCTATAAACTAATTTAGACAGAATTTTTGATCTGAACTTATTTCTTTCCAGTGTGTTGTTATATAACATATCCAGAATTTGGTATATAGTGCATTAAATAGCTTCTAAAGAGAATTAGCAATAGGTTTATTTGACCCTTATTAAATGTAAACAATAAAATCAAGACTATTTATATAAAAAATCTTTTTTAACAAAGCAAGATCCAGCTCAGGACTATAGATGGAGATAACTCTGACGGCAGGATCTGACACATAATCCTTCTCCAGCACATTTGAAATGGAAATCTTTTCCAGTGATCACTGATTGTAGAATGTTGTTATCTTCAAGATTCTACAGAGATATCTTCTTTTACCTACTGTTTAGCGGTCTGCAGTTAGCAAGAGAAAAGTAAGAGCAGGAAATTTATACAAACGACTGCTGGACTACAGCTGAAGAGAAGTCAGCGAACTGGGATATTTCTGTGTGTGATCTATTCTCCTTTATGCTGAAAATAAAAAGGGTATGTTGTTTTCCCATAAAATTCTAGGGAAAAAACTGCCACAGAGTTATTCTTGTCCATAGTCCGAAGAGAAGTAAGAATATATAAGGCCATTTGTAGAGAGTCCCAGTGCTGCCGTTGCTGCTAATCTGCTTGAACGCATTGACTCTTGTTTGGTGTCAGTAGGTGGGTTAAAATGGGATTAATGGACAGATCATTGATTATAAGTGCATCACAATCTACTGGGTTGCTTTCTCACGCCATCTCTATCAAAGGCCCCACTGCTGATTGTATGGCAGTCTGCCTTTTTTGTAGACTCTAATATTCCAGACTCCACACAGAGCATAGCATTTGAGCAAAATGAAGCAAAATAGATTGGCTGCCTGCTCTCAGCATCACTCTGTCTATAACATCAAAGTAAATAACAGTGGTGCAACTGCAATGCACGCAGAGTCGTTTCTTAGAGACTGAAACTTATACGTACATGACTTCCAAAAATAACAAGATGAAAATGCAAAACGTATTTCAGTTCAGCCATCTTATTAATGCTCCCTCCACTGAATTGAACGAGGAGGGGGAAATCTGAGCACAAACTGCATTTCAGGACAGGTTGTTTACCATTAGCTGTGAAAGATCTTAACATACAAATCCTATATAATAAAATAACAGGATTCAGGCTTTACTAACCTGTATAAATTGTCAAGATGAATTTTAGAGTAAGTATTTTCAAAGAGAACACCACGTTTCTTTCAGTTTGGAATACGGAAATAAGTGACTAGATCTGACCAGACACTCATCAATGTGATTAAATGCAATAGATCTTTACATCAAGGCAGATATGACTTGAAAAGCATATTAAATATCAATTGCATAGCTATTCCCTGGTGCTTTCTAGCATGTGTACTGGACCCCAAATTAGAATGTCTATAGTAGATTGTTAAAGAGGACCTTTCAAGTCCTCATGAAAGTGCGGTTTTTTATACTGCTAGAAAGCAGACAGTGCGCTGAATTCAGCGCACTGTCGGCTTTCCTGCTATGTGCCCTGATGCTGCAGATATGGGTGCCGTTAGTTTCGGCACCGATATCTCCCCACTATCAGAAAAGCGTTCCTTACCGCCCAGCATCATCTCCAGCACTGAACCTCCAGCCCACACACAGTATAAAGCCCTGTTTCCTTGCCCCCTTATTGTACAAAGCCCTCTTTTCTGTCCCCCATATGGTATAATGCCCCCTTTCTTGGTCCACATACAATATAATGCCTCCATTGCTGAACCTCACACGGTATAAAGGGGCTGCCACATGGTATAACACCCCCTTTACTGGCCCCTATATGATATATGACCCCCTTTATTGACCCCCACACAGTATATTGCCCCGTTACTTGCTCCCACACAGTAGTTATCCCCTTTACCCCCTGTACAATATAGTACATGTCTTAAATGCAATGGGGAAGTGTCAGAACCTCCAAGGACTCTGTATTTAGGTTTAAAGACCTGAGGCATTGACATGCCCACTGCATTTATGCCTCATTTGTATATGTATAAAAATGGCTTTTTCAAGGAAATCGCACATCTACTGGACTCTCTAAAGTTATGATGATGCTCATTATAATGCCCCTACAATTCAATGTGGTTGGTACCTATAGAGAGGGCACAGATCCCACATAAATATATCAGACATTAAATTGTTACTGGTTAATTAAAATAATTGTGCCATTTTTATTTACACCATTTTGCAATCACTATAAATACAAATATGTTTCTTACCATGTTTTATGTATTACTAAAATGGGTTTATTGTAATGTACTTTTCTATGTTAAAGTTACGTTACACATGTAAAGAGAAAAATACTATTGAAACTTTTGGTCAGAGAAATCCTGTCATTGAGGATAGCTGGGTCTGTGACTCAACTATTATGGTGACTACCTCTCAAGGTCCTGTGTTTGTGACCAAGACAGACTTAATGAAACAGAATAAATCTTTATATAGATGGGGGATCCTCCAGCAAGTCTTTATTAGTATTCAGTGCACTGAGGATGATGTTACAGTGCAGTGAATATTAATGAAACAACTGGGTGAAAGGGAATATTGACCAGCTGAGATGACATGTCTACCTTTACTTTAAGGGGTTGTCCAGGATATACAGTTTTTCACAAGGAGGCTGGGGAAGGTGAAAAGGAAGAGGAAAAAAAAAAAAAAAAAACACACACACACACACACACTTGTCCCTGGTGCTCCGATGTCTCCCACCGTGGTCCTGTGCTGCTGCTCTTGTGGTCTTGTTTCAGTGAAAGGACTTCCAGCAGAAGAAGCACGGGGGCACCGCAGGACTGGACAGCAGTGGGGTACACCAGAGCATCGGGGACAGGTGAGTATGGAGGGGGGTTATTTTTCAACTTCCCAGGCCTCCTTGTGAAAAATTGTATATCCTGGACAATCCCTTTAATTTTATACATAGTAAAATCTAAGACTGAAAGATTGAGATGGGAATAACCATTAGACAGTTTTAACAGTGCAGACAGTTTTAAAATGTGCCAGATTTATCATAGTAGCTAATGCTGGATGAAAAATCTGGCACATCTTACAAACTGTGTAGTCTATATTTACATCATCTATATGTTGGCTCAGTCTTGACAAATAATGTGCCAAACAAGGCACAGTAGGTGTCTAAACTGTTTAATAAAGGTAGTGTAAGGCATGTGCACCAGTTTTTTCAACACAAATTGCATTAGAATTCGGCACTTTTGCAATAATAATCCTGTTATCTGTCTATCTATCTATCTATCTATCTATCTACTTTGTCCACATATGGTAGAGATTCCAAACTATATAACAGTAGGTAGTATGACAAAAAACAAGCACATTTTAATTAAAAAAAATATTGCAGTACTAAATAGCAAAGAATGTAGAATGACTTTTTATGTAAAATGTTGGGTAAAGGAGATACAGTCCTTTTCATTAAATACGACCTTCCAACTCTTGCCGCTCTAGGCAAAGTTTTATAATGATGTGATGAAAGGTGAAAGCATATCCAGTACATTATCCAAACATGTTCCACTGTCAGATGGGAAGATCATAGTTTGCAAGGTAAAATAAATGTTGATCTTCAGAAATTACTGAACTGATTATTTCAGATTTCACTCTTTTCTAGATTAAAGATTAACAATATTAGTTTTGTTGTATTTTGCAATATATTATTGTGAATTGATTCATTTCCAGAGTAGTGAATATAGAAGTATTTCATAGTATTCTTTAAGAAATTGCCTCACGGCTGAAACCCTATACTGGTAGGAGTCTCATAATATCACATCATGAGTTTTAAGCTCTCTAAGGCATAAGAAACTATTAAGGCCTCATGTTGGATTCAGCGATAGACAGCAAGACCTATGTGTCTGTTAATTGGAGAAGAGTTACAGCAGTGAGCAGCTTCTGGCAAAACATTGATCACAATATGACATTTGGGCCAAAGGGAATTCCCTGCTGCTTGTGACACTGGAAATGTTACAAAAATGTAATGTCAGTTTATTGGTAAAAGAGGGTTAGGATGGAAATAGGAAACACATATGTGACTGTCACTGCTTTTATGGCAACTGTGTGAACAGTCACTGCTCTTATAATAAGAGATATATTTATTCATAAGCCATGAGGCCAACAAAAGGATTTAAATAGTCGGTGCTATGAACAGAAACATCAAATGACAAGGATTTCTTCAACAAAAAAAAAATCTTCAGTATACCATAAAAGAACAAATATTCACATTTTAATCGCCAAATGTTGAGACTATTTTGAGCCTTCGTGACCGGAACAATATTGAATGAATTTTCACTTATACTGATCCTGGCCTCCACAGTCACTAGACCTGAACCCAATCGAGATGGTTTGGGGTGAGCTGGACCGCACAGTGAAGGCAAAAGGGCCAACAAGTGCTAAGCATCTCTGGGAACTCCTTCAAGACTGTTGGAAGAACATTTCAGGTGACTACCTCTTGAAGCTCATCAAGAGAATGCCAAGAGTGTGCAAAGCAGTAATCAAAGCAAAAGGTGGCTACTTTGAAGAACCTAGAATATAAGACATATTTTCAGTTGTTTCACACTTTTTTGTTAAGTATATAAATCCACATGTGTTAATTCATAGTTTTGATGCCTTCAGTGTGAATCTACAATTTTTATAGTCATGAAAATACATAAAACTCTTGGAATGAGAAGGTGTGTCCAAACTTTTGGTCTGTACTGTACGTAATCTAAGATTTCCATACTTCAGATTAATTTGTTGCTCTGTTTTGAAATTTCTTCAGCTAATATCATTTTTATGTACTGGTACTCAAAACTGGATGGCATACTTAAGCTACACCACTGTTTTATCAAATAGGTAAATTCATACTTTCTTTTCTAAAAGCCATGCCTTTCCTAGAATAAAATTATATCTTATTGGCATTTGATGCAGCAAACTGGCATTGCATGCTATAATTTAGTTCTTATTGATAATTACAGTGAAATCCTAACCTGTTGTAGACTCCATTACCAATAGTTATGGTAAGGGAATCACTAGAGGAGAGATTCCCAGTAGCTGCTGGAGAACTTAGGGGGGAGGGGCACAACAAGACAGTGGACCCTAAGCTGAATCCCCCCACTGTCCCTGGCTAACTTGCCCGATCTGTCCTAGGTGACAGCCAGCAACCAGTCGACAGTCCCTCCTTATAATAAGTGATAACACAGAACGCAGACAGAATGCACAACAACAAAGGGAGGTCAGCTAGCCAAGGGGTCGGTAACAAACGAGCAATGCAGTACAAAATCACAAACCAAGAGAAGTCAAAGGTAAGCCAGTGGTCAGGAAATCAGAAGAGCAGGTAACAAGGAACAAGGAGTATAGCCAGTAAACGAAATGCAATAGCAGGCGCCAATGGGAAAGTGAGCAAACAATAAATAGGGAGAAAGAACCCGCCCCAGACTTGACAGGAGGATAGGCTGTCAATCGCAAAGGTAGGACTAAAGTTAACTCTTAGTGGAGCAGGGGGAAAGCAAGGTGAAGGAGAAGGGCGTGGTGGAAAATCAATTAAGGAGGTGAGGGAATAGGACAGTGTTCAGACAATACAAGAAAAACCCAAAGGAAGGAATCACAACCGTGCACGCCTCCTGCGCCGCAGCGTGCGCCCGGAGGATGGTGCCAAAGCCTGAACAGGCAAGGATGTTACAAGTTATCTATGCAATGTATAACTAGAATGTATATTTTTTGCCCCAAAATTTATAACCATACACGTCAACATTGAATTTCACCTGCCATTTTGCTGACCACTTTGACAATTTATTGAGACCACCTTGTAAGAATAGCATATCCTTATTTGCTCTGAAGTCCAATTTCTGCATCATGTATACACAAGGGAAACAGTAATGGTACCAGTGCAGATGCCTTAAGTTCTTCCTTTAAAACATCAGTCCAATCTGTATATCAGCTTTGTGACTACTCTCTGATTATGATCTTTTTTTAAACATTGTTATTTTGAAAATCAAATAAACAAAGTTACAATAAATAAAACATAGGAAGTACACATAATCAAAAAACTGCTGCTTAATACAAAGGAAAAGTCTTAGAAACTGCCTAAAGTTTTTCGTACAAATATATTCTGTCCTCTTCAGAGTTATGATACAGTTGCAATCATCATCATATGTAGAGTAGAAAGTACACGACACAAAAAAATGCACAAAACTGGTAAAAGCACAAAAACCATATCCTCCCCAGATCCCCCAGAAAATCCTCTAGAAACTACACTAGTATAGGGCCCCTGCAGTCAGGCTCCCCTTATCCCAGTTGTCTATATTAGCATACACTCAGTGGTCTACCGACTATCATATGTCCTTCCATTTACTCAGGGAGGAGTTTCAGCCTTCCCAGGATATCCACAAGATCCTGGTTCAGGTGCCAAGTAGTAAATCTAAAGAGAGTAGTTTTTTCTTTTAAACTCCTCATGTCAGAAATCTAATAATACACAGGGAAAACTTAAAAAAAAAACTTTGGTGCAAGTCTTCCTTGCCCTCTCCGCCTCCAGATGCACTATTACCATAATATGTTCTATTTGACTTATGACCTCAGTGATAGAAGGGACTGGGGGCTGGAGCCAGTGCACAATTTTTATTGTGTCTGCTTGAGTATGAAATATAAACAGTTAAGGAGTAAATGAGAGAATTAAGTGCCATTTCTGGAAGATCAAGTCAACTAATTCCCTCCAGAAATCCTGGATGTATGTGCAAAACCATATCCCATGTGCCCTGAAGATCACATTTTGGGCAGGCCATCAAGCGATCTGGTCTGAATGTGGTGTTAAATGATATATACAGTGCTGGCCAAAAGTATTGGCACCCCTGCAATTCTGTCAGATAATACTCAATTTCTTCCAGAAAATGATTGCAATCACAAATGCTTTGGTAATAAGATCTTCATTTATTTTGCTTGCAATGAAAAAACACAAAAGAGAATTAAAAAAAAAGTCAAATCATTGATCATTTTACACAAAACTCCAAAAATGGGCCGGACAAAAGTATTGGCACCCTCAGCCTAATACTTGGTAGCACAACCTTTAGACAAAATAACTGCGAACAACCGCTTCCGGTAACCATCAATGAGTTTCTTACAATGCTCTGCTGGAATTTTAGACCATTCTTCTTTGGCAAATTTCTCCAGGTCCCTGGGATTTGAAGGGTGCCTTCTCCAAACTGCCATTCTGAGATCTCTCCACAGGTGTTCTATGGGATTCAGGTCTGGACTCATTGCTGGCCACTTTAGAAGTCTCCAGTGCTTTCTCTCAAACCATTTTCTAGTGCTTTTTGAAGTGTGTTTTGGGTCATTGTCCTGCTGGAAGACCCATGACCTCTGAGGGAGACCCAGCTTTCTCACACTGGGCCCTACATTATGCTGCAAAATTTGTTGGTAGTCTTCAGACTTCATAATGCCATGCACATGGTCAAGCAGTCCAGTGCCAGAGGCAGCAAAGCAACCCCAAAACATTAGGGAACCTCCGCCATGTTTGACTGTAGGGACCGTGTTCTTTTCCTTGAAGGCCTCTTTTTTGTTCCTGTAAACTCTATGTTGATGCCTTTTCCCAAAAAGCTCTACTTTTGTCTCATCTGACCAGAGAACATTCTTCCAAAAAGTTTTTGGCTTTCTCAGGTAAGTTTTGGCAAACTCCAGCCTGGCTTTTTTATGTCTCTGGGTCAGAAGTGGGGTCTTCCTGGGTATCCTACCATAGAGTCCCTTTTCATTCAGATGCAGACGGATAGTACGGGTTGACACTGTTTTACCCTCGGACTGCAGGGCAGCTAGAACTTGTTTGGATGTTAGTCGAGGTTCTTTAGCCACCATCCGCACAATCTTCCGTTGAAATCTCTCGTCAATTTTTCTTTTCCGTCCACATCTAGGGAGGATAGCCACAGTGCCATGGGCTTTAAACTTCTTGATGACACTGAGCACGGTAGACACAGGAACATTCAGGTCTTTGGAGATGGACTTGTAGCCTTGAGATTGCTCATGCTTCCTCACAATTTTGCTTCTCAAGTCCTCAGACAGTTCTTTGGTCTTCTTTCTTTTCTCCATGCTCAATGTGGTACACAGAAGGACACAGGACAGAGGTTGAGTCAACTTTAATCCATTTCAACTGGCTGCAAGTGTGATTTAGTTATTGCCACCACCTGTTATGTGCCACAGGTAAGTAACAGGTGCTGTTAATTACATAAATTAGAGAAGCATCACATGATTTTTCAAAGGGTGCCAATACTTTTGTCCACCCCCTTTTTATGTTTGGTGTGGAATTATATCCAATTTGGCTTTTTGACAATTCTTTTTGTGGTTTTCCATTGACGACAAATTAAATGAAGATATTATTACCAAAGCATTTGTGATTGCAATCATTTTCTGGAAGAAATTGAGTATTATCTGACAGAATTGCAGGGGTGCCAATACTTTTGGCCAGCACTGTAGCTCTATGCATAACCTTAAAATGTGTTTCTATCCAACTTTAAGTAATTACTAAATGACATATATGGCTCCAGCCCTCCAGAATAAGTGTCAGCAGTTTGGTGTCTTGGCAGACTTTCACTCAGCCGTCAAATAGGTTTGTACATATCTAGTCCACAGTGTTTCCCGTAGGTGGTCATATATGTTAAAAAGAAACATGACAATTCTGGCTGGTGAAGTAAGTTATCAAAGGATAACAGGAAACGTACCATCTGCCTTTAATTTAGAAAGTACACATTTAGTAACTTTCAATTTTTCAAAAGTATAATTCTAGGTTCCTGAGGATGCAGTTGTAAGGGTTAAAACATAACTTGCACTATATTCTATATCACAGTATACAGAAAGCACAAGAGGGTGGAATGTTCTGTAAACAAGACTGCGTAGTTGATAAGGACAGACTTGGAGTCTGGGGGAGATATCAACAGTTCTGCCGATTTCAGCAGAACTAGTAGTCTTGGGAGGACATTTAGATAAGGTGAAAATGAAAACATCTGGGGTGATGGGTAAATGAACAAATTTGTGTGATAACGGAACTGGAAAGACCATATATGTATATTGATCACATGACTGTTATGTAATTGAGCTTGCTTTTAAAACTGTATTGAACTACGTAATAAAGTAGAAACGGGACCTCAGATAGATAAAAACAGTACTGTGAAGGTAAGCCTTTGATCTTGCCAATTAGTATAGCTGAGGTTCCTGTGTGTCTATTCTCTGTATCGATGAGTGAGGTAAGCTGCTGCATGCTTATATGACATCTCGATGCCAATTGTATAGTACGGAAGAACCTAAAAGGGACATGTCACCTGTAAATGATATGGAAATTGTTTTCTTTGCTTTTTGTCTTACCTGTTTACCTGTCTACTGAGAAGGCATGTTACCTGTGTTATAAGATATATAAGGCTGCAAAGAATGGGGAAAAGTTCTCTATTCTTAACCCCTAGAGTTTAGAGTTGCGGACAAGGTTCCGAACTGAGAAGCACAGAGTGATTGAAAAGTCCTTGTTTTGGAAAACTAGCCTCCAGCCGTGTCTGGACGGTCAAGGTTGAATGGGACCTGAGTAGTAGCACGAGGGACTTAGTAGAATCCGCGCGAAGAAGTGCGTGTAGTGATTTGGGAGTGTTTTGGTAAGGGGACACAGGCAGAAAGTTGAGCCTGTGGAAGCCAATTGAGGCATTGCCCTGAGCACTACTCCTGAACTTGCACAAGTAGAGTAGTTCATAGAAGACAGAAGAGTCTGTCTGGGAGTTCTCACTAAGTAGTCATAAGTGACCCTCTATTGTCTCAAAGGTTGCCCTAGAGGAGTGAGAGACTCATCGGCTGATTAGCTACCAGCCAAGATGGGGAAGGGACCATCTAAGATATGGTACACCCCATGTGAACTAATAGAGATAGGGGAAGGGAAAGAAGTAGCCGCACAGGTAAAGAAAATCCTAAAAAGAGCAGGAATACACAAAACTGGGTTGGTAGACAGTAGATTTTGGGATCAGTGGAGATTAGATCATGCGGGATTGATTCAGGACAAAAAGTTGCAAAGAGGCATTTATGCCCTGATAGAAGGAAGCAATAGAATAGGATAAGGGGTGATAGTTCAGGAAATAATGAATCACCCCCACCTCACTCCGAGAATCAGGCTTGAAGGGAGACATTACCCTTCTCAGCATTATTGTTTAATATAACCCATCTTATCTCCCAGTTCTGTATGAAATATTACCTACTTTAACAAAATACTCAGAGAATCTGATATAGTGCAAAGAGAAAAACTGTCCACCATCGGTATGATGTTTATTGGATTATGTATTAGATATATATATATATATATATATATATATATGTCAACCTGTATTTGTAATATTCATTCTGTTTATATCAATGATGCCAGGATTCAACTTTTATGCTTTTTGTAAAATTAAATCCGCTTTCAGGAAATGTCCCTTAAAAAGAAGAAACTAGGATATTGTGATGTTCCACAGGGGTTCAACTTTTGGTTGGAATCCAGTGAAGAAAATTCTAAAGTCTGTGGGGTTTGGGAAATATTTGAAAATTGTACAAAAATAGTAATATGTAATTTTGGTGTCAGTATTAACTGCTATCTGCTTGAATTGTATTCCTGTATTCTGTTGTAGCGCTCTGCAGATGTTCTGCAGGGAATAACCAAAACATTAATTGACTGCCAAGTAGCTCCAAGGACGTTGTATCTGATATGATGCGCACGCAGAAAATCACAAGCTGAATATGATACTGTGTTACCCAGTAATGTTACATGTCAATTATTACAAAGTGAAACTTGGCTTTGGGCCTCCGGGGTCCGCAGCCTGTGTATGATGACTATTTATGCCCAAAGGGAAAATATTTTGATAAAAGTGTTAGCCTAAGGTTAAATGGAAAGTAAGGTACAATGACAATATATATGTGTAAAATATTCAAGAACATACTCAAACATATGAAATTATGTCTTGTACTATGTTATGTGAATTTATTGTCTTGCCTGTTATCACCTGAAGTAAGGTATCTGTTAAAAGAGAGAAAGGTGAGTCAGTGGAAGTTTATGGAAGACTTCTCACTAAAACGGTGGATGCTTTAGATCAAACTGATCCTGTAGAAACCTCATTTCAGGGTTGCAGGATACTCACTAGGTATTTAGTCTCTGACACATCAGATAACATTCTTGGTACAGATGTGATGGGAGTATTAGGTTGTAACATCATGTTACATTCCTCAGGAGAAGCATTTGTAAAAGTCACACATACTAACCATGAGATTTTGTGTTTGTTATCTGCCGAGTTAAGTACACCAAATTGTATTTTTGTCCTCACTGAAGAAGAAAATGTACTGTTATCCCAAGTGCCAACAGCATTATGGGCAACTGGGAAAACAGACTTAGGTAAATTGGATGTACCCCCTGTTATGGTAACCCTGAAACCTGGTGCTCAGCCACCCAGGATTAAACAATATCCTCTGACCCATGCCCAAGAGGATGCCATAGCAGTAACAATAGTGGAATTAGTGAAAGCAGAGGCATTGAAGGAATGCACTTCTGTAGCAAACACTCCTCTTTTCCCAGTGAAGAAAAAGGGCAAAAAGGGAGAACCAGACACATACCGTATGGTTCATGATCTTAGGGAATTGAATAAAGTAACACTACTTGAAACCCCAGTGGTACCTAACCCACACACCTTGCTGTCAGCTGTCCCCACAGGTACCACCTGGTACAGTTGTATAGATCTTTCCAATGCATATTTTTCTGTGCCTTTACACCCCGATTGCCAGTATTTGTTTTCATTTACATTCAGGGGTAAACAGTACACTTGGACAGTACTACCACAAGGGGCGCAAAACAGTCCTAACCAATTCACAAGGTGTCTTACACTTATTATGAGTACTTGGCATTTTCCACATGATGATGTTGTTCTGTTACAATATGTTGACGATCTTCTTCTTTGTGCTCCAGACAAACCAACCTGTGAAGCGGCAACCATCAGCCTGTTGTGTTTCCTCTACCAGAACGGCTGCAAGGCCAACAAGGACAAGTTGCAATTTTGCAAACAAAAAGTGGTGTTCCTGGGACACTGTCTCGGCCAGGGTACCAAGCACCTGTCAGATGAGAGGACCAAGGTGGTGAGAGACATGCAGGTGCCAACCTCTCATGCTCAGCTACGTACCTTCTTGGGATTGGTATCCTACTGTAGGCCATGGATCAGATCTGCATCTCTGACCATGCAACCTCTGTACGATAGCCTCTCCTCAAAGCCATTCAGCCTCACACCTGAGGCCTTGGATGCGTTTTATCAGCTGAAGTTGCAGATAGTCAGTGCTCCGGCCCTAGGCCTACCTGACTATCAGAAACCTTTTCAGCTCTACGTGACTGAGATGATGGGGCACGCAACTGCAGTTCTCACACAACAACACATTACAGCTCATGGTTAGATGCTGTAAGCCAGGGGGACATCCTCCTGTGTGCGGGTTGTCCTCTCGGTACAAGCATTGCTTGACAAAAGCTCAGACATTGTCCTAGATCATTTATTGGTTGTGTATACACCATGACACACTCATGACATCCATGCTATCCTCACACAGGTAGACAGACGTCACCTTTCTTTGGCACGGCAGTGCAAAATGGAATTTGCTCTGCAGTCCTCCTCAAACATCTCTTTTCAACGCTGTTTAACTTTGAATCCTGCAACTCTTCTTCCTGTAGGAGTTCATGATTCAAAAGGGGGAGTGGAAGATGAGTTATTTTTAAATTTCCTCTCTGAAGAAGAACTGTTTGACAGCCAGCATGAACATGATTGCGTGGCTCTTATGTCACAGGAAACAGTGGGATTTGACCACGTCACGGATGTGCCGTTACAAAATCCTGATTATGAGATGTTTGTGGACGGCTCAAGGTATCTGACAGATGAAGGCAAATTTGTTACAGGGTATGCTGTAGTCACTGAACATGACATCATAGTCCAGGAAGCTCTTCCACCACACATGTCAACCCAAGAAGCTGAGCTTAAAGCCCTTATGGAGGCTTGTAAGATAGCCAAAGGTAGAACAGTTAACATATACACTGACTCCAGGTATGCTTTTGGCATTGCACATGATTATGGTCCAATATGGAGGGCAAGGAACTTCCTAACGGCCCAGGGCAAGCCAATTAAGAATGGAGATGTGGTAAGTCGACTGATGGAGGCCATACTGCTCCCAAAGCAGCTGGCAATTGTGAAAGTCAGAGCTCACGCAAAAGGAAGGGACCCTGAAAGCCGTGGAAATGAGAGAGCTGACATAGCAGCCAAGGCTGCCGCACTACTGGCGAGAAGGGGTCCCAACCAGGTGAGCAAAATGGACATTGACCTAGCAGACCCAAAAGGGCTGTACTCAAAGGTCACCAGTGTGGAAATTGAAAGATGGAGAAAAGCAGGTGCTACAGACGGTGAAAATGGGGGATTGATTATGTCTGCCCGCAGCAGTCTACCCCCAGATGGCTGGCTTGGCCCACGGTAAGGTGCATGCCTCTCGAAATGCCATGGAGTCATTAGTGGGTAAATTATGGTTTGCCCCAGGTTTTGGAAGAGCTGCTAGTAACCACGTAAAAGCATGTCACATATGTGCTCTACACAACCCAGGACAGGTAGTTAAAACACCCACCAAGTGTACACCAAAATCCCTGTACCCATTTCAGAGGATACAGATAGATTACATACAGTTGCCTAAGTCTGGAACATACGAGTATGTATTGGTCTGTGTGGATCTGTTTTCAGGATGGCCTGAGGCCTACCCTGTGAGCAAAGCAACCGCACAAGCAACTGCCAAGAAACTGATGTCTGAGCTTGTGTGCAGGTTTGGAGTGCCCGAGGTGATTGAGTCTGACAGAGGTACACATTTCACAGGTGAGATAATGAAAGAAATAATGTCTGCACTAGGGATTGAGCAAGCTTTCCACACACCCTACCATCCTCAGAGTTCAGGCAAGGTGGAGAGGTTGAATGGCACACTCAAATTAAAGATCCAAAAAGCGATAGCAGAGACAGGGAAGCCCTGGCCTGAGTGTCTATCTTTAGCCCTTTACTCAGTAAGAACCACCCCTAACAGGAGGACAGGGTTGTCACCATTTGAAATATTGTTTGGAAGTGCGCCCAAAACAGGGTTATACTTCCCTCAGACGTTACAGCTTAACTATGACAGTATTTCTAGCTATGTGCAGAGTTTGTGCCAGAAATTGAGAGAAACACATAAACAAGTGTTCTCTTCTATTCCAGACCCTTCTGATTTTTCAGGAACGCATAGCTTGCAGCCTGGTGATTGGGTGGTTGTGAAAAGACACACTAGGAAGTCTCTTGAACCCAGGTATGACGGTCCCTTCCAAGTACTGCTGACAACTGCCACTTCAGTAAAATTGGAGGGAAAACCCACCTGGATACACGCTTCACATTGCAAGAAAGTTGAAGCACCATCAAAATGAAAACACGACACTTGCTGATGTTTGCTGGATGCCTTTTAATAATATGGACCTGGTTTGAACTTTACAGGAAAAAAGACAGCCCAAATCGGGGAGTAAGGGAGCTGGAGGAACACATATGGAGAACAAAAGAGAATATGTGGTTATATTTGGCCCGAGTATTAAACATGACAGAATTTTGTTTGAGAAATGCATATTCCAGTAATGTGTTAGAAACTTGTTTGATTGCAGTGCCGACTTCTGTTGCAGTATGGACTAAATTGTTGAAACTTCAGTTAAATGATACTCTTTTACAGGAAGCTGATCTCCATGTGCATGCAGACTGGATAAGTCCTTATTATGCTTGTATGAACTGCACTGCCTACGCAGAGTTACAGGAGAATATGATAAGGATATCGACTGGGGCAGTAGCAAGAGCAGAATTGTGTTTCAAATTTTCATGTAATAAAACAACAATACCTAATTGCAATCCTATAATGAATAAAGGGCAGTTTCCACAAATCTGCAATAGAACTGACAACGATTGTCAAACCCTGAGGGAAGGGAAGAGGATGCAATGTAACAGGACACTTATTGTCCCGTCACTAGATTTACATGTACCCTTGCCACCTGGGTGGGTTCTAGCGTGTGGTAATAGCAGCTACACCTATATACCTGCCAATATAACTGGAGGCATATGTGCCTTGTCTAGATTAGCATTGACTATGATACCCACACCATATGAACAGAGTTCACAGAAATCGCATGTACATATATTACACAAAAGAAGTACTATCCCACTGCCTGAATACATAAGCCTAGCTGTGTCACTGGTAGGAGTACCAGGTTTGTCTGTATATAATGCTAAGATAATATCACGTATTGCTTGCTTTATGGTAAAGAATATAAACACTACTAGCGCTATCATTAAAGATGTTGTATTAGATTTGCAATCACATAAAAAAGCAATATTGCAGAATAGAGCGGCTATAGATTATTTACTGCTTAAACATGGTTATGGGTGCAACACTTTTGCGGGAATGTGCTGTTTTAATTTGTCTGACCATTCAGAAGATGTGCATGATAAGTTGAAACAGTTGCAGGAAATGGTAACACATATTAAACAAGATGTCAACCAAGGATGGTGGGACTGGCTGTTAGCTTTCCTACCTGACTTGGGATACCTTCGACAAATCGTAGGTATAATCCTTTGTGTAATCATTTTTATGATATTAGGATGTTGTGTATCCAATGTATTCCTTCGCTATGCAATCTCATGAGGGACAATACTCAGTATGTAAGGTAGGATCATTATTTTTAACATTTTCAATGGAGAATCCATCACAGATGGCACACAGATAGTGTGAATGTATTCATTGAATACTGATTAAAAATAAAGTCCTAAAATGGGGGAATTGTAAGGGTTAAAACATAACTTGCACTATATTCTATATCACAGTATACAGAAAGCACAAGAGGGTGGAATGTTCTGTAAACAAGACTGCGTAGTTGATAAGGACAGACTTGGAGTCTGGGGGAGATATCAACAGTTCTGCCGATTTCAGCAGAACTAGTAGTCTTGGGAGGACATTTAGATAAGGTGAAAATGAAAACATCTGGGGTGATGGGTAAATGAACAAATTTGTGTGATAACGGAACTGGAAAGACCATATATGTATATTGATCACATGACTGTTATCTAATTGAGCTTGCTTTTAAAACTGTATTGAACTACGTAATAAAGTAGAAACGGTTCATACACGATACCTGTGTACGTCTTGTTTCCCGAGCGCTCGAAACTGGTTATTTATTTAATTAGGATTACGGTGACATCCATCCCAGGGGGACTTGCCCCCGACACAGTATATGCTTTATCATCTGACCCCTTTTCTCTCCAGATCTTAAACAAGGAGCTATCCAGACCAGCTATGAACTCTGCATAGCCCCATAACATCATAAGTTTAGAAAGAAGATGAGGTAGACCGTACCTGTCCAAGACGCAACTATATCTCTGATTAGTGAACTAGATGCCAAGGGTTTAGACAGTTTAGAGAGACGTGTGTAACAGATTGAGCAGAGACAATGGATGCTCCAGACTGGCTTCAAGAACGTGTTCGTATAGTGTGAGGTATTATTAACCCAGTCTATTGCATGTAGCAGTAGGCTTGCTAGGTTATACAGTCTGACATCCAGCGAATTAAAGCATCCCTTATCCCTATTTGGCCACAGGAATGACATGAAGTCTGAAGTAAATTTTGGAAATATTGGTATAACCTGAAGGGGCATTGATTCAAGTAGGTAAAACAGTTCTGAAAAACTCATCATGGTAATAAAACGGCAGAGGGCCAGTAGAGGCAATGGAAGGTGACTTCATTTTTTAAGGAGGGTAGTCTGCCTATACTCTCTGAATATGATCTTTTTGCCAGTTTTGAATCCAATTGCAATCTGCATTTAAGTGAAAAGACCATAAAGGGTTGTCCCATTTCAGACCAATATTTAGAGACAAATATTGTTTGTGTAATGAAAAGTTATACAATTTTCCACTATACCCTCTTATCTATTCCTCATGGTTGTCTAGCTCTTTGCTTGCTTTTATTCATTCTGCTTACTCCCAGTGGATAAAAATCAGTCCATGGTCATGTGATATACAGTCCATGGTCATGTGATGAGTACACAGGTGCACAGCTCGCTACAAGGCAGATGTCTGATTACTGTGCTGTGTCTATAATGAGCTGTGAACCAATAAACAGAATGAATGACAGCAAGCAGAGATATAGAAAACCATGAGGAATTGATAGAAAAAAGTATATTGGAAAGTTTTATAAATTTTCATTATGCAAACAATAGCATTGGTCTCTTAGTATTGGTCTGAAACAGGACAACCCCTTTAACTTGTGCAATAACTGCATGTGACAGACAGTATAAGATGCTTTAGGAAAACTAAGTGCATTACAGTTAGTGGCAGCCCCTTAGCATGGTTCCTGTTTACTACTTCATAAAAAGCAAGTATATTTGTTGTTAGGCTAATTAAATGGTGGATAAAATATGTGTTATATTTTAAAAACTCATCTATTTTTCATTCATTTTGAAGATGGAAAACAGTCTACTCTACATTGTGTTCAATGGACTTAAGCTGGCCACACACATTGTGGTTGGTTGCTCCTAACATGAACAACCATGAATCTTCCAATAATCACCCACAAGTCTGTCTGTCTAACCCATACACAACAGATCACAGTAGACATACTGCAGGAGAAATCAAACAGATTTTAGTTCTGACCAACTTCAGTAAATGGTTGGCTGTATGGGCCAAAGTGTCATCTTAAAATGGACTCTGACCACCTCCATTCCTATCAAGCAGCTGAAAGAGAACTCATAGCAGTCATGTATGTATGTATCCTGCAGAAAGCAAGAGAGCACTGATCAATTAGAGACATGTGGTGTGTTCCAGGAAGACTAGCATTCAAAACACACTAGTATGTGCAGAACAACAGCCAGAAAACTGAGGAGAGACCTCAAAGAACATCTCATTTGCCTTAAATGTTAGAGAATACTGATGTGCTATAACGAACGCCCTATGTGTGGTCTTGTTTGTTCTTAAATATGCATTCATTTGAAATCTGTTGTAAGACATTTTGTATGGAAGCTATTTTTTTCAAGATTATCTGACACTCAGAACCACAAATATTTTAGTAATAACTAGGATTCTTCTACATTTGAGTCTAACCCACCCCCAAGAGCTTCACAGTATAAAAACAAACAAAACAGTAACTTCAATGAATCTTCAGTATTCATTGCTAGTAAATACAGATTTAGGTTTTCTCAATGTGTTTGCACATTTCCAAGAATCTCTTTGTTTGTATACTTCATTGTGATGTTTTATGGCATCCTACTGTCCTAACAGCTAATTCTATGACAGATATTTTCTTTGTACTTGGTTTCCTGTTTATTACTATAACTGATGTAATACTGCCATCTAGCTGTCATATTCAAAATATCTCTCTAGTCTAAGAAATTTCCAGACTATTTATACCATTCCTTTCACTTCAAATAGACCACCCAGAAGAAATATGTAAAAGACCCTTTAGTACTTGTTTTAGTAAATTATTTATAATATATGTACTTTTATGATAGGAAAACATTGCTTACAAGACAGAAGTGTTAGGCCTTATTCACATGATAGTGCCCTTTTTCACAGACCTACCGTACATGAATAATGACCATGTTGGTCCGTTGAAGCTTGTTGGAGGGGCTTAATCATATGTCTGTGAATAACATATAATTTATGGGTCTATTCACTTGGCTATATCTGTGCTGTCACAGCTATGATTTCCCACTGGGATCTATATATAAATATGTAAAGTACATTGAGTATTATACCTGTAGATCTATATTTAGTTCTTTGCTGCCACCTAGCGGTGTTTGTTATATTCTGTTTCAGTAAGTTTCCTATACATGTAAATTACTTATGCTTTTGTCACTGTAACTCCTCCTCTCTGTGTCATCACATCCTGTTCCTGTAGCCTTTGCTTGTCTCATATGCATCACATTGCTGGAGAAAGGATTTTCCTTTGACCTCTATGTTACTACTTCTTGAGGTACAGTTAATAAATTCACCTAAAAGCACATCCATTGTAACTTCCTCACTGGACTTTTACATGCACGGGGTGCTGAGAGAAATGAATACATAGCGAGTGCACTATCTTCAATTGCTTGTGCAAGAGATTGCAACTCACACTCATCAGAGACGTTCCACACGAACATCGGTGGCAGAATAATATCTCTATCTATCAAAACAGACAAAAATAGAGCACATCTGGTGAAAAATGGTTTGTCAAAAAAATGGACATGTGAATAGACCCATAGACATTCATGATTTTAAAATAAGTTGTGTCATGGCCATTTTTCACTGTCATGTGAATAAGTCCTTAGGCTGCACTGAAAACAACATTTACCCTTCAGAGTTGTCACTGTTTTGTTTATAAATCATTTTGCAGATCAAAACTGGTGTGTTGATATCAACTTAATTTGGGAATTCATCCAAGGTTTCTAAGGCAATACAACATATGACATAAATCAGAACAAGAACAGTTGTTAAAGAGGACCTTTCATTTCCTCAGGCACATGCGGTTTTACATACCACTAGAAAGCCGACAGCACGCTGAATTCAGCGCACTGCTGGCTTTCCCGGTATGTGCCCTGGGGCTGGAGATATCGGCGGTGTAAGTTTCACGGTTTACTGTCAGAAAGGCGTTCCTAACAGTCTAGCTGCGCTGTGAGGAACACCCTCCCTGACAGTTCTCGTTCATAGACTAGTACTGGGGGGGGGGCGTTCCTCACAGCTCAGCGTCATCGCCGGGCAGTAAGGAACGCCCCCTCTGACAGTACAGCGCTATGGATGAGTACAGAGAAAGAGGGTGCGTTCCTTACTGCTCGGCGATGACGCTCAGCTGTGAGGAACGCCCCCCCCCAATACAAGTCTATGAACAAGAACTGTTGGGGAGGGCGTTCCTCACAGCACAGCTAGACTGTCAGGAACGCCTTTCTGACAGTAAATCGTGAAACTTACACCACCGATATCTCCAGCCCTGGGGCACATGCCAGGAAAGCCGGCAGTGCGCTGAATTCAGCGTGCTGTTGGCTTTCTAGCAGTATGTAAAACCGCATGTGCCTGAGGACATGAAAGGTCCTCTTTAAAAGGGGGTCTATCCCCTCCCCCCAGCATATACAGCTTCCACCACTGATTTACAGAGCTCATTACATATCTCTGTTATGTATGCTACTTTTGCAGATTTTGAGAAAAAGAACTTTGAAGTCTTATGCAAATGAGACAATTGAGGTGGGCCTTGAGCCTGGGAGCACTGCCTTTGCTACTCAAATAGGATGGGTAATAAGGAGGATCAACTTTCATTGCACAGGGTGGCACAGGCAGGAGATGCTAGGGCTCTGGATGGCAAGAGTATTGCTCCCAGGACTGAAGTTCTGTCCACAGTGCACCAGCTGCTTCGGTTGCATAACACTTCAAAGTTCTTTTTCACAAGATCTACAAAAAGGGACATACAGTACATACCAAAGGTATGTTGTTTAGCATTTTAATGTGCTCTGTAAAATGATGGTGGCAGCTTAATATGCTTTAAAAAAAAAAATTTTTGTTTGCTGTATAACCCAATTAGACTTCATGATATAGAAAAAAGACTAGAAATTCTTATTAGGAATACAATTAGGCTCATTCAGTAACAGCAAACTTTCCAGGTAGCAAGGCATGGCATGGTGTACTTAGGGTATATTCTCACACAGCAGATTTGTTGCAACCTTACTATAAAAAGGTATATTATTTACCTGAATCATAATTTATGACAGGAGCATTTAAGGGTGCAAATATAACAGTTTTCTTCAATTTATAAAGATAGTTGTCAAAGAGAAAGTTAAGCCAGCTACAGACAGCCCTAGTGAGGAACCAATTTGGATCAACATAACCAGACTGTAGCAGTCCTGTCATCTGATGACCTCACCACTGTGAGCAGCAAGCATCAAGTGTGGTCTTACGGACATTGCATCACTGTGGTTGAAGTATCATCTAGAGAAATCAGTGTGAAAGTGTGGATCATAGGGAAGTCCATTTACTAAAACAAGTGTACCACCAATCACTGCATCAGCATGTAATTACAATGTAGCCAGCAACTGCAATTTCCCAACAAAATGGACTGAGGATTACAATGCAAGTGTGAGACCAAGGGTACACCGATTGTTTATATACTCTGAATCAGAGTCATACACAGGGTTTTGTAAAGTAGGCAGCTTATCCAACCCCTAAACCCACCCATATTCCCTTTAATCCCACCCAGTCCCTCTGTGCCCCCCACACAGCCATAGTGCCCTGTCTTGTGGATCACACAGTATAATGGCCTTTAGTGGCCTTCCCACAGTAGAAGCCAAGATGGGCATAACTAGAAAAGACTGGGCCCCATAACAAACTTTTGACTTTCCCCCCTCCCCCCCCCACACACACACACAGCATAACGCCCCCGTTTTCCTTGCCCCCACAAGGTATAACACCCCATTTACACACTATAATGTCCCATAGCGGCCTCCACACAGTATAACGTCCCATAGTGGCCCCTTCACAAGGCATAATGTCCCATAGTGGCCCCTCCACATAGTTTAACCTCTTTCCGACATCCGCCATAATAGCATGGCGGATGTCGGGTATTTAAATATGGTGGCCGCTCGGAAGCTAGTTTTATACAGCAGACACCCAGCGCTAATGCCCGCAATCAGTGCCCGCACTGATCGTGGGCATTAACCCCTCTGGCACCATGTTACCGGGCGCTGCCATTTTGCCAGGGATCTCTGGTAACCAGAGCAAGCTCCGGAGCCAGCGTCCCATTGACATGACAGCCGGGAGCCTGTCTTTAGTTACTTTCTATTGCAGGCGCCCTATGCATCCCCATACATGGAAGTATAAAAAAGTTATGGGTGTCAGATCAGAATATGGCGACTTTTAGAAAAAAAAAAATTTTTTGCACATTTTTGTTAAGGGGTTAAAATGCAAATAAAACCATATAAATTTGGTATAGGTGACATGTCATTTTGGCTGCACAGTGAACGCCGTAAAAACAAAGCCCGTAAGAAAGTCGCACAAATGCACTTTTTCTTCAAATCCACCCCATTCTGAATTTTTTTCAGCTTCCCAGTACATTCTATGGAATAATAAATGGTAGCTTCATGAACAAAAACGAAAATCGAAAAATTCCTCCAGCGGGCATCGGTTAATGTCCCATAGTGACCCCTCCACACAGCATAATGTCCCTTCAGACATTATGGTCTCTCCAGACCCCCAAATATTATGATTGGAGGCCCTGGGGAGGTGAGCAAGGGCTCCATAGCAACCGTTACGCCTGCTACTGTGGTAATCAAGGCATAAATCCGTCAAACATTTTTTGAAGAGGATGTTGAGGTGGAATGCACCTCAAAATTGGGCAGCAAAAAGTCAGCATGAACGTGCCCTTATATCTTCCTTCTCTCACACCATATCCCTTTCTACAACCTGCCTGTGAATTACAGAGCCTCTGTAACACTCTATCTTCCCACAGAGCTCACAGCTTCAGGACAAATCAAAGAGACAAGATGCAAAGTGGAAGCCCCATGCATAGGCAAGTAATGTGCTGTTATACAGTCATGGCTGTAAGTATTGGCATCCTTTAAATTTTTTCAGAAAATTAAGTATTTCTCCCCAAAAATTATTGCAATTACATATGTTTTGTTATATACTTGTTTATTTCCTTAATGTCTATTGGAAAAACCAAAAACAGAGGGGAAAAAAAAAGCCAAAAATGATATAAATTTCACACAAAAGTCCAAAAATGGCCCAGAAAAAGTTACTGTCACCCTCAACTTAATATTTTATTGCACACCCTTTGGAAAAAATGACTGAAATCAATCACTTCCTATAACCATCAACAAGCTTTTTACACCTCTCAACTGGAATTTTGGACCACTCTTCTTTTGCAAACTGCTCCAGGTCTCTCATATTTGAAGGGTGCCTTCACTCAACAGCAATTTTAAGATCTCTCCAGAGGTTTTCAATGGGATTTAGATCCAGACTCAATGCTGGCTCCTTCAGAACTCTCCAGCGCTTTGTTTCCATCCATTTCTGGGTGCTTTCTGACGTATGTTTGAGGTCATTGTCCATGACCTAGGACGCAAACCCAGCTTTCTGACACTGGGCCCTAAATTGAGATCCAAAATACTTTGGTAATCTTCAGATTTCATGATGCCTTGCACACAGTCAAGGCACCCAGTGCCAGAGGCTGTGAAACAACCCCAAAACATCTTTGAACCTCCACCATTTTTGACTGTTGGTACTGTGTTCTTTTCTTTGTAGGTAAAAAATAGAATGATGTGCTTTACCTAAAAGCTCTATTTTTGTCTCTTCTGTCCACAAGACATTTTTCCAGAAGGATTTTGGCTTACTAATGTACATTTTGGCAAACTGCAGTCTAGCTTTTTTAAGTCTCTGGGTCTCCTGCCATATCATTTCATTCAAATGTCGACAGATAGTTTGCGCTAACACTGATGCACCCTGAGCCTGCAGGACAGCTTGAATTTCTTTGAAATTTGATTAGGGCTGCTTATCCATCATCCAGAATATCCTACTGTAAGAGAATTGCGAGTTGAGTAATTCCCCAGTGCTGCTGCAGAAACCATAGAGGAAGGGAATGACAGAGACAGTGTGTCATAAACTCACCCAGCCCCTGTCCCTGCCTATTTGCCACACTGTCCTAATGACAGGAGCAACTGGGCAGCAAAACCCTTCCTAGAAATAAGTGTCACACAGAACAGGACAAGACAAAACAACACAGAAGCAGAGTCAGCAAGTCAAGGGTTCAGTAACAGTCGAGCAACGCAGTACAGAATCAAAATCCAAGAGAGTAGTCAAGGGAAGCCAAAGGTCAGAGGTAAGTAATACAATACAATACAATAGCAAGGAACAGCTTAGCAAGGACAAGGTAACAGGACAGAGTCTCAATAGCCAGCGACCATGAGTGAGCTGATGACCTGTTTATAGCAAGTCCAGGACCTGCCCCAGACTTGATTGGTAGACAGGCTGTGAATCACACAGACAAGGATAAGCTTAACTATCTGAGGAGCTGAAAGAAACAAGGTGCAGGAGACGGGTGTGGCTGAAATTCAATTACATAGTAGTAGTACTAGGACAGTGTTCAGATTGAGCAACAAGAACCTTAAGCAAGGAATGAAACTGAACACGCCTCCTGTGCCACAGCGACCCGAGCCGGCAGAGACTTTACAGTACCCCCCCCCCTTTTATGAGGGGCCACCGGACCCTCACCAGACAAACCAGTCTTAGTAGGACCCAGTATTATCTCTGCCTCTCCCTGAACAACAACAGGCGCTTGTGAACCAGGCAAACATTTTTAATTCGCTGGCGTTTGCAATACTTTCGGGTTAAGACTAGAGGAGCGTTCACAACCTTTAGCAGCCTTGATTGTCTCCTCACTGACACAATCTAAGATGTGCAAAACAATACGGTGGGATAAGCACTGATCTCCCCATTTTACGAACTCCCTTTTACCCCAATCAAAAATAGGGTTATGGAGGTCCCCAGAGGACAGAGACACAGATAACATCATCTTATTGAGATTTTCGGCAAATACCTGGTTGCCTGAGTGGTTCTTCCGACGCCAGGGACAAAAATTTTTTTCAAAAGTCAGACCACTCCTCAGCCCCAGGAGGGAGTTTAAGGGTCCAAATTTGTGGATCCCCCTGTAGGAGGGATATAACTACTCCCACCATTTGGGCCTGGAATGCATGTGGATTAATCTGGAAATACAGGCGACAAGACTCCCGGAAAGTCTCAAATTTTTCTCGGTCCCCCAAGAAATGATCCTGACAGGGGCAGAAATAACTGGGGATGATGCAGCAGCCTCAGTCAGGGTATGAAACTGTTTAGCTAGCTCAGCTACCAGGCCTGCCAAACCCTCCATCTTTGCTGCAAGGCCCTGAATAGAATCCTTGCTGATCCGGAGGGAAGCAATGGCAGAAGGTTATTTTTAGGCTGGCTATTCTTTAAGGGAATTGCCAGTTGAGCAATTCCCCAGTGCTGCTGCAGAAACCTGAGAGGAAGGGAATGACAGAGACAGTGTGTCCTAAACTCACCCAGCCCCTGTCCCTGCCTATTTGCCTAATGACAAGAGCACAGAACAGGACAAGACAAAACACAGAAGCAGAGTCAGCAAGCCAAGGGTTCAGTAACACTCGAGCAACGCAGTACAGAATCAAAATCCAAGACAGTAGTCAAGGGAATCCAAAGGTCAGAGGTAAGTAATACAATACAATACAATAGCAAGGAACAGTTTAGCAAGGAAAGGTCACAAGACAGAGTCTCAATAGCCAGCGACCATGAGTGAGCTGATGACCTATTTATAACAAGTCCAGGACCTGCCCCAGACTTGATTAATAGACAGGCTGTGAATCACACAGGCAAGGCTAAGCTTAACTATCTGAGGAGCAGAAAGAAACAAGGTACAGGAGATGGGTGTGGCTGAAATTTAATTACATACAGTAGTAGCAATACTAGGACAGTGTTCAGACTGAGCAACAAGAACCTTAAGCAAGGAATCAAACTGAACATGCCTCCTGCGCCGCAGAGTGCAAGCGGAGGGTGGCACAGAGACGCGAACAGGCAGAGACGTTACACCTACGTTGCAAACTTTCGTCAATTTTTCTCTTCGTTCACGTCCAGGGAGATTAGCTACAGTGCCATGGGTTGTAAATTTCTTGATTATGTTGTGTACCATGGACAAAGGAACATCAGGATCTCTGGAGATGGACTGTAACCTTGAGGTTGTTGATGTTTTTCCACAATTTTGGTTCTCAAGTGCTTAGACAGTTCTCTTCTTCTCTTTCTGTTCTCCATGCTTAGTGTGGAACACACAGACACACAACGCAAAGATTGAGTCAACTTCACTCTTTTTTATCTGGTTTCAGGTGTGATTTTTATATTGCCCACATCTGTTACTTGCCACAGGTGAGTTTGAATGAGCATCACATGCTTGAAACAAAATTATTTACACACAATTTTGAAAAGGTGCCAACAATTTTGTCTGACCCATTTTTGGAGTCTTGTATGAAATTATGTCCAATTTGCCTTTTTCTCTCTGTTGTTCCAATAAACACGCAAAAGAAATAAACATGTGTATAACAAAACTAAATATTTTCTGGGAAAAATACTTCATTTTCTGGCCCTGACTGTATGGTCCTGTGATGTGCTATGCTATTCTTCTTTATGCTGTCATGTACTGTCCTATACTTCCCTGCCCTATACTATTCTATCCAGTGTTGCCCTATACCATTCAATCATATGCTATGCTGTCCTGTGCTGTCCTGTACTGTCCTGTCTTATAATATGCTGAACAGTGTTTGGACAGTGTCTGTCCTATGCTGTGCTGTTCTAGTCTTATGTTATGTTTTCCTTTGCTATGCTACACTGTCCTGCTCAATAGTACAGTAGGCTTTCCTTTGTTGTTATTCCCCATGTCATTGGTCCAGAACTTTCTTACCTTGAGAGCTACAATCTGCACCGAGAGATGGTTTTGAGCCACATTCTACAAGATATTGTAGAAGGCATATAATCAAATGGGACTGGTGCTTTAGGAAGTAGAAATAGTTGCATCTTACAAATACCTTAGTGTACACTTGGATAATAAACTTGACTGGATGCTTAATGTGGAAAAAATGCACAGGAAAGGATCAAACAGACTATACCTACTAAGTCAACTGAGATCGTTCAGGGAGAAGAGCAACCTACTCAAGCTGTTTTACCATTTAGGAAGGCTGGGGCATTGTTCTTTGGGGGAGGAAACGAGGCAAGCTAATCAAAAGACCCTGCTCTGTTATTTATCCTCAACTTGACGACTGGAATGATAGCATGAAGAAGAGGACCTTCTGGGCTATATCCGGAAACCCACTGCACCCCCTTCACAAGATCCTATCTGACCATAAAATCTTATTCCGTGACAGCAGTAGTAAACCTAGCCTCTTTGCTGCCTGAAGTGGACTATAGAAAGACGCCCCCCCCCCCCCAAAAAAAAAAAGAGTTTCCATGCTACTAGCTTCACTCACTGTTATTGTAACACAATATACACAATACACAAAGTTATAAAACAGTTTTTAAGAATTCTTCCTGTATTACTTCAGTATCAGATCAACAACACGGCATTAACGATGAAAGTAACTTCACACATCTTCTGCTTGGTGGATGGATGAGCCCGCATGGCCCCCATTCTCTATAATAGGAGCGCCTCAGATAGCTGAGTACTGTACTTTGGCTATCTTTGGCACTCCCATTGAAATGAATGAGAGCCACGCGGGTTCGTCCATCCAGAAAACGACATGCCAATATATGGCTGCGGTCACGCTGAATTCCCACCCAGTGGGGGGAAACAACCCAAATCTCAGGCTCAGTGGGGGTCTCAGCAGACAGACCCCCAATCAGGTATTTATCCTCTATCATTTAGGTGAATACAGGGCAGTAACATTTTGTGACTTACAGGTGACATCTCTGACTAATCGGTCACATTTCCCTTCTCTTCCCTTTGGACCGCCATGACCACTTCTTCCAGCTGTGACTTGTCTCTGTAAAGTTTGCAACACAGACATCTTTCCAGGCATCCAACCCACATTGTCCTCACCTGCACAAAGCCTCCATCTTGCTGCTACACCAAATAATAAAATAGATGATATAACTCACCATAATAATGTCCGTGTGTACCCTGTATAAATAGTGCCCCTTAATAATGCCCCAGGTGTTAACTAATTAAAACGTTTTTCGGGTCATTAATAAACTAATCAGTGGTGCTCAAAAACCCAGGACCCCTACTGATCAGCAGTTTGAATTGTACCTGTGTAAGTGCTGTGACCGCTTCTCTGTTTATATAGTGTAGAAAGAAATAAAAAGAAAAAACAGCACAGAGCGCTAATAGTGTAAAACCAAAGGATGATAGATATCAGAACACTGATACAAATTGCTCACCTTGGTGGGTTGTGATCAGCTCACAACAACTTAGTAGGCATGTAGAATCAGTTTATCTTTATTGGGACCTTGTGAAGCAGCTGCTAGCCTCGGAACCGTGGTATGAAGCACGTGTGGAAGAATCCAGATGCATGTAGAAAAGAGGAGGCAGATGAGCGCTGGTCCAGAATAAATGTAGTCTTTAATCCAAATGAATAAAACACACATTGGAGTGATTTTGAATATATTAAATTCACAATCATGATATTTGCCGGCGTGTCTAGAAACACTATGTTTCTGAAAACCCTTAAGAACGTTGGCCCGATGTTTGTTTAAACATTCCCTGAGGTGCATAGTGGTGCGCCCCACATATTGTAAGCCACACTGACAGTGAATAACATAGATGACAAAGGATGAGTTGCATGTAAGATGTGGCTTGATTGGAAAAGTCTCACCTGTGGAGTTACTAGTAATTGTAGTTTGACCATGAGTGATGCTAATACAGCACTTGCATCTAGTTACGTTACATTTGTAACTCCCCCTTGGGCAGGTTTTGGCTGAATATTAATCACTCTAGGAATCTTGGATTCCCTGAATTTGCTGGGGGCTAATAAATTTTTTACATTTCTGGCACGTCTGTAAGTGACACACGGTGTTTTTGGAAGAGTTTTACTCAGAAAAGGGTCATTAGTTAATAGTGACCAATATTTTGAGAGTGTAGACTTGACCTGCTGATGTTGATAGTTGTAAGTGGTTATAAAATTAAATTGGAGAGGGTTCTTTCGAAGTTTAATTGAGGGTTTGATACAATCAAGTTGAGTTAGTTGTTTCACTCTATGTTGCGCTGATTCGATTATTCCTGTTGGGTAATGTTTTTCAGAAAATCTTTTTGTGATGATTTTACTTTTATTTTCATTATCGTGATCTAATGTACAATTGCGTCTTATCCTCCGAAATTGACTGTAGACTCTAATAAAAGGTAAGCACTCCTAGGATTAATGAGAAAAGATGATGGGTCATTTGTGATGCAGCATTTTCATCCACTAACTCTTCCACTGAACTGGGCTGAAATATGGCATATGAAAAGCAACATGTGAATTGTTCCAGCAGCCAGACAAAAAAGGAAGTTAAAATCCAAAGACTTTATCATACATAAAACAACAATGTGTGCAAATCATGGACCAGAACCAAAGGAAATTCTGTCTAGCCCTATTACACATCATCTTAGAGGAAAATGTATTCTTCTTCAGGAATGATTTTTACATCCAAAAATGGGGGACCGCCTTGGGATCTAACGTGGCCCCTCCATATGCAAATGCTGATATGATTGCCATTGAGGAACAATACATTTATCCCAATCTACTTTACCAACAAATATACTCATTTGGGTACGTTTCATCAACAACATATTTCATATATGAAGAGACCCCAAATCTTCACTCATGGATTTCTATCTCTTCCTAAACAAAATCTACCTGGAGCTCAGTTTCAGCTTAAACTATGATCCTATACAGGTCAGCTTTCTAGATACTCTGGTGATAAAAACACAACCAAGAGAAAGACAAAATGAAAAAAATGCACATCCACAATATCAAAAAATAATAGTCTTTATTACTAAACAAAGGATGATAGATAAAACCATTTAAAAGCAATGACGAGGGTTGGCCAACAATCTTGAAATCACCCCACCCGGTACCTGGACAACAATAAAACATCCACACACACCCTCTATAGACAGCCCATAAGTGAATATATCTTACTGATCCAAATCCATATATAGTCAATAAATATAATATAAAATGGATACAGATATATGCACCCAATAGTCAATTCATATATAAACAAATTAATATTAGAACATAAATATAGCTATAAATATGGTCAAGTACAGTGCCTTGCGAAAGTATTCGGCCCCCTTGAACTTTTCAACCTTTTGCCACATTTCAGGCTTCAAACATACAGATATAAAATTTTAATTTTTTGGTGAAGAATCAACAAGTGGGACACAATTGTGAAGTGGAACGAAATTTATTGGTTATTTTAAACTTTTGTAAAAAATAAAAAACTGAAAAGTGGGGCGTGCAATATTATTCGTCCCCTTTACTTTCAGTGCAGCAAACTCACTCCAGAAGTTCAGTGAGGATCTCTGAATGATCCAATATTGTCCTAAATGACTGATGATGATAAATATAATCCACCTGTGTGTAATCAAGTCTCCGTATAAATGCACCTGCTCTGTGATAGTCTCAGGGTTCTGTTTAAAGCGCAGAGAGCATCATGAAGACCAAGGAACACACCAGGCAGGTCCGTGATACTGTTGTGGAGAAGTTTAAAGCCGGATTTGGATACAAAAAAATTTCCCTAACTTTAAACATCCCAAGGAGCACTGTGCAAGCGATCATATTGAAATGGAAGGAGTATAAGACCACTGCAAATCTACCAAGATCCGGCCGTCCCTCTAAACTTTCATCTCAAACAAGGAGAAGACTTGTCAGAGATGCAGCCAAGAGGCCCATGATCACTCTGGATGAACTGCAGAGATCTACAGCTGAGGTGGGAGAGTCTGTCCATAGGACAACAATCAGTCATACACTGCACAAATCTGGCCTTTATGGAAGAGTGGCAAGAAGAAAGCCATTTCTCAAAGATATCCATAAAAAGTCTCGTTTAAAGTTTTCCACAAGCCACCTGGGAGACACACCAAACATGTGGAAGAAGGTGCTTTGGTCAGATGAAACCAAAATCGAACTTTTTGGCCACAATGCAAAACGATATGTTTGGAGTAAAAGCAACACAGCTCATCACCCTGAACACACCATCCCCTCTGTCAAATATGGTGGTGGCAGCATCATGGTTTGGGCCTGCTTTTCTTCAGCAGGGACAGGGAAGATGGTTAAAATTGATGGGAAGATGGATGGAGCCAAATACAGGACCATTCTGGAAGAAAACCTGTTGGAGTCTGCAAAAGACCTGAGACTGGGACAAAGATTTATCTTCCAACAAGACAATGATCCCAAACATAAAGCAAAATCTACAATGGAATGGTTCACAAATAAACGTATCCAGGTGTTAGAATGGCCAAGTCAAAGTCCAGACCTGAATCCAATCGAGAATCTGTGGAGAGAGCTGAAAACTGCTGTTCACAAACGCTCTCCATCCAACCTCACTGAGCTCGAGCTGTTTTCCAAGGAAGAATGGGCAAGAATTTCAGTCTCTCGATGTGCAAAACTGATAGAGACATACCCCAAGCGACTTGCAGCTGTAATCGCAGCAAAAGGTGGCGCTACAAAGTATTAACTTAAGGGGGCCAAATAATATTGCACACCCCACTTTTCAGTTTTTTATTTTTTACAAAAGTTTAAAGTAACCAATAAATTCCGTCCACTTCACAATTGTGTCCTACTTGTTTTTTGATACCAAAAAATTAAAATTTTATATCTTTATGTTTGAAGCCTGAAATGTGGCAAAAGGTTGAAAAGTTCAAGGGGGCCGAATACTTTCGCAAGGCACTGTATATAGACCTAAATATCTGAAAAAACAAAGCAAATTGTGCACACAGCCCAACTCACATAACCGTAGATATCCAGGTATCCGGGATCCTGCTCCGATGCATGGGTCTCCACCCTTCGGTCAAGAGCAATATATACGTATAAAAACAGGCAAAAATAGAGATCCAGCAATTCAGGAGTGTCCTGTGTAAATGGTTAAAACTTAACTTTTATTCCCATACAAAAAAATATGGGATTTTTTTTTGTATGGGAATGAAAGTTAAGTTTTAACCATTTAAACAGGACATTCCTGGATTTCTGGATCTCTATTTTTGCCTGTTTTTCTACGTAAATATCTGGAAGGTCAGTATATAAATTACCCCATAAGTCTGAAATACCAACCAGAAAACAGGGTAAAGGGAAGAGTGGTTTCCAGGGAACACAGAAGATTCCCACGCGTATCGCCACACCTAGTGGCGGCTTCCTCAGATGGGACTTTAGCCTTTGACTTGTACCATAAACCAACTGACCAGAACAGTTTATTGCATTACTCCATTTCCCATCCAGGAGCAACTAAAAATTCACTCCCCCTTTCACAATTCACCAGAGTCAACCGCATAGTTTCTGATAGGACCCAATGTTCCATAAGATTGGAAAAAAAAATGAGCCAGAGATTCTGAAAATGGGGTTACTCCTTAAATCTCTTATACAACCAACTTCAACAGACCACTACAGGTGGCAATATGAATAGAATCCTCAAACAAAGAGAATTGTTCTGGATCCACGGACTGGGCAGCCTCGCACCACAAGGTCATAAAGGCAACATGATTTTTATATTGACTTCAACTTGTTCCCCTAGAGCACCGATTCCCAACCGGGATGCCGTGGAGACCCCTCAGCGGTGCCGCGACAATACAGTGGGGAAATGGCCGCATGTCCCCTTTTAACTTAGGATGTAGTGCCGATGTAGTTGAATAGAAGGATGCAGCAGGAAGGTGGACATTATTACTTGTCTGGGGGTCACTGGTGGACATTATTACTTGCCAGGGGGCCACTGGTGGACATTATTATTTGCCTGGGACCACTGGTGGACGTTTTTACTTGTCTGGGACCACTGGGACGTTATTACTTGTCTGGGGGCCACTGGTGGACATTATTACTTGACTGGGGGCCAGTGGGGGACATTATTACTTGCCTGGAGCTACTGGGATGTTATTACTTGTCTGGGACCACTGGGACACTATTACTTGTCTGGGGGCCACTGTTGGACATTATCACTTGTCTGGGGGCCACTGGGGACATTATTACTTGCCTGAGGGCCACTATTACTTGTCTGGGAGCCACTGGGGGACCTTATTTCTTGTCTAGGGGCCACTTGGGGACATTACTACTTATCTGGGGGCCACTGGGGGACATTATTGCTTGCATGGGGGCCACTGGAGTACATTATTACTTGCCTGGGGCCACTGGGGGACGTTATTACTTGTCTGCGGGCCACTGGTGGAAGTTATTACTTGTTTGCGGAAGTTATTACTTGTATTCTGTGAATTTTATCATGTAGAATCACTTTATGTTGGACAATTTAGTTTACATTTCTGTAAGTTTGATGCACTGCATCAGCATTAGGTCATGTCCTGGCATTGGGGGTGGGGCCTGAATGATCAGATTTGCCTACAGATGGCCATAAGTGCTCCTCTAAAATTGATGGCCAATACAGCCCCTCTAGCACTGACTGACATTTTTACCTCGTGCCTACGTCACAACTACCTTTAGACGATTCTGGTAAATCAGACCCGGCCCCCCAATGCACTTGCAGGCATATTTGCATATCCATAAAAAGATTATTCCTTCATCAGTTTGTGCCAAAACAATCAAATTACAAACATCAATAATGAAATTAGCATATAAAAATTCATATTAGTCCATATCAGTCACAATATAATGTGGGAGGATTGGCTCAATGGTAGCCTCAGCGGACCCAGACAGTCAGAGACAGACACAAAAAAAGTGTCCTCCTCCTCTTCCTCCTCCTTCTTTCTTAAAAAATCAGACAATGTGATGTTCTAGATATGTTTTCTCATTTTGTCTCTCATAGTTGAGGTCTACCTATGATGTCAATTACAGGCCTCTCTCCTCTTTTGAAGTGGGAGAACTTTCAGAATTGGTGGCTGACTAAATACTTTTTTCCCCACTGTAATATCATAAAACCATATTTCCTTTGTACTGTGGCCAGCTCCAGTTTGGCTGCTGATTGTTTGCTCTTCCAGCAACATCCTTGCAGGAAACCCCTGTGGAGATAATGAGTGTAACAAGGATATGCTATTGGGACAACAAAAGGGTCTTGGTACAACAGAAATGGCTTGATTTCAGAGCAGAAATACCACATACCTGAAGCCAAAAGGGTATATATGAACAAGTGATAATACATCAAAGAAAAAATACATAACTGGGGGTCTCTCATCATCACATGGGGATTTTAACTTCATGGTTAATGTGACTCTGGACCGCTCCACCCCCATTGCTGACAAGTTTTCCTCTAAGGCCAAGGGAGAGATTCGTGCTGCTCTCCAGTCCCTTAATGTGGCCAATGCTTGGCGTGACTTTAATGGAAATAAGAGAGGTTATACCTAGTTTTCTCCAGCCATCAGTTACTGTCCGTTATTTTATGTCCTTTTTTTTCTGCGCATGCTCAGAAAATACAAGGGAAAAAAAAAAGGTTCATCACCATAAAAATATAAAAAAAAAGGTGTTCAAACACCAAAAAAAAAAAAAAAAAGTTTTGCACTCCTGTGCACTGTAAAAAAACCAAGTTTTGTACTCCTATGCCCTGTACCTCCACCACTCAGTCTGAAAAGCTACCTCAACTGTTTCACTATTTATATGTTTAACTAAATTTGTTTTTCATGACAGTGATTTTTGAAGATAAATTTATATACAATAAAATATTTTAATAAAGTTTTTTTAATTAAAACAAATGTGTTTTTTTATCCACAAAATTACAGACAGAGCCAAAAGGATGAACAAACACGCTTTCTTTAAAGGCGGTGTCAGGGGAAGGACTCTCGGTGGAAAAAGTGTATGTTTACACTTTGTCCACTGAGGTCCATCCCCCCATGACACCACCCTTAAGAAAGCATGTACAAAAGACAAGCTCAGGCAAAAGAATGAACATGCTTTCTTTAAAAGCGGTGTCAGGGAAGGGACAATTGGTTGAAAAAGTGTATGTTTACACTTTGTCCACTGAGGGCCACCCCCCCCATGACACCACCCTTAAGAAAGCATGTGCAAAAGACAAGCTCAGGCAAAAGGATGAACAAACACGCTTTCTTTAAAGGTGGTGTCAGGGGAGGGACCCTCGGTGGAAAAAGTGTATTTTTACACTTTGTCCACTGAGGGCCACCCCCCCATGACACCACCCTTAAGAAAGCATGTGCAAAAGACAACTGAGGCAACTGTGGCAGTTGCAAGCATTGAAAATGGAGCAGTCTGCATGCTGAGTAATAAAGTCTCTCATTTTCAGTGCTCAGGACTTTAATCATCGAGACTTTTCAGCACATTTGACAGTCCAAAAAAAGTTTAAAAAAAAATTCCAAGGAAAAAACTTACACTCTGCCATCCTGCCAGTCCACCCAACCTGCGTTGGAAAGAAAAAAATGCTTCAAAATTGTCCCTCATGCGACTAACAACTACTGTAGATCGTGGGCCAGATGAGTCGAGACCATGCAACCCAGACTCCAGTTCCTGGGTGTCAACTGGCAACAGTTCCCTTGTCAGCAGAAAGTTATGGAGGACCACGCAGGCTTTCACAACGTCATCCACAGATTCTGGCTTCAGCTGGATAGCAGTGGTAAAAATTCGCCATTTCGAAGTGAGGATCCCAAACACACACTCCACAAGTCTCCGGGCTCTTGATAGTCTATAGTTGTAGATTCTTTTCTGGAAGTTGAGTCCACGGCTGGAGTACGGTTTCAGAAGGTTTCCACACAGCTGGAAGGCCTCGTCGCCCACAACCACAAACGGCATAGGAGGTCCATAAGTTCCAGGAAATGGCTTTGGTGCTGGCAATCAGAAATTTCCAGAATAGATTCTATGTCCCATGTCAAAGACCTTCAAGATTCTGGAGTCATTGGTGCGGCCGTATGCCCCAATGTCCACAGCCAAAAATCGATACTGGGCATCAGCAATGGCCATCAGCACAATGGAAAAGTACTTCTTATAGTTGTAGAACAGGGAGCCACTCCTTGCAGGTTTCTGGATATGGATGTGCTTTCCGTCGACTGCTCCTACACAGTTTGGAAAACGTGTCACCTCCCAGAACTTTTCTGCAATGTCCTTCCATTGTTCGGTAGATGGATGTGGGAGAAATTCTTGCCAGATACCTTGAAAAAAAAAAAAAATTAAAGTAAGTGTATATACTGTATATATATATATATACACATTTGAAATACAGTGTTGATACTCACCGAAGGGTCACTATCAAGCGCTCCTCTGGTGTAACGCTTATCCTCAAGTGGGTGTCCTGCCTCTGGAGTCTGTTTGACAGCCGCCGAAGAAGTTCATCAAAGCTGGGAATGGACATACGCAGATAATTGTGGAACCTCTCTGGATGTTGTCACAGTTCTCCATACAGGCTTGAATACACTCCCCTTGTCATGCGGGCAGATGTAATGGGATGGACCCAGAAGCGTTGCCTTTGCCGCCGCCTCTGCCTTCTCCACTTCTCCCTCAGCCGGATCACCTCTAGGTCAAATAAAAGAGATGGAGGAATCATTTTGAAAAAATGACAGCAGCACCACAAGAAGAACTGGAACACAGGAACGATACTCTCCTATCCAAAGTTGGCTCCAGACTGAATTGTCAGCTCTTCTTCCTGCTTTTATATTTTCTCGGTCATCATTATATGTTTATGACAACCAATTAAGCAAAAAAACGGACTAGAAATTAACAGACACAAACGGATGGTTTACTGTCCATTTTTTATGTATTTTTAACGGACTGAGTTTAACGGATCCGTTAAAAAAACGGGCACGTAGGTATCATTTGCTGTCCGTTTGTGTCCATTATTGTAGGTGACCGTTGTATTTTTTTAACGGACACCTTCATAACGGATTTCCAACAGTAGTGTGAACTCTACCTTACTCACTCCCAGTGGCGTTTAAATGAGTTTCTATTGACTGATCCTGTTATATCTGACCCTCTTACTGAGATCTTTGCAAGTAATAATCCATCAGACACTGACCCAGCTATTAACTTGGCACCCCACAAGGCTACGCTTAGGGGAACCCTCATGGCAGAGGCTTCTTGTCTGAAAAAAGAATGATCCAAAGTGCAAACTGATTTTGGACACAAACTACTAAAATTAGAAACTGCTAATCAGCTTTACCCCACTCGCTATCTGGTTAAATGTATCAGGGATATTAAAATTCAACTTGATTACGTTTTTATGCATAGGACAGAAAAAGCTATCCACTGGACCCAAGCGAGATTTTGTAAATTTGCAATCATCATCAGAGATTGAACGTCAGACTAACTTCTAATCCCAACACTATTTATTCACACTTGTGACAATTTTATCAGAATTTATACTCCGCTCTCACCTTCATCGCTCCCTCAGAGATTACCTCCTCTGATCTCTCCTTCTCACTATTGTAACGACTGCCCAAGTAACCTCCTTGAATAACCTAATTACTAAGGAAGAACTGGATTCAGCTATTGATGCCCTCAAGAATGGGAAGGCCCTCGAGCTAGATGGCTTTTACTCCCTTTGCTATAAAAAATTTAAAACCATCCTTTCACCGCACCTTTTGCAAATGTTAAATCATGGGGGGCGTGGCTAGCCATCATCGGGAGCAGACGCATCTGCCTGAGCTCTGTGCCTGTCCACTGTTAATCCTATACCATCCTGCATTATATTGACCTGTCTTGTCTACCAGGCACCTCAGGGTTCTCCCTCAGACCCCAGGGTACGTTTTTGGGGTATCCTTGCTGCCTCGGCACTCTCCATCCAGTGTCGGACTGGGATGTCTAGGGCCCACCAGTGGAACTACTCCTAGGGGCCCACCATCAGGAGCCCTGCAGATCAGCGATACCAAGACAGGGTGGCTAAAGGTAATAACATGTTGGGAGCCATGCTGCTCACCCGCCATACCATGTGCACCACTGCACTACCTAAACCCACTGCTACACCCTGTATGGCAAGTGAACAGCGTGGCTCCTAAAATTGTTACCTGTAGCCGCACTGTCCTGGAAAAGCTGATCTGCAGAGGTCCTTGGCTGTTGTATCATCACAGATATAATATTGCTGGACTATCCTAAGGACAGCCCATCAATATTAGAAAGATGGATAAATCCTTTGAGGAGGTTGTCAAGGAATTGGCGCAACCCGTGTCCAGTGTGGGAGGTGTAAAATAAAAAATAAATAAATAAAAAAGCATACTCATCTGTCCCCGGCGCTCCGTTGTCCGCTGCCAGTGTCCATTCAGTCTCGTGCCGGTGACTCCTTGCACCTCATGTGACAGTGAAGAACAATTAGGTACAGGATTTCCAGAAATGAGGTGCTGCCATGAGACCGAACAGACACAGGTGGGGGACAACGGGGTGCTGGGGACAGGGGAGTATACTTTTTTTTTAAATTGTTTTATTTTTACACCTCCCTGGCGGCCGCCACAGTGTTCTCTCCAGTTTATGGACAACCTCTTTTAAGGGGTTGTCTGGGCCAAATTTTTTTATGGCCGCTTCACTGGTCCCCCCATACGGTGGCCTCTTCATTGGTCCCCCATACTGTATGGGGAACAGTGATGGAGCCATTATATTGTGTGGGAGCAGTGATGGAGGCTAACATCCTGTGGGGGGGGACATTAAAATGTGAGATGCATATTAAAGGGGTTGTCCAGGGTTAATCTTTTTTATGGCCTATGCTCAGGATAGGCCATAAATACCTGATCAGTAGGGGGCTGACACACGGCCCCATCAGTTGTTCGGAGCCACTTCCGGCGCCCATTCTGTACACAACACAGGGTCGGAAGCAGGAAGCTTCATCCGCTGTTTAGTCGCCCGGCGCCTTTAGTGCAGTTCAGCTCCTACTGACTTCAATAAGTGCTGAGATGCAGTGAAGGTGCCCGGCTAATACACAAAAGACAGAGCTTTCTGCTTCTGGCCCTGTATTGTGTACAGGATGGGTGTCAGAAGTGGCTCCGTACAGCTGATCAGTCCGGGGTCAGCCCCGTACAGATAAGGTATCTATGGCCTATCCTGAGGATAAACTATAACAAATTATGCCTGGACAACCCCTTTAATATACCCCCATAATGCGCCACACTTTAAAGAGGTTGTCTAGTATAATTTTTGTCTTTTTTCTAATTAGTCTGGGGAGGTGACTCCCCCCCCCCCCAAAAAAAAAACAAAAACAAAAACTAAGCATACTCACCTGTCCTCGGTGCTCCGGTGTCCTCCCAGCACGGTCCAGTCCTGCTGCTCCGTTGTCTTCTTTTGCCGGAAGTCATCACTGGCTGTGACGTCCCAGGTCCCTTCCTTTAGGCTGCTAATTGGCCTCAGGGGTCATGTGACGTCACAGGTAGTCACGTGCAGGGGGAACTTGCGCTGGAAGAAAACAGAGCTGCAGGCCGAACCACGCTGGGAGACACTGGGGACAGGAGAGAAAGTTTGGGATTTTTTTCTTTTTTTTCACCTGTCCCAGTGTAATTTAAAAAAATGTTATCCTGCACAATCCCTTTAATGTCCCCAGCCTATTGGCCTCCATCACTGCCCCCCCACAATATAATGACCCCATCAATGGTCCCCATACAGTATAGGGGACCAGTGAAGGGGGCACTGTACGGGGGGGGGGGGGAATGCCCATACAGTGGCCCCTTCACTGGTCTCCCCTATAGCAGAATTGGAGTTTCCGTGACTTACAGTGCCTTGCAAAAGTATTTGGCCCCCTTGAACTTTTCAACCTTTTGCCACATTTCAGGCTTAAAACATAAGGATATAAAATTTAAATTTTTTGGTGAAGAATCAACAACAAGTGGGACACAATTGTGAAGTGGAACGAAATTTATTGGTTATTTTAAACTTTTGTAAAAAATAAAAAACTGAAAAGTGGGGCGTACAATATTATTCGGCCCCTTTACTTTCAGTGCAGCAAACTCACTCCAGAAGTTCAGTGAGGATCTCTGAATGATCCAATGTTGTCCTAAATGACTGATGATGATAAATATAATCCACCTGTGTGTAATCAAGTCTCCGTATAAATGCACCTGCTCTGTGATAGTCTCAGGGTTCTGTTTAAAGCGCAGAGAGCATCATGAAGACCAAGGAACACACCAGGCAGGTCCGTGATACTGTTGTGGAGAAGTTTAAAGCCGGATTTGGATACAAAAAAATTTCCCTAACTTTAAACATCCCAAGGAGCACTGTGCAAGCGATCATATTGAAATGGAAGGAGTATCAGACCACTGCAAATCTACCAAGACCCGGCCGTCCCTTTAAACTTTCATCTCAAACAAGGAGAAGACTAATCAGAGATGCAGCCAAGAGGCCCATGATCACTCTGGATGAACTGCAGAGATCTACAGCTGAGGTGGGAGAGTCTGTCCATAGGACAACAATCAATCGTACACTGCACAAATCTGGCCTTTATGGAAGAGTGGCAAGAAGAAAGCCATTTCTCAAAGATATCCATAAAAAGTCTCGTTTAAAGTTTTCCACAAGCCACCTGGGAGATGCACCAGACATGTGGAAGAAGGTGCACTGGTCAGATGAAACCAAAATCGAACTTTTTGGCCACAATGCAAAACGATATATTTGGCGTAAAAGCAACACAGCTCATCACCCTGAACACACCATCCCCACTGTCAAACATGGTGGTGGCAGCATCATGGTTTGGGCCTGCTTTTCTTCAGCAGGGACAGGGAAGATGGTTAAAATTGATAGGAAGATGGATGGAGCCAAATACAGGACCATTCTGGAAGAAAACCTGTTGGAGTCTGCAAAAGACCTGAGACTGGGACGGAGATTTATCTTCCAACAAGACAATGATCCCAAACATAAAGCAAAATCTACAATGGAATGGTTCACAAATAAACGTATCCAAGTGTTAGAATGACCAAGTCAAAGTCCAGAAGCTGTGGAAAGAGCTGAAAACTGCTGTTCACAAACGCTCTCCATCCAACCTCACTGAGCTCGAGCTGGTTTCCAAGCAAGAATGGGCAAGAATTTCAGTCTCTCGATGTGCAAAACTGATAGAGACATACCCCAAGCGACTACAATTTACTTAAGGGGGCCGAATAATTTGGCACGCCCCACTTTTCAGTTTTTTTATTTTTTACAAAAGTTTAAAATATCCAATAAATTTCGTTCCACTTCACGATTGTGTCCCACTTGTTGTTGATTCTTCAACAAAAAACTTAAAATTTTATGTCCTTATGTTTGAAGCCTGAAATGTGGCAAAAGGTTGAAAAGTTCAAGGGGGCCGAATACTTTCGCAAGGCACTGTAGGTATTGTTATGCTGGAGCCCTAGAGCAGGCACCAGCATAACAATACAGTGGGAAATTAGCTGGGGTGGGAGAGGGGGATTACAACTCTCAACAGACCCAGAGCATCTGGAACTGCTGGGGGTTGTAGTTATCAGAGTGGTCAGTGAAGTTGAAAGATTTGGGGGCAAAATAGGGGGAAAAGTTGTCTTTTTTGTTTGCGTGGGTAAGTTGTACTTACTTTTCACACTGCTGGTCTGGGCTCCTATGCAGAAATCCGCCGCACAGCGTCAGTACGTCAGTGACGCTTGCAGCAACAAGCTGCAACTGGATTGGTTCCAACGGCTGCCCATCAGGATCCCACTACCCCCTCCCTAGAGTGAATTCTTGATAGTGACGGTTACGGGTGCTGCAGCGATATCTCAGATACTTGAAAGAGATACAGCTTTAGTACCCACAACTGCAGAACATGGTGAATGAGCAGCGCAGCACCCGGCATGTAAACAATACTGGGACAGTATAATATGCTCCACAGTGGCCCCCACACAGCATTATATGCTCCGCAGTGGCCCCAACACAGCATTATATGCTCCGCAGTGGCCCTCGCACAGCATTATATGCTCCACAGTGGCCCCAACGCAGCATTATATGCTCCGCAGTGGCCTTAACGCAGCATTATATGCTCCGCAGTGGCCCCAAAGCAGCATTATATGCTCCGCAGTGGCCCCCAAGAAGCATTATATGCTCCACAGTGGCCCCCAAGCAGCATTATATGCTCCGCAGTGTCCCCAACAGAGCATTATATGCTCCGCAGTGGCCGCCACACAGTATTATATGCTTCTCAGTGGCCCCCACACAGTATTATATGCCCACAGTGGCCACCACACAGTATTATATGCCCACAGTGGCCCCCACACAGTATTATATGCTTCTCAGTGGCCCCCACACAGTATTATATGCCAACAGTGGCCACCACACAGTATTATATGCCCACAGTGGCCCCCACACAGTATTATATGCCCACAGTGGCCCCCACACAGTATTATATACCCACAGTGGCCCCCAAGCAGCATTATATGCTTCGCAGTGGCCCACACACAGCATTATATGCTCCTCAGTGGCCCCCACAGGACCCCTACTGATCAGCTGTTTGAATGGTACTTGTGTAAGTGCCGTGACCGCTTCTCTGTTTACATAGTGTCATTCATCTCATAGCGGCCATGTAATGTAACTACAGCCTCGTCCTATACATGTCTATGTGACAAGACTGTAATTACTGTACATGACACGGCCACTATAAACAGACAGCATGTAATATAAACAGGCGCCATAGCCCCTGTTAATACCGCCCCATTTACACACACTGTAATGTTCCACAGCAGCCCCTGCACACAGTATTACAGCCCACAGTGGCCCCTGCACACGGTATTATGCCTCGCAGCGGCCCCTGCACATGGTATTATTCTCCATAGTGGCCCCTGCACACGATATTATGCCTCGCAGCGGCCCCTGCACACGGTATTATGCTCCATAGTGGCCCCTGCACACGGTATTATGCTCCATAGTGGCCCCTGCACACAGTATTATGCCCTACAGTGGCCACTGTGCACGGTATTATGTTCCATAGCAACCCCTGCACACAGTATTAAGCTCCCTAGTGGCCCCTGCACATGGTATTATGCTCCATAGTGGCCCCTGCACATGGTATTATGCTCCATAGTGGCCCCTGCACACTGGTATTATGCCCCGCAGTGGCCACTGCACACGGTATTGTTCCACAGCAACCCCTGCACACAGTATTATGCTCCCTAGTGGCCCCTGCACATGGTATTATGCCCCATATTGGCCCCTGCACACAGTATTACGCTCCATATTGGCCCATGCACACTGTATTATGCTCCATAGTGGCCCCAGCACTGGGATTGTGCTCCATAGTGGCCTCTGCACAGGGTATTATGCTCCACAGTGGCCCCTGCACACGGTATTATGCTCTATAGTGGCCCCTGCACTCGGTATTATGCTCCATAGTGGCCCCTGCACTGGTATTATGCTCCATAGTGTCCACCGCCCCCCACATTACGCCTATCGCAGACTGCACACTCTTTTAAGGATGGGGGATCCAGACAACCTATTCAGACTCCTGATCTGCCTGTTTCTCCGCAGTTCTGTCCGGACACACCGGGTGTGCCTGTTCCCACCGCTCAGTGCCAAGCAGATCATATAGTGCCTGCCGATTTTCAACTACTATGAGATCTCATACAGGACCTCCCTACTAAATGGGACCAAGATGATGTGGTTTCCCGCCTGGAACAGGCCCATGCTCAAACATTGGACACTGTCAAAGCAGATTTGTCTCATCTTAGCTCCAGAGCTGACACCACTGAACAGTCGGTCTCAGACTGCAGGCTCATTGCAGTGGAACATATCCAAAACTTCTCTTTTGCCCATCTTCAGAGTATCACCCTCCGACTCAATGATCAGGAAAATCGGGGATGGAGAAACAATATTCGCCTACGGGGCATCTCTGAGAAAGGTACACTGGACGACCTTACTTCCAGAGTGAACACAATCTTCTACTTGGTGACACAGCGCCCCCTGGATGCTACCTACATGTTTGACAGAGTACATAGAGTTCAGCACACTGGCCCAGCTAATCCCAGAGACTTCCTCTGTAGGCTTCACTATTATTCTGAAAAAGAACACATCCCAGATGTCTCTACATGTACGCTAGCCATGTGGCGTACTCTACAGCCTCATTAAAGATTGCAGTGGAACCTACTGCTGGGGATAGCCGTTCCATTTAATTGTCCGTAAAGGTGCCACTCCAATGTTGGTGCGCTTTCCTGCCGATCTACCAGAGTTATTTGCCTTCCTGGACGCTGCACCTATTGAAATCCAGATCTGGCTTGCCTTGGACTTTTCCCAACAGCTGCCTCAGAAACGTTGCCATAGATCCCAGTGTCCATTCTCAGCCATGATCCGAGAGATACCCACCTCCGCAACCTTCTGGAGATGACCTCCCTCACCACCTCCAGTCCAGCCTGACCTATCTTGCCAACTCCCTACTGAGGCATGACCACTCCTGCTGTCTCAGTGTGTGGCCATGATCCCTGCTGCTATGTGGAAGGTGTTCATAGGTAGATCCTGACCGGCCTCATTCTTTCCTAGGAACGCTGACAGGTTAAGTTATGTTATTGTGTTGGCATTTTCCTCCTCTAAATCACCCCCTTTTTTTTTCTTTCGCTGACTGCTGTAGTAATGTCTAAGGTTATCACAGTTATGCACTTCATTTGATGCAACCCTCTTATGAGAGCACAATATGTGAGGCTGCTGGTCCCCTTACTTTCTTTAGCCTCCACACCTCACTTGCAATCTTCATGGCCTCCCTTCTCGTTTAACTCTGGGCTTTAACTTACTGCCGTAGCCTACAATTTAACTCCTTCCCCCCCTCTTGTCTTGGCAGATCAGGTCGACAGGCCCATTCATATTCCTGGAGGCCTTCCACTCCCCCATGTATAGCCATGTCTAGGCATTGTCTCATTGACATATTATTGATTTCTACATTTTGTTCACACAGGTCACCTTTTGATGCTGTAGACCCTGGTTTCAACTGTTCATTCATGTTCATGACGAAAATCCCCTACCCCCGGCCACAATGGGGGCAGAGGGGGGGGCATCGGATTTTCGTCATACTGTACACTCGTGGTACCCATGTGCTTGTTCTCTTGTTTTCCTCACTTCCTTCCCCCTCATCTTTCTGTCATCTGAGGTGATATTTCTTATTTTCTTCTTGCTCTTCCCTCTTCTCTTCCTTCTCTCTGCTTCTTATTCTGTCTCTTCTCCTCTACCCTCCACTCTCTCTTCTCTTTTCTCCTTCTTCCTTTAGCTTTCACCTCTTCTCCCCCCTTTCCTCAACCTTTTTTTTTTTCTTCTTCTTCTCTTCCATCCGTGTGACCTGGCCCCCATACCCATTGATGGTGACATCTAGCCTGCAGTCTTCCCTCGTAGTGGGCTCTCTTAATGTGAAAGGACTATACAATCCAGAGAAGTGCTCTGTTCTCTTCAATTCACTCAAAAGTAGGTGACTTCATGTTGTGTTCTTGCAGGAAACGCACTACTGCTCTCGTAAACCCTTCAGACTATCCAACAGCTGGTTTCCGCATGCTTATCATAGCTCCTCCCCTGACCCTAAGTCCAGGGGGACCAGTATATTGATTTCTCGATCGCTGAGCTGCGAGCATTTGGAGATTCGAACTGATGTCAGTTCCGTATCCGTACGCTTGAACTGCTCCATAAACGTCACACTACTGCCGACACTTATGTACAACTTGTAGGTGTTCGGGGAGAATTGCGCTCCTTTTTGATCGACAAAGTTAAAGGGACTTTAGTTAAATGTTGTAGGCATTTTTATGAATTCAGCATTAAATGTAGTCATTTGCTGGCGAGAGCCAGATGAAGAACACTCCATGGCAATTATACATATGGCTATGGGTAAAGCACTGGGCCCGGATGGCCTTCCCCTTGCCTACTATAAGAAACTTGGCCCGGACCTCGGCCCTCATCTCTTAAAGGGGACTTTTCATGTCCTCAGGCACATGCAGTTTTATATAACTCCCTCATGGGCTTAAACCATGACACTCTGTATCCTCTAACTACCATTCTCTTGAGTATTTGTGTCCTCCCAGTATATTTTTGCCCTGGAGCACCTGGTATTGTACCGCCCCTATTGCTAGAGGGTTTTGGCCCATTAAGACTTATGGGTCCATACCCAGATTTCCTGCTGGAATTCTTCCCCCCTTTTTTTTTTTTTCCATTCCGCTCTCTTCTTTCTTCTTCCTTCTCTTTCCCCTCTGCTTTACTCCTTCCCCCCTCTTCTCTTTCTTCTTCTCCTTTATTCTGTTCTCGATAATTTTTACTTTTTCATTAATGGCCGTTGCTGCCACCTTGGGTTTTTTCCCCTGGCGGCTTCCGGATCACATTGTTTGTATTAATTACTTTTGTGGCTTTTTTTTTTTTTTCTGCTCTTTATATTTCTGAAAATTAATAAAAACTTTTGAATTGGAAAAAAAAAAAAAAAGTTTAATCATGTCTTACAGGGCAGTAAATTCCCCCAGGATATCCTGAATGTGTCCATAACAGTTATTTCCAAACCGTGTAAAGACTCCACTACTTCCGCTAACTATAAACCCATATCACTTCTAAATTTGGATATAAAGTTATTTTCCTCCATCCTCGCCACTCGTTTGAACAACTTGCTCCTGTCCCTCATACATTCTGACCAAGTGGGCTTTATGATATATCACATAACTATGTAATATTATTCATTGGGTTAATTCCCATCAGGAGCTGGTTTCCCTTCTGGCCTTAGATACTGAAAAAGCCTTCGACAGTCTCGCCCAAGTTTTGAGGTGTATGGGCATAACTGGTCACTTCCAACAAGCCCTCCGAGTGCTTTACTGCAACCCCATAACCTATTTGAAGCTGCCGACCGACTCACCACAGCCTATCCAGATACAGTATGTTGCGGCACTAGACAGGGTTGTCCCTTATCGCCAGCATTGTTTGCCCTTGCCATTTAACCCCTAGCTATTGCTATCCGATCTCATCCTGATATTGCAGGTGTACGGATCGGCAGCCGTAAATATAAGACTAACTTGTTTGCTGATGACACGTTGCTTACTATCACTAGACCCTTTATTACACTCCCAAACCAGCTTAATAACCTCTCACAGTTTGCACGACTCTTGGGCCTAAAACTTAATACTTCTAAATTGGTAATATTACACTGTTACCCAAAACATAATATACTTAAATTTTGTTTTTCAGACACGGGATAACTATCTGCCTTATCTTGGAGTAAACCTATTTAGTCCCCTAGACACCCATTTTAAATTAAATTATGCCGTGTTATTCCCAAAGCTCTTAAAGGACCTCACTGCCTAGCATTGCCCCACCCTTTCCTGAATTGGTAGGATCCACTCGGTTAAAATGGTCACATTACCTCGTATTTTCTATTACTTTTGCACCCTCACAACTCTGGTTACATCCTCTCAAGTTGGTCTACATAGGGAAATCTTTAATTTTATTTGGGCATATAAGCGTCTACAGATCCGGACCATGCATTACCATAAGAGACTGAGAAGTTTATTGGTACCTAATCTATATAAATATTACATCGCTGCCAGGTTCTCTCAAATTTGTGCCATCTATAATGAAGTGGACTGCCCACAGTGGGTAGCCCTAGAATCAACCCTGGTCGCCCCAACCTTACTACAAGCTCTCCACATTCCACCTCCCACCTGCGACCAGCAACCGCTCAAGTTACCAATTATATGTTGCTACTATGGCGGAGATTCCATTTTAGCTTAAGGTTACAAAGCCTGATACCGCCTTTATTCCCTCTATTCCATAACCCTCTCTTCCCTTCCCTCCTGGCCTATCCCCTGAAGTGCTTGTTTGGTAAAGACACGTCAGGTTCAGCCTTCCTCAGAAATCTTTAGGACTACTGAGATCTTTCACTTTTTGTGATCACTAGCCCCACTCAACCCTAAGATTGCCCCTACTGGTTTTGAAAGACTGTGTTTGTATATGCCGGCTGATAGAGGTTCTATTTCTTTCATATATGATATTCTAAATGCTCCACCCTCTGACCTCAAATTGGACTTTATGACGGCCTGGGATCAGGACTTGGAGACCTCCCTTACCCTAGTTCAATGGACTTATTGTTGCACCTTTATCAGCAAGGGCAGCTGACAGTTTACCCTTATGGAGCCTTCTCTAAAAATTTTACATAGAACATATCTGGTCCCCTCTAGATTGCATGATTTTTACTCTACAGTTTCACCCCTTTGTTTCTGGGGCTGTAAGGGTCTGGGCGATACTCTTCATATTTGGTGGACCTGCCCTCTAACCCATCGCTTTTGGACGTCCGTCCATAGGATGTTACAAAGACTCCTAAGACAATCAATCCCAATGACTGCATCCAGTTTCTACTTGGCCTTAAAGAGGTTGTCTGGACAAAAAAAAAAAAAAAATCATACCGGACCGCGCTGGGAGACACCGGAGGACCAGGGACAGGTGAGTATGATTTTTTTTTACATTTTTTTCATGTCCCCCGGACAATTTAAAAAATAACATTTTTGCCTGGATAACCCCTTTAAGCCAACTACTTATCAATATACACAATATAAACTGCTTCAGTATATATCGATGGCGGAGGTAATCGGTCGTGTTGACTCAATCATGCTTCATGAAAAAAGATCAATGCCATTATTTCTAATACTCTCCCCCACACTTCGATAAGGTCTGGTCTCCTTGGGTACATAGGTCCAATATCTCAGGTCTGTCACACTGCCTCCAGCTTTTAGGCCCTAGAGTGCGAGTGTTATGTTTTTCCCTAGGCAGCGTCTACCCACCCCCGACCCATGCAACTTGGCGCTACTCATCCTTTCGCTTATTCCCTTCTGCTTATTACTGGTTATATGCCTTTTTACCCCTTTTACTTACATGTTTTAGTATCTTGGATTACAATACTTTATTCCAGTTTTATACTATGTACATTTTGCATTTAGTTTCTGCTATTGTCGTTTTTCTACCTGTACACTGTATTTTTTTTGCTGTTATACAATAAATACTTTTGAAACTAAACAACGTTATATATCTAGGCATAAACTGCTATTTAGGTACACAGCAGGGTATAGAAGGGAAGAAGCATTGTTTGACTTTTGGAGGACAGATTAAGGCCACGATCATATCTGTTCTGCTTTGTCTCTGATGGACCACAAGAGTGGAAAAAAAGACTGCAACTTTGAGCACATGAACAGAGCCCGAGGGACTCCATTGGTGTCTGTCAGATGTCCGGTTTTTTTTTTTTTAACTGAAATTGCCAGACAAAAAGGTCAGGCTTGTAGCACCTTTTCTCCCCAGCAAAATATGTGACAGATCTACACTACACGGACACCTGGCACAGATGTGAACTTAGACTTAGACTGCTTTTTGAATGGCATGTCACTTTTGCAGATCCTCTGAAGTGCCAGTAAAGTGAAATCCCTTGACATGTGATCACCTTGGGGAAACCGCACCCCTCAAAAATTTATAAAGGGGTGAAGTAATCATTTTACCCCCCAAGTGTTGCTTTATTTATTTTCCAGAAATCAATGCACAGCTGATGGCGAAAAGAAAAGTTGCAATTTTTCTAAAAATAAGCCAATTTTCATTTTGCACCATCTGCTGCACATTTATATTTGCAAAGCATCACTGGGGTCAAAACGGTCATTATACACCTTGATAAATTTTTTGAGGGGTGTAGTTTTTTGCAAAAACACATATAGCAGAAATAGAAAAATTACTAGTTAAAAACACAGTCTGGAATGTGATTTTTATATGCTGCAAATACTGCTACATAGCCGATTAAGGCCCGGGCTCCACGTACAGTACCTGCAAAGTGGATGGGATTGAATAATGTGTTTTTCGAGCAAAATGCACTGTGTACACCCAGCCTCAGAGTAAGTAACTTTTTTTTTTTTTTTTTATTCCACAGCCCTACTATAAATAAACATAACTATAAATAAACATATAAAAAGAGAGAGAATCAAAACAGACATTAAATTTTGCTAAATTGATGGATACAAAAGGATATGTTCACACGGCGGAAAATGAAGAGGAATTCTCTTCATTTTCCGTCGCCGGAATTTTCGCTGCGATGGGATGCCGATGCAGTGCATCAGCATTCCGTCGCAGCATCCAAATCCACGGCAAATTCCTCCGTGCGAACACACCCTAAGACTGAGGCCCCATATTGCAGAAACGCATGCTTTTTTTTGCTGCAGATTCTGTTTTTTGATCCAAAGTCAAGAATGGCTACAAAAGGAATGTGAAATATAGGAATCACTTATACTTCTCCCTTCTGCTCAATCCACTCCTGGCTTTGGCACAAAAAAAAAAACCCAGCAAAATCTGCAACAAAAAAAGCTGTGTTTCTGCAATGTGGTATCTCAGCCTAAATGCTAATGTATGCGTGCCAAAAAAAGTATATGCAACTGGCCCTGCAAAACCCTGATCATACAAGTACACTGATTTAAAAAAAAGTTATGCCCCCCTTCCTCAGTGATCAGAAGGATGGGTACCGAAAGTCCCTCTAAAGCCTCCATGTGAATAGAGTGCCAGTGCACTTGTGTGACTGGCACTCCATTCACTGCTATGAGGCTGCCGGGACTATAAAGTCCCTTTAACCCTTTCCCGCTAGTCACATTTTTAAATTTTTGACTCCCTGCCTTCCAAACCCAATAACTTTTTTATTTTTCTGTTCATAGAGCCATATGAGGACTTAAAGGGGTTGTCCAGGCAAAAATGGACACCCAAATTATTATTTAAATAGGCTGGGATTGGAGAAAAAAAAAAAAAAATCATGTTCCCTTGTACTCCGGTGCCTCCCTGCAACGTCTGATCCTGTAGCTCCCTTGTTGTCTTTCGCTGCATGTAACCACTGAGGCCAATCAGCAGGCTCAGTGGCCTCAGGAAGGGGATGTAACAGCCGGCAAGATATTCCAGGGCAAGAAGGCAGCCGAGCTGCAGGACCAGACTGCTCTGGGAGGACCCGGGCGCACCCGGGACAGATGAGTGTGTTTTTTTTTTGGTTTGGTTTTTTTCACTTTCCCCGGCCTATTTTAAAAATAACTTATTTGCCCAGACAACCTCTTTAATGTTTGCGGAACAAATTGTTCTTCATAATGGGTACCATTTATTATTCTGTACAATGTACTGGGAAGCTGGAAAAAAATTCAGAATGGCGGGGACTTGGAGAAAAAGTGCATTTGTGCGACTTTCTTACAGGTTTCATTTTTACGGCGTTCACTGTGCAGCCAAAATGACATGTCACCTGTATTCTATGTTCGATCCATGTACGATTCCGGGGATACCTAATTTATATAGTTTTGTTTACATTTTAACCCCTTAACAAAAATCCAAAACTTTGCAAAAAAAAAAAAAAACCCCCACATTTTTCTTAAAGAGGACCTTTCACGTCCTCATGTATATCTGGTTTTACATACCGCTAGAAAGCCGACAGCGCGCTGAATTCAGCGCACTGCCGGCTTTCCCGGTATGTGCCCCGGGGTTGGAGATATCGGGGGTCGTAGTTTAACGTTTCACCGTCAGAAGGGCGTTCCTGACAGTCTAACTGGGCTGTGAGGAACACCTTCCCTGACAGTACTCGCCCATAGACTTGTACTAGGGGGGGCGTTCCTCACAGCTCAGCGTCATCGCTGGGCTGTAAGGAACACCCCCTCTGACAGTACAGCGCTATGGACGTGAACAGAGAGAGGGGGCGTTCCTTACAGCCCAGTGAATACGCTGAGCTGTGAGGAAAACCCCCCCAGTACAGTGCTATGGAGGAATACTGTCAGGGAGGGCGTTCCTCACAGCCCAGCTGAACTGTCAGGAACGCCCTTCTGACGGTGAACGGTGGAACTAAGACTGCCGATATCTCCAGCCCCAGGGCACATACCGGGAAATCCAGCAGTGCGCTGAATTCAGCGCGCTGTCGGCTTTCTAGCGGTATATAAAACCGCATATACATGAGGACGTGAAAGGTCCTCTTTAACCCCTTAATGACCGGGCCATTTTTTGTTTTTGCATTTTCGTTTTTCCCTCCCCACATTCCAAGAGCCATAACTTTTTCATTTTTCAGTTCACAGAGTCACATGATGGCTTATTATTTGCGAAACAAATTGTACTTTGTAATGTCACTATTCAATATGCTGTGCAATATACTGGGAAGCTGGAAAAAAATTCAGAATGAGGTGCAATTGGAGAAAAACTGCATTTGCGCCAAATTCATATGGGTTTAATTTTTACACCATTCACTGTGTGGTAAAAATGACATGTTACCTGTATTCTGCGGGTCAGTACGAACCCGGCGATACCAAATTTATATAGTATTGGTAATGTTTTTATACCTTTTAAAAAATTAAAAACTTTGCTAAATAGAAAAAAAAATTTTGCGTTGCCATATTGTGTCACCTGTAACTTTTTCAGATTTACATGTATGGAGCTGGGTAAGGCGTCTTTTTATGCGGGACAACATGACGTTTTTATTGATACCACTTGGGGAAAGATCTGATGGTTTGATCACTTTTTATTCAATTTTATATAGGAGACAAAGTGTTGAAAAAAACGCTATTTGGCCATTTTGATTTTTTTTCCCCGCTACGCCGTTCACCGTATGGGATAAATATTTTAATATTTTAATAGTTCGGGCATTTTGGAGCGTGGGGATACCTAATGTGTTTATGTTTACTTTTATTTACTTTTATATCTGATCTAGGGAAAGGGGGGGTGATTTGAACTTTTGTGTTTTTTTTAATTTTTACATACTTTTAAAAACTTTTTTTTTAATACTTTTACTTGTATGATCAGACTCCCTAGGGACCTTGAAACCTAGAGAGTCTGATCGATCATACTATTCACTGCGATACTACTGTATCGCAGTGAATAGCAAAATGCCTTCACTGCTATTAGACGATGCCTCTGGCATCGTGTAATAGCTATACTGTAATGACAGGCCTGGGAGCCTTCAATAGGCTCCCGGCTGTCATGGCAACCAAGCGCCGCCCTCCGATGACGTTCTGGAGGGCGGCGATGAGGTAAAAATGGCGGCGCCCTTGTCAGCTCCGCAATTTAGACGCCGCGGTTAGCTGCGGGTCCTGGCTGTATTATACAGCCGGCACCCGCGGTGTATAGAGAGCGCTCAGCTCCTGAGCGCTCTCCATACATCGTCATGCGACTCAGGACGTACTATTACGCCCTGCGTCGTTAAGGGGTTAAAGTTGCCATATTCTGACACCCGTAGCTTTTTTATACTTCCCTGTAAGGGGATGCATAGGGAGTCTTTTTGGAGGTGTACTTTTTAGTTATACCATTTTGGGAATTGTCTATTGCTTTAATCAAATCGAAAAAACGGCAGCTCAGCACTTTTTCCAGTTACAGCGTTCATTTAGCGTTTTTGGACACAGGGATACCTAATGTGTATGTTTCACAGTAAGTTTTTAGTTTTATATGTATTCTATGTAAAGAGGGTTGATTTGAACTTTTAGTTTTTTATTGTTTTTTTTTCTAGTCTACGGGAGATTTGCTACATTACTACTAAGGCTGGTCATATACCATCCACAATAGTATTATTCCTATGATAAGCCTGGGAGGTCAGTGGGAGCCAACCAGCAAAGGTAAAGGTATGGGGCAGGTGGGGACTGGCACCGGGGGCCATTTTTTTTATTTTATTTTGGGGGGCCACAGCGCAGTGCAATGCCCACAATCAGAGTGAATTCTGATCGTGGGCATTAGCTCTGGGTCTTCGCTATGCACTAATAGTATGGCGGATGTCAGGAAGGGGTTAATACTGTTGCTGAGAGGCCCTTAAACATAACAAACCAGTACTCATCTCTCCCTGGTCGCCAGGCTCTAGCATCGGCAGCTCCGGTCTTCTGTATACAGGGTTGATGTCCTCCAGCGACATCCCATAAGTGATAGGGGGATCACTGCAGCCAATTATAGACCTAAACGGTGATCTCTTGACAAAAGGCACATCACTGCTGTGACATGCCATTTGTGTAGAGTTGACTGCTGAGGCCTGTGATTGGTACAAACAGCCCAGGGCCCAGAAAACCAAACAGCGCTGTCGGTGCTGGAAACAGAGGCCTTGGAAAATTTGAGTCCTAGTTTGTCATGTTTAACCCTTTCCTGACATCAGCCGTAACAGAATGGCGGACGTCGGATCTTCCAACATGTAGGAGCTGAGTGGCCTTTATGGCCACTGGTTCTCCAGTTAAGGCATGGTGATTGCCTGTTGCTATATTATTTATTACGCATTGACCGACACTGTCCCATATAGGGCTCACAATCTATATTCCCTATCTTTGGAGTGTGGGAGGAAACCCATGCAAACACAGTGAGAACATACAAACTCTTTGTAGATGTTGTTCTTGGCAGGATTTGAACCTAGGACTCCAGCACTGTAAATTATAATGCTAACCACGTAGCCACCGTGTATATAGCAACTTCTTTATAGGGAGCAAGCAATCTAAATGTTGTTCAAGCTCTTGTGAAGATGTAAAAGCATGCCAAAAACTAGGTACCCTGTCACTTTACATGCACAGTGAATGCCATAAAAACAGAGCCTGTAAGAAAGTCACACAAACACAGTTTTTTTTCTAATTCCACCTTATTTTGAACTTTTCTCCAGCTTTCCAGTACATTGTATGGAATATTAAATGGTAACATTAGGAAGTACAATTTGTCCCACAAAAAATAAGCCCCTCATATGGGTCTGTGAATGGAAAAAAGTTTATGGCTTGTGGAAAGCAAGGAGTAAAATCGAAAATCAACAGCTGCGGTGGGAAAGAGTTTTGGGCTGTCCAACAGACTAGTAAATAATAAATTATGACAGACAATCCCTTTAAACCAAGGGGTTAAAAATATTAGGCCTTCTACTCCGGTTGCCCATACCGATCAATGACCATATTTTCTATACCAGTGCTGTTTGGAAAATGAAAGCTAAAACGCGATTGGTTAGTTATGGACAGCAAGGGCACCTGACCCAGCGAGTATACAAAAACAGACAGATTCTACTTTGCAGTACTGTGTGTGGCTGTTGTAGAGCATTGCGTCCATACAGCGGTAAATCTGATAGACGGCCTTCTTTCATTCAAAGAGAGGGCGTGGAGAGCCGGGCTGCACCACTTTTACAAGATACGGGTACGCCAACTCTTCATTTGGGGTGTATAGCCACAAACATACTAAGAGAAGTGCAGTCTCAAGTGCCGCGCTACTTTGTGCCGGCACCGAGAACGTTGCTGACATAATACCGAGGCCTGCGCAGAAGCTGCGCCGCTGCCATTTTTGGCGGGAGTTGGGAGTGTGTATTCCTCCCCCGTGCAGCTAGTGAGCACGCTGGAGGAGGAGAGCTACGCTGGCTGCAGGCGGGAGAGGGAGCAGCAGTCTGAAGTATATAGGCTGCAGTGGTGCCGAGCCATAACAACACGAGAGCGGTAAGAGCCTTGTCTGCCATGACACTGTGAAAACTACACCGTACCGTCTACGGTTCCCGGTCTCTCGTTAAACGTGTCGATAAACAATGTGTAGCGTAAGTAGCAGACACCGCGGAAGCCATGATGCCTTCATTACCCCCTGCTCTTTCTACAAGTGCGTGAGCGCCTGGTATAAATAGCCGTCGTGTGAGGAGACGGAGGACGGCTGTTGTGCTGGTATTCGGCTCAGTGTGCACGGTGTCTCAGCAGCCAGTGTCTTGTGTAAGGGATCTGCAGGCGCGTTTATTACTGCCATGTATATAATTGGCACAATTGTACAGGAGCTGTCAGTAATTAGGTGGGCACCGCATGGCACATGTATGTGTGCTGCTGGTACAGTTGCATGTACATAAACCAATCAAAACGGGGCTTGATGCCAGCTTTGTCTTATGTTTCTACTTACCCAGTCTGTCTTTTTTGTGTTTTTGTTTTGTTTGTTTTTTTTGGACTTTTTGCCTTCAGAACTCTCTCTATTACGTGATGATGGGCAAACGTGAGGGGGGTGTGCCGGCTGTTATTGAACGTTGTCTGTTCTGTTCGTGGCTGGCATATGTGCCAAAGCCTTCAAATGGCACGTGGATGACAGAGTAGATCCTTCCCTGTGATTGGCTGCTATGGTAAACAAGAGACTGTTAAATGAGTCCCCCCCCCCCCCTTCAGACTTATGGAAAGGTCCAAATACAACTAATCAATGGATTTGTATTCTAATAAAATGTGATAAACAACAATTTTTTTTTTTTTGGTTTAGTTTTTTTCTTAAAGGGGTTGTCCAGGCTAAAATGTTGTTTATTAATTAGGCAGGGGGAGGTGAAGAAAAAAATATACTCCTGTCCCCAGTGTGGTCTGGTCCTGCAGCTCCATTTTCTTCTGGTTGAAGTACCCACCGCACATGACCGCAGAGGCCAATCAGCAGCTTAAGGAAGGGGACCTGGGACGTCACAGCCAGCAAGGACTTCTGCAAAAGAAGAGAGCCGAGCAGCAGGACCGGACCTTGCTGGGAGTACACCAGGGACAGGTGAGTGTGTTTTGTTTGGGGGGGGGGGGGGGGAGTTCTCATCTCGCCTGGCCAACCTCTTTAACCTTCAAAGAGGTTTATGGCTCCAAATGGATTTTTCATATTGACTACCTATACACAGGATGGGTCATCAGTATGTGATCTGTGTCGCCTGAACCCTGTAGAGATCAGATGTTTTAACGGGTGTCAGAAGTTACAGCAATGGACAGGGAGTGAGTGCGAGTTGCTCCTATCAAGAGATAAGAGCGTCACTGCAGCCCTGTGATTCCTGGGAAATGCAGCGCTGCTCCTATCAGCCTGCACATGCTCTATGCCCCTCCCCTGCAGCACCTTCTGGGGGCTGCAGGAACAGCTGATCTGTGGGTGGTTCTAAGCAGATCACATAATGGCCTATCCTGTCGTTTGCTTCTAAAAGCAATACATTTTTTGGTTTTCCATTCAGAGCTGTATATGGGCTTATTTTTGCATGGTAAACTTTCTTACTGGCACCATTTCATGCTCTGGAAGCTGAGGGGGGGAAACTTATAATGGGGAGAGGGTTGTTTTAACCCTTTCCCTGCTACCCACGTATTTGTCCTCCCAGGATGGCACTTTTGTAGCCAAGGACGTACACGTCCTTACTTACTAATGCTGATATCTCAGGATCAATTAGGGCTATGAAGATCTTGGATTAGTTTTAAAGAGAATCTCATGATAGTCTTTACAGATTCAGAGCCATTCGCTGGTGAAAACTGTTTGGCACTGAGATCCCAATGCAGATCTCAGCTCCCAACAGCGTTTTTAACAGCAGATTACTCTGAATGGATCCTGAGAGATGGGGCTCTAAAGTGTCCTTCCCTCTCCAGCCTCTGGCAGCATCTTAGAGCTGCGTGTAAAAGAGGGAAGGAGCAGAGCTGCAGACTGCACAGACGATGATTTATCATAGTCTGTGCATAACCTATATGTGACCCCCAGGGCGAGGGGTAACATGGACTTCTGCCATGTTATCCCCTCTCCTATCAATCAGAGCATACTATACTTTTGTGCTCTGTAATAGAGATAATGTAATACCCCTCTGAACATAACCAGGAAGTTTATTGGCGCTGTGACCCAGATGTTTACCATCATCCAGGTGGCAGTGCCAAGAGTTGCACCAAACACTTAAAACACAAACAGTCATCAATATAGTTTACATTTGACCCTGTCAATACCTGATCTTTATAGAGTAAAATATGCCTCCCTAGCGATATCCATTAAACGTTAAAACAGCAATACCGATTATCACTAGAGATGAACACATACAGTACAGACCAAAAGTTTGGACACACCTTTTCATTCCAAGAGTTTTCTGTATTTTCATGACTATAAAAATTGTAGATTCACACTGAAGGCATCAAAACTATGAATTAACACGTGGAATTATATACTTAACAAAAAAGTGTGAAACAACTGAAAATATGTCTTATATTCTAGATTCTTCAAAGAAGCTATCTTTTGCTTTGATTACTGCTTTGCACACTCTCGGCATTCTCTTGAGCTTCAAGAGGTAATCACCTGAAATGGTCTTCCAACGGTCTTGAAGGAGTTCCCAGAGATGCTTAGCACTTGTTGGCCCTTTTGCCTTCACTCTGCAGTTCAGCTCACCCCAAACCATCTCGATTGGGTTCAGGTCTGGTGACTGTGGAGGCCAGGTCATCTGGCGTAGCACCCCATCACTCTCCTCCTTGGCCAAATAGCCCTTACACAGTCTGGAGGTGTGTTTGGGGTCATTGTCCTGTTGAAAAATAAATGATGGTCCAACTAAACGCAAACCGGATGGAATAGCATGCCGCTGCAAGATGCTGTGGTAACCATGCTGGTTCAGTATTCCTTCAATTTTGAATAAATCCCCAACAGTGTCACCAGCAAAGCAACCCCACACCATGACACCACCTCCATGCTTCACGGTGGGAACCAGGCATGTAGAGTCCATTCGTTCACCTTTTCTGTGTCGCACAAAGACACGGTGGTTGGATCTCAAATTTGGACTCATCAGACCAAAGCACAGATTTCCACAGGTCTAATGTCCATTCCTTGTGTTCTTTAGCCCAAACAAGTCTTCTGCTTGTTGCCTGTCCTTAGCAGTGGTTTCCTAGCAGCTATTTTACCATGAAGGCCTGCTGCACACAGTCTCCTCTTAACAGTTGTTGTAGAGATGTCTGCTGCTAGAACTCTGTGTGGCATTTACCTGGTCTCTAATCTGAGATGCTGTTAACCTGCGATTTCTGAGGCTGGTGACTCTGATGAACTTATCCTCCGCAGCAGAGGTGACTCTTGGTCTTCCTTTCCTGGGGCGGCCCTCTTGTGAGCCAGTTTCTTTGAAGCGCTTGATGGTTTTGGCCACTGCACTTTGGGACACTTTCAAAGTTTTTCCAATTTTTCGGACTGACTGACCTTCATTTCTTAAAGTAATGATGGCCACTCGTTTTTCTTTACTTAGCTGCTTTTTTTCTTGCCATAATACAAATTCTAACACTCCATTCAGTAGGACTATCAGCTGTGTATCCACCTGACTTGTGAACAACACAACTGATGGTCCCAACCCCATTTATAAGGCAAGAAATCCCACTTATTAAACCTGACAAGGCACACCCGTGAAGTGAAAACCATTTCAGGTGACTACCTCTTGAAGCTCATCAAGAGAATGCCAAGAGTGTGCAAAGCAGTAATCAAAGCAAAAGGTGGCTACTTTGAAGAACCTAGAATATAAGACGTATTTTCAGTTGTTTCACACTTTTTTGTTAAGTATATAATTCCATATGTGTTAATTCATAGTTTTGATGCCTTCAGTGTGAATCTGCAATTTTTATAGTCATGAAAATACAGAAAACTCTTGGAATGAGAAGGTGTGTCCAAACTTTTGGTCTGTACTGTACATTTCTACAATTTTTATAGGGGGATAGAAATTATATTCTTATGTAAACTCCTATTTAATTTGCATTCACAAAATTGGTTGCTGCATCTGTGGTTTCTTTAACACCTGCAACTGTAAATATGTGTATGTATGAATTCCTCACATCTTGTAGTTTTTTGGAAAATACGTTTTGTTTGCAGAAAGGGATTACTTGAGCATACACTTTAGTGGTAAATTTGAATTTTTGTGCAATTTTTACTTCTCTGCTGCAAAGTTGCATAAAGGTGGTTGTATATATGAAATATTAGGTTGTGTTTTTATATATGGTATGCTGTGCAATCTCAAAAAAATTAGATTTTGGTATGTCATTTTGCTATGTGCAGTATAGTTTTAACATATTAGTGAATAACAGCAAAATATTGCTTATTTTGCTATCAGTGTTTGAGTACAAACTCTTGTAGTTGGTTTGCGGTGTGTATATATAAATTGTGTACACCTTAATCCATTTTAAATGTTTGTGTGTATGTACAATTGAATAGGAGTGTTAGCTGCAAATATGTTTAAAATTTTTGAAAAATGCACTATTTGTGTTTGTCAAAGTTACATGAAGGTGGACATGGTTATTGATAACCCATTGAGACACATGTAATCTTCAGGTTGTCTACTGTCAAAAAAATATATAGGGTTTAGGGGTGCACTTGCTTTTCACGGTGTGTAATACCTACATTTTATAGGATGATACTTTCAACATTTCCAGCTTCAAAGCAGATAGATATAACTTTTTTTTTTTTTTTCCTTCTTCCAGTTCTGGTGACTGTATGAAGGTATGTGCATGCAGGTGTAGGCCTTAGTGATGCAAATGAACTTTGCTCATGTTGAACTCTTCATTTTTAGGAGGTTTGGTGCATGTAACTTTTTGGTTTCCACTTTCAGGAAATATACACTTTGCATTTTTTTTCTACATTACAAATAAAAATATACATTAGGCATCCCTTAAAATACCCAGTCAAAGCCATATCTGTGGAAAAAAAAAAGGAAGTGGTTAAATCCCATCTGTTAGTCTATTTCTTGTAAACCATATTCAACTGCTCACACATTAGTGGTAACAAAGGCATATTTATGTACGTCACTTTTGTAGGCTTGGAAAAACAACTTTGTCTTATGTAAAGGAGGCAGGTTGTGCCCTTGGAGCACTTTTTTTTTTTTTTTTTTGCTGTCCTAATAGGGATGGGTGGTGGGAAGGATCAACCACTGCACAGGGTGGTATAGGCCGGAGATGGTAGGGGTCAGAGGAGCAGAGACATGGCAGCCACCATATTTAAGTACCTGATATCTGCCATACTATTACAGGAGATGTTAGTAAGGGGTTAAAATCCACTTTATAATTTAGAAAATGCAAAATGTAGACAAAATGAAGATATAGGGTATCCCCATGTGCTTATAAGTCTGCGCTAAGCAAAAAATGGTGTTTATTCCATACGGTGAACTCCATAAAATATACAAAGATGTGCAAACTAGTGTTTTGGCCACTTTGATCACTTTTCATTGCTAAGTTTTGGGGAGGCAAAGTCACATATAAAAACTTGCCCCACAGAGCTCTGACATGGCTCCGTTTGCGATAGCATGTAACCCTTTCCTGACATCCACCGTGATAGTACAGGGGATGTCAGGCCTTTAAATATGGTGGCTACTCAGGAGTTGAGCAGCTGCCGAGTCTCTACTGTATTATACTGCACTGAACTTGGGCATTAATCCTGCTAAAGCCTTGGCTAAATATGATGGCATTGCCAGTTTGTGGTGGATTGCTTTCCTCTGGAGTGAGATCTGGGGACGGTGATACCTCTTTGCCAAGTGCTTTGTCTACCTGCGATCACCCTTCTTACCTTCCACTCAACCCCCGTGAGTGCATGGATTCATAGGATAACATGAAACGAGCTTTATAAAGTTTATATATTAACCGTAGTGGGTTGGTACTAGCTGCTAACGTATACAAAATACACGAAGATGGTCAAGCAAATACAGGTAAAAACAAGATATACAGTACAGAAAAAAATAAAATGGGGTTAAAAGAGAAAAAAAATACCAAGACGAGTTTGCAGTCTGGTTCACTGAGGCTTCACCTGGTTAGCCTCAGGGCACTTAAGTCAGGAACACGACATGTGTCCTCACATCTCTCCCTGGTCTGAGAAGATATACCTGTCCTATGCTCCTCCCTGTGTGATGTCACCAGTAGAAGAGGCCCAGCCCTAAATACTAGGACCAGAAAAATATATACAATCATAACTCCTCGCCAGATGACCATAGTATCAGGTGAGGGGTATGATGGGTTTTGTGGCTATTTGTTCCCATCGCGTAGACACCAGGAATGACCTCCCCACAGAGCCCCTTACCCGTTCAGTGTCTGGACCTCTTCCCTGCTCCCAACAGTACAGTGTTTGGACTTGGTGTCCACCCCAGTCTTGCGCTCCCGAGGAATTTATTGGTGACTAGGATGCTCCCTTTACTATATTTACTTTTAAGTTCTGCCGAAGTCATTACGTCTGCTAAAAATGTTCGAATACACATTAATCCGGGATCTCCCCTGCTGAATTAACGAGTTTCACACTTGTATGCAAAGAGGGCTGTGTGTAAGACTGCAGACATAAGTCTGCGAGGGCCAGTGAAACCTCAAAAGGGTGTGATATCAATCAGCCACAAATGGAATCCATATCTAAAATTAATTCTCCTTGGTTCATTCTGTACCACAGGTACCATTTAACCCTTTCCTGACATCCACTGTGATAGTACAGGGGATGTCAGGTCTTTAACCCCTTCACAGAAAATCATGTACATGTACGTGATTGGGTGTGATGGGTTGTATGGAGAGAGCTCAGGAGTTGAGCAGCTGCTATTTCTGCTGAGTCTTTGCTGTATTATACTGCACTGATCGTGGGCATTAATCCTGATAAAGCCTTGCTCAAATATAATGGCATTGCCATTTTGAGGTGGATTGCTTTCCTTTGGAGTGAGATCTGGGGGCGGTGATCCATTACTGTGGCAGTGGGAAATTTCAATGGGCTCCAGGCTAGGTAGCGTGTAATAACATATTAATGCATTTCTCAATACATTGCAATGCATTAACATTGCAGTGTATTGAACTAGTGTTTAGACCCCCTGGAGTTCAAGACCACTGGGGGTTTAAAAATGAACTTATAAAAAAATTTTAAATGTTTAAATCACCCCACTTTCCCTAGATCAGATATAAAAATATAGTGTAAAACACACTGGGTATCCAAATTTCTAAAAATATTTGGCCATAAAATTAACTTTTAAAATGACTTATTTGCCATTTCACACCTCATAAAAACTTTGAATAAAAACTGATCAAAACATGACATTCCCCAAAATGGTATAAATAAAAAGTAAATCTGTCCCTGCAAAAAGATTCCTTATGCAACCCTGTATACAGAAAAATAAGTTACAGGTGTCTGGGGGAAAAAACACGCCAAGAACTATACAGATTTGATGATTGCTCTAATTGTGCCATCCCACAGAATTCAGGTAATGTCGTTTTGGCTGTAAAATCAAAGCCATAAAAACAAAACCCATAGTCATTCAAACAGTTACTCTAATTCTCCCCTATTGGGTAGGGCTGGGCCATTATGACCTAAATTAAAATCTCGATTAACAATTTTAAGACACTCCCCTTTACATGCTTCACCTCCTGTTTATATTGCCACACCATGCCACTGAATTTTGGTTATTCACATAGAACCAATCCAGATAGGATAATATGGAAAATAGAGTAGGTTCACAGATTTAACTGGGCTAACTTTCAATGATTTTTCCTTTAATTGCCCTGCTGTACTGTCAGGTTGTGTGTGTGGGTTTTTTTTTTTTTTTTTTTTTTTTTTTTATTTCCTACAATGTGGGGCCTTAGTCAGTCAGCTTTTTGATTGCAAAAATCAAAGTTCTAACCCTTTAAAAACCAATTCGGAGTATGCAAATATACCTCCAAGTAGTCAGTAGGTGCTTGCTTCAGCTTACTAGTCATGCAGCTGAGGTGGTTATATTGGCACCAAATACCTCCTGCAAGGTTTGGCTGTTTTCCCACATCAGCCGTCTTTTCTCCCTAACTGCAGCTGAAATCTGGTAGCAATGAAATAACGGCACAGACTGCATAACTAGCAAGCAGTCGTGCACTATAGTAGCAACTGAGTGATCAAACCTGGCATGTAATAACTTGCAATTTTCAAAGTTTTTTTTTTTTTCAGATTTATGGCTAAAAACAAAGCATTTGTGCACCAAAATCATACAGCAATCAATTACTTCATTGTCTAATGATAGTCTGCGTTTTTTTTTTTTTTTTTTTTGCACAAATTTTAGCAACAAATCTGCTGGGTGTGAATTTCTCTAGAAAGTGTAAACTGTTTAAATTGCCTGCTATGTATGAACAGACTTAAGTCTAGGTTCACTTCTGTATCGCAGTTATCATAGGAGACATTGCAGATTTTGATGAAGGTCCTCTGTTCAGGACTCTGCTGCTTTTCATCTGTTGGGTTCAGTATAAAAACAGCAGAAACCCTGTAGGCCCAAATTATGGTATTTGTGGTACGCAGGTAGCTACTGTTTTAGCCAAGCACAAGTGTGAACCTAGCCTCACTGGAGAGTAATTTTGTTTTCTCCACAATCCGCCTTACAGATTAGCTCTCCAAAGAATAACTTTCTGCATCAACTTGATCATGCATCATGTAATTTGACTATCATATGAAAGTGGGCATACCCCTCCTTTGGCAACTGCTCCATCTGCTTATACGAGCAATACACAATGGGGTATAGACTGCCAGGAAGGGAATTAATTTCTGTATGCCCCTCTGCCTGAAACAGAGGCTCAGACTTTTTGATGACTTAGGTCCACTACTGTTTCAGATTTGAAGTCTGTACTAGTCATGAACTGGCATAGATGTTAGGTATAACTCGTCCAAGCTTTCTGATGTAAGTTATAGAAAACTTAGTGGGCCAAGATGTCTGTGCCTAACCTTGCGCTCTGTCCACTTTCATCAAAAAAAAAAAAACAAAACCCAGTGAGCAGGACACATAAATAGCTATGTGTCAAAGATGTAACACATTTTCTGGCATCAGGGATAGTAAATTCCAGGTTATGCTCCCTGACTATGCTTAGAGCTTTGCTAGGGAGTACTTCACACTTTTTTTTTTTTTTTTTTTCTCCTACTAAAAGGAAGCAAATTTGACTTTTTGTAATATACTTAAAGGGGTTATCCAGCATAAACTAAAACTTTAAGACTAAGCTAACCCCCCCCTCCCCCCACCTAACTTCTAATCTACTCCCTTTAAAAAATATATATATTTACCCATATGACCACCTCAGGCACACTTTCTGATTTCCTGGTGACATTCCGTTTCACTGTTTCCGGAGACGAAAGGCCACCACTAACCCCCCCCCCCCCCTTCCCCATCATACTCACAAATTCTCGCATCCTCTTCTTCTGTTGGGCGTCGCTTCCTTCACAAGGGATCTGTAGCCAGCGCCTGTGCAATAGAACACCAGCAGAAGCGAAGAGAAGCGGCATTCTATTGCGCATGCGTGGTAAACCTGCTGTTTCTTTGCTTTTGCTGATGTTCTATTGTGCTGGCGCTGGCTACACCAGCTCCCAGGTGCGGGTAGAAGACAGCAGCACCGACGATGGTAATCTCCAGGACTAGAAGACAGGTAAGTATGATGGAGGGGGTTGGGGCACTGAGTTAGCTAGCTAAGGAGGTAGGGCTAGAAGTCTGTGGGCTAGCTAGGGAAATGGGGCAAGGGGGGTTGTGAGGGAGGAATTGAGAGGGAGGATCTGAGTGTATTGCAATGCATCATTGAAGTTGTAGGCTAAGACATCAGGAAGCTACCCATGTAAACAAATGCAGAAGATACCATAGAAAGCCAGAAATCACTCAAAACACTGCTAAAGGTATTTGGGTCCACTTATTAACCCATTGATGGCACTAACAGACCTTTTTTAAAAATAATTTTTTTTGCCTGGAAAACCCCTTTAATCATGGTGTTTACACATTAACAGGTTGGCCAGGATATTTTTTATATATATATATATATATATATATATATATATATATATATATATATTCATATTCGAGCCGGGGAGGTGAAAAAAAACCCATCCCAGGTGCCACCCAGCACAGTCTTGTCCTGCTGCTCTGTTTTCTTGCAGCGGCAGTCCTCACTGGCTCTGATGTAGAGCGTCCCTTTCCTTAGGCTACTGATTGGCCTTAGCGGTCACTTGTGACAGGGGACTTCTGGGAGAAAACACTGGAAAAGCAGGGCTGGAGCACTGGTGACAGGTGAATATGGCTTGTTTTTTTTTTCAGCTGGCCTAATTTAAAGGGGAAGGGGAAAAAAGTTTATCCTGGACAACCCCTTTTAACCTTTCAGTTTAGTTTGCAGCTAGGCTATAGAAACTCAAGTCCTTACTTTTTATAATTTTCTGTCTAATTAGACAGATTTTTGACTTCTCAAACTTCATTTTCTGCAGGTGTGTTTGACATATCAAGACAACATGACTCATGATTTCAAGCCTGGAGACTTAATCTTTGCCAAGATGAAGGGGTATCCTCATTGGCCTGCCAGGGTGAGTTGGATACAACTATATTCCACTTTATCAAATTTAGAATGTTTATATTTCCACTGTGATTTGTCATAAACTGCAAAACACAACAGACATCACTAACCACCAACAGACCCCATGGAGATATTGGGAAAGGGAAAGCTTGATACCACAAAGGAAAGGTTTAGTGTTGGAGGCAATATTTTGAAATGGAATGTGAAGGATTTGAGTCCAAAGCAAATTCTAGGTCAGGGATCAGCAGCCTTCGACACAACAGCTCTCCCCAAGCTCATTTCTCTGTATGAGTTCTGAGAGTAGCTGAGACTTTGTCCAAGTTGGGAAGTGTTGTTTTACAGCAGTTGGAGTGCTGAAGGTGGTTGATCCCTCTGCTAGATATTTAATGGGATGTTGTGCCCATAGAGGTATCATCCCTATTGGCCATAGAGTAGATGAGACAATGTCTTTGCAAAGTATAGCAGCTCATTTTTGCTTTGTTTTGATTGTACTTCTGGTGATATAACTTGCAGTTGTAGACCTAAGAAGGGGTCAACCAGATAACATAATGTACTGCTAAATGACTGGTACTGTTTAATGGACAGGTGCTGCTTTTTGGACTGGTGCTGCCAAGTGCCTACTGTTAGCTCCTTTCTAAGCAATAAATCTGCCACCTATTAAATGGTGCCAGCCATTTCGTAGTGTCTAACATATAGCTCAGGTCACTATTATCAAATAGTATCTGTGTAAAGCTACTCTCTTAAAAGGGATCGGTGTCTGACTCTTGGTCATGTGACTTGGCTCTATTCCTCCTGCATGTACATGGCCTAGAGTGGGGACAGTTACATAATCAAGAGGGCAGACAGCAGAACAAGATTTCTGGCTCCCCTGCGCTCTGCAAACATAAAAAGGTGATGAAGAGGGGAGCATGTATATTAAGTAGCCTTACCCATTGTAGCAAAAGCCCAGAGAGTTATTTCCCCACAACCCCTGTTACTGGATTAGAACAGACTCCTTACAAAACTCCCAGATTGATGGGCACAAACAGTAATATGCAGTTGTGCTAAAAAGTTTACATACTCTGTTTCTCTGTTAAATCATAATGACAACCAAAAACCTCAAAATGACCCTGTTCAAAAGTTCACATACCCCAGTCCTTAATACCGTGTATTGCCCCCTCTAACATCAATGACAGCTTGAAGTCTTTTGTGGTAGTTGTGGATGAGGCTCTTTATTTTCTCAGATGGTAAAACTGCCCATTCTTCTTGGCAAAAAGTCTCCAGTTCCTGTAAATTCCTGGGCTGTCTTGCATGTACTGTGCGCTTGAGATCTCCCCAGAGTGGCTCAATGATATTGAGGTCAGGAGACTGAGATGGCCACTCCAGAACCTTCACTTTCTTCTGCTGTAGCCAATGACCGGTCGACTTGGCCTTGTGTTTTGGATCGTTGTCATGTTGGAACGTCCAAGTACGTCCCATGCGCAGCTTCCTGGCTGATGAGTGCAAATTTGCCTCCAGTATTTGCTGATAACATGCTGCATTCATCTTTCCTTCAACTTTGACCAAGTTTCCTGTGACTTTGAAGCTCACACATCCCCACACCATCAGTGATCCACCTCCGTGCTTTACAGTAGGAATGGAGTTCCTTTCATCATAGGCCTTGTTGACATCTCTCCATATGTAATGTTTATGGTTGTGGCCAAAAAGTTTGATTCTTGTCTCATCACTCCAAATTACCTTGTTCCAGAAGTTTTGAGGCTTGTCTCTGTGCTGTCTGGCATATTGAAGAAGAGATTCTTTGCGGCATTTGCGCAGTAATGGCTTTCTTCTGGCAACTTGACCACGCAGCCCATTTTTCTTCAAGTGCCTCCTTTATTGTGCATCTTGAAACAGCCACACCAATAGTTTTCAGAGAGTCCTGTATCTTAGCTGATGTGTGGGTTTTTCTTTGCATCCCAAACAATTTTCCGGGCAGTTGTGACCGAAATTTTGGTTGGACTACCTAACCGTGGGTTGGTTTCTGTGCATGTGATCAGGCCAAAATCACCATGGTATGTGAACTTTAGAACAGGGTCATTTTGATGTTTTTGGTTCTTTATGATTTAAAAAGAGAAAACATAGAAGTTTAACAAATGGCTTCAATTAACCATGAGTGGAGAAAAAGTTTGTGTTGTCATTCATATTCTCTGAAAAAATGCCAAAAAACCTTCTGGGGTATGTAAACTTTTTAGCACAACTGTACATGTTCTGTGGGTTATCAGTATAATGCCTTGCAAAAGAATTCATGCCCCTTGAACGTTTTCATTTTGTCACCTTACAACCACAAACTTAAATGTATTTTAATGAGTTTAATGGACTTTGTGATGAACCAACACAAAGTAGCAGATAGTTGTGAAGTAGAACAAAAATGATACATGAGTTTCAAAATTTTAATTATCTGAAAAGTGTGATGTGCAAAAGTATTCAGCACCCCATATCAATACTTTGTAGAGCCACCTTTCACTGCAATTACAGCTGCAGGTTTGCGCATCGAGACTGCAAAGAATGGGCAAAAATTTCAAAATGGCTCAAGCTCTGCCAGATTGGATGGACAGCGTCTGTGAACAGCAATTTTCACATCTTGCCACACATGCTCAATGGGATTTAGGTCTGGACTTTGACTGGGCCATTCTAATACATGAATATTCTTTGATCTAAACCATTCCACTGTAGCTCTGGCTGTATGTTTAGGGTCATTGTCTTTTTGGAAGGTGACTCTCCTTCCCAGTCTCAGGTCTTTTTGCAGCCTCCAACAGGTTTTCTTCCAGGATTGACATCAACTCTGACCAGCTTCCTTATCCCTGCTGTAGAAAAGCATCCCCACAATACTTTTCCATGTTTGGATGATGAACAGTGCTCCTTGGGATGCTCAAAGCTTGTGATATGTTTTTATAACCTAACCCTGCTTTAAACGTCTCCACAACTTTATTTCTGACCTGTCTGGTTAGTTCCTTGGTCTTTATGATGCTGTTTGTTCACTAATGTTCTCTAACAAACTACTGAGGCCTTCACAGAACAGATGCATTTATACTGAGACTAAATTACACACAGCTGGACTCTATTAACTAAGTGACTTCTGAAGGCAATTGATTGTGCTGGATTTTATTTAGGGGTATCAGAGTACAGAGGGCTGAATACTTTTGCACGCCACACTCTTCAGATTTTTGATTTGCTTAAAATTTTGAAAACCTATATCCTTTTCGTACCACTTCACAATTATGTGCTACTTTGTGGTGTTCTAGAACTCCAAATCTAAATAAAATACACTTCACACTGCCACCTTACAACAACAAACTTAAAAGTTCAAAGTACTTTTGCAAGCCACTGTGTATATATTGATGATCCACAGATTTTGTATGTTACTTTATAGAACCACACTCCTTTTAAACTATGCAGCGTGCACTGTTCAATGAGCTGGAACCTGGGGGAGTTTTATGCACAAATGTAGCAAAGGTTATCATGACTCCTAATCAGTTAAAACACTGGCACAGAGTGTTGGAGGATCTTTCCCTAACTCCAACCCAAGCTTTTTGCATTCTTTAATAGGTGCTGCGCCACTGATCCTGGCACAGTTGCAATTTTTTTTTTCTCCAGCACTCACCATTCCTGAGGAATCAGTGCAGTTAATTTTGGTCTTCTTATTTAGGCTCTGTACTGTCAGGAGGGCAGTGTCAGACAGAATTGGGCCAGAGGGAATGATGATCTCTGACACTGAGCTCCAATCAGAGGCAGACCATTACACCCCTTTCCAACTCCTGTCTGACACTGCCCATCTAACAGTAAAGAGTTTAAAAGCCATATAAGGCACTAAAACTAATAGCAATAATTAATTGCTTTGGAATGCTACAGAAAATTCCAATGATGTTGGAATCAGTGGAGCAGCACCTTTCCTATACCAAGAACTGGCGTTAGTGGAGGTGGTGAGACGTTCTCCAACACAACTTTCAATGAGTCTTCAATGCCTGTTGTTCTAAGAGGATATCATGGTACAGATAACTCACACTGCAGAAAGTAAAGTTAAAGGGCAGCATGGTGGCTCAGTGGTTAGCCTGGGTTCAAATCCGACCAAGGCCAATATCTGTATGGAGATTATATGTTCTTCCTGTTTGCTCTGGTTTCCTCCCACATGCTTAAAATATACTAATTGATAAATGGCTCCCTATGCAAATAACTAACCCTTGCGGCATCCACGAACTCCCCTAATCAACAATGCACCGTGCTTTGAGTCTGTGAGAAAGGTGCATTAAAACTGTCATTGTCAACGTAAACAGTGCTACATCTATGTTTCCAGGACAGAACCCCCCCCCCCCAAAAAAAAAAAAAAAAAAAAAAGACAGCATCACTGGGATTTGCCCTTTTGACCTCTGAGAATGACAGGAAGATAGAGAGGTTAAAGTTCCCCAGCCCACCTTCCCTATCCAGTTTTCTTCCTGTCTGAGGCAGGAGATAGAGGATCTCTGCCAGGGAGGTGGATCGGGGGTCTTTGGCTTGCCCTCTTTCCCAAATCCCTGGTCCATGACCAACACCCCTCAGGGTAGGGGTCCCCTGTCCAGGGGCAGTTGCGCTGGGTTCCTCTGCTCCCTGGGCTTCCACATGTGCGGCAGCCGCTCCCTCTCTGGGGTTCTCGTCCTCCTGCCAGTGTTCCCCACTCTGCTCCACACACTGTCAGTGACTGACATCATCACGCGACTGGATTTGTTGCGGTGGCCATCTTGGAGGTGGCACACATCAGTTCAGCGGAGCGCAGAGGGTGCAGTGTCTGCCAGATGAAGCAGTGCACCAGAGGTACCTCCTGCAGCTTACATGCCCAGAAGACTATAAAAGGTGAGTAGGACGCCACAGCAATGTGGCCTTTGTGAACTGTGTATTACAACTATTTAATGGTTGTGATGGAGCAGAGAAAGGAGGGAACCCAAAAAACCTCGCCCTTAGGCTGACTTGGCCCAGGGGTGTGTAAGTACATCTATGCAGAGGGCTTGGCACTTTATAATGGGTTGTATTGTGTACTTCGCTTAGATTTTTCTTTTTTTAGGATAAGATCTAAGTTTCCCCTTGATACATCCATATGCGATGTATACCATAGATCTCAAGGACGCATATTATCATGTGCCGATTCATCTATCTTACCAGAAGTTATAAGGTTTGTAGTTCAAATAGTGATGGGTCCTTCCTCCTATCAGTTCTACTGCCTGCCCTTTGGGATATCATCTGCTCCAAGGGTATTTACAAAAATAGTGGTGGAAATTATGGTCTTCTTAAGATCTCAAAACATCTTGATTGTTCCTTATCTCGACAACTTCCTCCTGATCAACTCCAGGGAGGAGCTGATCCAACAGAGGGATTCTGTCCTATCTCTGCTTCAATCTCTGGGGTGGATCATAAATTTGGAGAAATCGCACTTGTTACCCTCGGTTCAAGTAACCTTTTTAGGCATTCTGTTAAATTCTACTCTTCAGAAATCCATTCTTCCCAAAGGAAAACAGGAGAACATTCTCCAGGAAGTAGATTTTTTTTTTTTCTAGGAAGGAGGGCTGTTCAATAAGGGTCAGGATGAGTCTTGGGTCTCATGACCTCTTGTATTCAAGCAGTTCCTTTGGTCCAATTTCACTCAAGACCTTTACAAAAACTTATGCTATGAAATTGGAATGGCAATCAGAATTTTGGAGAGCAGGATTCAGCTTTCCCAGCAAGTAAAAACTTCCCTTCTATGGTGACTCTATCCAGCAGACCTGGGCAAAGGAGTGCCTTGGTACCTAGGTCCTTAGACTGTCATAGTCAGACGCCAGTGAAATAGGCTGGGTGGGGAGCATCTGTAAAGGGCTCTTATCTTCAAGGTCTATGGCCTGCTCACATTTGGAGCCACTCCTTGAATTACAGGGAGTTTAGGGCTGTCTGGGAGACTCTGAAAAGTCAGGCAATCTTCTATGCTGGTCACACCTGAAGGTGAGGTCAGACAACGTCACGGTGGCCTCCTTTCTTCATCACCAAGGAGGAACCAAACACTCTTCCCCTTCAGGCCTTAGCCACAGAAATCTTCACTTGGGCAGAATTGCACATTCCCTACATTAAGGCAGTGCACATAAAGGGCTTGGAGAACCTATCTGCAGACTTCCTTAATCACGAGGTTAGATCTGAGGTTTTGGTCCCTAAATCAAGACTTTTTTACCCAACTAATGCTCAAGTGGGGGGATCCCAGAGGTAGCCTCTTTGCTTTTTCAGAGTATGGTACTCTTCCTCCCTTTTTTTTTTTTTTTTTTTTTTTTTTTGTCCTATCAAAAAAGAGGGACAAGAGGCAGCAATCTATGCACTCAAGATTGGGAAATGGAGCTGGCGTATGCCTTCCCTCGTTTCCTCTGATGCCCTTGGTTTTAAAGAAGCTATTAGAGGACAAGATTGATCCTGGTGAACCCATCTTTGCCCAATAGAAGTTGGTTTCCCATCCTAAAACTGGCCCTGGAGGGACACAGTTCCTCTTCCCTTGACGCTGGACCTGTTATCTCAGGGGCCGCTTCTACATTCAGATCTAGAGATTTTGAAACTAACAGCCTGGATCCTGAGGGCCATCCTGAAGAGGAGAAGGTTATCAGATGAAGGTATTTCCACTCTCAAACAGTCATAAAATAACTATAAAAGATCTGGAAGAAGTTCTCCTCCTGGCAGCTTCCAAATATCCTGGATCCATTCCATCCAAATGTAGCAGAAGTCCTTGGTTTCTTGCAGGCAGGATTTAATAATGACCTATATTCCATACCCTAAAAGTACAAATCTCTGCATTGAGTCACTTCTATGATTCTAGCCTAGCAGAACCTACAGTGGGGGAAAAAAAGTATTTAGTGAGCCACCAATTGTGCTAGTTCTCTTGCTTGAAAAGATGAGGCCTGTAATTGACATCATAGGTAGACTTCAACTATGAGACAAAATGAGAAAACCTATCTAGAAAATCACTGTCTGATCTATTTTTTTTTTTTTTTAAGAATTTATTTGCAAATTATGATGGAAAATAAGTATTTCGTCACATACAAACAAGATTTTTGGCTCTCACAGGCCTGTAACTTCTTCTTTAAAAGAGGCTCCTCTGTTCTCCACTATTACCTGTAGTAATGGCACCTGAGGTTGTGGACAGGTGTCTTTTATACTGATAACAATTTAACACAGTCACACTCCAAACTCCACTGTGGTGAAGACCAAAGAGCTGTGGAAGGACACCAGAAACAAAATTGTAGACCTGCACCAGGCTGGGAAGACTGAATCTGCAATAGGCAAGCAGCTTGGTGTGAAGAAATCAACTGTGGGAGCAATAATTAGAAAATGGAAGACATACAAGACCACTGATAATCTCCCTCGATCAGGGGCTCCACACAAGATCTCACCCCGTGGGGTCAAAATGATCACAAGAACGGTGAGCAAAAATCCAAGAACCACACGGAGGGACCTAGTGAATGACCTGCAGAAAGCTGGGACTAACGTAACAAAGGCTACCGTCAGTAACACACTACGCCACCAGGGACTCAGATCCTGCAGTGCCAAACGTGTCCCCCTGCTTAAGCCAGTACATATCCGGGCCAGTCTGAAGTTTGCAAGAGAGCATTTGGATGTTCCAGAAGAATATTGGGAGAATGTCATATGGTCAGATGAAACCAAAGTAGAACTGTTTGGTAGAAACACAACTCGTCGTGTTTGGAGGAGAGTGAATGCTGAGTTGCATCCAAAGAACACCATACCTACTGTGAAGCATGGTGGTGGCAACATCATGCTTTGGGGCTGTTTCTCTGCAAAGGGACCAGGACGACTGATCCGTGTACATGAAAGAATGAATGGGGCCATGTATCATGAGATTTTGAGTGCAAACCTCCTTCCATCAACAAGGGCATTGAAGATGAAACGTGGCTGGGTGTTTCAGCATGACAATGATGCCAAGCACACCGCCAGGGCAATGGAGTGGCTTCATAAGAAGCATTTCAAGGTCCTGGAGTGGCCTAGCCAGTCTCCAGATCTCAACCCCATAGAAAACCTTTGGATGGAGTTGAAAGTCTGTGTTGCCCAGCGACAGCCCCAAAACATCACTGCTCTAGAGGAGATCTGCATGGAGGAATGGGCCAACATACCAGCAACAGTGTGTGTCAACCTTGTGAAGACTTACAGAAAACGTTTGACTTCTGTCACTGCCAACAAAGGCTATATAACACCGTATTGAGATGAACTTTTGTTATTGACCAAATACTACTTTTCCACCATAATTTGCAAATAAATTCTTAAAAAAAATCAATGTGGTTTTTTTTTTTTTTTTTCCAGATTTTTTTTTCTCCTTTTGTCTTAGTTGAGGTCTACCTATGATGTCAATTACAGGCGCTCTCATCTTGCACAATTGGTGGCTGACCTAAATACTTTTTTTTTTTTTTTTCCCCAGTGTATGTTCTGTGAGGGGAGTAGTTTCCAAAATGGGGTCACTTCTGGGGGGTTTCCATTGTATTGGTATTCTAGTTGCTCTGCAAATCTGACATGGCACCCAAAAACTATTCCAGCAAAATGTGCCTTCCAAAAGCCAAATGGCGCTCTTTCCATTCCAAGCCCCACCATGTACCCATACAGCAGATTATGACCACATATGGGGTATTGCCGTGTTCAGGAGGAATTGTTTAACTAACTGTGGGGTGTTTGGTTTTTTTCTCCTTTTAACCCCTTTGTGAAAATTAGAACTTTGGGGATAAAGTGACATTTTAGCAATTTTTCATTTATACATCCCAATGTTAATCTGTGAAAAGGCTGTGGGATCAAAATGCTCACTGAACCCCCTTGATTCTGTGAGGGGTGTAGTTTCCAAAATGGGTCACTTTTTGGTAGTGCCACCGGAACCACCTGAAGATTAACGCAGGGAAGACCAAGGAGATGGTGGTGGACTTCCGCAAAGGCAGAAGCCCTCCTAAACCAGTGGACATCCTGGGGACGGGCATCGAGATTGTGAACACCTATAAGTACCTGGGTTTGCTCCTTAATAATAAGCTGGACTGGGCAGATCATATGGAGGCCCTGTACAGGAAGGGCCACAGCAGGCTCTACCTGCTTAGGAAACTGAGAGCCTTTGGAATCCAGGGGGCACTTCTTAGAACTTTCTTCAACTCGGTAGTGGCATCAGCCATCTTCTTTGGAGTGGCCTGCTGGGGGAGCAGTATATCAACCAGGGACAGAAATAAACTTGACCCAGTGCAGGTGGTGGGTGACAGAAGGATACTGTCCGTGGTGAGCTCCATGCAGAAGAAAAAGTCCCATCCCATGCATGAGACTGTGATCGCGCTGAGCAGTACTGTCAGTGACCGACTGCTCCACCCTAGGTGTGAGAAGGAGCACTATCTGAAGTCTTTCCTCCCCACCGCGGTTAGGCTGTACAACCAACACCGACCTAAGCAGAGATCATTACACACAGAGAACTGAAATATCTCTCTGCCTGTTAAATTCCCCCCCCCCCTCCTCCTCTGCTACGTCCTATCTGTCTGTCTACTATGAATGTAATGCCTCTCACCTTGGAACATTCCTGTACATGTTGTATTTGTATTTGTATCTGCTTATCTTTGCTGCTGTAACACACTGAATTTCCCCATTGTGGGACTATTAAAGGACTATTATTATTATTATTATATTATTGTATTGGTACTTTAGGGGCTCTGCAAATGAGACATGGCACACGAAAACTATTCCAGCAAAATCTGCTTTTCAAACGTCCAGTGTCACTCCTTCCTTGTCATGTGCCCAAACATCAGTTTATACCTACATGTGGGGTATTTCTGTGTTCGGGAGAAATTGCATAACAAACTGAGATGCACTTTCTCCTTTAACCCTTTGTGAATGAATGTTAATTTTATTGTTAAATGTATTGAAGAAAAATGAAATGTTTAAGCAGTTCAAGGAAATTTAAAAAAGGTGAAATTTTAAAAGGTTAACAAACTTCCCAAATGCTGTTATGAATTATTTGAGATGCAGTTTTGAAAATGGGGTGATTCGTGGAGGTTTCTAATATAAGCCTTTATAATCCCCCTTCCGAACTGAAGTGGTCCCTAAAAATTAGTTTGGGAGACTTTCTTGTAAATCTGGAAAATCGCTGTTACACTTGTAAGATTTCTAATGTCCAAAATACATTAAAGAACGATTAAAAGATGATGGCAATATAAAGCAGATATGGTAGATATTTAATAATGTATTTGATATGACTGTTTAAAAAGCAGATCATTTTACGCTTTGAAAATTGCAATTTTTTTTTTCCAAATCTTGGGGTGTTTTTTTTTTATATTCAAAAATATTGATTAGAATTTACCACGAACATGAATGTATACGTGTCATGAAGCAAAATCTCAATAACTTGTGTAAGTTAGTCTCAAAGTTATTGCCATATAAAGTGACACGTCAGTTTTGAAAAATGAGGCCTGGTCCTTTAACACACTTTTGGGCTGTCCTTAAGGGGTTAAAAAATTTTACTTTCCTAGGGTCATGGAATTCTGACACCTAGAACTTTTTACTGTTTAGTTCATGGAGATATGTAAGGGCTCTCTTTATTTGGGGTAAGTTGTAGTTTTTTTTTTTTTTGGTATGTATAGTCACATCCTTATGCAATTCCACCCTCAAGGATTCCACATTCTCACAATATTCACCCACATTTGCCTTTTACTTTCATGCCAATTTATTTGATGTATCACACACTTCACCTCCTTTCTTTTTAGCCCTGTCTTTGCAAAAGAGTGTAAAACCTGGAATGTTTACAGTCCAGTCATGTGAGGAATCTAGCCACACCAACTATCAATGTTTTTTTACTCCGGACCAGGGCCTCAAGCTACCCAGTTTGCTGACTAAGCTTCAGACACTTGTGAGCACTCACTTTAAATTTCCATCCAAGTTCACACACCATCATTACCAGAAATGTGCGGTTTTTAAGTTTTATGGCTAGATTTGTCTAGACTGTTAGGTAGATCCATTTATGACAACCAGTCAATTATTCTACCCCACACCACCACAATCCACTTCTCCACCCACCACAGTAGCCTCTGACCTATCTACCCCTATATATGCTTGTTCCCTCCCATGTCCCTAGTTTAAATGCTAGAATTCTCTCCCCCAGTACAGCAGACCCCCTTCCATTCAGGTGCAAGTTATTTGTGGAAAACAGCTTGTACCCTAGTAAAAAGTTAGCCCAGTGCTCTAGGAACCCAAACCCTTCTTTCCTGCACCAAGACTTGGGCCATGCATTTAACTCCCTAAGCTCCCGCTGCCTTTCCTGTGTAATGCATGGCAAAGGCAGTATTCCAGAGAATACAACCTTGGAGGTCCTTCTCTTCATTCTGGAGCCCGGTTCTCTAAAAATTTAAGGAACCTCCACCTACCATCTATAGTCACTGATACCCACATGGACCACAACAGTTAAGTCCTGCCCAGCCCCACCCAACAATTTGTCTACCCGTTCCATCACATGCCAAACTCTGGCATAACAAACCATTCAGGTGAGGTGGTCCTGGTGACAAATTATTCTTTGTTACAGGGGAATCTATAATCAGGAAGACAAACGGTCTTGCCCTACCTACACTACTGCCCCCCTCCACTACTAGATGGACTGTCCTCCCAGCTGTTGGGGACGGCAGTATCTGCTAGAGCTGCCATTTCTGACGCTGATATCCTCTCATCACCCAACTTGGGAACTTTTTTTTTTTTTTTTTTTTTTTTTTTTTGTTTGAACAGAAACAGTAGTGGCCTTTTTCTTGGATCCCCTTCCACCCCTTCTCTCTGTATTAACCCAGCTCCTTGCCTGGTCTTCCTGATGTCCCTCCAGCTCTCCAACCACCATATCTAACCCACTGACTGCTTGCTCCGTGAGTAGCAATCTCCACTGAAGTCGCCCTTGGTGTTGCATTCTGCACTTTCAGATGGGCAACATGCTGACTTCTGCCACGGTGATATTCACCCTGGAACTCTTGCTCCAGTAGTGCAATACAATAGACAGTAAAGTAAATGGTCACAGGTATGTTCACTCCTGCTTACAAACTCTGCTCTTTAATTCTGAGCTCAGCCACTTAAAGTGGATTCTATTTTCTTTAAAAAAAAAAAAAAAAAAAAAAAGTAAAAGTTCAATCCTTTCGCTGCCAGGGGTTTCTAGATATTTTGCACCTCTTGGAGCCAGGGCAATTTTCAGTTTTGAGATGGACAAGTAAAACCTAAACTGCAGTGTTAAAAAATACCAACCCCCCCCCCCCCCCATACCTATATTTTCTGAAAATGGACAACTGCACCATTGTCAAAATGCCACTTTGTACTGTATATGAGCAAGCACCTTTATGCAATTTTGAATCAAAGTAAACTTAGATTAGTAGCTAAAAGTGGAAATCAAACTATTGTGCACTAAACCTCCTAAAAATAAGAGTTCAACATTCATATCACAAAGGCCCCTTGCAGACAACTGTGGTTGAGACTCTTGTGCTGTCCGTGTTTTTTGCGGATAGCACACTGACCCATTCATTTCTGTGCACACGACCATGTTTTTCACTGATCAGTGGAACTGATCCCCATACGGAGAGCCAACGCTGATGTGAAGCCAGACTAGGGGCAGCAGCACACGACCATGTTTCACCTGTGAATCACGCTCTGTGTTAGCCAGATTTACCAGCTTGAACTTTCAATTACAGTACAGGACAGTATGTTGCTGGGAGGCAAGGACTCCTAGCATCATAGATAAATAGGATGCTAGGAATTCCAATCCCAGCACAAAGTTCAAGCTGGTAAATCTGGCTAACACACGGACCAAGTTTCATGGGTGAAACAGGGTCGTGTGCTGCTGCCCTAAGGCCTACACCTGCATTCACATATCTTCATAAAATCACCAGAACTGGAAGGAATACAAATCTGCTTTGAGGCTTGAAATGTTAAAGTATCATCATATAAAATGTAGGGAATACACACTGTGAAATGTAAGGTGCACCCCTAAGCCCGATGTATTTAAGAGTAGACAACCCCTCTGGACCATCTTATCTACCTCCTTAATCTCCCCCTGAGGCATTTGGGTAAGAAGATATCTAAGTTATTCCTTTCCTCTGCACAGCGGCCAAGACGCTTATCGCCCTTCACTGGAGGGGGGGCTACCTATGAGTTGATAGCATGCATGAAGGATGTCCGCAGCTTGGAGTATCTGACCGCCTCCCTTAATCACAAGGTGAAGGCCTTCAAGGCAATCTGGTCCCACTGGGATACTTATTGTATCACACAAGGTTTCTAAAATCTACCCCATATCCTTTTCCCCTACATGTTCACCCATGTCCTTGTCTTGTGTTTCTATGTTCTGATATCTTTCCTATACTACACTGTTATTCTTTGTTGACTTTGGCCATATGTCATGGCATATTTTTACATTGTTTAAAAATCTTATAATAAAAATTAGCTTAAAAAAAGTAGACAACCCTGAAGATGCCATGTCCACCTTCATGTAACTTTGTGACAAACCCAAATTGAAAAAAGCATTAAAACGTATATTTGCACCTAAAACTCCTATTCAATCGTACAGTCACACAACATATAAAATAGATCAGGTTTAGGCAACCTTCGGCACTCCAGCTGTTGTAAAACTACAACTCCCAGCATGCATACTTGCTCTGCCGTTCTTGAAACTCCCATAGAAGTGAATGGAGCAAGTTGGGAGTTGTAGTTTCACAGCAGCTGGAGTGCCGAAGGTTGCTGATCCCTGAAATAGATCAAGGTGTATACAATTTATCTCAAAATATAATTTGCAAACGTCAATTACAACCAGAGCTCATACTCTCAAACACTGATACAGAAGACCATCAATATTTTGCTGCTGTTCACTGTTAAAAATCTATATTGCACATAGCATACCAGAATCAAACTTTTGATTGCACAGCATACTGTATATAAAAACACAACTTAATAATCCATATACACAACCACTTTTGTGTAACTTTGCATCAATCAGAGATAACATGCAAAAATTGCACTAAAGTGCATGCTCAAGCAATCACTTTCTGCAAACAATGTGTTTTCCAAAAAAAGTGAAAATTCATACATGCCGTAAATTTTTTTTTTTTTTTTTTTTTTTGCAGTTGTTAAATGGCAAAATCGCAGGAAATGTGCCAACCACATACATAAGAATATAATTTTCTATTCCCCTGTAATGACTAACTCTGAATAATAATCTCTATACCTAACATGACTACGACTGGTTTTAGCATAACATGGACGCTTTATTGCTAAAATATTATGGATGCAAACTCTGAAGTTCATAATTACTGGCTTGAGTCATAATTCTAGATCTGACTTCCTACTGGAAGTTCAGGTGTTTTTAGTTTGTACTGTGGGTATATAAAAAAAAAACCAAAAAAAAAAAAACCCTGCTGTTATACCAAAATCTGGGATTTTATATGGCAACATCAACAAACGGGTGAAAATGTTACCTGATGGAACTTTTCCGACAGAAGTGCCTTATTCGTTCAACTTTAGTGGTGATTGTAATATTGCTATTATGTAATTAGAGAGGCGGTCAGAGTATTTAACTCTATAAAGATCAGGTATGGACAAGGTCAAATGTAAACTTTATTGATGTCTTTATCTGTTGTGTAAGTGGTGCAACTCTTTTAGCACTGATCTAGATGATGGTAAATGTCTGGGTCCCAGCACCAATAACTTCCTGGTTATGTTCAGAGGGGTTTTGCAGAAGAATACCCCTATGATTAGGCTGAGGGGTATTACATTATCCCTCTTTGTGACAATCAGAGCAAAACTACGCAATTACACTCTGATTGATAGGAAAGGGGATAACTTGGACAGATGTCCCTGCTACCTCCTGGAATCGCATACAGATTATGCAGCCAATGATTTATGACTTGGATTCAGAGATTTTTTTTCTGTTTAAAAATGTCAGGATTTGAGATCTGCATTGGGATCTCAATGCCAAATAGTATATGGATCCAAGATTATCTTCATAGCCCTAACCGGTCCTTAGAAATAGGCATTAGTAGTAAGGACTTAAATACTTTCTCTGCTACGAAAGTGCCACCTTGGTCGGACTTATAATTACATTCATGGCAGGGAAAGGGTTAATAGGGACAATCTCTTCCCTCTGCCCTCCATCTATTGGTAGCTATCACTTTTTGCTGTGGGTTAGCCCCTTGCTTTAAACTTAAGGGCCATCTTCTCCATAACCATAGGCTCTTTATCTGCCTGACTTACTATTTTAATTCTTAAGAACTGGCTCAAGGGCAAAGAATTGACTATTGCCCTGGGAAGTCCACTCGAATCTCAACTGATTCTGATCTGTTGACTTAGAATACAAATCAGTTGTCGTCGTCCAGTCCATTTCAACAGAGATCAGCATTTCAAGAAATTGTATGGTTTTTGAACTGTCCATAGTTATCTTGACATTATCGCCAAAGTGTGTTTTGTTTTTTTGTTTTTTTTTTTATAAATGAAATGCTATCCATTCATCACCACCCTGCCAAATGAGGAAGGTATCAATCTGGAGTGTCCCTAATGTATGAAGAGCCTGATGTATAGCGAATCCTCTTAAGGCCTTGTCTAAAAAAAAAAAAAAAAAAAAAAAAAGCAATATTAGTATAGAACCTATCCCAGATGCAGTTGGCTTGCCTGGGAGTGACTATAAATTCTTATGAATTTTGGGAAGAGTGTGTATGATGATTAAGGTAAATCAGTGACCAAAAAATTTGAAATCATGATCAATTAATCTCCCTTGTAATGCAGTCTAAAATAGATTTAATCTGGCGTTGTATATTGAATTTCTGATCATAAGATATTTGGGCATTTACTTCCCTGTCACTAAGCTGATGCTCAATTTCCATCAAATATGACAGTGTTCATGATGTAAGTGCAATCTGCTCTATGTATCACTGTATTGAAGTCCAGATTCATATAAAATTTTAGCTAGCTCAAAGTGACAAGGTGCAGGTATGTGACCAATATGGATGCTAGTCTTTAATGGTGGATAGTGAGATTTTTATACGTAGTAGGTGTGGTTATACATTGCAGTGACAAATAGGTGCGATTAGTATAATTAACATAACCTCATTGGGTATAAAGCTGTCACATACATTTTAACACAACTAGTGGATAAGGCACGAAAAAGTTTCATCCCATAGATAAGTTTACAATAAAGGAGGGGATAAGCTCTGGGCAGCACCCGAGACAGGAATGTCAGATGGACATAAGCACAAGCTGCAACCCTCACAATGACTACCATACCACCCTTGTCAGCAGGCTTAATGGTGGTTTTGCCGTCATGGGCCAGTTTACACAAGTGTTTTGCCAAATGAAAAAAGATTCTTTGGATTCCGTATAATAGAATAAAACATTGGACTATCCCCAATAGCTTAACATTTTAATTAAGAAGAGTATAAAAAGATATCAAAAAGGTCTTACAACAAGGAAAAGTATAAAAGATATTAGAATATAATTAAATCAACACTTACAATAAAGCAGGGTATAATCAAATATCAAAGTCAATCAAACTGTGATATAATCAAAACTTACAACACTGCCAAGCTTCATTGATGAATTCCGATAAGGGTATCTGCAGGAAGTATCACTCAGCCATGTGACAGGTCTCATCAAGCAGAACCAGGCGTCCCCAATCACTGCTGTCAAGATTGCAACCCTAATGCTGAGGGATGTTTCCCATCTTATACCCTTTGTGTGCGTCATAAAGTGGGCGGTTACAGAAGTGATACACCTCTGTAAGGCCTTACTCGTCTCCAAGCTCATATTCATGTGGAAGGGGCCAGTTTTCACTTGAATATGTCTCGTGACATATACGCTTCAAACAGAGTTGCCCCTTTGATCTAATTAGTATGGACATGTAGATATCACCTTAAACAGTCTTTTGATCTAATTTGTATGGGTATGTAAATATCACTTCAAACAGTGTCTTTGATCTAATTAGTATGGACATGTAAATCTCATAACATGTCAACTTGATAGTGTGTAGACATTACTTTATACCAGGTTGAAATTAAGGTTACTATGAACTGGCTATTATAAACATCTTGTCATGAGCAGCCATTTTATCAAGGGCAGCTATTTTGCATTACAACAAGGCAATAACTTTTTGCTTGGGCATATTTGGATGTTTCAAATCTGTTTACAACTATCATGTCATACATCTTTTTGGTCAGAGATCTGTGGCTTTAATACCCACACATGCATGCAGGGTGCTCCTACTTTCTGTTGCCTAATTTTGCTAGTTACTACGCACCTGAATACTGAAGTGGAGATCAAGGGAAAGCAGAAGGATCACAACAAGTTGCTGAGTTGGGATCAAATCTCTAGTTTGTCTTTAGATGTGGGGGATACCTAATGGGTGGCGTGTGTGTGTCTGTTCCCCAAGCTAGAGGAAAGACTGAAGTTTCCAGGTCCATACAGTGTTGGAGCGAAAAACTGACACATGAGACAAAAACCGCATTGTAACAAAAGCGTAAAACGTTTCCTGATTCCTGAAGCAGACTTTCTCCCTGCAAAAAACTGTGACCATAACCTTACTATGATGCCAGAAAATAGGATTATATTAACTTTTAATGAGTGAATTTATTGTGTGTTTAAAGTGTCTTGTTTTAGTACTGCAATAAATTTTGTTTTTTTTCTCTCTGCAGGTGGATGAACTTCCAGATGGGGCTGTCAAACCTGCCACAAATAAAATGCCTATTTTCTTTTTTGGCACCCATGAAACGTGAGTTGCTAAATATTTCATATATAAATATATATATATATATATATATATATATATATATATATATATATATAATTTTTATTTTTTTTTTCCTTTAATTACTTCATTATAGCTTAAGTGGTTCATCCACTTTCTACAATTGATTGCCTTTATCCTGTCGGTGCTTTCAATTCTCAGTAAATGTAACTGATTAATTTCAGCTATGCCGCATGGCCAGTAATGATATGTAGCTGAAATGAATTGGAGTTTCACTTATTGAATTAAGTGAAAACACTGCCCCAGGACTAAATGTGGTTATTGGTGCATCAGGTACAGTGTGGCAGAAGCCTTATACTCCTAATACAGGTACACAATATGAAAAGTATTGCGACACATCCCGTGATCAAAGAACTGAATTCAGGAGTTTTTCAGTCCCATTTGCCGCAAGCGTATAAATGCTAACAGTTCATGAAACTTGTTCCTACATGAAAAGTGGAAAAGTTTAGGAACCACAGCAACTCATTCATGAAAAGGCAGACCTTGTATAGATAGAGCATGGTCACTAAGTGCTGACTCACTAACTTCCGGTTCCAAACTTCTTGGCATTTACATCATGAGGCAGATGTTAACTCTGCATGCAGCTGCTCAGCCATGAAAGAATCACCAAGCACAATGTTAAGTGCTCCAGAGTGCAGTGCCTTACATTACACTACTCCATCCGTGTGTGTGTTTATCTAGCAGCCTGATACTGGTCTGGGTTTGGTGAAAGCTAAGGCAATATTGCCTGCCACCTTATCTTATTTCTCTCTTCAAAAAAAATCAAGGTGTGTGTGTTTGTGTGGTTGTGTTGTGTGTGTGTGTGTGTGTGTGTGTGTGTGTGTGTGTGTGGTTTTTTTTTTTTGGTTTTTTTTTTCCTTCCCCCTTCAGAGCCATATGATTGCTTAGTGTTTGCAATACAAATTGTACTTCATAATGGTACCATTTTATATTCTGTACAATGTACTGGGAAAAATTCAGTGAGGTGGAATTGGAGAAAGAAACTGCATTTACACTTTTATGGCATTCACTATGCCTTTAAAATGACAAGTCACCTCTAAGTCAGTATGTTTCTAGCAATAACAATTATTCCTTGTGTTTTAAGTTTGAGGACCTTTCATATCCTCAGGCACATGCGGTTTTACATACTGCTAGAAAGCCAACAGCGCGCTGAATTCAGCGCACTGCCGGCTTTCCCGGTATGTGCCCTGGGGCTGGAGATATCGGCGGTGTAAGTTTCACGGTTTACTGTCAGAAAGGCGTTCCTAACAGTCTAGCTGCGCTGTGAGGAACGCCCTCTCTGACAGTTCTCGTTCATAGACTAGTACTGGGGGGGCGTTCCTCACAGCTCAGTCTATGAACGAGAACTGTCAGAGAGGGCGTTCCTCACAGCGCAGCTAGACTGTTAGGAACACCTTTCTGACAGTAAACCGTGAAACTTACACCGCCGATATCTCCAGCCCCGGGACATATACCGGGAAAGCTGGCAGTGCGCTGAATTCAGCACGCTGCCGGCTTTCTAGCGGTATGTAAAACCGCATGTGCCTAAGGACATGAAAGGTCCTCTTTAATACCTCAAAAATAAAATTTGCCCATGCACTGCCGAGAAAATGACAGTGCTTGCATTGCTGCCAGGATGCTGTTTGCATAATATATTTTAAAAACATGACATCTGCTGTATTACTACAGCAGATGCTGTAAAAATAGTTAATCCAATGAGAAATAAAGGCTTTGCTCAAACACCATCCATGATACTGAATTAGTACTTGATCAGATAATCTGAAGTCTTTTGTACGCTGGAGATGAGTCTACATCTATTGACACTGGTTTAGGTGAAAAGGCTTGGGATTCACCATCTGTAAGCACAGTGGTTATAGCTAGAAGAGAATCTGTTCTAAGGTCCCTTGCAGATGACCATGGTGCAGGTAAGTGTGCTATCCAGGTTTTTCCTGGATTGCACACGGACCCATTATTTTGTATTCTGTCTAGTTTTGCAGCCGTGCTTCTATGGCTACTATGAATGGGAAAGCACGGCCATCGGTAAGCACATGGTTGTGTGAAACTGGCCTAGGGGTGAGAAGTGTGGTAAAAGCTGTGCTGCTCTTTAGCAGAATGTGCTGTGGATTTTTGAGCCAAAGCCAAGTGTGGGTTGAGCAGAAGGGAGAAGTATAGGGGTACATTTCAACATCAGAAATGTACCCTCTACGTTTTCTGCAACGATCAGTGGTGGAATGACTATGCAGGGAATTGGCATTATGTAGCAGCTTTCTGCTGCTGATTAGTCCCAGATGATTGGGCTGATCAGCAGGGAGCCTGCTCTTAGTTCTCATTCCTTGTGTAGCCACTCCTGGCTTTGGCACAAACGCGGCAAAATTTGCAACAAAAACAGCTTTTTTGCAATGTTTCTCCTTAAGGAGGTCTCAGATGAAGGGAGGACCAGCAACGCCAGATTCTGGTCCCAGGAAGGAACAGTAAAGTGAATATAGATTAACATGGAAAATTAACCTTCCCCAAAAAAATTCTTAAAAAAATAGTTTAATATAAAAACAAGTTAAATATTGGGTCAGTTTCTGTACGCTCTACTGAAGTTTATAGGGAAAGTGTCAAGTTTTCATGGTAACAGATAAGGTTGGATGAAGACTTAAGTCAACCCATAAACCTACATAGTTGATCCAGAGGAAAGCAAAAACCTCATGAGTGATGCAAATTACCCAATTATAAGAAAAAAAAATTTCCTTTCTCAGATTCTAGTTCCCAATTTTTTTTTTTAACTTCAAGAGTCTTCACGCCCATGTTGTACAAGTTCAGACCTAATCACATCATGTGGTGTAGAGTTCTATAGTTTCTTACTGTAAAGAAGCCCTGCTTATGACTATGACAAAACCTTTTCCTCCTTGAGAGGTTTAGAGGATTCCCCTTTGTCAGTTACAGGTCTCAGTATAGAGATCATTGGAAAATTACTGTACAGTTTGTATAGTTCAACATCATAACCAGGTTTTTCCAAACTAAACAACCCAATGTTTGATTAGAACTTATAATGTATGCTTGGCAGCCTCTCCAGCAAATACAAGTACAGGGAAAACCAATTCAATGCCCAGTAACTTTCATATAGAACAGCAATTACAAACTGGTAAAGCAATTTATTGTCATTCTATTGAATTTGTTTATGGTGATCAGTAGTTTGAGCCACTTTCACTTTTTTTTTTTTTTTTTTCTCTCGTTTAAGAGCTTTCTTGGGACCAAAAGACATATTCCCATATGAAGAGAATAAGGAGAAATATGGTAAACCAAATAAACGAAAGGGTTTCAATGAAGGGTTATGGGAAATAGATAATAATCCTAAAGTCAAGTTCTCAAATCCACAGGTAAACAGAATGGCAATTAAAAAAAAAAAGTAACTTTGCTTTATATCTTCTGTTCTGAAATCTTGTTTGTTTAAATGACTTTCATACTTGTATGTTGTATCTTGTGATTTGAAGTTTTAGTGCAGGTATGTTCACTAGAACACCTCAGGACAGTGACTTTTTGACTTTTGAATCTGTTCCTCTCCTGAGTGCACTTAATATGCAATCTAGTGGTTTAGAGCAGCAATGGTGTGGCCATATACCTCTTTAGTGCAACAGCCTTCACTTGCTGCTCTAAAGATCTAAATTGCATATTCACAAAACTGATATCTTGCAACAGACACCAATATGCAAACACTTGGATTAGGGTCACCTGAATCAATTTGCTGGATTCTGGTGACGCTCCCTTTCCAAACCAATTGGGCTTTGAGACAAGAATAGTCCTTAGGCATCAGTCTCAGAAATATAAACCTATCAATTATTTGCTCCTGGTTTAGAACTACTTGTCATTGGTCAGTGTGGAGGGAGAGGCAGAAGAAGAAGCGGCACAAGAGGCCTTGGAGGAAAATGAAGATAAGACACAACAGAAAAAAAGAAAAACACCAAAGGTATGTCACCAAAGCTGGCTTTACACACTAATTTGAAATCCAAATTGCGTTAATTGGTTATGAAACTGTGATTTCGTAAAACAAACTAATCTTGCATACCAAAAATTTAGAATTACCAACTGCTTAGTGGTCTGTTGTTTTTGTTTTTTAATGAGAACACCAGTAGTACATGCTGGCTTTCTGTCGTCTTCAAATATAATTGGATAAAAAAAAAAATCCCAACTTGTACAGCTAGTGTAATTCTTGATGATTTTATAATGGTTTCTTATTGAATCTACAATCTTCCAGTGCTCTGACAGATCATGTTGATCTCGAGCAGTTTTATTTCAGGGCAAAGAAATATTACAGGTGGTTGCATGTTTGGGGGTCTAACGCATGGGCCCCAGTGAATGGCATTAATCTCATTCTTGAGGTGCTTCAGTCTCCCCCTTCAAACCTTTGTGGGATATCTCTCTTCACCTTTCTGGAAGGTTTTCTTCCTGGTGGCCATTACCTCCATCTGCAAGGTCTCCAAACTGGCTACCCTGTCCCAGAAGCCCCCTTTTATTCTCCACAAGGTTGTCCTTAGTCTGCCAGTCTCTTCTGTTTAAAGAGGACCTTTCACGTCCTCATGTATATGCTGTTTTACATACTGCTATAAAGCCAACAGTGCGCTGAATTCTAGCGGTATGTAAAATCGCATATACATGAGGATGTGAAAGGTCCTCTTTAAGGTGGTTTCTTCTTTTCACATCAAGGATGTTGTCTTAGTCTTTCTGCCCAGACCCCTAGCACCCATGTCAGCATTCTCTTCACTTCCTGGATGTTGTCAGGGCGATCCAGGTCTTATTTGTCTGACCCTCTCAATTGTTCAGGCGCCTTGTTTGTTCTCACAAGAGCCTGGCTGCTTCCATCTCCTGATGGCTTTGGTCTGCAATCATGGAGGTCACTTTCACCAAGTTTTATCAAATCCATTCTGTGGCCACTGCCAGTTTGGGTCATAAGGTTCTGCAAGCGGCTGTACGCTAGGTCACTTGCATAGCTGTGTAATTCCCACCCTCTGAGACTGCTTTAGGACATCCCATGGTGTTGTGTCCTCCAGTGAAATAAGCAAAAATAGATTTCTCGTCTACTTCACTGGGGGACACAGCACCATGGGTATAGACCTGGTCACTAGGAGACAAGACACTAGGAAAAAGCAAAAGCTGTTGGCTCCGCCTCCAGGCTATACCCTGCCACAACCACTGTGCATGAACCAGTTTGAAATCTAGTGTCATAGGAGGCAGACACGATCTGACTCAGGTCTTCTGTCTTGCATCGTTTTTATTTTTACCTTTCTTACAGGTGCAGGGGGTAGTCAGCGTGTACGCCACACTAGTCATACCCTCCTGCGGGCGCAGCGCTCTGCAAAAGAGCAGCCTCGCCGGTCACCCAGTCCCCACTCACCATTCGCCGCACCCCGAAAGTGGCCGGAGTACCGGTGACCTCACTCCCACGTGCGAGGTCCTACCGAGGGGGTGACCCTGCGGCGCCTGAAGTCGCCAGACTGGTGAGTATGAGAAGAATAGAAGGCTGGTGAGTAAGTTACCTCAGCCCCTCTCCATCTCCCCTTCAGGCCCTCTCCACCTCCCCTTCAGGCCCTCTCAGCCCCTTAGTGCCATTTCCCAGGGGGACAATAGTATGGGTCCTGTTTAGGGGGGGCATCACAGGGTTCCCCTGAACTGGGCCTTAAATCTTAGTAAATAAGCCCCTTCTTTCTGGGGCGTTTTTGGGCTTTCTGGTTCCCCCCCCCCCCCCCCCCGCTCGTGTGGGGACCCCCTTTCCTGGCCCCCCCGGTACCTTTTCCCAGGCCTCCGCGAAACCTCCGGAGGTCGCGCCGACGGTGCCTCGCAGTCGGCCGCGTTGTACACGAGTCCGAGGCCTGGCCGGGAACTAGGCCGCAACGGGCCCGTCCCTTTCCCGGGCTTTTCTGGTACCCAGACTCCGCCTAGGGCCTTCCATTGGCCAGGGGGCTGTCCTGGCAAGCCATCCAGCCTGCCCAGTAGCTACTGAGCCTGTTTTTACCAGGGGAAGAGCTTTGCTCTCCTCATATTCTCAATTTATTTATTTATTGGCTTGCTGGGACAGCAGGGATTCTTCCCAGTTCCCTGGGAGACCTTGCACCTGCGGAACCCTTGCTGCATTGTGAGCGGCCATCTTTTGCAGTCTGGTAGGCTAACCCCCTGGGTTACCCTAATTTTCTTGGGCTCCCCCTCTGGCCCCTCTGGTTGCGTCACGTTTTTATACGTGCACCCGCTGTATCAAAAACAGTTGCCATGCGGACAGCCCGAGCCCATGTGCTCTCTCTGCCTTCCGCCTCAGCCAGTCAGTAACCTCCTGGCCCCTCTCCGGTTTTTCCATCCCCCGGATTGGGCGGCCTCCCTAACCTTGGCCATGGTGTCCTTACCAGACTTAACTAGTCAGTGCTGGAAACTTGGAATGGCTGCTTTCCCAGATCGCCGCTCAGTCGGTTGCTTCTAGGGATCTCCCTGGACACCCTCATAGTTCCCGTCGCAGCTCCAGGAGCCTCAAAAGGACCAGGAAGTCTTCCTACGGTTCACGGTCCGCCACCCCTTCCTCTGGTTACTCCCCAGATAGGAACTCAGCTCACGGCTCCACTCCAACAGGCGGATACCTCCCTCCCTCTGCTCGGTCTATTTAACTGGGGACGCCTCTGACTCCGACTCGGAGCTTCAGCTAGGCTCATCTATATCTGCTGCTACGCGGGAGTCATCTATGCGATAGAGACCCTACAGATCTCTGAGGACCCGGACTCATCCTCTCAAGTGGACATCTCTTTCTGCCACTGGATGTTTGATATCATCTTGAGGGCACAGTGACTTCTCCCTGGACCATCCTCTGTCTTCGACTAGGAAATCGGACATCCCTTCCCTTGACCTGTGTGTCTCCAAGTGGAAGGTGAGCTCGGGCAGTTCTGCCAGGCTGTGCTGTGACACACGTCTCTAGCTCTCCCTGGCTGGCAATGATGAACATCCGAGGCAAGGGAAGCAGGTTGCTCCAGTGGTGCAATCGGTTAGCGCACGGTACTTATATATCAGTAACTAGTGAGCGCAAGCTGGCCTGTCTTGACATTTTGTCAGCGAGCCGCCCCATGTGTCCCTTCCTATCACTAAGAGTCTCCCACGGTGGATCCCATGATAGCTAGGCTCTCCAAGGCTTCTAGTCTGCCTTCAGCGGTTTTTGCCTACCTCAGTGATCCCTCGGAGTGAGATCGGATCGCATCTGTTGTATTGTTTGCAATGCAGAACTGATACATTGCATTGCCCTAAATGCTGGCTACTGCATTGCTGCAAGAAGGTGGCTTCCCTCACCAGGGTGGCCTTCGTAGTGGCTGGTTTCTCCCTGCGGCTCTCCTTCGCTGCCTCTTGGGTCATCAAGGCCTTCTTTTCCTGGGCCAAACAGCTTCAGTCAAACCTCCCTGATGCAGTTTCCCTCCAGCTGCTCGTCTCTGAGATCCTGAACGCTTCCCAATAACTGGAGATGCCTCCCAAATCTGCTAAGGCGGCCGCCAATGCAGTGATTATCTGCCATACCGTTGGGATCCGTTGTGGAATACTGGGTCCGCCTCCAAGAAGGCGAACGCAGCCCTTCTCCCTTTCCAGGTCGTCCTGGGCCAAATTTTTTGTTAAGGGCGTCGAGAAGCTTATCCCTGAGGCCACGGGGGAATAGATTCTTCCTCCCTCAGAGGCGTCCTATGTGTCAGCCGTTCTCCTGCTCCAGAAAGCTTCTTTCAAGTCCAGGCCTCCCTGGCGGTTCTGCACTAGGTCGTCCAGGTCTTCCTCTTCCTAGCCTCCTCGGCATGAAGTTTTTTCCCCTCTCTGGGCATCTCAAATGTCGGGACGTCTGGAGCCTGGGCCTGAGAGGCGGTGTCGTCCGGCTACTCCAGTTTTCGCTGGAGTCTCTTTGCCTTCGCTATGTCGGACAATCGAGGCTGTCTCCAATCTCCAGCGGCAGGGAGTCAGCGTCCCTGTTCCCGTTGCAGAGTGTATCTGGGGTTACTATTCTTACCTGTTCTCCATTCGCCTAGAAGGACGGCTTCCTCTGTCCCATCATGGACCTGAAAGGGCTCCACAGGTTCTTCCATGCCTGCAGGCTCCGTTGTAGTCTATGCAGTCTGTGGTGGCATCCCTGGAGATGGGCGAATTCTTCGTCCATCTACATCATCTCGCTGTGCCGTCAGCGGTTTCTTCGTTTTTGCTGTGGATCCTTGACCTTTCCAGTTGTCTCTCTCCCCTTCAGGCTGGCCTCTGCCACCGGGGTTTTTTTCCCTCAGTGATGGCGTCTCTCATGGCCATCCTCTGCGCCAGAGGTGCTGCCGTGTTTTCAGACTTTGACAACCTCCTGGTGAAGCCCCTCCAGGTCAGACAATCTGACCAGCTTGTGGTTCACCTTGGATGTTCTTCGCCGGTTCTGCTGGCTCATCTATGAGGATGTCTCGTGTCCTCTAAGCACATGGAATCCGGGACATGATCCTCTGCTCGCTCCAGGGTGTGATTCTCCCTCCGGAGGCCAAGATCCTGAGTGTCCCACCTTTGGAGGTACTCTCCTTGCTGTCTTTGAATCGGCATGTGGGTCCTGCGCACGATCGCCTCAACCATCTAGGCTGTACCTTTCATTCACTCTGTCGTTCTCTCCTCTTGAAGATTACGGCCTGCTGGGACAAATCTCCGGACAGCCTCATCTGCTTGGTTCTCTTTCCACCTTGGTTCACTGAGAGATTCTTTAGTGTATATTCCTCCCCAGGAATTTCTCAAGGGAAGTCCTTCTTCCCCTCTGTTGGTAAGTGATTCCCACTGCCACCAATTTCCCCGGCTGGGGAGTGGTCCTCGATGCTTTGATTGTTCAGGGCCTGTGGTCCAGGGCCGATTCCTCCCTCTGGTTCAACCTGCTGGATCCCAGGGCTATCTTATTTGCCCTTACTCCTTGGACCTCTCTTCTCCAAGGACATCTGTCACAGTCAAAACTGACCTCTTCCCCATGGTCGCCTACTTGAACCCTCAGCGTGGCACCAGGAGCTGTGCGGCCTTACTAGAAGCCTCACAATTTCTTCCTTGGGTGGAGCGCCTTGTTCCAGCTCTTTCAGTGGTCAACCTTTTTCTGGGTGGCAGACTACTGGAGTCGAGAAAATATTGCTCCGGGCGAGGGTCACTTTATCTGCAGATCTTCCATCCACTGTGCTCCCGCTGTGGTGTGACAAACGTCGACATTTTTAGCCTCCGCCGGAACCACAAGGTCCCCGGCTAAATTGCCAGGTTTCTGGATCCTCGAGCAATCACCGCTGGCGCTCTTGTAAGTTCGGTTTTTCACTTCCTCTTCTCCCTTGGGTCCTCCAGAATCTCAAGACCAAGGGGGTTCAAGCTATCCTGGTGGCACCAGATTGGCCCTGCCGGGTCTGGTATGTGGATCTCATTTTCCTGTTGGCGGATGCTCCTGGCCTCTTCCTCTGCTGGTCGATCTGCTGTCTCAAGGACTGCTGTTCCTCCCTACCTTGACTCAGCTGCGTTCACGGCGTGGCTGTTCAATCCGAGGTTTGAGGCATCGTGGTTTTTTCGGAGTTTGTTATTCTAACATACTCAAGGCCCGGAAATTCCAGATAGCTTAGATCTGCCATCAAACGTGGAAGGCTTACGTCCACCGTTGGAAGAGTAACGATTCTCATCGGATCTTCTCCAGTCTGGTCTGGATCAAGGTCTTAGTCTTCTTTCTTTTTAAAAGACTTTCCTACAGGAGTGCCACTCTGTGCTCCTTTGGAACCCTTGGATCCGTGGGATCTTAACCTCATCTTTAAGGTGCTTCAGGTTCTCCCCTTCGAGCCTATGATATCCTTTTTTTTTTTTTTTTTTTTTTTTTTTTTTTGCCTTCTGTCCTGGTAGAATGAGTTTCTGGTGGCCATTACCTCCATCCGCAGGGGTCCCTAATTGGCTGCCCCTTTTTTTCGGCAGCCTCCCTTTCTGGTCCTCCACAAGGATAAGGTTTTCCTCTGTCTGCCACAGTCTTTTTTTCTTAGGGTGTTTTTCCTGCTTCCACTTCAAGGACTTGGTCTTGCCCTCCTTCTGCTCGGTCCCCAGGCGTCCATGTGAGTGCTTGCTCTTCCCTGCCCGGTTGTTGCCTGGGCAATTTGCGTGTATACTGTCCCTCACGGATCCTTTCTCTTGTTCGGACGCTTTGCTCATTCTCCCTGAGTGCCCTTGCCAGGGCCTGCCTGCTTCCAGAGCTCCCATCTTCCGATGGCTTTGGTCTGAGATTAGGGAGACCTATCGATTTAAGAGTACGGCTCTGCCTCCCGTGTGACGGCTCTCTCCTCTAGAGCTGTTGGAGTTCCCGGGGCCTCCGGCATCAGGCTTATGCTTCCCAGGTCTGTAAGTATCCCACTGGGCCTCCATCCTTTTTCTCTAAGTTTCTCCAGATTCATTCTGTGGCCTCTGCTGATGCCAATTTGGGTTGTAAGTTTCTGGAAGCGGTTGAGTATTACAGGTTTGCATGGCCGTGTTATTCCCACCCTCTGGGACTGCTTTAGGACATCCCATGGTGCTGTGTCCCCCAGTGAAGTAGACGAGAAAGTGGGATTTTTGTGTACTCACCGTAAAATCCTTTTCTCGTTGTATTCACTGGGGGACACAGATCCCTCCCTTGTTTTTTTCAGTGTTCCTGCCCGAACTGTGTTGGTTCCTTTTTGGGTTCAGGCATTGTTGGTGGTTGTTGGTTCCATGTTCCTTTGTGTCTCTCTCTCCTACTGCTACGGTACAAACTGATTCATGCACAGTGGCTGTGGCAGGGTATAGCCTGGAGGCGGAGCCAACAGCTTTTGCTTTTTCCTAGTGTCTTGTCTCCTAGTGACCAGGTCTATACCCATGATGCTGTGTCCCCCAGTGAATACTACGAGAAAAGGATTTTACGGTGAGTACACAAAAATCCCACTTTTTGTACACTCCATAAATCTGTTTCTTGTATTCACTGGGGGACACAGATCCCACCCTTGTGTTTTCTTCATGCTTGGGCTTTTTTGGTTTGTGTTAAGGACCTGATTTTAGTGAGTACAGAAATCCATTTATCCCCTCCCTCAGGCTTGTCAAAGGAATTTTGTACGTACTTGATGGGTGAGTGTGTGCGTCTGAAAGTCCTTTGAAATTCACTGAAGGAGGAAATGGGTGTTTTATTTGCTCTAGGCTTCCTGTGCCACTGGGGCAGGAACTCTGGTGCTTTCGTGGGCTAAGGGTAAACAAATTACCAGTAAGAAATTAACGTTTTCACACAAGCTGGTTTTCAGCCACTTTTAAATACATGAATATTGAAGGTTAGGATTTTTATGTATAACTTTTTTTTTTTTTTTTTTTTTTTCCCATTTATTTTAATAGATTTCAAGCAAACTCTCTGATACATCCTCCAGTGGGCTTGGGTCTCCAGAGAAAGATTTAAATACTTCAAAGGATGATACTGGGAACGATGTAAGTTATGTTTAAGCTACGCTGAAAAACAACAAAATAGAACTAGGGAACTGGGATACAACACAGTACATAAATGTAATGCAGTATAACAAACAAGCCGCAATATTTAACTCCTCTTATTCTCCTCAGGAAACTAACTCCTCTGAGCTTGAGCATACAGCCACTAAATAAGGAGGGTTTTTTTCCTTTCTAACAATAACAATGTGAAGTTAGTCACAATCAGTCTACTGATTGCCAAACTACTTTCATTGTCTTTGGGACAATTCCTTCACTTTTGTGATCTCACTATAGCCCTTAGTTGATGAGCTTAATCATACACCCTTTGGTGTTGAATTGATCACTAGCATTTACGGTATATTTAATTTATGACAAGATGCATGCCTTGTCAGAAATTTAAATTCTCTTGTGGGCTATGCACCTGCACTGACTTTTCTCTGCTCTTAGCTGGCAAAGGTCTGAAATCTGAATATGCTGGTGGCCCTGCTGCTTGGCATGCCACTTCCAGGAAACTGGCAAAGGCAGCATTAAGGATATGTTCAGAGATTTTGAGGTGGAATCTGCCTCAAAAAAATTCCTCCCATTTATTTCAATGGGAGTCAGTAGCAGTTTTTTTCCTCTAGCTGATTTTTCCCCTCAAAAAAAAAACATGACCATCTTCAGGTTTATTCCACCTTGAAAAACTCACTGAAATCAATGGGAGATGCAAAAACTGCATCAAAACGTTAGTGGTTTTTTTGTTTTTTTTTAAGAGAAGTCCATAGTGTGCTGGAGCCAAAAACATGAAAAATGCATCATGTGAAAAAAAAAAGCCAAACTTTTTTCCTAATTCCTGAAACAGATTTTTTTTTTTTTCCAGCTTGCAAAAAACTCCATGTGAACATGCCCTAAGGTTTCCCAGCTCCAGCTTCATGGAGCCTTCAGCCTTGGGGATAGGCCATCAGTTTCAGTTCTGTGAGGGTTCCAAGTGTTCCCAACAGCAGCACTGTTTTGTGTAGTGGGCAGGCCAGGTTATTTGAGCTAGATTCCCATTCACTTCCACTACCTATTAAGAACATATATGGAATACAACTTTATAATTCTATTATGGAACAGACAATAAAACCTTATCCCTGTGAAAGTTACCTGCAAACTTTTTTTTTTTTTTTTTTTTATGCTTTGTTTTAGGCTATGCTTGCTCCTCCTCCTATAGTAGTCAAAGGCAAAAGGGGTAGAAAAAGAAAGGTAAGCAAGAAAATAAAGTTGTGATTGTATATAGCTATATATTTAACAAACACCTCCAACAAGAGCTATGGGTCAGCAAATGAGCAGTACCTGAAATTCTTCCTGAGATTAGCCCTTGAGCAAATAGGATGTATAGGTTCCTGTATTTAATGGCTACCTGCTATGGACTGCAATTTGGCAGTTTAAAATGAGATAACACCTTAAGGACACACGGTAGTTCGTACGTTAATACTCGGCGACTTTTTTTTTTTTTTCTCCCAGTCTTCCAAAATTCAATACTTATTTTTCTGTCGACATGGCTGTGTGAGGGCTTATTTTTGGGGGTACATATGTTTTGATTAGCTTTTATTTACATTTTTTGGGGGTCCATGTGAAATCGCACTCAGTTCTGGTATGTGTGACTTTCTGATCACACTTTTTTTTGGGGGGGGGAAAATGTATTATCCTGTACAGTGCACGCTGTAAAAAAAAAAAAAAAAAAAGGCCATTTTTGGATAGTGGTGACTTTTTAGAAAAAAGTGGGTTTTTAACTTATTTTTGTGTTTTTTACTGTTCAATTTTAAATGTCCCACAAGGAGACTTGAAGCTGGGATCTCAGATCCCCAGTGCAATGTCCTGCAATACATAGTATTGCAGAACATCGCACATTAGTTCCTATTGGAACTGTGCATAGTCAGGAGGCCATGGCAACCCCTCAGAACACATGATCTTATCACAGGTGGTCCGAAGGGCAACTGGGGGGCAGTCTTACCCCTGGATAACCTAGATGCTGTGATCACTATGGATCACAGCATCCAAAGAGTTAATCCACTGTAGTCTGAGTATCTTCTGACTCTGGCAGCTGGTTCTGGCCCTCAGCTGTGTAACACAGCTGGCAGTAATACTGCAGGCACAGCTCCTGTGCCCATGGCATTACACTGCCAAACTATTACTGTGCTGAGCGTATAGTAATGTACAGAGTGTTAAGGGGTTAATCTTTTTCACTAAACTTCACTGCTTCCTCTGTTTGCTAACTTCACCAGATTGGTAAGAGGGATTTAGTTCTGATCTGTGATCTGCAAGCAGCATCCCAGAGCAACTTGCTGTATTTCTCGCTTATTTCACTGGGGGACACAGCACCATGGGGCATAGACCTGGTCACTAGGACACACTAGGGGAAAGAAAGCTGTTGGCTCTGCCTCCAGGCTGTACTCCGCCACAGCCACTGTGCATGAACCAGTTTGAAACCTAGTGTCATAGGAGGCAGACACGACCTGACTCAGGTCTTCTGTCTTGCATCGTTTTTGTTTTTACCTTTCTTTCAGGTGCAGGGGGTCATCAGCGTGTACGCCACACTAGTCGTACCCTCCTGCGGGCGCAGCGCTCTGCAAAGAGCGCCTCGCTGGTCACACAGTCCCCACTCGCCGCATCGGCGGCCAGAGTACTGGTGGGCCCACTCCCATGTGCGAGGTCCTACCGAGGGGGTGACCCTGCAGCGCCTGGAGACGCCAGACAGGTGAGTATGAGAAGAGTAGAAGGCAGGTGAGTATGAAAGTTACCTCAGCCCCTCTCCTCCTCCACCTCAGGCCCCACTCAGCCCCTCAGTGTCTCTCCCAGGGGGAAAATAGCATGGGTCCTGTTTAGGGGGGCATCACAGGGTCCCCCAGAGCTGGGACTTAAATTTTAGCAAATAAGCCCCTTTTTTCTGGGGCGTTTTTGGGTCTTCTGGCCGCTCCTACCGAGCGGTCCCTGTGGGGGAGGGGGGGATCACCTGGTTTCCCCCACCCCCCCTCGTGTGGGGACCCCTTTTCTTGGCCCTCCTGGTACCTTTCCCAGGCCTCCACGGGACTTCTGGAGTTCGCGGGCGCCGAGGCCTCGCGGCCGCCCGCGTTTCTACACGAGTCCAAGGCCTGGCCGGGAACTAGGCCGCAACTAGCCCGCCCCTTTCCTGGGCTTCTCTGGCATCCAGACTCCGCCTGGGGCCTTCCATTGGCCAGGGGGCTGTCCTGGCAAGCCATCCAGCCTGACCAGTAGCTACTGAGCCTATATTTACCAGGGGAAGAGCTTTGCTCTCCTCATAATCTTCTTCTCTTCTTTTTTTTTTTTTTTTATTTTATTTGCTTTTTTTTGGCTTGCTGGGACAGCAGGGATTCTTACTCTCCTCACAGCTCCCTGGGAGACATTGCACCTGCGGAACCCTTTCTGCAGCAGTTTGTGAGCGGCCATCTTTTGCAATCTGGTAGGCTAACCCCCTGGGTTACCCCTAATTTCCATGGGCTCCCTCTGCTTTGTCACTCACCCTCCGGGCCCTCTCTGTTTCCGTCACGTTTTTATACGTGTGCCCGCTGTATCAAAAACAGTTGCCATGCGGACAGCCTGAGCCCATTTGCTCTCTCTGCCTTCCGCCTCAGCCAGTCAGGAACCTCCTGGCCCCTCTCCGCTTCTTCGATCCCCGGATTGGGTGGCCTCCCTAACCTTGGCCATGGTGTCCTTACCAGACTTAACTAGTCAGTGCTGGAATCTCCCTGGACACCCTCATAGTTCCCGCTGCAGCTCCAGGAGCCATGGAGCCATTCCCTCAAAAGGACCAGGAAGTCTTCCTACAGTTCACGGTCTGCCACCCCTTCCTCTGGGTACTCCCCAGATAGGGACTCAGCTCACGGCTCCACTCCGACAGGCCGGTACCTGCCTCCCTCTGCTCGGTCTACTTAACTGGGGATGCCTCCAACTCGGAGCTTCAGCTAGGCTCATCTATATCTGCTGCTACGCGCAAGTCATCCATGCGGCAGAGAGACCCTACAGACCTCTGAGGACCCGGACTCATCCTCTCAAGTGGACATCTCCTTCTGCCACTGGGTGTTTGATCACATCTTGAGGGCACAGTGACTTCTCCCTGGACCATCCTTTGTCTTCTACTAGGAAGTCTGACATCCCTTCCCTTGACCTGTGTCTCCCAAGTGGAAGGTGAGTTCGGGCAGTTCTGCCAGGCTATGACACGTGACACGTCTCTAGCTCTCGCTGGCTGGCAGTGATGAACATCAGAGGTAAAGGAAGCATGTTGCTCCAGTGGTGCAGTTGGTTAGCGCACGGTACTTATATATCAGTAACTAGTGAGCGCAAGCCACCCTGTCTGACATCTTGTCAGCGAGCCGCCCCATGTGTCCCTTCCTATCATTAAGAGCCTCCCGCAGTGGATCCTGTGATAGCTAGGCTCTCCAAGGCTTCTAGTCTGCCTTCAGCGGACTTTGCCTACCTCAGTGATCCCTCGGAGTGAGATCAGATCGCTTCTGTTGTATTGTTTGCAATGCAGAACTGATACATTGCATTGTCCTAAATGCTGGCTATTGCTGCAAGAAGGTGGCTTCCCTTGCCAGGGTGGCCTTCGTAGTGGCTGGTTTCTCCCTGAGGCTCTCCTTTGCTGCCTCTTGGATCATCAAGGCATGCTTTTCCTGGGCCAGACAGCTTCAGTCAAACCTCCCTGATGTAGTTTCCCTCCAGATGTTCATCTATGAGATCCTGAACGCTTCCAAATAACTGGAGATGCCTCCCAAATCTGCCAAGGCGGCCGCCAACGCAGTGGCTATGCGCCATACCATTCGGATTAGTTGTGGAATACTGAGTCTCCAAGAAGGCGAACACAGCCCTTCTCCCTTTCCAGGTCAACCTGGGCCAAACTTTTGTTAAGGGCGTCGAGAAGCTTATCCCTGAGGCCACGTGGGGAATAGATTCTTCCTCCCTCAGAGGCGTCCTATGTGTCAGCCGTTCTCCTGTTTCAGAAAGCTTCCTTCAAGTCCAGGCCTCCCTCGTGGTTCTGCACCAAGTCGTCCAGACCTTCCTCTTCCTAACCTCCTCGGCATGAAGCTTTTTCCCCTCTCTGGGCATCTCAAATGGCGGGATGTCTGGTTTCTGGGCCTGAGAGGTGGTGTCGTCTGGCTACTCCAGCTTTCGCTGGAATCTCTTTGCCTTCTCTACGTCGGACAATCCAGGCTGTCTCCAATCTCCAGTGGCAGGGAGTCGGCGTCCCCGTTCCCGCTTCAAAGCGTATGGGTTACTATTCCTACCTGTTCTCCATTCCCCTAGAAGGACAGCTTCCTTCGTCCTATCATGGACCTGAAAGGGCTCAACAGGTTCGTCCATGTCTGCAGGCTCCGCTGTAGTCTATGCAGTCTGTGGTGGCATCCCTGGAGATGGGCGAATTCTTCATCCATCTACATCATCGTGCTGTGCCGTCAGCGGTTTCTTCGTTTTGCGGTGGATCCTTGACTTTTCCAGTTCTCTCTCCCCTTCAGGCTGGCCTCTGACACCTGGGGTTTTTTTCCTCAGTGATGGCGTCTCTCATGGCCATCCTCCGTGTCAGAGGTGTTGCTGTGTTTCCAGACTTGGATGACCTCCTGGTGAAGCCTCTCCAGGTCAGACAATCTGACCAACTTGTGGCTCACTTTGGTCCATCTTCGCCGGTTCTGCTGGCTCATCAATGAGGATGTCTCTTGCCCTCTAAGCACATGGAATCTGGGACATGATCCTCTGCTCGCTCCAGGGTGAGATTCTCCCTCCGGAGGCCAAGATCCTGAGGTCTGATGTGTCCCACCTTCGGAGGTACTCTCCTTGCTCTTTGAATCGGCATGTGGGTCTTGCGCACGATCGCCTCGACCTTCTAGGCTGTACCTTTCACTCATACTGTCATCCTCTCCACTTGACGATTACGGCCTGCTGGGACAAATCTCCAGACAGCCTCATCTGCCTGGTTCTCTTTCCACCTTGGTTCACTGAGAGATTTAGTGTATCTCCTCCCCAGGAATTTCTCAAGGGAAGTCCTTCTTCCTCTGTTGGTAGGTGATTCCCACTGCCGCTAATCTCCTCGGCTGGGGAGTGGTCCTCGATGCTTTGACTGTTGAGGGCCTGTGATCCAGGGCCGATTCCTCCCTCTGGTTCAACCTGCTGGAACCCAGGGCTATCTTATTTGCCCTTTCTCCTTGAACATCTCTTCTCCAAGGACATCTGTCACAGTCCAGACTAACCTCTCCATGGTCGCCTACTTGAACCCTCAATGGGGCACCTGGAGCCGTGTGGCGTTAGTAGAAGCCTCACAATTTTTCATGGGTGGCGTGCCTCGTTCCAGCTCTTTCGGTGGTCAGCCTTTTTTTTTCTGGCGTGGACCAGTGGGTGGCAGACTACTTGAGTCGAGAAAATATTGTTCCGAGCGAGGGTCGCTTTATCTGCAGGTCGACCTTTTTTTGCCTCTGCCGGAACCACAAGGTCCCCGGCTAAATTGCCAGATCTCTGGATCTTCAAACCATCACTGCTGGCAATCTTGTGAGTTCGGTTTTTCACTTCCTCTTCTCCCTTAGGTCCTCCAGAATCTCAAGACCAAGGGGGTTCAAGCTATCCTGGTGGCACAAGATTGGCCCTGCCGGGCCTGGTATGTGGATCTCATGTTCCTGTTGGCGGATGCTCCTGGTCGACCTTCTGTCTCAAGGACCGCTGTTCCTTGACTCAGCTGCGTTCACGGCGTGGCTGATGAATGCGAGGTTTGAGGCGTCATGGTTTTTTCAGCGTTTATCCTAACATACTCAAGGCCCAGAAATTCCATATAGCTTAGATCTGCCATCAAACGTGGAAGGATTACGTCCACTGTTGGAAGAGTAACGATTCTCATCGGATCTTTCCCAGTCTGGTCTGGATCAAGGTCTTAGTCGTCTTTCCTTTTAAAAGACTTTCCTATTGGAGTGTCACTCTGTGCTCCTTTGGAACCTCATCTTTAGGGTGCTTCAGGTTCCCCCCTTCGAGTCTTTGATATAATTTTTTTTTTTTTTTTTTTTTGCCTTCTGTCCTGGTAGAATGAGTTTCTGGTGGCCATTACCTCCATCCGCAGGGGTCCCGAATTGGCTCCCCTTTTTTCGGCAGCCTCCCTTTCTGGTTCTCCACAAGAAAAAGGTTTTCCTCCATCTGCCACAGTGTTGTTTTTTTTTTTTTGTTTTTTTTCTTAGGGTGATTTTTCATCCCTCCCCATCATGGATTTGATCCTACTTTCTTCTCGGTCCCCAGGCATCCATGTGAGTGTTTGCTTTTCCCTGCCTGGTTGTTGTCTGGGCGATTTGGGTCTATATTGTCCCTCACTGACCTCTTCTGTTCGAGGGCCTTTGCAAGGGCTTGTCTGCTTCCAGAGTTTCCATCTTCTGAGGGCTTTGGTCTGAGCTTAAGGAGACCTATCAGTTTAAGGGAAGGGCTCTGCCCTACCGTGTGACTGCTCTCTCCTCTTGAGCTGTTTGAGCTCCCTTGGGCTGTTGGCATCAGGCTTCTGCTTCCCAGGTCTGTAAGGCTCCCCTTGAGCCTCCATCTACTTTCTCTAAGTTTCACAAGATCCATTCTGTGGCCTCTCCTGATGCCAGTTTGGATTGTAAGTTTCTGCAAGCGGCTGAGTGCTAAAGATTTGCATGGTCGTTATTCCCACCCTCTGGGACTTTTTTTTTTTTTTTTTTTTTTTTGTACTCCCCGTAAAATCTTTCTCTTTCTCGTTGTATTCACTGACTGCAAAGCACAGAATGTGAGGAAGCAAAGTCAAATCTAAACTCCATTGTCTGATCAGGAGGCTGAACTACAGTGAAGTAAATCAAGTATAAATTAAAATGTGATGGGACCTGGGAGTAACTGTTAGTGTCCATTAAAATAATGGGTAGTCTGTTGAACAGGATAAATATTAAAAAGTATGACATTATTTTGCAGTTTATTGTTCTATAGAATGTACTTACAGCTAATTCAATTAATTTTAGGTGGATATTGAGGCAGAGCGCAATGCAGCTGCTTCCCCACAGACACCACCGAAGCCTAGCCCAAAGCGCGGTAGACCTCGCAAGTTGGGTATGACTTTTTTTTTTTTTTTTCTCTATCAAAAAAAAAATTCTTTAAAATCAGGGTTTTATCCCAGGTGGAACAGCTGTTTTAATTACATTGGTTCATAAAACAACTTGTCACACTGTGTGGCTTTGGGTAGAGGCATGTTTTTAAAAACTGGAGTCTAAAATAGACAGCACAGAGCAGTGTAAGTGCTGTTCTTTAAATAGCTGGTGGAATGATCGAATCAGATCCCTTGCTGCAAATGGGTGTATAGTCAGTTGTAAAACATGGCTTACAACTCTCTAATAGTCAGAATTGAAGATATTTTATATGCTGTGGATGGCATTGCTATTAGCATTATTGCTTAGTGTAATCTAAATAGTGAACATGTGCAAGAGTTTACTGACCTTTTGTGACACTCTCCAAATATTGTGACGTTGTCAATGCTATTTAAGGGTGATATCTCTGTAGATCAGTTCATAATCAGTCTTTCACCTCTGCTGCTCTATTAACCCCTTGAGTACAGATTTCTTTTTCATAAGATGGAGGGGGGGAGAATAACTTGCAGATCAGTGGGGGTCCAACTGCTCAGACCCCCGCTGATCAGGAGAACAGGTTATGTGTAGTCTACAGACCATTTCATTCAATTCAGTGGGTGTGACGGAGATAACGGAGTGCTATACTTCAGCTAACTCTGCTTCGATTGAAGTAAATATAGTGGGGTCTGAGTGGTCTCATCCCCCTATCCTATGGTTAGCCGATAACTCGGATTATGAAGGATTCTTCATAATCTCCAACACCAATATTTCTAGTTAGAGCATGATTATGCAGAAAGTATCATATGGGCAGTTGTAGGCTGTAGTAGAGATTGGGACCACCCGTTTTACAGTAGAGAGCATAATTCTGCTGAAACTAAAATTATTGCTGGAGAATGATGAAGCTACAGAAAACTTAAAATGGCGCCAGTATGTGTGACATTGTTCTTTGAAGGATGCAAAGGGGGGGAGGGTCCCCTCTTTAAAATGTCCCCATTAAAGTTCTGTTCTGTTTTGTTTTTTTGTTTGAATTTTAGTACCCACAGAAGTTGTACAGAAAAAACCCAGGGGAAGACCTAGGATAATAAGGCCACCTCCTTCACCAGAACCTGAAGTGTAAGGAGTTTTGTTAAATTCTGTCCTCTCGGTGGAGCACCTTGCAGTAAGCTGTAAAAGTATTATAGCTAGGTTAGGTCACACAGCCATTTTTAAAATTAATGGGTCTCTTCACTTTTTTTTTTTATTTTTTGACCATTTGTTTTCATGGTGTTTAAAACCCATGACTGCCTATGGGTCTATTGACATGGCTCAGTCAAAATTGGCAAAATCTATATTTTTTATTTTTTTTATTTTTTATTTTTTTTTGTGGCCTACTGTTCAAGGTCATGTCAATAGGCCCCTTCAACAGTCTGACACGCCCGTTTTTTACAGAATAAGTCCTTACAGTACTGCAAGTGCTTGTGAAAATTCCAAATCTGATGAACCCCTTGCCGCTGCAGACATTTTTTTTTTCTTTTTTTTTCACCACCTTCCAAAAGCCATAACTTATAACTAATAAAATTTTTCTGTCAAAGTCCAGTTATTTGCCCCTATATATCCTAGTGTTCGAAAACACCTAGTCTACAAACACATTAAAATATTTTTCCCAATGGTGAACACCATAGGAAGGAAAAATATCAAGAGCTAAACATCCATTTATTTTATTTTTTTTGCCGCCCATAATTTGAATAAAAAGCAATCGCATCAGACATTACCCAAAATGATATAACTAAAATACATCTGGCCGTGCAAAAAAAAAAAAAAACACATTATGCATCACTGTGCACGGAAATATAAAAAAGAAAGTTACGGGTGTCAGAATATGGCATCTCCAAGAAATTTGTTTTTGCAAAGTTTGGCATTTTTAAGGGGTTAAAACAAAAAACTTTGTAGATTTGATATACCTTGAATCGTACCGACCCATAGAATACAGGTGACATATCATTTTGACTGCACAGTGAATGTCCTAAAAACAAAGCCTGTAAGTCTCACAAATGAAGTTTTTCCTCCAATCCCACCCCATTCTGCTCTGTGAACAGAAAAATAAGTTATGGGGTTTGGAAAGCAGGGAATCTAACAAATTGAAAAATACCTGCAGCGAAAAGGTGTGAAGAGATCTGTGCATAAACTAACACTCTGAAACCTCAAACTGTAGCAACATTGTAAAGAGTGATGCAATAATGATGAAACTAATGGTCATGCATAAAATTTGTTATTGCCACTAAAGGTGGACTGGGGGTATTGCTTTAACTTAACATCTAAAGCAGATTTTTATTTTATTTATTTTTTTTTAATATTCCTGTAACTTTAAAGCAAACGTTTATGCTAGATTCACACTAGGGTTGGGTCTTGGTCATCTGGGTCCCTCAGGTGGACCACTAAAACAGAAGTTTTGCACAGAGCCCGATAGATTCCATTGACTACAAAGACACTCTGATGCAGATGTGAGCCCAACCGTAGATGAATAAATGCATTTGTTTGCAAGTAGGATAATATGCTGTTACCCATTTCCCTTTTACTCTGAAACTGGTGTTAGAAAAGCTTTTTCTGTTTATGAATAGTCAAAGTGAAGAGGATCAAAATAAAAAGGCCTTGGATAATAAAATTCAAAAGCAGCAGCAGCCTGAAAGAAAAGATGAAGAAAGTACTGGAGAGGAAGAAGAGAAGCAAATAACAGAAGCTAACAAAAAAGAATCTGAAACAAAGAAGAAAGTTGCAGGCAAAGTTGATTCTGATTCTGAAGATGACCATCAGGAAGAAAAGGTGCATGTTTTGTTTTGTGGTTGTATAGATTACTTTTTTTGTAGTGGGAGTCTATACAAAACAAACGTTAAAATGCCCACCAAAGGTCTATTATGACCTTGTGTTAATATATATATATATATATATATATATATATATATATATATATATATATATATATTATATATATACATATATACATACATATATACATACTCATACTCACTCCCCTGGTGGTGACATCTGTCACCTACATAAACTTGAGTAGGAAAAGCATATCATTTTTTCAATTTTAGTAGCAATAAATGTGAAGCTTTTGCATCACCAAAAAGACAGATCTAAATAACCTGAACAAAAGTGCGTGTGTGTGGGGTTTTTTTTTTTTTTTTGTTTTTTTTTTTTTATAAATGTATCTTTAATAGAAGGCCAAAGCTGGAAAGTCTGCCCAACCTGGTCAAAAGAGAGGCTTGAAACCCATACATGAAAAAGAAGTTGTTGAAAAGAAGAAGAAAGCAGATGATACAGTGGAGGTGGAAAGGTGAACATAACAAAAAAAAAAAAAAACATATAGTATCTAAAAGTTTACTGTTTTTTTCCGTGGTCAAGGTATCTTGTCACATTAAGTTTGAAGGTCTGACTGCTGGGACCCCTACTGATCTGAAGAATGTGGGTCTGGAGTTCCACCTGAAATGGAATAACAGGTGCACATGTGCATTGTGACAAGTTCATCTTTTATGAGGATGTCATAAATAAAGTGAACAGCAGTGTTTCCAGCAGTTCTGTAGACTGAAGTCCAACAGAAATGCAGTTCAAACATTCTATTCACGTAGAGATAGTCTGGGCCCCCCTTAAGACCGTTGGGTTTCCAACAGTCAGTGTTCAATTTGGAGTCGTATTTTATTCTGCTCACGGTCATAAAGTGATACTACTTTGGATGGCCATGTCATGCTTCAGGCACTGAATGAAGCTTGACGGTCCCAAGAGATACAAATAGGTCAATGGACATAGGTCCCCTGTTTAGCCTCATTCAAATGTGTTTTAAGTGTGGACAGCCATCGCCAGTTTTTTAGTATTTTATCTCCAGAATGTACATAAGGAATGAGCATTGAAATTGAACATGCATAATCATCTTTTTTGCCTGATGGGGTCACTCCTTAGGTAAATCCACTTTACTGGCACCATAGAGGCTCTGCAAACATGTTTGTCGTCCAAATACCAAACCTCTAAATCTGCGCTCCTTCCCTTCTCTCTCCTGCAGTGTGCCCAAACTGCAGTTTACGCCCTCACTTATGACACTGTTGTACCCAGGATAATGTACTTAATGTCATATGTTTTTATAGACTGCTGTTTGGGCACAGCAGGGAATGAGCGCTATGTGGTTTTTGGAGCACAGATTTACTGCTTGGTTTTTGGACGTCATGACGCTCATGCAGAGCCCTGAAGTGCCAGTTACGTGGAATCCCCTTTTGATAACTACACCCCTGAAGGAATTTATCCAGGGGTACAGTGAGCATTTTTAACCTCAGTGTTGCATTAATTTATTTTCCAGAAATTAATAAGCATTCGGTAAAATTGCAATTTTTACTTTGCTTTAGTTTAACTTCCAGAAATGAGATTTTCATTATCAGCTGCACATTCAAGGGTTAAAAATGCTTGCTACGCCACTTGATAAATCACGAGTGTAGTTTCCAAAACGGGGTCACATGTCTGCGGATTCCACTTTACTGGCAATTCAGGGGCTCTGCAAAAGTGGTGTGTTGTCCAAAAACCAAAATAGCTCTCCTTCCCTGCTGTGCCCAAACAGCAGTTTATACTCGTATGACATTAAGTATATTTGGTGCAGGGAGCAGATGTGAAGGAGCGCTATGTGCTTTTGGAGCGCAGATTTAGATTGTTGGTTATTGGACGCCATGTCACATTTGCAGAGACCATAAAATTGCCCTACAAAATGGGGTCATTTCTTGGTGAATTCTAATTTACTAGCTCCTCTGGGGCTCTGAAAAATCATGGCATCCAGAAAGTTTCTATATCTATACGCTAAACCCTAAATCTAAACCTTTAAACCCTCTATCCCCGAAGTATTCATTTTTCACTTTTGCCTTTAACTACTTCATTACGGGGCCAATTTCTGGTTCAGGACCAGACGCATTTTCAGGTTTTTTTGTATACGCGGTTTTGAGGGCTGTAACATTTTTATCATATGGGGTGTTAAACTAACTTCTGCGTCTTTTTTTTTTTTTTTTTTTTTTTTTTTTTTATTGGGGGGGGGGAGGCTGATTTTCCCTGTAACTGGGGCTGGTACATTTAGCCCCAGTTGCAGGAGGAATACAGTCTCTTGCATGTTACTTGAACAATATTAGAGCTGATCTAGGTCCTGTAGGACCCAGCAGCTGTTCCAGACGCTGCACCTGGCGAATCACATGCTGTATACACAGTGATTGGGAAGGCAGGGAAGGTAATAAACCTTCCCTGTCTTCTCTCTGGGAGCTCCAGCTGAAGTTACAGCTGACTCCCAGTTTCAGTAGCTACGATTTTGTGCAGCTACGGAGTTCTGCTTGGACATACCGGTACATCCTTGCAGAACAAGGCAACCACCTTCCAGACGTATATACCTAATGGGTGGTCCAGAAGTGGTTAAAGTGAGATGTGTAAAATAAAAAATTACTAAGAGTCAATGTTAATAAAATCTGTGAAATGGCTGTGGGATCAAAATGCTCACTATACCCTTTGAATTCAGTGAGGGGTGTAGTTTCCAAAATGGGGTCACTTTTTATGGGTTTCAGTTGTTGTACTGGTACTTTAGGGGCTCTGAAAAGCAGATTTTGCTGGAATAGTTTTCAGGTGTCATGTCTCATTTGCAAACATCCAGTGGCACTCCTTCCCCCTCCACATGCTGCTGTGATGCCCAAACATAAGTTTACACCTACATGTGGGGTATTGTTGTGCTTAGGAGAAATTACATAACAAACTGTGAGATGCATTTTCTCCTTTAACCCCTTGTGAATGCGTTAATTTTAGAGCTAAATGAATGTAGTATTGAAGAAAAAGTCTAAATTTCACCAAATATTTCACAGGAATTAAAAGGGTTAACAGACTTCCCAAATGCTGTTTTGAATTATTTGAGGGGTGCAGCTTTGAAAATAGGGTGATTTATGGAAGTTGCAGATAAATAGATATAAATTTATAATTTTTAAATATATATTTATAGGGCTTCATAATCCCCTGAAGTGGTCCCTAAAAAAACTTGGGAAATCTTGTAAATCTCAAGAATCGCTGTTACACTTGTAAGCCTAACGTCCAAAATAAAGGGCTAAAAGATGATCCCAAAATAAAGCAGAGATATGGTAGATATTCATTAATGTCTTTTGTGGTATGACTGTCTGAAAAGCAGAATAATTGACATTTTTGAAAATTGCGTTTTTAGTTTGTCAGGTGTGTTTTGGGGTTTTCTGTTTGTTTTCATAATTGCCACATTTTCATCTTCACAGCAAAGAGGAGACAAAAAAAACTGAAGTTAAAAAGTTTGACAAGAAAAAAAGGTTTGTTTATTTTTTTTTTTTTTCTTGCTTTGCTTCAATGGTGCAGTTGATTGATTTGATTTATTTTTTGCTTTACACACATTTCAGAGGTTTCCATAGATTCCAGACTTCAAAGGATACATGCTGAAATTAAGAACTCTTTAAAAATTGACCACCAGGTATGTTTAGGATTGTCAGACTTTTTGCTATATATATAATTTTTTTTTTTTTTAAACTTAGAATCCCTTTTATCATTAAACACGTTTTAAACTAAGAGCACGTAGGAATAGCCTTTATTAAGGCGATTTATCTTGAAGGTCTGCTCTGCCGTTTTTTTGAATTTTTATTAATTCATCGTGCTCTGAAGGCATAGGGGGCGTTGTCACCCTATCCAGCATCGCCTCTCTTTTTACGAGACCACTGCAAAATGGCTAACGGGCATGCGCAGTTGGCCGTTCCATCGGCCATTTTGTGGTGGTTTCCTGTGTGAAGAGGAGGTGAATGACCAACGGAACAGAAGAAAGGCGGCGCTGGACTGGATGACAACGCTCTGCTCAGAGCACAGGGATAACGCATTCTCAGCACAATGAAGAATGAATAAAAATTCAAAAACGGCAGCACGGACCTTCAAGATAAAGGTAAGAGATGAATCTCCTTAATAAAGGCTATTCTTACATGCTCTTAGTTTAAAACGTGTTTTTTAATGATGGAATCCCTTTTAAGTTTCTAGTGTGTGAATTTGAGTTTTACTTTCCAAATTTTCTGCCATCCCATACCGAATGAATAAAAAAAAAAATAAATAAATAAATTTCGTCTTTATGTACCATTTGCCCAATAAATATAGCTTAGTAATACCTTATTTACACTAGGTTCACACTAGCGTTTGGGTTTTCATACTTCGAGTCTTCCTGGGAATTTGAAAAACAGAAACCCTATCTGCTTAAAAACAGCGGTTACACGTGGGCCTCAGACTATAGCCGGGTCGGCCTGGTTTCTGCTGAAAATGTCTGCGAGAACTTCTCCTTGTAGGACATTTCTCTCTGCCGATTAAGCAGAATCTGGGACTGAGAGGCTCAAACGCTAGTGTGAACCTGTTGTGTGCTGTGTGTGTGTTTTTTTGTTTGTTTGTTTTTTTTTTTTTTTCCTTTCAATCAGAAAATTCAGGGTCTTCTCACCATTTGGTCATGAGCTCACCCTGAGATCACAACACACACTAACATGGCTTTCTGTTCTCTCAAGGAGTCACCATCTCAGGCAACATAACTTTCTGTAGGATTCAAATAGCATGGACTGTACTACAGACTGTCAATGGGGTAGGGGGTTGAGGATTTGCTATCACTAGCTACTGCTGATATAAGACAGCAGTTGTCACACGCCTGTAATGGAGATCAGTGTAGCCTCCCTGACTTTATACTTTTGGTCTCTTCCATTATTTGGAAGAGTGGCATTATACTTTTCTATACACAGTCCCCCAGCAGCAGTGATGGCACAATCCTCTAGCTGCGTGCCTGTCTGATCAGAAGTAGAGGAAAAGCTGGATTGTAGGGATACCAGGGCAGTATACATTAGACACCTGGAAAGTGACAGGTGAGTGATGCAGGGATAGGAAAGTGTCTTGCCTGGAGTGCTTCTTCTTGTCCTGCATTATGTAAAACGTACAGTGGCACAAGTACTACTATCGTGGCTGCTATGGGACCCGTGACATGTGTGGGTTTTTTTTTTTTTTTTTTTGATAGGCTGTTACTTGCTGTAGTAATCCCAGCAAGGTACCAGGCCCTATTTACTTACCAATCCCCGTTCCTGCTCATGGCTGCATTAGTTTCCCCTCCTGCCCCAGAGTGCCCTGTGTATCCCAGCAACGTGATAAGGTATGCACGGGGCCCCCTGGAGGGCAGAAGAGGAAGCAGCCAAGAGCGGTAAGTAAGGCTGCCGGCCTGCAGGAACCATATTTGTTGGATGAACCCCAACAAATACTGCTATTATAGTGTGGGACCTGTGCTGGCCGCCCTGTGTGCTATGTCTGCACACAGGTCTGGTGGGCCCTGAATAAAATATATCTCACAATTGTGTGAGAATAGAAGAAAAAAAAAAATGCCATTGTTGTCCTGAAGCTTTTTCTGTGTGACTGTAATGATACAGAAGTGATAACAATATTACAGCCAAAGGAGAAGGTTGAGTGAGAACTAAAGATGACTGCTAAGGGTATAGTGGGCAGGCTTTCTAGGGAAACGGAGGAGAAAGTGAGTGAGCTTTGAGTGCAGCCCAAAGAATTATGGGAGTTGTAGGAAAGGCACAGAACAGGAAGATGCAGATGTAAACAGTCAGTCAGGAGCTCCCAGAGAACCTAGAAATCTCTCAAAACATTGCTAAAGGTATTTGGGTGCACTTATTAACCTATTAGCATTAACACAGATTTATTTTTTTTTTTTTTAATTTCATTTTTTTTTGCCCAGAAAACACCTCTAAATTGGGCGTAATACTGTGTTGGGTGACACTATTGGGCCTAGTCTTTGCTAGTTACGCCTCTGAAAGCGCATAATATTCATCCATTTTACTTTTTGAAAAGTACAAAAGAAATACACTAGTAAACAGATCAGTAGTAATTCACAATACCAACATCATAGTTAAATGACTGTTACCTTACAGAGTTCAACATATGATGGAAGGGGAGACAATAGGGTGGATAAACTGGGTGATTGATTAAAATACGGCAGAGGAACAAAATGGTATACAGTGATCTGAATCAGCTTACAATATGGCCATACAAAGAACATTAATAAGTAGCCGATGAAGAAACACAACAAAACAAAGTCCCTGCTTCAAAGGTTTGGTTCAAGAGAAATATCATGAAATGAAATCCCCAATCGATTGAGATGTCCCAATCAGTGAGACACTTTGGGAACTTCCTATTAAGTCAGCAGAAGTACCCAGCCCAGTGGAATATGTACTAAATGTTTTTAAGCGATTGGCCATCATCCAATCATGTGTAATATTTCAGGTAGTGTAGGGACCTGTGCTCTTCCAATTTGTGATTCAAGCCCTTGTTGCTGTCCCCATATAAAGGCAAGTAATATCCATTATTTTTAGTGTGGTACAGATTTGCATCCACAGGGGGACTCCTAAAACAGTATGCATTCTATATAGTGCTATGCATGACACAGGGTTCTTCCACAGCAATGGACATTGGTAACGGAACTTTCCCTTAGTAACACTGTATGTATGGAACTGTGCATGAAATTTTTTTTTTTTTTTAGCCACTTGTTTGTATCCAGACTTCTAATTGCTATTTACTTGGTTTTACATCTTTGTGTTAACTTAGGATGTACATAGATGTATTAATGCCTTGGATGAGTTGGCCTCTCTCCAGGTCACCATGCAACATGCTCAGAAGCATACCGATCTGATCACTACTCTGAAAAAGGTAAGGCCTTACTTTGTGTGGTTCAGATAATATAAAAGCAAGTACACCACTTACCTATGGTGGGGTGTGAAACAATCCTTTGTCTTTACTGGCTTGGTATTAGTACAGTATTGCAGTGTTGAATTAAGTTGTTGAGTGTACACAGCAAGTAATCTCTGGAGGCTGTACCAAAATTAATATTTTGAAGTTGTATGTGCAGTAACTTGAGTAATTTTGCAATTCTATTTATAGCCTTGTACTGTAGACTTCAGTAAAGGCAGCTCCTGGTAGGTACTGTTCTTTGGGCCCACTTCACATAGGACTAGCTGTACAGGATGGTTTAGAAAATGCTAGAGGGGAAACTGATGCCAGAATTGATCCCATGTTTTCCTATGGGACTAGTTCTGGCATCAGTTGCACCCACAGCTCCTCACAGCTCGGCGTCATTGCTGGGCTGTAAGGAACGCCCCCTCTGACAGTACAGGGCTATGGGCGAGTACAGTCAGGGAGGGCGTTCCTCACAGCGCAGCTAGACTGTCAGGAACGCCCTGACAGTGAATTGTGGAACGAAGACCACCGATATCTCCCCCCGCTTTCTAGCGGTATGTAAAACAGCATATACATGAGGACGTGAAAGGTCCTCTTTTTAAGAGCTGCATTGCTCAGTAACGGTAGGGACTGGAGTGACAAAAAAAAATTGATAAAAAATGAAACTACACTGGGATCAACAATCAGTATGGCTAGTTTGGTGTCTGATATGTTAGATTCTCTACTGTTAAGTAGGTGGTCTAAGGCAGGGGCAGACAAGGGGTGTGATTTATAGCTGTGACAGTCTGCTTTTGATCGGACAGTCAGATCTGAAGCACTTAAATTTTGTCTGCTGTGGCCCAAGGCCATGCATTTGACAGCGCGCCTAATTAACGTATCAGGCACCAGAATACCCATATTGATTGCTTTGAAACGGAGGTGGCTAGAGAAAAGGTGGCAGCGCCTATTAAACGATGCAACAAATAGGCTCCGTGATTTTATTTTTTTTTTTATGGTTTGTATCTAGTATATCTTCAAAGTTAAACTGCTCAAAGTGAGAATTTTTTTTTTTTTTTTTCTCTATTTGCAGATTCGAAGGTTTAAAGCCAGCCAGGTGGTAATGGAAAAAGCAACAATGCTTTACAATAAGTTCAAAAACATGTTCCTTGTTGGAGAAGGAGACTCTGTAATAACCCAAGTTCTTAATAAGTCATTAGCAGAACAGCGGCAACAAGAGGAAGCCAATAAAGGCAAGGACCAAGGGAAGAGGGGACCTTATAAGAAAGTGGAAAAAGAACAGACCTCTGGTAATTTTGGACAAAATATTTAATGAAATTCTGTACGCTGAACAATAGTGACATTGTTCTCTATAGCAGTTTGAAGGGGTTATCCACCTTTTGGAACGTTGATCAGCTGTCCTGTGACAGTGTGGCTCCCTGTAACAGTTACATGCCGTTAGCAGCTCTGACTTGCCATACAATGTGTAGTGGCAAGTTTAGGTACAATAGTGGTGTCCTGAGATAATACTGCAGTACCTAAACCCACTGCTACATATAAGGCAAGTGGGCAGCACGGCTAACTGCATGTAAACTTTACTGTGAGCTGTGGTGTCCCAGAACAACTGATCTGCATGGATCCTGGTGGTTGTACCCCTGTAGCTCTAATATTGATGGCCTATCCTGAAGAATGGCTCTCAATATTCCAAAGGTGGATAACCCCTTTTAAGCAGGTCATGGTCATTATGAAATGAGCAGTTACAGCTCAGCAGCCATTTTATTCACATGTCATGTGTTGCTATGATCTTGTAAGATCACAGAACACACTTGCATACAGTATGCTACTTGTTTTGTAAACGATTACAATACCCACCTTGCTGCAGCAAGAAGAAACATTGATTAGCACAGATTGCCAAAGCTTTAACCCCTTCATGAAAAATGATGTACATGTAAGTCATTGGGCATGAGGGACTGTATGGAGAGAGCTCAGGAGCTGAGCCCTCTACATACAAGGAGGATGCTGGCTTTATAATACACCATAACTGATTGCAGCTGTTTAATCCTTTTTAGATGCTGCAACAAAACATGACCACAGTATCTAAACTACACAGGTGCCATGGGTGCCACCAATTGTAACAATTACCAGCCTCCAGAATTTAATCAGAGACTGGTGATTAGTTGCCTTGACAGCCGGGAGCTTATTGAAGGCCCCCAGGCCTGTCATTACTATAGTTCTATTACACATTGCCATTGGTGTGTAATAGAAGTCAATGAACCTTACTATACATTGTAATACATTGGTATTCTAGGAGTGATAAGACCCCCCTAGAGTTCAAGGTCCCTAGGGGGTCTGAAAATAAAAGCAGAAAAGTTTTAAAAGTATATAAAAACTAAAGCGGTGTGTATGTGTGGTAAAAAAAAAAAAAAAATGCCTGAACTATTAAAATATAAAAATTATTTTTATAAAAGGGAAAAAATCAAAATGGCTAACAACTTTATTTTTTTTGAGGCAGTGAAGCAAACTTCACACCTTACCCAAAATGGTATGAATAAAAACATCTGGTCCCGTGTGTGTGTGTATGTATATGTGTGTGTGTGTATATGTGTGTGTTGTGTATGTATGTATGTGTATGTTTATATATATATATATATATATATATATATATATATATATATATATGCGCGCACACACACCTTTTGTCACCATATATTGATACCTGGAACTCTTCATTTTTAACCCCTTCCTGGATTTTCACGTACATGTAAGTTAAGGTAATGTGGGTAGTTACTGCATCCATGTACATGATGGTGATCGAGCGGCTCAGAAGCAGTGCCCATGGGATCACTGCGGAAGCCCATCTGTAACTGACATCACTATCCCAGCTGTTGCAGAGGAAGCCTGGCTAACACTGATCCCCACTGTTTAGCTTTTAAGATGCCACAGTTAATAGTGAACGCGGCATCTTGGGAGTGTCAATTTCCCTGACAAACACCTATCAGCCCTCCGCAATGCAGTTGCAGGGTGCCGATGGGATGCTATGGCAACTGGGCGGGGCCTAACAAAGGCCCCCTTGACTGCTATCATAGACTTTATATTAGGACCTGGTAGAGGCCATTTTGTTTATCCTGCTATCCAAAAAAACAAAAAGTGATCAAGTCGCTCAAATCCTAAGTCAGGCCTTAAAAAAACCTATACATATGTGGTATCTCCATACCTTACTGACCTGCAGAATAAATCAAGAATGTAATTTTTACCATAGAATGAACAGCGCAAAATTAATAGTGCAAAAATCAATGGTAAAATTGCTGTTTTCCCATTTTCTCCCAGAAAGTTAAAAAAAAAATTTAGTTAAATGTGTTTTAAAAGTGAGGCTGTTAAAAAATTCAACTAATCCTGCAGAAAACAAGCCCACATATGGCTGTCAACATAAAAATAAAGTTGACTATTGCAATATAACAAAAAATAACCCTTAAGGGGTTAAGGTATCATCATTAAAAATACTATAGAAATTTGGTATTGCAGTGATTGTACTAACCCAAAGAATAAAGATGTCATTTTTACCACATAGTGAATGCCGTAAAAATTAAACCCATAGGAAATTGGTGAAAATGTTTTGGGTTTTTTCCAGCTCTGCACAGGATATTGAATGGTGCCATTACAATGTACTGGGAAGATGGGGAAAAAAAATTCAGAATAAAGCAAAGTACAACTTGTCCCACAAACTATAAGCCATCATATGACTCTGAACTGAAAAATGGAATGGAGGGAGTTAAAAACAGATATAAAAAAAACGAAGATTAGCTCGGTTCTGAAGAGGTTCATGTATGCACTTAAAATTCAGCAAGACATGGTCAGTATTCAAGACTGTGTTACAAGTCTTGGTGAATTTTAAAGGAGTTGGGCACCCAATGACACGTCTATCCATAAGATAGGGGACTAGTGCCTGCTCATTGGGGCAGTCAGATCCCCAGCAATCAGCAGACCAGGGGCTTGAAAATTCCTCACGGCTTCATGTGAAAATAGTTGGATGTACATGCATGGTTAACCCTCTGTTCACTTAGGGCTTCCACGACCTCAATCTCCGGCATCCCCATAATGAACAGAGTAAGGGCCACATGTGCACCACTGCTACATTCCCAAGGAACATTCCAAACTTTCTGGTTACTGTTCTACTTGCTGGGGATCCAACCATTGAGGCCCCCCCAGTGATCAGACAGTTATCCCATATCCATTAAATGGGAGATTAGTGTCACTACTGGTGCAATGTTATCTATTCATTTTCAGATTTTTTTTTGGTGTTTGTTTTTCCTGGCCATCTGAACATGCTTCTATTGTGTACATATGCCTTTGGTGCAATGCCCTTACTAGCAGAAACTTAGAAGTGTATATAAATGAGGTTTTTCCAATCCTCACTGCTTGTTCAATGTTTTGTTCTCCAGATACAAAAGCAGTAAATGGTGGCCGAGATACACAGGAACAAGTACAACATAATGGGGACAGCAGTGAAGAAAATGAAAACGATAAGGAGGACAAAAGTGCTAAACGGTAAATTGTTTCCTGAGTGACTATAGAATTGTCTGTTGCAAAGTTTGACTTAATGGAACATACACACATTTAAGGTGATTGTGACTTGAGTGGCAGCGCCAGACACAGCCTCCTGTAACAGACAAGTCACTGTGCCTGCATGAACACCTGAAGGGGATGTGACTCTTGCAGGTTTTTTTATACTGATGGCCTATTCCACAAAACCTATTTCTAAGTTGCATATGTTTTAATATTTTACAATTTTTAAGTTATGTATTTTAATTTCCAGAGGTTATTCTCACATGCAGCCCCAAATCATAGGAAACAGAAGATTGATAGCTGAATAACACATGGTTTAGATTACCATTTTATCTTAGAATAGACATGTTTATCCAAGACTTGCTTAAATTCACTTACTGTAGGTTTTCAACAACTGCTTGAAGTTTGTGCAAGCAGGTGTAGTTGGGAAATCTATAGTAAGTGATTTTGAGCATGTCTGGCATCATGAACACAGTGTTCTAATAAGGACCCATTCAGATGTAGTAAAACTTTCTTTTTTTTTTTTTATTTGGCCAGTGATTTTGACTGCTAGTTTTTGACCAACATGGCATTCCAGCAGTTCCCATGAACATAACCATATTGAAATTTGTAGACTGAAAAGTTAACCCTTTCAGAACCAAGCGTCATTGATGCCCCAATGCTCAAGCCAAATTTAGCACTTTGGTATGCACTGCTTTACGCCGCAATCTTTTTAATGGCTTTGCATTTCTCAACTATTTTTACCATGTTTTTTTTCAGGACACACAGGCTTATAATACATAGTATTTGTTAACCAAGTGAAGAATGTTATAAAATGTGAAAAAATTTATTTTTTTACCTAAAGCTATATAAACAAATACTACGTATTTTAAGCCTTTGTGTCCTGAAAAAAAAAAAAAAATGTGAAAATTATTAAGATTAGACTTTCAAGTTCTTCTGATCACAGGGGCTAAACATTTATATAGCTTTTCAACAAAAAATTGGGTTTTATATCCAGCATGGCTTATTTTCTGGACCCCTAGTCAATATGTAAAATTAACCAGTAGTTTAGTATAGTAGAGGGCGGTAAACTGCTGGTGTTATCTCTAGACAGAGAAGTAGGTGATGGGAGGGGCTGACAGGGGAGCTAGTTCTTCTAGCACAGTGTGAATGCAAAAACAGTTTCACTTTACAATGATCACAACAAAGTCGGACATGCAGGGCTTTGTCAGATGAGGGGGAAAAAAAAAAAAAAACTGCTTCAAGGTGCTGAGGGTGCAATCGCACATCTGCACATTGCTTTAAAAACCCATTGATCTGATACGATTACAAAGCTTCTTATCTTTAATCCTTTTTATATGTACACATTTTAAACTTGCACCTTGATTAAAAGTAGCACTGCAAAATGGCACAAAATGCAGGTACTGGCTGGGTAACGGTAGGTTCATGTAAATTTTAATTTTTTTTTTTTTTTTTTTTTTTTTTTTTTTTGTAGTCACACTTAACAAATGATCACGCCCACAGACTGTACATCTGTTAGTGCATTTCAGACTTTCCTCTCTGGTTATTGCTTTCCTTCCTCCACATAGCTGATGGGAAGAGAATTATGGCCATAGGCCTCCTCGGGCTGGGATTAGTTTAAATTTTGATTCGTTTTGGGGCATTCAAAAAAGCAGATTGCATATCCAGAAGATATGCTATAAATGTCTGATAGATGGGAATCCCACCTCTCCAAACTATTGCAGCAAATGGAGAGAGCTGTACATGTGCTGCTCTCCTCAGTCAATTCTATGGGAATTCTGAAATAGCTGAGCAGAGTCTGAATGGACAAAAATAGAGGTAGCTGGGCATGCACAGTCACTGGCCGTGGCAAAAAGAGGTGTGCTCAGTGGATGTCCAGTCTGGCACCCACATCATATCTTTCTGAGAAGTTGGTCAGTTATAAACAGTTTTACTGTCTAAGGCCTTATTCAGACATCTAATTTTTAGATGTATTGTCTGTGTTCTGTAGGGACATCACCTGATCCGGTTTATTTTCAAATTGGGTGGGGGGGGGTGTGTGTGTGTGTGTTTTTTTTTTTTTTTTTGTGAAGAAAAAATTGGAAAGGTGCTCGCATGGCCGATTAATGCCCATTTACGTGTGGGTCTGGGAAAATCGGATACCATCTGTCATGAAAAGCTGTTCACCAAGGACACACAACACATGAACACACAACCATGAAAAACAACCCTGCAGAAGAGCAGGACAATTGGTGTTCATTTAGAAGTGATAAGTAGCATATTGCCCTGTGTGAACAGGATGTGCTATACTACCACAATCTTCCCCTCTCCTCAATAATGGTGTTTTGCAGTATTAAACTAACACTGAATTTTGTTTCCATTACTATTTTTCGGTACCTAGTACGGAGATCAGCAAACGCACCAGTGATGACTCTGCCTCTGACAACTAGTTGAGGAGAAGATCCAGCATTGAGAGAACTTTTGTGGCGGTTTGACAACTGACAATTTTAGACTGCTCAGTGTTTTAAATCTTTTGTATCTGCAGTATTTGGGAGTTTGGAATGAAAGACCTTGTTCAGTGGCGGCAGAAAACTATTTTATTGGATTTTTTTTTTTTCTTTAATTTCTACCTATCTGTTTCAGCTGTTCTAATAGTTTACAGTTGAGCTGCCTTCCTGGAACTTTTTGCTTACACAGTATTTGGGTACAGTACACCATTAATCCATTCCATACCATTACTTGCTTGGTTTAGTTAACATCTCCATTGTTGCTGCCAGAATGGCATGAGACATGCACTGAATTCTGATTCCTAACTATTGGACATATTACAGGCTATACTTCTTTTTCTTTTCTTTTTTTTTTTTTTTTTTTTTTTTCTTTGGACATGCTCTACAGCAAATCCATCTTTTGATCATGTTTTTAGTTTACAGCAGTAGAGGTGTTAAATTATAAGACAACTAAGGCATTCATCCAATTTTATTTGAAGAAATCTAGAAAAGTATGTGTGGCAGTTTTATGAAAAGTACAAAACGCCGGGTACCAGCACAAGAGAAGACCATCCAAAAAGAAAAACTATTAAAAATATTGTAAACTGTATAGTTAGCGGCATTCCATTTATTTATTTATTTTTTTGTTGATCCAAAGCTGTCACACTTTGCTCAGTTTTTGTTTCCAAAAAGATTGGCATATTGCAGAGTGTAATTCATTATTAAACATGCAGAACTCTGATAAGGTATGTAGCTTTTATGCAATAACTTTAGCTAGCCCAAAATATGTACTTTTGACACCTACTTCATACAAATAAGTCCTGACTATAAATCTTCAAAACTCCTTTTTGTTTTTACATGGTGAGAAGGGATATTCAGTTAAGGGAAATCCACAGAATGTGAAAAGTATATCAGATGAAAGTCTTGTCTGAGACATTACCTATCATTCTCCAGTGGATAGTTTGACCCCCATTCCAACTGGAGCCACACCACCACCCACTGAATATGCTAGAAGTGTCTGAGAATAACCCTATAAGATTCTACCTTCCTCTGTTGTACCTCACATATTCCCCTCACCCCAAATGCTATATACTGTGGAGTATGGGGTGCTATATTAAAAGGGGTTGTCCGGCTCTTTATTTAAATACTGCTAATGAAACAGAAACCAGAAACATTAAAAAAAAAAAAAAAAAAAATTGTCCCCAGGCTGTGGTTTTCATCATCAGCAGCTCAATTTGTCTGTATACAGGTCCTGGGCTGTTTGTGCCAGGTAACTATTGAAGCCATGCACAGAGGAGTACTGGTTTAATATTTAATGCTGCTGCTGAGGCCCTTAAACATAGTTGGAGCACCCCTTTAATGCTTATTTTAAAAAGTTGATTCTGGAAGTTTGAAATAGATCTGCTGCCCCACAAGATGTCAGTGCTCATCCATACAACTAATATTTATGCATATATCTTGTAGTCTTACAACCAGACAAGAATAAACTTTAAGGAGATAAGTACTCTGGTCTCTTTAAACCTTCCTTCACTTATGGATCCATTAGTTTTAGTCTTCTAGGTTTGTTTTGTTTTTTTGAGGCTGTATGCTGTAGGACTGACTCTTCATACCTGTACTCTGTATGAATCCATGTTTGTGCAGACAACTAAGAAAATGTTTGTTTATATTTTTTATATAGCAGTGAAAATTGGTAGGAAAGTGTACTTGAAATTCATAACTTTTTTTAAATACAGATTTAGTTCATTTTTAAATGGTTGTATACTGTGCAAATTAAGCCTGCTATGTAAATATAATGCCGCGTCTGACATTTTGATGTGCTTTTGTATTGAAGGCTTAAATAAATATTGGAAAGATGTTTGGTCTTTTTTATTATTTTTTTCCTACGATAAAGTGTTATGCCATGTATTCTCTTCACAAACCATCAAATCCTTTTTACATCTTAGCATGCCATATTAGAGTATGTTTACACAACATTCTGCTCCAAATCTTGGGGCAGAAATCCACCTCAGCGACAGATTCTGCTCGATCTTGCTGTGGTTCCAGACTTCCCACTAATTTGGCCTAATCATTGGCAGAACGCTGATACTCTGCTTTGGCATTCTGCCATGTGGATGGGAATTGAAGAGAAATGTGGCAGATGTCTGCCTGAAATTCCTGTTCACTTTATTCCACTAAACCTGGTGACCTTTGGTCTCTTAAGGCTTAAACTAGCATGCATTATTCAGGTGTTAGGGTGTGAACATCCTTACTGTATAAGAAGCTCCCTAGTGCCCTGTGTAGATTTGCAGAGCTCAGTAGGGGGAAGGCAGAAGTCTCTGTGCTCTGCACCCCCTATTGTCAGTCTGATTCTGTGACGTTTGACTACATAAAAGCATTGGCTCTTCTGACAGCATTTGCATACTAGGAGCACATGCAGCCTCTCCTATTCAAGCAGTAGGAGAGGTGCAGCAGCCCCTTTCACTGTATAGCCTTGTTTCTGGGGAAGTGCAGTGCTGCTGCTATTACTTGAATAGGAGAGGCTGCAGGAGCTCCCCATCCACTGCTGTAGCTTCTGGTGCCCAAACACTGCTGGAGAAGCTGAGCTGTTTAGGGTTCGGGTGTTGGACCCTCACAGATTAAATACTGATAACCTGTCCTGTGGCTAGGTCATCAGTTTGAAAACTCTCACTTATATGATTGGGGGGACACAGCATCATGGGTATAGATGTTGCCACTAGGAGGCTGACTCTCTAGGAGAATCAAAAGATGTTGACTCTGCCTCACGGCTATACCCCCACTACAGACACACTGCTAGTCAGTTTTAACCTAGTGTCCGTAGGAGGCAGACATTACCTGTCTCGGGTCTTTGTCTTGCATAATTTTAATATTTTTCTTTCAGGTGCAGAGGGCTCTTCAACATGTACGCCACACCAGTAGTCCCCCCCCCCCCCCCAAAAATGAAAGAAATGTTTTCTTGTTCCTGCCCCAGGCTTTTTTTTTTGTTGTTGGTTTGTTTTTGGGTTTAGAACATGTTGGTGGTTGGTTCCATGTGTGCCACAGCAGTAAGAGACAAACTGAGTAGCACAAAGTGTCTGAAGCAGATATCGCCTGTAGGCAGAGCTGACATCTTTAGATATTCTTAGTGTCAGCACCATGGGTATAGACCTGGCCACTAGGAGGCTGTGTCCCCAATGAATATGAGAGAAGGATTTTACGGTGAGTACAAAAATCAATTTTTGAGGCTCCATGAGCCCTTTAACCCCTTCAGGACTGGGCCATTTTCTCTCCCCTCCCCCCCCCCCCCTCCTTAAAATATAAAAAAAACAATGGGAGGCAGAATCTGGATGGATTGGTAACTTCCTACGTGGGAACAATCCCTTTAGACCCAGAAGCTCATGCAGTTCCTGGCCCTTGGGGGGGGAGGTACATCCTTGCAGTTTTCAGTAGCTGCACAAAATCCCTTCCCTGCCATCCTGTGGCCTACAAGCTCTAAGTACCAATACTGACCTGTCTGCTCTCCGGTGTCTACCGGTTCTTCCTCCTTCGGGCGCACATGACATCACAACAGTGCGCCTGGAGCAGGGAGACAGAGCAGGAGCAGTCAGGTAGGTACGGGCCTAATACTGCTATAGGGGGGCACCAGTGAAGGGGCATATACAGTGGCCCCTTCAGTATTCTCAGCCCCCCCATACAGTAGCCTCTTCACTGGTCCCCCATACTGTATGCATGGAGACCAGTGATGGGACCATTATATTGTGCGGGGGCTTATATTATGAGTTTGAAGAAATAAACTTAAGACATTTGCAATAAAAAAAAAAAAAAAAAATTCATAAAATACTTCATTTGCCTTTAATGTTAAAGAGGATCTTTCATGTCCTTCTTGATGGGTGATATTATATACCGCTAGAAAGCCATGAAAGGTTCTCATTAATGGTTAATGCTAAGGCACCATGTAGCGCCTGTACAGTCATGGCCAAAAGTTTTGAGAATGATACAAATATTAATTTTTACAAAGTCTGCTTCAGTTTTTCTAATGGCAATTTGCATATACTCCAGAATGTTATAAAGAGTGATCAGCTTAATAGCAATTACTTGCAAAGTCAATATTTGCCTAGAAAATGAACTTTATCCCCCAAAACACATTTCAACATCATTGCAGCCCTGCCTTAAAAGGACCACCTAACATCGTTTCAGTGATTGCTCCATTAACACAGGTGTGGGTGTTGATGAGGACAGGGCTGGAGATCAATCTGTCATGATTAAGTAAGAATGACACCACTGGACACTTTAAAAGGAGGCTGGTGCTTGCCATCATTGTTTCTTTTCTGTTAACCATGGTTATCTCTAAAGAAACACGTGCAGTCATCATTGCACTGCACAAAAATGGCCTAACTGGGAAGAGTATTGCAGCTAGAAAGATTGCACCTCAGTCAACAATCTATCGCATCATCAAGAACTTCAAGGAGAGAGGTTCCATTGGTGCCAAAAAGGCTCCAGGGCGCCCAAGAAAGACCAGCAAGCGGCAGGACCGTCTCTAAAAAGTGTTTCAGCTGCGGGATCGGGCTACCAGCAGTGCAGAGCTTGCTGAGGAATGGCAGCAGGCAGGTGTGAGTGCATCTGCACGCACTGTGAGGCGGAGACTCTTGGAGCAAGGCCTGGTCTCAAGGAGGGCAGCAAAGAAGCCACTTCTCTCCAGAAAAAACATCAGGGACAGACTGATATTCTGCAAAAGGTACAGGGAGTGGACTGCTGAGGACTGGGGTAAAGTCATTTCCTCTGATGAATCCCCTTTTCGATTGTTTGGAACATCTGGAAAACAGCTTATTCGGAGAAGAAGAGGTGAGCGCTACCACCAGTCTTGTCTCATGCCAACTGTAAAGCATCCTGAAACCATTCATGTGTGGGGTTGCTTCTCAGCCAAGGGAATCGGCTCTCTCACAGTCTTGCCTAAAAACACAGCCATGAATAAAGAATGGTACCAGAATGTCCTCCAAGAGCAACTTCTCCCAACCGTCCAAGAGCAGTTTGGCGCTCAACAATGCCTTTTCCAGCATGATGGAGCACCTTGCCATAAAGCAAAAGTGATAACTAAATGGCTCAGGGAACAAAACATAGAGATTTTGGGTCCATGGCCTGGAAACTCCCCAGATCTTAATCCCATTGAGAACTTGTGGTCAATCATCAAGAGACGGGTGGACAAACAAAAACCAACAAATTCAGACAAAATTAAAGCATTGATTCTGCAAGAATGGACTGCTATCAGTCAGGATTTGGTCCAGAAGTTGATTGAGAGCATGCCAGGGAGAATTGCAGAGGTCCTGAAGAAGAAGGGTCAACACTGCAAATATTGACTTGCTGCATTAACTCATTCTGTCAATATAAGCTTCTGTTACTCATAATATGAATGCAATTATATTTCTGTATGTGATAAAAACATCTGACAAACACACATAAAAACCAGAGGGCAGCAGATCATGTGAAAATATAATATTTGTGTCATTCTCAAAACTTTTGGCCATGACTGTAGAACAAAGTCATAGAATGGAAGGGAGCTTTTATTCTGGAGACTTTAGATAAGAACGCTTTCTATTTAGGGGCGCTGTCCCAAAATGTAGTGTTTTCATCAAAAAGGATAATTTCTTAATAAATTTTGGGACCTGAGCTAACCCCCCTCCCCCTGGGTGTTGCCATCTTTTTAACCCCTTCCTGCTCTGCACCGTACTATTATGTTGCACTGAGGGTATAGTTTTTTTTTTGGTTTTTTTTTTCTTGATGAAGCCCAAGGTACAGGCGATATGCGTGGGGTAGTCTTGCTGTGCCAGGATGGGTAGGCCAGTCAGAGCTTTATCAGCCTTATGATTTGTTTAAACTGTGGTCTATGATACACTGATCAGTAAATTGATATACTATTACAGTTCTAGCTAGTGGACATATACTGGGCGAGTCTAATTGCTTTATAAGACTTAGTATCCAGAAATTTCACATATTGTTCCAGTTCATTGGCTATGTGAATATGCTATTTTGATTAAACTAATCCTGTATGGAGTTGAATTTGAGAACATTAAATACTAGCGACAGTCATTATTATCAAAGCACTTTGGAATCTCTTGGAAACACTATCACAAAGCATTCTATATATAGTTACAAATTTCACTGTTTAACAGCTTCCTAATTATCTCTTTGGATTACAAACAAAATTGCCTTTGTAAACTGTGTGATATACTTCAATTCCACTGAACCATATTAACTATACTCACCTTATTTATGGACCGCATATATGTTTGTGTTTATCTTTTTGTGTGCAAGTAAAGATTTCTGCAAATATATTTTTGCAATATTCAGGTTGAGCATTTTATATGGTATGCACCTTTTTTCTTGGCATACACAGCCAAGGCCCGGGGACTATCCAACGGAGTCTGATTACCTGACTCTGTATTGCAGTACATTGCACTGTGGAGCAGAGACAGTAAAAAGTATATAAAAATAAATAGGTTAATTTTTTTTTATGTAAATAAACATGTTATCCTGATGTGCTTATATGCCCTTACTATCCATAAATAGCGTTTTCTTGCTTATTTCATTGGAGGGCACAGCACCATGCATGTAGACCTGACCACTAGGAGGCTGACGCTAGGAAGAACAAAAGATGCTATACTATCCAGTTTTATCCTAGTGTACATAGGAGGCAGACACAAACTGAATCATGTCTTTTGTCTAGCTTAATTTTAATTTTTCTTTTAGGTGCAGGGGAAACTTTAGTGTGTGTATGTATATCACACTAGTTGCACCCTTCCCCCCCCCCCTCCCCTTTTCCCCTGCAGGTGTCGCGGTTGTCAAGCACCTCACAGGTCACATTCCATACTGTTGCTTCTGCGGCTGGAATGCCAGTGACCCCACTACCACGTATGATGTCACCAAAGGGGTGACCCTGCGTGTGCCCAAAGTATGCGAATCAGGTAGGTTGTTGTGTGTTTTGTTTTTTTTTGTTTTTGTTTTTTTTTTCTCCACCAGCCTCTATCTACTTTAGTCCTTGGCCTCTCCAGGGACTAGATCTAAACAAAGCCTGCTGCCTTTCTGGCCCCTCCCAGTCCTCCTATTGGCCTGGATGCGGAATCCCTGGTGGGAGTATTTTTTTTTTTTTCCCACTGTTTACTTTTCGGTCATGGAGTGCTGAATCTGCCTCTAGGGAGCAGTCGCGGCCCTTCCCTCCTCCTGGGATGAACAGGGCAGACCTTTTAAGCAAAGGTCTTGAGAAGCTCATCACTGAAGCTACTGGGGGAAAGAACTCTCCTCCTCAGTGGCATCCAGCCACTCTGTGTTTTCACTCCTTTCGTGCTCTAACTTTCCTCTGGAGGGCAGTCTTCCCAAGATTCCCACTCCAGGAAGCCCTCCTTCAAGCAGGCCTTGGCAGTTTGTCCCAAGTGTTCAAGACCTTCCTCGTCAAGTCTAGGACTTCCCATGGTGCTCCTCTGCATGAAGGTCATCCACCACTCAGGGCTCCTCAGGTGGGGGGCAGCTGCTCTCCTAATGGTGGATCTGACTAGCCAGTGTGGGTGACACCTGAGGCCAAGAGGTGGTATCAAATAGCTAATCTATCTTCCCCAGCTCAACCACCTTCCTGCAGGCAGTCTCTGCTGTACAGCTACAGGGTGTCATTATTCCCCGTCCCACTTCAGAGCGTTCTCAGGGCTTTTGCTCCATGCTTTCTTCATTCCCAAGACAGATGGCTCCCTTCACCCCATTCTGGACCCAAAGGGGCTCAATCGGTTTGTCTGTGTCTGCAGGGAGTCCCTATGGTGTGTGATGGCATCTCTGGAGACCAGTGGATCTCTGTCATCCATAGACATTCATGATGTCTACCTCCACATTCTTGTAGTGCTGTGTCTTCAGCATTTTTCCTCGCTTTGCAGTGGGTTTGTGTCATTTCCAGTTTGTCATGCACCCCTTCTGGCTGCCCTGCAGGTCTTCACCAAGGTGATGACGTTCCTCATGGCGATCCTCCGCACCAGAGGAGTCACCGTCATTATATACTTGGACATTCTCCTGGTCTAGGCCTCCTCCTAGATGCACAATCTGACCAGCTTATGGGACACCTTGGATCTCCTTCGCCAGTTCAGCGAGTAAAAGTCCGATCTTGTACCTTCTCAGCGCATGGACTTCCTGTGTATGATCCTCTGTATTCACCAGAGCAGGTGTATCCTCCTGGAGTCCAAGATCCATGCTTTCTCGTCTGGTGTGTCCCCCTGTGCTCTCTTAGTCTCTGCACCCTGGTCCTGGGCATATGGTGTCGAGTCTCTGTCCAGTCTCGATTGCCTGATCCTTCTGCCTCCCTGGGTTAGCTGGAAACTTCTTGGTGGCTCCCCTCCCCTGGGGAAGTCCTTCCCTTCCATTGATAGGTGATCTCCACCATCTTCAGTCTTTCCAGTTGGGAGTGGTCATTAGTGCTCTTACCATTCAGGGCCTCTCACCAGATCAACTTATTGGAACTGAGGCCCCTCCTTTTTTTTTTTTTTTTTCCCCTCTTGCCCTATCTCATCTGACCAGAGGGCCCTGGAGAAGGGTGGTCTGTGTAGAGGCCAACAACTCCAACTGCAGTCACCTTCTTGAACCTTCTTTGGAAGGAGCGCTACGTCCCAGCCCTGTCTGCGGACTATCTAAGCTGATAAAAGCTAGACCTGGCCGAGTGGTCACTTCACCAGATCTTTCTACAGTTATGTTTCCGGTGAGGCACAAGGAATTCTACCTCTTTGCCTCCCGTTTGAACCTTAAGCTCCCTCTACTTGTCCAGGTCCCAGGACTCCCCGACCATTGCTGCCGTCACCGTCGTGCTCCCTGGTCAGACTTCTCCCTTCCTTACTTTTACTCTTCTTCTCCTCGGGTTCTTAACATCAACGCTGAGGTTCCAGCTATCCTGGCAGCTCCAGTTTGGTCCTGCAGGCCCTGGTAAGCAGATCTCATGTTCCTGCTGGCAGACTCACTTTGGCCTCTTCCCCTGCAAGTCATCCTTCTGTCCTGACGTTCGCTGTTCCACCTCACCTATGTTTTATGGCGTGGCTGTTGAAGCTGAGGTCCTGAGGCTTTGTGGTTTTTCATCTGTTCTCCAGTCCATGCTCAAGGCCCAAAAACCCAGTCTGCAAAGGTCTATGTGTGGTTGTGCTTAAGTAATGGCCATTATCCGCTTCATTTTCCCTTCCCAGGATCCTGGCTTTCCTTCAATCTGGTGTACACCACGGACAATTTTTTTTTTTTTTTTCTTCTTCCTCTTTTAGGGCACTTTTTATGCCCTTTCCATCCTTTTTCTGAAGACCCTGGCATCTCCTTCATGTAAAGACTTTCCTGCAGGGAGTGGCATACTGTGCTCTTCCCTAACATCCTCCAGTTAAACAGTGCAACCTTATTCTCGTCCACGAGGCACTCCAGGCTCCCCTCTTCAAACCTTTGAGTGAGATCTCCAATTTCCTTCTGTTCTGGAAGGTTGCCTTCATGGTTGCAGTCACTTACTTCAACAGGATCTTCGGTCTGGCTGCCCTATCCAATGCCTCCCTTTCTCCACAAGGACTAGGTCATACTCTGTCCACCATCGTCTTTTCTAAGGTGGTTTTCTCCTTTCCACATCAATGAGGATGTGGTTTTACCTTGTTTTTGCCCAAACCCCAAGCATCCGCCTGCACACTTGCTTCACTGCCTGGATGTCGTCTGGGTGATCCGGGTCTATTTGTTTCTCACATACCCCTTCCGTCGTTCTGAGTCCTTGTTTGCTCTCCCTGAGAGCCCTCAAAAGGGCCTGGCTGCTTCCATCTCCAGGTGGATTCGGTCTATCAGGAAGGCCTACAGGCTCGAGGGAAGGCCATCATGTGACCACTCATTCCACAAGTTCTGTCAGAGTCTCCTGGTTGTTCGTCATTTGGCTTCCGCCGCTCAGTTCTGCAATGCTGCCACCTTGGCCTCTGTCCACACTTTCACCAAGTTTTACCAGATTTAGTCTGTGGCCTTTGCCGATGCCAGCTTGAGTCATAAGGTTCTGAAAGCGGCTGTACACCAAGTTGTTCTCATGGCTGTGTCATTCCTACACTCTGAGACTACTTTAGGACATTCTATGGTGCGGTTTCCCATGAAATAAGTGAGAAAAATGGATTTTTGTACTCACCGTAAAATCCTCTCACTCATTTCGGGTTCAGGACGTGGTGGTGGTGGTGGTTTGTTATTGGTTCTGTGTTTTTTTTTTTTGTGTGTGTGTGCCTCTCCTACTACTGCGGTATAAGCTGGCTAGCATAGTGTCTGTGGAGAGGGTATAACCCAGAGGCGTAGCCAACTTTTTTTTTTTTTTTTATTCCTAGTGTCAGCCTCCTAGTGGCCAGGTCTATACCCATGGTGTTGTGTCCACCAATGAATACCAAGACAAAAGGATTTTACGGTAAGTACAAAAATCAATATATCCCATACGGTGAACGCTGTAAAAATAAATACCGCAATGTGACAAGTTAATACGTCATCGTATTCAGGCACCTAAGGAAAATCATTCATTTTCAAAACATAAAACCAATATAAATATGGTATCACTGTAATGGTAATGACCCACCAAAGTTGCCATTTTTTTTTTTTTTTAAGCACAGTGAATGCCATTAATAATTATGTATTTAAGTATTATATATTATGATACAATTGTGTGGGGGGATTTTCACATGGACCCCTAAAAAATGTTAGTCAAAATGGTACAAAATGAAAATGCAATTCATCACGCAAAGAATAAGCTCTTATGTATGTTGACTATAAAGTTATGTATTGTTGAAGGCGGGAAGAAAAATGTGAAAAAAAGTCACTGAGCATTAACATACAAACTACTCTGTATCCTTAAAGGGTTAATGAGCACAAATGTTACTGTGAATAGGGAAAGCTCCACATTTAGCAGTGCCTAGTTCTGCAAACATGGAATCTTGAATTGATCTAGGTTCCTTGACCTCTGCCACATGCAGAATAGCTCTGAAGACTTAAAACAGTTAATCAGTGTCTTCAGACAAGAGGAGTGTCCTTTTTGTGTTATGTACAGTTAATGAATCCAAGGAAGATCCATCTAATCAATCTCATCTTCGAATAGTAATCCCTCCATTAAGAATCGTTAGGAGGAAGGGTTGTAGATGGCAGCTCTGACACATTAGATGCAGCAATAGAGCTCTTCACCCTTCAAATATAGGAGATTCTTCTGAGATCTTTCCTCTTTTTGCATGGATTACATTCCCCATCTCATTCCTTAGGGGTACTTGTATGGGTGTTATATATATATATATATATATATATATAGTACAGACCAAAAGTTTGGACACACCTTCTCATTCCAAGAGTTTTCTGTATTTTCATGACTATAAAAATTGTAGATTCACACTGAAGGCATCAAAACTATGAATTAACACATATGGAATTATATACTTAACAAAAAAGTGTGAAACAACTGAAAATATGTCTTATATTCTAGGTTCTTCAAAGTAGCCACCTTTTGCTTTGATTACTGCTTTGCACACTCTTGCCATTTTCTTGATGAGCTTCAAGAGGTAGTCACCTGAAATGGTTTTCACTTCACAGGTGTTCCCTGTCAGATTTAATAAGTGGGATTTCTTGCCTTATAAATGGGGTTGGGACCATCAGTTGTGTTGTTCAGAAGTCAGGTGGATACACAGCTGATAGTCCTACTGAATAGAGTGTTAGAATTTGTATTATGGCAAGAAAAAAGCAGCTAAGTAAAGAAAAACGAGTGGCCATCGTTACTTTAACAAATGAAGGTCTGTCAGTCCGAAAAATTGGGAAAACTTTGAAAGTGTCCCCAAGTGCAGTGGCCAAAACCATCAAGCGCTACAAAGAAACTGGCTCACATGAAAGGAAAGGAAGACCAAGAGTCACCTCTGCTGCAGAGGATAAGTTCATCCGAGTCACCAGCCTCAGAAATCGCAGGTTAACAGCAGCTCAGATTAGAGACCAGGTCAATGCCACACAGAGTTCTAGCAGCAGACACATCTCTACAACAACTGTTAAGAGGAGACTGTGTGCATCAGGCCTTCATGGTAAAATAGCTGCTAGGAAACCACTGCTAAGGACAGGAAACAAGCAGAAGAGACTTGTTTGGGCTAAAGAACACAAGGAATGGACTTTAGACCTGTGGAAATCTGTGCTTTGGTCTGATGAGTCCAAATTTGAGATCTTTGGTTCCAACCACCGTGTCTTTGTGCGACACAGAAAAGGTGAACGAATGGACTCTACATGCCTGGTTCCCACCGTGAAGCATGGAGGAGGAGGTGTGATGGTGTGGGGGTGCTTTGCTGGTGACACTGTTGGGGATTTATTCAAAATTGAAGGAATACTGAACCAGCATGGTTACCACAGCATCTTGCAGTGGCATGCTATTCCATCCGGTTTGCATTTATTTGGACCATCATTTATTTTTACTTACCAATCCCCCCTCCTGCTCACGGCCGCCTGCACTTCACCTTTTGCAGAGGCGGCTGTGAGCAGGAGCGGGGATTGGTAAGGCCTGTGGGCCGTGAACCCCACAAACACTGCTATCATTATACTCTGGGGTCTTTTCAGCAGGCTTCGGGCCTCCTTAGTGGCGTCCCAGATGTCGGTGGGCCAGTCCGACGTCATTATGCGTTGCGATACATGCCTGGCTCACGTGACATCTGGTCCAATATTGAAGAAGTAGCGGGAAGTGCGCATAATACTATATGAAGGAGCCACTATGATACTGTGTGCAGGGGCCACTATGGGGCAGAATACTGTGTGCAAGGGCCACTATGGGGCCTAATAGTGTATGCAGGGGCCACTATGGGGCATAATAGTGTGTGCAGAAATGCAGTTTGTGCGTGGGGGGGTTGCCGGGGGGGGATCCCATGTCAAATGTTCACCTTGGGGCCTTGCCATTGCTAGTTACGCCAGAGTCCAGTATAGGTACAGTCTATTTATGGCTGTGTTGTTATAGAAACCTGGTAAATTAAATGTGAACTTATATTGGCTGATACACGTGATATGACTGAATATTTAAGGTCCTGTGAACTGCTATTCACTAATACAGGTCATACATAGCTTGGTTGCTATGGAAACCTGTGTGCCTGAGGAGACTAAGCGCCTGCGAAGACTAAGCGCCTGCGAGCTGTTATTGGCTGATAAGGGACATGTGACCGTGTGTATGGCAGTTGTAATATGAGTGAAAGACATGCAGGCTTGTATAGACTAATGCTGGTCATTTTTTGGGAATACTGTACCTCAGGAACGGTACGTCCAAGAGAGCTGAGACCCAGTCTATAATATTCCCGGACACCTGATGTACATGTGTGCCAAATTTGGTGAGGATCGGTCCAGTCGTTTGGTCGCGCATAAAGAACAGACAGACAGGAACTCATTTTTCTATATATATAAGAGATAACTCAGCTTCACTTGCATGTCCTGCAGTAGAAGACTAAAACTATACTGATCCATACCATGACAGGGATTATAGGATAATCTATAAAGTTGCCTCTAGCCTCTTCAGACATACTGATATGAGGAAATGCAGGTCAGCAAAGTAACTACATGACCAAGTACACCTGCCCCTCCTTCAGGCCCCATGTGGGACACTGCTCCACCCCCTCCTGATATTAGGAACCTGCCCACATTCAGTCCCTGCATGGGGCACATCTTGCGCAATTCTCATATTGGATGGATTCTGCTACACAAAAAACGTAATGACATTATGCGCTCGTGGCCATGCGTTTCAGTGGCGCCACTGAAGAACCAATTCTGGGTACACTACCGTTCAAAAGTTTAGGGTCACTTAGAAATCTCCTTATTTTTGAAAGAAAGCCGTTTTTTTCAATGAAGATAACATTAAATGAATCAGAAATACACTCTATACATTGTTAATGTGGTAAATGACTATTCTAGCTGCAAACGTCTGGTTTTTAATGCAATATCTACATAGGTGTATAGAGGCCCATTTCCAGCAACCATCACTCCAGTGTTCTAATGGTACATTGTGTTTGCTAACTGTGTAAGAAGGCTAATGGATGTTTAGAAAACCCTTGAGAATCCTAATGCAAGTATGTTAGCACAGCTGAAAACAGTTTTGCTGGTTAGAGAAGCTATAAAACTGACCTTCCTTTGAGCTAGTTGAGAATCTGGAGCATTACATTTGTTGGTTCGATTAAACTCTCAAAATGGCCATAAAAAGAGAACTTTCATGTGAAACTCGACAGTCTATTCTTGTTCTTGGCAATTTCTTGCATGGAATAGCCTTCATTTCTAAGAAACTGAAGATTTTCTACAACGGTGTGTACTACTCCCTTCAGAGGACAGCACAAGCCACTTCTAACCAGAGTAGAAAGAGAAGTGGGAGGCCCTGCTGCACAACTGAGCAACAAGACAAGTACATTATAGTCTCTAGTTTGAGAAATTGACGCCTCACAGGTCCTCAACTGGCAGTTTCATTAAATAGTACCCACAAAACGCCAGCGTCAACGTCTACAGTGAAGAGGCGACTCAGGGATGCTGGCCTTCAGGGCAGAGTGGCCAAGAAAAAGCCATATCTGAGACTGGCTACTAAAAGGAAAAGATTAATATGGGCAAAAGAACACAGACATTGGACAGAGGAAGATTGGAAAAAAGTGTTATGGACAGACGAATCGAAGTCTGAGGTGTTTGGTTCACACAGAAGAACATTTGTGAGACGCAGAACAACTGAAAAGATGCTGGAAGAGTGCCTGACGCCATCTGTCAAGCATGGTGGAGATAATGTGATGGTCTGGGGTTGCTTTGGTGCTGGTAAAGTGGGAGATTTGTACAAGGTAAAAGGGATTTTGAATAAGGAAGGCTATCACTCCATTTTGCAACGCCATGCCATACCGTGTGGACAGCGCTTGATTGGAGCCAATTTCATCTTACAACAGGACAATGACCCAAAGCACACCTCCAAATTATGCAAGAACTATTTAGGGAAGAAGCAGGCAGCTGGTATTCTATCTGTAATGGAGTGGCCAGCGCAGTCACCAGATCTCAACCCCATTGGGCTGTTGTGGGAGCAGCATGACCGTATGGTACGCAAAAAGTGCCCATCAAGCCAATCCAACTTGTGGGAGGGGCTTCTGGAAGCATGGGGTGAAATTTCTCCAGATTACCTCAGCAAATTAACAGCTAGAATGCCAAAGGTCTGCAATGCTGTAATTGCTGCAAATGGAGCATTCTTTGAAGAAAGCAAAGTTTGAAGGAGAAAATCATTATTTCAAATAAAAATCATTATTTCTAACCTTGTCAATGTCTTGACTATATTTTCTATTCATTTTGCAACTCATTTGATAAATAAAAGTGTGCGTTTTCATGGAAAACACAAAATTGTCTGGGTGACCCCAAACTTTTGAACGGTAGTGTATGTGCATGCTATATAAATGGGATCACTTCACCTCCACCTTGTAGGCCCCTGATAAAGCGTGGGCGAAACGTACGTTGGGGCTCAAGGTGGAGGTCGTGGTGGTCATCCTAATATGCTCTAGTGCTGATTGGTAGATAATCTTCACTATACCCTATTCTGTTTGCATGGTATATATTATTATTAATGCATACAATGGTTTATATGGCAGTATATTTCACCACAGTGTGTTTATATGTATATCGTGTTTAAACATGTTATGTCTATCTGTTATGTATGCATATAATACCTGTGGCTTTTTGAGGTATTTATAATTTGGTTACACCATATGTCCTAAACATTTTTGCCACTACTAGCTATTTCTATATTCAGGTGTAGATTTTGTTTGCCTGTATAATGATTTAACTTTGTGTGAAGATACCACGACCTCCGCCTTTCTTCTGTTATGTTTTTAACATGTTTTTTTTTTTTTCTTTGATCAACAAATATAGTTATAGTATTCTTTTGAATATATTGCATATATTCTGTGTAGGTATAAAGTCCGCTGAGGGGAATCTGCTGCATTTTTTGATACTAGTAGCAGAGGATTGTATAGGTTCCACATCCAGTCCCTTGCCTGTGACACCATGCCAAAGGAGCTGCCCCTACCTCTCCTTTCACATCATTGAAGGAGAGAAAATTCCACCCCCTTGGATGCACAAGTATCATGATGCAGGTGCCCACACATTATGGTAGGCAAAGTCCACCCACCAATGAGGATTTGAAACAGCAAGCCATTTGACAGCTGAGAGCGGCACCATACAGGAATTAGTGCTTTTGCAGCTATACGCCCGGACTGTAAAGGTAGGTTAATAGGCCATTTACTGATAAGGTGTTGAATTTGAAGGGAGAAAGCACACAGTGCTGCACCTGCCAGGAGACTTATGCTGGTAGCCCTGATGGTCTAGAACAGGGGTCCCCAAACGTTTTACACAGGGGGCCAGTTCACTGTCCCTCAGACCGTTGGAGGGCCAGACTATAAGAAAAACTATGAAAATCCCTATGCACACTACACGTATCTCATTTTAAAGTAAAACAAAAAGGGAACAAATACAACATTCAAAATAAAGAAATAGTAAATTTAAGTCAACAAACTCACCATTATTTCAATGTGAAGTATGGGCCTGCTTTTGGCTAATGAGATATACATACAAATACAGCACAGTGCACCTCTGAAATGTGCTTCTCTCTTCCCGCAAATAGGTCCAGCACTCTGCCCCCATATAAGTCCAGCTCTTTCCCTCATATAGGTCCCATGCGCTCTCCCCCATATAGGTCCCATGCCCCCCAATATAGGTCCCATGACCCCCCATATAGGTCCCATGCTCTTCCCCCATATAGGTCCCATGCAGTCTCCCCCATATAGGTCCCATGCCCCCCTCATATAGGTCCCATGCAGTCTCCCCCATATAGGTCCCATGCCCCCCCCCCCATATAGGTCCCATGCAGTCTCCCTCATATAGGGCCAGGTCTCTCCCCCATATAGGTCCCATCAATCCCCCATATAGATCCAGCTCTCTGATCCCCCTCCATGCTCAGTAAAAAAAAAAAAAAAAAAAAAAAAAAAAGTGAAAATATACTTTACCTAGCACTGCAGCCGCTCCCGCACTGTGGTCCCGGCTCCGCTGTCTTCGGCTGTAAGGCCTAGATGAGCACGTCGTGCGTCATGACGTGATCATTGAAGGTCCGGACGACGAGCGTCTACACAGGAACGAGACTTCCCATGTAGCGCTCGGCGGGTTATTTCAATTGTAAGCGCCTGTGCGCTCACAATTGAAATAACACAAGGAAATTGCGACGCGGGCCGGGTAAATGGCCTCCGGGGGCCGGATGCGGCCCGCGGGCCGTAGTTTGGGGACCCCTGGTCTAGAAGGTCCTTTTACCCAAGCACTGCTTTAAGTAGGTCTGCTTGATCCAAGGACAGGAAACCACAATGAGGACAAGAGGAGGTCCAAAAAGATTTATGGGTTGCATATCCTTAGAGGCAGGTCTCTCTCTATGTATGCTGCTTTGGGTAAGGAAGCGATTTTTGTGATGATCAAAAGACAAAGTTTTTTTTTTTCCCTACAAAATTGCAGAGCATCTGCCATTTTCCTGTTATTTACTTTTCGTAGTGGGAGGTACATCTATATACATTACTTTTTTTTTTTTTTAATATCTGGTAAACTTGTTTTGTTGCAAGTTATCTGTTTTAGTTAAATGTTCCTGGGTCAACATAAGCATATGCAACAAAGTCTCCAAGTTTATTGCCCTGCGCATCATAATGAAGCATCCTGAAGCAAACTTCACAGAAGAAGCAAGGGTCATCTGGAGCAAGGCTGTCTTGATTTGTTACCCACCTACAGTAAAGAAAGACAAAAAAGGATTATTTATTTTCTTTAATACTTATGTTCCACAATCTTATCACCAAAAACAGCAGAGCACGTAAAAGAAAACCAAGCCAAAGCTACTGCTACCTACGATTCCTTAAAATTACAGCTGTGCAATATCAAGACTTCAAGGCCAAGAAGAGCAGAGCAAGTATTCACACTGTGGAGTGATAGTTCCACAACAGCTAGAGTGTCGAATGTTGCCTACCCCTGTCCAAAAGATTTCCTTTTTTTTTTTGGACATGAAAACCATTTAAAATTCAGTTTTTTTTTTTGTTTTTTCGAAGTTAAAGTGATAGCAAAAGAGACCTTAAAGAGTTGGTCAGGTATACCATTCTACCTGATCTGACATCAGGCATAGAGCGAGGCAGCTGCACATTGGGTTATACAGTTGCCCAACAAGTATCATATACAGTTAATTAAAATAGGACATTTGCAGAATACTTGCTGGGTGTCCTACAGATTATTGGCAAGTGAAGCACCTAGTGTAAGACAAGGCAGGAGAGTATGTCTTGACAACTCCTTTAAACTGTCATATACAAAGTTACCTTATAAGCCAACATCTCATAGATTTAGCCAACCAGAAACACAAGTTATTGAGAGTAACCTTACAAGAATAAAGACCGTCTTCAGGAAAAATCAGCAAAGAGGAGACTGCAAGAGTGAAATACTGTTGTATGACAGTTGATAAAATGTCACCATGCAAGTCAGCTTTCAAAGTAATGCGTAGAAAATTATGACATTAAGTTTGCTCCTAATTTCTGTGTGTTCACAATCTAACATACACACATCGATACTTATTTACAACTCAGTTGGTGGAGGCACTTCACTCTGGGGGGTGGGGGGGGGGTCACAGACTGGCACACTCAACAAAGCCTGCGATCAGGGTAGACACTGATTGCAGGCATTAACTCCAGGTCTCCGCAGAGACCCGGTACGGTAGCTATGGTAGCTGCTCTGCAGCAGAGCGGCCGCCATCTTTAAGGACTCGGCGTCCGCTGTAATCGTACAGCAGATGTCGGGAAGGGGTTAAATTAGCTAGGGCTTATTTTTGGAGTAGGGCTTATATTTCAAGCCTGCTCCAAACAACCTGGAGAAACACTGTATTTCAGAGTGATTCATATCCATTAGAAACACTTACTTTGCAACATACAGTTTACAAACATTGCACTTTCTTGTCCAAAACCAATGTTTTCGGATATGCAGAGGATAGAGTCTCCTATCTAAACAATCTTCATGATGTATTAACCTTTTAAAAAAAAAAAAAAAAAAAAAAAAAAAAAAGGAGAGATATTAATTTTTCAAAGAAAACCAACAAATACCATCATATAATACATGGTATAGTTTTTGTCTAAGATTTTCTCATTGAAGTTTAGAGCTGATAAAATAAAATTTTATGTTTAATTTAGGGGAAAAAAAAAATCCCCAAAAATGAATACTGTAATATTTTGGCATAGTGATGTCATATATATGTACATTGTTTAACATGTAATATTGCTATAGCACAGGACCTAGGACCCTGTATTTCCTTCCTTAACACAAACTCTGTACATGGATAATTATCATTCTGCAAAAAAAAAAAAAAAAAAAATATATATATATATATATATCGTATGAATGCTTGAGCACCTACACATGCAAAGTATGTTGCTGTCAAGCACGATATCTAACAGTGTGTATTTGGATTTAGAAAGGCATGAGTTTAACTTTTTAGGATTTTATTATTTGGTTTATAATTATTTTATTTACTATATTTTATTTATTATCCTTATCTGGACCAGATTGGCTCAGGTCTTGATTGCAGCCCCTAGAACAGAGAAGGTTAAGTACCATCCAACTCGCACACCCTTAGGCCCCAAGTGTAAATACCAAACATTTGGACCTTGTATTGCCAAGCCCACATTTCTCAAACTAAACATTAACCAGAGTCTCTGCCTTCTCACAGTACAGAACAGTGGAAGTGTGAGAAGGCTGGGACTTCTAGCATGATACTTCACAATGATACAGAAAGTCTAGGTTTCTGAACCACATTCAGTCCGGGAAATGTGGGCAATATGCAGTCCAGACCGTAAAATCACCCGTTAAAGCAGCTTTGCATTGTACATCTCTGCCTGTAATTTATATCTTCCCGTTAAATTAACTTTTCAAAAGATATATTAATGTATTGAGATGCACCTGTACAGCCACCTGCAAGAAGGTCCCCTACACTATAATTTATGTCATTTAGCTTTACTACCAGGCCAAAGAATTAAATTTTGTTTGGGTGGACGACAAGACACTATTTAACAGCAATGCATGGGTGACACCATTTTGCATCATCCTGAACGAATCCAGGGGAGGTGATCTTTCACCTAGATAGCCAGAGGCTTATTGAAAGCTCCCAGGCTTGTCATCACAGTGGTTCTATTAGAGACTACACTAGGCTTGTTATATATATATAAAAAAAAAAAAAAAAACCCACACCCCCCCTTTTCCTAGATTACTTATAAAAATAAATAAACAGTGTAAGACACATACACATTAGGCATAACTGTGTCTAAAAATGCCAGATCTATAAATTTATAAAAATATTTTTCCCATACGGTAAACGTCAGCGGGAAAAAAAAAATCAAATGGGCCAAACCAGAGTTTTTTCGCCGTTACGCCTGCAATAAAAATTTGAATAAAAAGTGATCAAAACATCAGACATTCCCTAAAAATGGTATAAATAAAAAGTACACTTGGCCTGCAAAAAAAGACCCCTTATGCAGCCCCATATACGAAAATATAAAAAAAATAAAATAAAAATTATGGGCGTCAGTAAAAACTGCAGTTTTTCACTAATTGTACGCCATTCAGAATTATTATTATTTTTTTTTTTTTACAGCTTCTCAGGACATACAGAATATTAAATTGTGCCATTTCAAAGTACAGTTTCTAACCGCAAAAATTAAGCCCTTATACAGCTCTGTGAACTGAAAAATAAAAAAAAAAGTTATGGCTTTTGGAAGGCGGGGAAGAAACAAAAATCAAAAAATGGCTATGGCAGAAAAGGATTAAAGTTATTATGTCATGCACACTCTCCCTCTTGCACCTGAGGAAACACCAGAGGGAATGACATTTTGAAGGTATGGCCAAAGTGGTGTACCATTAGCTCATATGTGAACGTCTCTTCATCAGATACTTCACCCTCACTATAGTGATCATAGGTGATAGTAATCAATACTAATGGAGAAAGATGTAGCCAAAAGCAATACAGGATATGTTTAATCTAGTCAGTAGAGAATTATGTTGGCAACAATTCTACTAACACTAGGTTCACAATAGCGTTCGTCTCACCATTGTTCGGGTCCGGCGGAGAGAAAAGTCCTCCACGCAGGACTTTTCTCTGCGCCGATTTTATATGGGATCTACGGCAGAGTGTCATACAGAGACTCAAACACAGATGTGAACCTAGCCTTAGTCAGTGAATTGTACATTAACTCTTCATACTCCATTCACATGTAACAGGAAAATTGTGCAGATTTCTGGGCATGCAGCTACTTTTTCACATTCACAGCAAGCCCATTTTCTAACTTTGTGTAGGTTCAATACAGATGTACCTACCTTATATCTGTGAAAGTAACAATGTGTTCACAATCTCCTTGATGGCAGTACAAGTAAGGGAAGCCAATTTTTATATTGAGCTCATTAAAAGTAAAGTTTTCCATCTTGGTCGACTGAAATTTCCCATAGCCTCTATCACGGGATTCAGACCATTCAATTACCGTTCTGGAAGAGCATGCAAACACAAAAAAGGGCATTCATATCAAAATAGAACCGTTGGTACTACCATTTACCCACCTGACAGATGACACACCAATCAGAAAGTTATCACTCATACAACAGTACTGTCCATTACATAGGTTCATATGGTGTATATGGCTGTGGAGCAAAGGACTGGAATAACAATCACAAAGAATCAATTCTCACACCTTTGTGTGATTTTATTTTAGTAATCTCTTCTCTGTAATAATCTGAATTTGTCTATTGGAGAAGAAGATAAAGTATGCCATTCTGAATATCTAATGTCAAGAAAAAAAGGCCATTGTTATAATGTGCTCCACTTGACAAAGACTTGTTCACATGTGCTGATATCTAGCAGCTAACTTCAGAGTTGTAAATGGCATCATTCATGGATCTACTTTGTTCTGAACGTATGTTACCAGGTTACACTTCTTGATGACCTATCGTAAAGGATAAGTCATCAATAACGGATAGGTGTCTGACAACTGGAACGCCCAGCAATCAGCTGATCTCAGCAGCTGATACATAGAGGATCATGCTGTCTGCTTCCTGCTCCATTATCTGAGTTACTGCAGCATAGTGGGTCAAGTGAACGGGAAGTGATCTGCAGTGTCTCTGTAGGTACCAGCTGATCAGAATCAGCTGATTCTAGTTGAGCATCTTGCTCCATGGTACCGCAGCAGGAGAAGTCTGCACATGAACTACCTTGACGCGCCGGGTATCGGGAAATGGACTCTGGCTATGAGTCTCTGTCCATAGTGACGATATTGTACGTAATAGCACATGCGCAGTAGGAAATTATGCACGCTGGAGCTCAGAACTCTGTGTACATATGTGGTTGATGCATGTATGTTTATTATTAGGTTTAAGTTGATATACCATGGAGAACCAGAGAACTATCTGAAAGCCAACTACAAAGTAAATCTTGCTAGGAAAGCAGACCATATAAAGTTACCAATATCTGCAAACACTTCATCCTTAGAAATAAACTGCCCTACTTCTAAAGCTATTAGAAAAGCATAAAAATTGAAAAAAAGATATTTATACACACACAACCAAATTAAAACGTCTGAATGAATGCACTTACAAGTAATTTACCTGCTTATGTCTCTACATTCTTGATACCTCATATCATTGTAAAAAATGCCTTCAAAATAGAAGAAAGCAGATTTGAACAGATCCTGAAATAAACATAAAGCTAGTTATAAAAAGCGGCCTAAAATTAACTGGTATACATAGATGAATTGCACAGGGCAGGTTTAAAGCCACTAACTGTTGGTAAAGATCATAAAAATGGTGAGGACTTAAAGCATTATAGTTGAAATTTGCATAACTTTTCATTACACAGTGAATAATCTTTATTTTTGACATAAGTGATGAGTGCAGGATAATTTTGATGCCTAAAGTGAATGTGTCACTTTTGTTATGCCAGTTTTCTGCACAAAAAAAAAATTGTGACTGTTTTACTCCGGCAATGCCTGCACCACTTCCCTTAAAAGAGAGCGTGGTGATGGTGGGTAGGTCCATTAGTCCACCAGATTTATCATAATTTACGCCAGAAATGTGGTGTAAATGATATGGGAAACGTACATTTTCCCACCTGTTTGCCATTTATGAGGAGGTGTGTGCCTTGTTATAAAGGAAGTGCACCCTTCATCAAGACTGTCGTTAACAACACCAGTCTTCATGAATGTGCCCCGACTGTCCTAGCCCTCTAAAGGTGGCTATACACATTTAATGTGTATAGGCTGAACCTGCCGATTTTGAAAGGATCAGATGCCCATCTAATATGTATGGGGGAATTTGGATTTCAACTGCCCAAACCTTTTGTTCTCTGACAACAGTTTTATTCCCCTCTCCCAGTTTAGCACATATGCACTACTTAGGCGAACATGCATTTGTGTTGGGAGTAAGACAAGACAGCAGTTTTCTTTGAGAATTTATTGATTTAAAATCCTGCTCATTTTGTACTTAGGAGTCAGGTGGGTGGACATACTGGACTCCGCCTGCTAGATTATATACTGTGCAGACAGCACAGAATGTTCCAATTTATAGATCCACTTTATAAACTGTAATAATAATTCAAAAACAGTTCTCTCTTTACTTGGGTTCCCATGGTTTAACCTCTAAAGTAAACAGTCCAAAAATAACTTAAAAAAGGAACCTGCCCCCAAGAAAATGCAGTGCAATACTTAGGTAGCATGTTATAGAGCAGAAGGAACAGGGGAAGAAAAAAATAAAAAAAATCATACTAACCTTTCCCCAGTGCTCCGGTGTCCTCCCAGCGTGGTCCATTCCTGCAGCTACGGTGTCTTCTTGAAGTGAAACTCCTCGTCGGCTGTGACGTCCTGGATCCCTTCCACTAAAGCCGCTGATTGGCCTCAATGGTCACGTGACCACTTAGGCCAAACAGCGGCCTCAGGAAAGGGACACGGGATGTCACAGCAGTCACGTGCAGCAGGGACTTCCACCGAAAGACAACGGACCAGCAGGACCGGACCGCGCTGAAAGGCACCGGAACACCGGGGAAAGGAGAGTATGTTTCTTGTTTTGTTTTTTCACCGCCCCCTGCCAATATAAAACTTTTTTTTTTGCCTAGACAACCCCTTTAAAATGTGAAATGCGTTTCAGACAGTCATACCACAAAAATTAATTAATAAATATTATCTACCATATCTCTGCTTTTTATAACAAATTAATCGCAATTTTACAAAAAGATTTCCCAAACTCATTTTTTAGGGACCACTTTAGTTCTAACGGGAATTTTAAAGGTCTATGTATTAGAAACCCCCATAAATCACCCTATTTTCAAAACTGCACCCCTGAAATAATTCAAAACGGCATTTGGGAAGATTGTTAACTCATTAAGCGTTTCACAGGAATTAAAACAAAACGGAGGTGAAATGTAGATATTTCTTTTTCTTCCAATTCAATTTAGCCATAAAAGTTACACCTGCAGCAGGGATAAAAGGAGAAAATGCACCCCACAATTTGTTAAGCAATTTTGCCTAATTACGAAAGTATCCCAAATTTGGATTAAAACTGCTGTTCGGCCACACAACCGGACCCCGAAGTTGACATGGACCGTTAGGCTTTTGGAGGGCAGAATCATTTTCAGGCGTCATTATACGTTTGTTGAGCCATTAAGGTGCCAGTGCAGTGGAGAGTACCAATAAGTGATCTCATTTTCTAAACTCCACCCATCGAAAAATTTACCAAGAGTATAGTGATAATATTCTCAGATGTGCTTTCTAATTAGAAATACACAGCAAACGGTGCAAAAAAAAACTGAAAATTTTCCCATATATATGCTACTTCAGTACTGAGAAAAGTCAGCCCCTTAACTATTATGTTCTGTGTTATTTACTGATAGAAACACCCTAATGTGCGGGAACTTACACCACTCTATGACCTACTACAGGGGTAGCCAGCCTTTTTTGTACAGTGTGCAGATTTAAATAAAAAAAAAAAATCAAAAGTTGAGGTACTTGGTGTGCCGCGCAATAATTGTAAGGCTGACAACCTCTATACTAAACTCATACCAGAAACCATAACACAGAAGTGGTGCCACAGACTGCTATTTCCCAGGACACACCTGTACATGTCCGGAATTTAATTAGTGGTAAATGTATGCATCCAGAAGCAACGTGTGGCATCACACTATGTATCTGGACCACTCCTGGACCACTGGTATTTTCACTTTGATGTAAAGCTGCATTCACATGGTGCGTTTTTGCACAAAAATGCATGCATTTTTATTGGAAAACTGTCTGCGCTTTCATGCAAAAACATACTGCTATACAGTATAACGATCCATAGTGGCCCCTTCACACAGTATAATGTCCAATAGTGGCTCCTCCACATGGTATAGTATCCCAACAAATTTTCCAAAAATGGGGTTTGGGGTTCTCCACTCACTAGCTATTATTATACTGTGGGGTCTCTTCAGGCCCCCAGAGTATAACAAGAGGAGGCCCAATTAGAGATGAGCGAATTTCTCAAAAGTTCGATTCGGCAGTTCGATTCGAAGTTCCAAAAAAATTCACTTTGATCCGGATTAATTCACGGCAAATAAACAGCTATTTCCGGGCTGCAGAGAGCCCGGGTGGGCAAGTGGGCGGCAAAATGGCGTAAGCCCTTGGATACCACGGTCATGTCTTTCTCTCTCCAGCACAGACATCTTTTTTTCATGTGGAAGAATCTGCTAACAAGCAAAGACACACCTACCCAATCACATCACTAGAGAATATCTTGTGACCGTCTGATGTCACAAAGGTCCTTACTAAATATTCGTTACTGCGAAGCATCAGGAAATCCCGAATCGTGGTGAATCGAAGATTTCCTCATCTCTAGGCCCAATGTTACTCACCTTCCCTGGACTCCAGTGCAACTTCCTGTTCTCTTTGGTGCTTCTACCCGACGTTAGCAACTGCTGGGTCTCAGCGGTCACTTCAGGGTCATTATGCGTCATGACGCCAATATTACCTTTGAGGTCCTATCTGTGATCCCTGACATCAGACAGAAGCGCCAAAGAGAACAGGTAGTCACTCTGAAGCGCAGGATAGGCGAGTAACATTGATTTTTATGTTTGTAGAGACCCAAGAGTATAATAATAGCAGTTTCGTTTCGGCCATGTTTCGTCCAAACGAAACTGCTGGGAGAGTATATAATATACAGGCAATCTTGAAGGAAAAGTATGGCAGTCCTTTTACCTTGCAAATATTTTCTGGTGCCAGGTCTGGATTGCTGCTGAATTCTCCCCCAATCTGTAAGTCACTGACGCACTTAATGGCATCTCGAAGTTCCATCAGTCTCTGGCTGCCTAGCACCTGAACTGTTTCATAGGGTTTGTACATCTTGTGCTGAAGATGATAAAATTACAAACATACATTATGCAGCACATTTATTTTAATTACACAGGTTTTATTATATATATAAATATATATACAGTACAGACCAAAAGTTTGGACACACCTTCTCATTCCAAGAGTTTTCTGTATTTTCATGACTATAAAAATTGTAGATTCACACTGAAGGCATCAAAACTATGAATTAACACATGTGGAATAATATACTTAACAAAAAAGTGTGAAACAACTGAAAATATGTCTTATATTCTAGGTTCTTCAAAGTAGCCACCTTTTGCTTTGATTACTGCTTTGCACACTTGGCATTCTCTTGATGAGCTTCAAGAGGTAGTCACCTGAAATGGTCTTCCAACAGTCTTGAAGGAGTTCCCAGAGATGCTTAGCACTTGTTGGCCCTTTTGCCTTCACTCTGCGGTCCAGCTCACCTCAAACCATCTGGATTGGGTTCAGGTCTGGTGACTGTGGAGGCCAGGTCATCTGGCGTAGCACCCCATCACTCTCCTTCTTGGTCAAATAGCCCTTACACAGTCTGGAGGTGTGTTTGGGGTCATTGTCCTGTTGAAAAATAAATGATGGTCCAACTAAACGGAAACCGGATGGAATAGCATGCCGCTGCAAGATGCTGTGGTAACCATGCTGGTTCAGTATTCCTTCAATTTTGAATAAATCCCCAACAGTGTCACCAGCAAAGCACCCCCACACCATCACACCTCCTCCTCCATGCTTCACGGTGGGAACCAGGCATGTAGAGTCCATTCGTTCACCTTTTCTGCATCGCACAAAGACACGGTAGTTGGAACCAAAGATCTCAAATTTGGACTCATCAGACCAAAGCACAGATTTCCACAGGTCTAATGTCTATTCCTTGTGTTCTTTAGCCCAAACAAGTCTCTTCTGCTTGTTGCCTGTCCTTAGCAGTGGTTTCCTAGCAGCTATTTTACCATGAAGGCCTGCTGCACACAGTCTCCTCTTAACAGTTGTTGTAGAGATGTGTCTGCTGCTAGAACTCTGTGTGGCATTGACCTGGTCTCTAATCTGAGCTGCTGTTAACCTGCGATTTCTGAGGCTGGTGACTCGGATGAACTTATCCTCTGCAGCAGAGGTGACTCTTGGTCTTCCTTTCCTGGGGCGGTCCTCATGTAAGCCAGTTTCTTTGTAGCGCTTGATGGTTTTGGCCACTGCACTTGGGGACACTTTCAAAGTTTTCCCCATTTTTCGGACTGACTGACCTTCATTTCTTAAAGTAATGATGGCCACTCGTTTTTCTTTACTTAGCTGCTTTTTTCTTGCCATAATACAAATTCTAACACTCCATTCAGTAGGACTATCAGCTGTGTATCCACCTGACTTCTGAACAACACAACTGATGTTCCCAACCCCATTTATAAGGCAAGAAATCCCACTTATTAAACCTGACAGGGCACACCTGTGAAGTGAAAACCATTTCAGGTGACTACCTCTTGAAGCTCATCAAGAGATTGCCAAGAGTATGCAAAGCAGTAATCAAAGCAAAAGGTGGCTACTTTGAAGAACCTAGAATATAAGACATATTTTCAGTTATTTCACACTTTGTTGTTAAGTATATAATTCCACATGTGTTAATTCATAGTTTTGATGCCTTCAGTGTGAATCTACAATTTTTATAGTCATGAAAATGCAGAAAACTCTTGGAATGAGAAGGTGTGTCCAAACTTTTGGTCTGTACTGTATATATATATATATATATATATATATATATATATATATATATTTACAATTTACTTATGATGCAAAAGTAAGAATGCTTTCAAAAATAGTGTTATACGTTTATTTTTGTCAATTAACATTAAATGAATGAACAAAAGAGAAATTTTAATTATATTAATATTTGGTGTGACCACCCTTTGGAGAAGGAGCCCTGGAAGTGAAGCTATGGCCCCCACAGAGACCTGATCTCAACATGCTCCAGTGTATCTGAGATTATACACGCTGTGCACAATTATTTAGAAAGCTGAATTCGCTTTATTATTGAACAACTAGAGTGCTGTCAGATGATCCAAAACGTTAATAAACCTGAATATTTAAGAAAGTAAAAGTGAGATTTTGGCTTTGCCAGTGACCAACATAGACACCCTTCTTTTCATTAACAGTCATAAATCTTCCATCCATGGAGTCTGTCAGTTTTTTAATCTGTTGATGATCAGCTTTTGTGTAGCGCAAGTGCTCCTAGACACTGTTCAGTCTTCTAAAAACTGGCGGTAGGTTTTGAAAGCTAATTTTGAACCCAAAAAGGTTCAACTAGCTCACCTTGCAATACCAGCCTATAGCAGTACCCCACCTCCACCTTACTGGTGTCATAGTCAAAGTGAAGCTCAGTACCCATTACTGATCCAGTCATGGGCCCATCAAGAGACACTCATCTCATCAGTCCATAAAACCTTTGAAAAATCTGTCTTCCGATATTTCTTGGCCCAGTCTTGACATTTCAACTTATATTTCTTCTTCAATGATGGTCGGGTTTCAGCTTTCCTTACCTTGGCAATGTCTCTGAACACTGAACATCTTGTACTTCTTTGCACTCCAGGGAAGTTGTAGTTCTGGAATATGACAATACTGAAGGATAATGGCTTCCTGGTCGTTTCACATTTCAATTTTTAGCAGTTAATTTGCATTTTTTTTTCTCTAAACACTTCTTGTGACTCTGTTGACTATTTGCAACAAAATGTTTGGTTCTATTATCACACCCAAATATCTTTATTTCAAAAGTGCTGCATCCCTCTGAAAGGCAATTTTTGAGTTTTTAGACAAGCTGCCAAATATTTATGCACACCTTAATAGAGGGTTTTAAGCCACACTCGCCCTCATTACACAAATAGATGTCACCTGATATGCTTCACTCCAATAAGCATTTAAGTTTATACAGCTTGGAGTTGGAAAATATGCATAAAAATTATTGTGCCTAATAATTGTGCACAGTGTATGAAAAGGCAGAATTATTATTATTATTATTATTGTTTATTTATATAGCACCATTAATTCCATGGTGCTTTACATTTGAGGGTTTACATACGGTACACAAAATAAATATAATAATAATATTGCCAACAGTCACAGTGGGATAGAGGGCCCTGCCCGCAAGGGCTTACAATCTATGAGGGAAGAGGGATAGAGACAGAAGGTGAGGGGAGAGGCTGTACAGATGGTGGTGTGGTGACAGTAGTGTTATTGGAGATTGTAGAAGAATTTGAGCATACCTAGAACCACAGATCTGTGGTTAGTTCTCCAATAGGTCTGTAAAAACCACCCTGCTGAGTTCCTTCAAAAACGATGTACAAGTGGGGGCACGGCTAGCCGTGGTCCAGACGACACGCGCATCAAGTGGGCTCCTCCAGCCTACGCGGTAAATCATTGCTTACCTGGTAGCCACTTCATTGCTATCTTGCTTAAAACACAGAGCATACTGCTTTCATACGCTGCACCTGCCGCTCCCAGACTTACTCCTCACGTGGAAGCACTGCCCTTCTCTATTTCACATGGCTAGAACTCCTGCACTGGGCATTGGCCATTGCTCCACAGAACTCTGCACGTTCTCTGTACCCTGCAGCCTTCAAGGAATTCTCTTCCATGATGATTAAGTTCATATGAGCTGGAAAACCAACACCGATTACAAAATAATAGTCTTTGTTTTGACCCAAAGTGCAGGTGTGACTCCCAGACATACGATCATACCATATGGCTGCTCTTCGCTCCAAAGTTGTAAATTGGCATAGGGATGGCGACATGAAACTCTGGGTATGCATGGAAGAGGCGTCCCTTCGCCGTCCCCAGACAGGCATTATGGCTAGAAACATTATCGCATGAATCCTTCTACACGAAATAGTAGGCCCGACCCTGAAGATTGCACAAAATGTCTTATCCAGCTCTCACCAAGGCCCTCTCCGCTCTTCCCAATACTACGCTATCCCCCCAGTACAAATGATGCAGCATTCCCTAAATGGTTTAGAAAGGGGTCCAATTTATAACAGAGGGGGAGGTCAGTCGAGAACCTGCAAGATGCCAGTGAGCCCTGCTCACTGGGCTCTTGGAGAGCTAATTAACTCTCCCATTTCCACTTTTCCTCCTTCTTGACCTTTTCCAGATCTTTAATAAATTTTGATTCTTTATGCATGGATCAGGGAGCAGTCTGACATAAATTGTTACATACACAATGTTGAGATCGCCTCCAGACAGACCCTCCCATACAATTTCAGCTTTCACTGGAAACGAGACCTGCAATTACATTTCTCAGATTGTCAGGTTCTACACCTATATCAGATAGCACACTGCTCTTCTGTCTCTAGTTGCCTTCAGGAAGCTGGAAATAAACTCCTCTCTTGTAGGAATAGGGTACCTACTAAGCTTCATTCTCTTATGCCCACAGTCCTAGCCACATGCTGGGAGGGTGATATGCCTCCTATTTTCTGTGTCTGTCCTGTACGTCAGTCATTTTGGAGAGAGGTATAGAGAATTACTACCTCCTTTACTGAATTTACTCTCTGGCCCCCTGTGAAGAATATCGCCTCGCCCAGCCGCCTGGCACGCCTGCGATCAAACTTCTTTCTTAACCTCCCACTCACACACCGTGAGTAGACCGGGTCATAGGATAGAACGAAACGAGCGATATAAATTTTATATATTTAATAACCCAAGTGGGTCGGTATGAATTAATAGCATATACAGAAATATACAATATTAATACGATCAAGCATAAACATACAAGCAAAAGAGCGATGATACGGCACAAAACAAAAATGGAAATAAAAGATAGAGAAAATAACGGCATAGGCTCGTAGTCCGTTTCTCTAGGCCACAGCAGGGTTTTGGGCCTAGGGCGCAAGCTTAAGCAAGTTGCATAAAACAATTCTTCTACATGTTGTCCAGAACAAAGTGAAAGGCTTCAGGCCTCAATGCTAGGCCCTCAATGCATTCCTCAGTAGGGCAAGCTCTCTCATCTTCTCCCAGATCAGAGCTACTTACTGCCTCTTTGCTGACTGACCCCAGAATCCAGGTCTGCCCACAGCATATGGCTAGTGCTCCACCCACCCCTTGCACCCAGGCAGCCCCCATTCTCCCTCCTTTGCAGAACCCTTGGAGAGATGGGTGAAGTTAAGGTCACTGGCTTGCTATCCCCCATGCCATCTAGCCAGGGATAATAAAAGTGCCTGGCTATAGCAAGCCATCTCCCATGAACACACATAAAACCAGTGAATCTTATCGTCCCGCAATGTAGACTCAACTAAAGCACCACATTCCAACAAGTGGGGGAAAGACTGACATAAGCAAGTAAAACACACTTCCAAGAAAGATATAAAACTGAGGGTCGGTTCATCACACCCCCTTTCTCCTCCATTTGGGCAGGATCTCGCCTTGCCAAGCCTCTTGACACACACACACACACCTGCGATCAACCTTCTTTACCTCCCACTCACACACCGTGAGCGGACCGGGTTCATAGGATAATACAAAACGAACTTTATAAATTTTATATATTTATTAACCCCAGTGGGTCAGTACTAAGCATTAACAGAAGTATATATCAAATACGGATAAAAGTAAAACTACGGTACAGAAAATAAAATGTGAAATAAAAGATAGAAAAATACCGGCAAAAGTTTGTAGTCCGTTTCTCTAGGCGACAGCAGGTTTTTGGGCCTAGGACGCTTCCTTAAGTAAGTTACAGAGCATGTGTCTCCTACATGCTGTCCAGTACAAAGGAAAAGGCTTCAGGCCTCAATGCTAGGCCCATGCTCAGTCCACAGCAGGACAAGCCCTCACATCTTCTCCAAGATCAGAACTTCTTGGTCACTCAGCAAGGAGGCAGCAAGAATCTAGGTCTCCTTTCAGCATATGGCTAGTGTCCCACCCACTCCTCCTCCTTCCTTTGCAGAACCCTGGGAGAGATGGATGCCTTCCTAGGTGCTGGGAGAGATGTGTGTCTGTGGGTGAACTTAAGGTCACTGGCCTCCTCTCCCTCCCTGTACATCTGCCATCCTGGGGCAATAAACTACTTGCTAGAAAGAGCCATCTCTCCCATGGTATACACATAAAACCACTGAAGCTTATCGTCCACCAATGTAAAACACAACTTAAGCACAACATTCCTAAAGGTATGTGGAGGACTGATATGAGCAAGTAAAAATACATTTCCAAGAAAGATATATAACTGAGGGTCTGTTCATCACAATATGCCACCTGATTAACGAAGCTAGAGAGCTACCAGCACAAATGGTGACGCAAGAACCCTCCTACCCGCAGAAAGTGGATCCAGAGACTTGAGGAAATCAGACTGATGGAGGAATTAATGAGACAGTTCCATTATAGATCTGAGGCCTTTCAGTAACCTTGTTTTACTGGGTCTTCTGTCAAGACTCGGCTGAATATCAAGTGATTAGGTGAGTGACAGGACGCCATCATGACCCAGGCAGTGGGAGCCCTGATGTGAACCTCTTCCTGACCCCCCCCCCCCCCTATTTTTTTGTTTTTTTCTTCTCTCTCCCCCCCCCTTTTCCCTTTTGACTCTGGTTTGACACCTTTTCCACCTTGTTTGGTCAAACCTTTTTAGGGGGTGGTACCAATACTCTTAAATGTAATTGTTTAGGGGCACTTTTGCCCTGTCCCTGGTGCCCGTCCCTAGAGACCGATGCCCCTTTTTCTGTAATTCTGCATACTGTTCTTATTGTAAATTGTTATATACTGTATATTGTTCCATAAATAAAGAATTATTTAAATTAAAAAAAAAAAAAAAAAAAAACACACTGTGTGCAAGTGTTGAAGAACTGAAACAGAGGGTGGTCACCGCAAATATTGCTTTGATTAGATTTCTCTATTGTTCATTCACTACTTTTTGTTATTAACTATTAACACTACTTTTGAAAGGATTCTTACTTTGCAGCACTGTATTGTATAGCACACTGTGATCTCTCTTTTGAATGTAAGTCTCCTATCAAAGTAGCTAGCACATTTAGGGCATGTTCACACGTAGAAATTTCTGCTTCAGCAACTGGAAGCAGATTTTTTATCTGCTTGACAAAAAACAGACGTAGATTTGGGCACTGAATTAGATGCAGATTTTGATGCTTAATTTGAAAAAGAGTGGTGCCACTGTACTTTGCCTTTATTGGACAGGGCCAAATTCCACAAGCAGACTTTAACAAATTCAGCGTCCAAATCGCATCGACAGAAAAGTTTTATTTTCCACCTCCCATTTATTTCAAATGGGAGTTCTCAGGCAGAATCCTTTTTTTCAGCTAGCAGAAAAAAATCAGCTACTGCCTCCCATTGAAATGAATGGGAGGCAGATTTCAGGTGGAATTTAAGGAGGATTCAGCTTCAAATTCCTATGAGTGAACACCCCCGAACAAACAAATAGCAGAATGCACAACCACTGACTAAAAATTTCCTAGTAAAAACCTTCCTGTAAGTGTTTTAACAATGCCACTAGGGCAGCGTTGGCAACTGAACTTTTTACTAATATGGTCAAAAAATATAATTTGGCTCCAAAGATGCCCTCATTATTTTTTTAAGCATGGAGCCCTGAGTACTGGAGGTTACAGACATCAACATAAATGGCTAACTAGTTGGAAAATGGCAGTAGGATCTGCACAACGGATTAGCCTAGCTTGGAAGTAGCAGGAATAGGCTAAAACATACAGCCATTTGGCTTACTGACCAGATGCATCATGAGTAAAATATTAAGAAATTTTCTTTATACAGATTAGTATATACAAACCTTCTGAAAAATAACAGGATGAAAAATGTTCAGCGTTAGCACCAGTTCTCCCTCATCAACCATGTCTGCGGGATCTTCTGGCCTTGCACCTAAACCCTGAGACTCCTTTTAAAAAAAAAAAAAAATTAAAAGATCATTTATACGCTTATGCTAGGTTCACACTAGCGTTTGGGTTTCCGTTGCTCAGGTCCGCATGGATCTGAAAGTTGGAGACCCTGCCACTTAAAAAGCAGTTACACACGGAAAACTGCAAACCCCATAGACTATAATAGGGTCCGCCAGGTTTTGACTCGGTTTCTGCCAGTTTTATACTAAAACCGTCAGAGAGAAAAGTCCTCCTTGCAGGACTTTTCTCTACGGCAATTTTAAGCAGGCTCTGCGGCGGAGTCTCCTACGGAGACTCGAATGCAGGTGTGATGCAGCCTTATTCTTCTGCACAGTAGATTATATTATTATATTTGTTATATGTTCCACTAAATTATGTAATTTTCACATGCATGATTACCTTTTGTTGCAGCAGACTGCATTGTCTGCACTGTATGATTCTCAGTTACAGACTACTTTATAGCCCACAGCAATCTATACAAGGGCTCAAGCCAGCATTCCCTACTGGTTAAGTGTGTGTATAAAGCAAATGGTGCTCAACTGCATTACAACTACAGATTACCACGTACTATACAGTATTCTGATGCCTGTGGTAAACCATTCTGGCTGACTGAATAGTACCAAGTACACACTGACTTAAAAATAGCCAATGGATTGTACAGTGAAAATATTGTAAAGTAATAAATTCCTGTGAGACAAAATTCTAACTGCACCGGAACAAGTGGTGCGGCACCTATTGAAGGATACAAAGAGTCGGAGTTGGTGGAAGTGGTAATAGGCCCTCTTTAACAAAACAAATGGGAACTGATCCAAAAAGAAAGGCAACACAAAACAATAATACTATATAAATCTATATGGTAGTAGAAATACAATGTGGTAACAATGTGATAATTGTGATCATTTCCTTAAAAAACAGTGATATGCAAGATCTATAGTAGTGTTGTTCTCACCATTTCATAATGGAAAGTCTCCTGACGGAATGCACGGTCAACCATCAATTCCTTGCGTCTTTCATTAATTTTGTTCCGAATACTGTATAAAAGAAAACGAAAGTTGTAGTTTTGGCAAACATTTATCTTTAGAGCAAAATAATTGCGAAAGTTGAAACAGCACTGTGCTCCATTGAAATCCACCTTGGGAATGCAAAGCCTCTAACAACAAGACTCTAAGTTTCAATGTACAGAAGATTGAAAAAGCAGCACTCCAATATCTTCAGTAACGTGAAATCTACTCACCAGTCATCATACAGCAATATTTCAGCCACACTTTGAAGTCGATAGTATATTATTTTTATTTTTTAATTGTATTTAGTTTTTTTGGACCTGCATCTATTTTACAGTCGCACTCTTTGACCCTATCAAAATTGATAGCTGACAGCATAACTAGTAGTGGCAGCACAGCACAGGGTGACAACTAATATATGTGAGCAAGATAAACAGGATAGGCAAGTCGCAATAACATTCATGGCTATCTACATGGTTTACTAAGAGATATTGTTCTGACTCAATAGCTTGGCTGCAAGTGTGAGGTTGTGAGAGTGTCCTGTAGTCTCTATGCTAACCAGCAATTTACACCAAGATATCTATCAGATAGTGTTCAACTCAACTGAGGAGGCGTAGATAAGATTCCAGATGCTTTAATCCAGGTAAATCTTGTAGAACCTCATACAGCAGTAGGTGAAAAATGATGAAATACCAGGAGCTGAGCAGACATGTTGCTTACAAAGAAGTGAAACTAAACTGAGGGAGAGAGAGGAGGAGCTACAGCATCACAACTAAGGATACATGTCAGTGAATTAAACCAAGTCCTGGGACATGACACTCCCCGCCTGAAATCTTTAGATTTCACTGAAAACAAACATTAAATGTCCTGAGATGTCCATAAGGTCCTCTTCAAACCTGAAAAACAAAAAAGAAACATGCACAACAAACAATAATCAACAGTTAGTCCAAATAAACCAATCTTCAGATCGGGAAGCCGCAATCTGCCAACACCTCCACCAACCCACACTGTAATCCGCAAGAATATGTTAGACATACGACACGGTTTTAGTTCATGGGAGGAAGCTCCCCGCCATGAGCTGTGAATGGTGTCCTTATCTTCTTTTATGTGACGTCTCCTCTTGGAAGAAGAAGCACCAGTTCATTAATTGGGCGGAAGAAAACTCGCACTGAGCCTCCCTTGGTTACCTTGACCTCCACTTTCCGAGTCTTCCCATCATCACTAGGGACAACTTTAGTGATGAGACCCATAGGCCATTCATTCCGATGGACTTCTTTATCCCTTAGAAGGACGAGGTCACCCACCTGGAGATTAGGTTTTGAGGTCTGCCATTTGTGACGGCTCTGTAGCATGTGGAGGTACTCTGTTTTCCAGCGGTGCCAGAAAACATTGGACAGGTGTTGAACTTGTTTCCATTGGCGTCTGTAAATGTCACTGTGATCTAAGGTACGTGGAGAGGTAGCAGCAGTACCAATTTTCTGAGTAAGAAGCGTTGCTGGGGTTAAGATAATTGGAGATTCAGGGTCTGAAGATACTGGGACAAGTGGCCTTGCATTGATTATCGCAGACACTTCAGCAAGAAAGGTTATTAACGTCTCATGGGTAAGCAGTGTCGACTTGTGGTCCATCAACATAGAGTCAAGGATTCTGCGTGTGATCTCAATCATACGTTCCCAGGAACCTCCCATATGGGATGAATGTGGAGGGTTAAACGTCCAAGTGCACCCATTGTTGGATAAGAAGTTGTCTAACTGCAGTTCTTTGCAGGCTCCAACGAAGTTAGTGCCACAGTCAGACCTCAGTTGTTTCTCAGCAGGCAGTGGAGTGTTCCAGTCCATGTTCTCAGTGGTGAGCTGTCTTAGTAGTAGCTTGCCTTGAATGGTGATGGGAGCAATGAAACCAAGAGGATCATAAATGCTGTTCACAACAGATAAAACTCCTCGTTTGGTGAAAGGTTTGTCACAAGAAGACACTTGGAATGTGAATGTGTCTTGTTCAGTGTTCCATAGCAATCCTAGGCTGCGTTGCATAGGAGGAGCATCAGAACTGAGATCAAGATCCTTCAAGTTGATTGCATGATCATCAGAGGGAAATGCCTTCATTACCTCCATATTGTTGGAGATGATCTTGTGAAGTCTGAGGTTAGCTACAGGCAGCATTTCCTGTGTTCTAGAGAGGAGATCAATCACTTCTTCACATGCAGGTAAGGATTTAAGACCATCATCAACATAGAAGTTCCTCTCAACAAACTGACGAGCATCAGAGCCATACTCTCTCTCACCTTCATGGGCGGTCCTTCTCAGTCCATAGATCGCTACTGCAGGAGATGGGCTATTGCCAAAGACATGTACCTTCATCCGGTAATCTATGACTTAATTGTTGACATCATTGTCCTTATGCCATAGGAACCTGAGATAGTTTCTGTCATCATCCTTAACAATGAAGCAATGAAACATCTGTTGGATGTCGGCCATCACTGCAACTGGTTCCTGTCTGAAACGGATTAAGACTCCTATGAGGCTGTTGTTTAGGTTAGGACCAGTGAGGAGCAGGTTGTTGAGAGAGACGCCTTCATACTGAGCACTAGAATCGAACACGACCCTGATTTGGTCAGGTTTGCGAGGGTGATACACGCCAAATGATGGAAGGTACCAGCATTCTTCTCCTTCCTTTAGTGGAGGTGCAGGTTCTGCATGATCTCTCTCAAAAACCTTCTGCATGAAACCTACAAAGTGTTTCTCCATCTCTGGTTTCCTCTTGAGGGTACGTTTTAAAGAGGAAAATCTAGTAACTGCTTGCTTCAGATTGTTTGGTAGTTTTGATCTCGGGGAGCGGAAAGGTAAGGGTGCTACCCAGCTGTTGGAATCATCTTGAATGAATTCCTTGTCCATAAGTTTGAGAAATTCTTTATCAGCTATAGCCGGTGCCAGCTTGTTGTCATCACTTGTTGTATTGAACACTGTTAATCCAAGGGTGTCGTCCCCAGGCAGTAAAGTATTCACGTTGTCTCGGTGATTATGCAGCCACTTACTGTTGCTTATCTTCTCTTTCACTTGGTAGTGATGTGGACATGGCTGAAAACAAGTGCTGCGACCATTTGGTAACATATGCGTCTTAAATGAAGAAATATTGGTGGGCCTTTTCATCCTACCTATGCAGACGTTGCCAATGATTACCCATCCTAGATCGAGGCGCTGGGCAAATGGTGCATCATGTGGTCCATTAATTTGCTGGCGTATTTTGTGCAGTCTGAGAATGTCTCTACCTAGCAGAACTAGAATGTCTGCATTTTTGTCAAGGGATGGTATTTCACTGGCTATAGCCCTTAGATGAGGGTGCTGGAAAGCCGCCTCTGGTGTGGGTATCTCTTCTCTGTTTGATGGTATCTGGTTGCACTCAACAAGTGTGGGCAAAGGTATCTCCAAATTGCCCTTGAGAGAAGCTATTACGAGACCACAGGCCCTTCTTCCAGAAACCTCTGATATGCCACTACAAGTACCCAAGGTATATGGATAAGTATCACCCTTTAAGTTAAACAGATCAAAGAGTTCTGACCTTGCAAGTGAGTGGTTGCTCTGGTCGTCCAAGATGGCGTACACCCTCAGAGCCCTTTCTGGTTGGCCCTTGGGGTATATATTGACTAGGCATATCCTTGCACAGGACTTGTCACAAAGGTCTTCTCCGCAGACTTCTGTACATGAGGAAGATACTGTGGTAGTATTTGCTGCTTGATCTGTGTTCTCCCCGCCATGCTTAGTTGGGGAAGGGGAACCTCTAGGTGGTGTGGCACTAGGCTGGGATGGATGAAGAGCTTGTACATGGTTCTCACTGCCACACTCTATACACGTAATAGCAATTTTACAGTCTCTAGCAACATGTTCAGTAGAGGAACAACATTTGAAACATATCCCTAGTTTCTTAAGAAGCTCTCTACGTTCCTGGATTGGTTTCCTCCTGAAGCCAATACACTTCTTGAGGGGATGAGGCTTCTTGTGAATAGGACACAGACGGTTAGGATTTTCTACCTTTTCGTCTTGGTTGTTGTTGCAACTGCTTTCTTCTGGTGCTGATGTAGGTATAGGAAGAATATCAGTCTTTTTCACCGAAACTGGGCCTCTGCGGTTTCTGTAGTTAGAATGTGAGCTGTCATACTTAATAGGAGGTGAACCAGGAATACTGGGATCCCCATAGGAAAAGCTTGGGTCATTCTTGGATTCTGCAATGTTCTTGATAAACTCACAGAAGTAGGAAAATGGAGGAAAGGAGACTTGATTCTCATTTTTGTATCTTGACCCAACAGTGGTCCACCTTTCTTGAATATTATATGGCAACTTGGAGACTATCGGGTTTACCCTACGAGCAGTGTCTAGGTAACTGAGGCCCGGTAGGAGAGTGTCCGCCTTAGCCAGTAGGAGCTCCATGAGTAGGTCACTTAAGTTCTTGAAATTTCTGATGATCCTTACCAGATATCTTTGGAAACCCTTGCAACCGTTTGAACAGAGCATTCTCTATTGCTTCAGGACTGCCATAGGTTTTCTCCAGTCTTTCCCAAGCAGCGGTAAGGCCTGCTATGGGGTTGTAAATGTGGACGGATCTGAGTCTTTTAGCATGTTCTGTGGACTGTGGGCCAAGCCACCGGATAAGCAAATCTAGTTCTTCAGCTGCAGTAATGCCAAGGTCACTAATTGCAGTTTTGAAGGCACATTTCCAGCCTCTGTAGTTCTCAGGTTGGTCATCGAACCTTGTGAGTCCAGTCTTAGTAAGCTCACGGCGAACCATGTACCTTGCAAACTCTGACATGTCAGTTCTCTCTGACTTTAAATATTGAGTTGCTGGCTGAGTACCGGTGATTACGTTGTTAGTGGGGTTCTGGTTAACAGAGGTAGGTAGCGTAGGGGCTGCGTAGGCATTCAGCCTAGGAGCTAGCTTAAAGTCCATAGGTTTAGCCACATATGGATGTGAAACTGGACCGTTGCTTGCAGTCTGGTGGTATGGTGTCACATTGGTGTTTACCTGAGTATCAGTATATTGCATTTGCTGAGGTGCAAGGCTTTGGGAATCCATGAAGGAAGAAGAAACTGGATGCTGGACAGGCAGGGCATTGTACTGACCTTGAATGCGGTGTGCTGCAGAAGATACTGTGCCCTGTTGCTCTGGAGAAATGTTGTCCCTGACAGGAACATTTGTGGCAAATAGGGATTCACTGCTTTGGCTTAGTACATAGTCTCTTGTGCGCTTAAGGGGATCCTCTGTTTCCACATCACACAAACTGGTGCTGTCTCTTTCACTTCCACTGATGGCTTGTTCTAAAATGCTTAACCTTGCCATGGCTGCAGCATGCTCATACTGTTTCTCTAGAGCCTCTAGTTCTGCCCTTTTTTGAGCTGCCTTAGCTTCCATCGCTGCTTTCTGTTGAGCTACCTTAGCTTCCATCTCTGCTTTCTGTTGTGCAAAGGCTGCCTGTATCTTAGTAGCTTCCGCCACTGCACGTGCTATTATAAGTTGCTCACTGAGTGTGGAAGATTTTGAGGAACGTGACTTAGATGTACGCTTTGAACGCTTGGTAGACTCAGAAACATGGGATGCCATTTCCTGCAGTTGCGCAATTCTTGCCTCTGTCCTTAACTTAGTTTCATGTACTAAGCTGTCTCGTTCTGAATTGAGATGCTGGAAGCTTTGCAATTCAACTAAGGAATCGTCTGTATGTAGTTTCCTCAATATGCTTTCATAGTCCTCAGCTTTCATTTTATAATGTCCATGCATAGCACAAAGCTGTCGCAGAGCTCCCTCTAGTGGTGGTACATGGTATGCAGGCAAGCACATGGCAGATATCTTAGTCTGTATTTTCTGCCACCATTTTGAGAGTTCACAGGAAAGTTCATGCTTTAAACCTTCTAGATTGTCTCTAACCTTCCATGTAGGTTTAATCAAGCGTCTAGCCTTCTCACTGGGCTGCAGACTGAGGTCCATGCTACCTTGTGCTTCAGGGTGCCCTTCAGCCATGATGCAACTCAAACAGGATAAATATAACTTTGCTGGAGTGAGATGGCTGCTTGATAGAATCTTCTATGCTGAGGGGGTCTGAGCTGCAGATGCAACTTACGCAATGCTGATTCCTTCTGGCTTCAGGTAACTTGCTGTGACTGACTGTATGTCAGAAGTTGGTGAACTGTCTTACAGCCGTATCTGGCAGTCTTTATGCATCATTTTTCACTGTTCTGACTCAATAGCTTGGCTGCAAGTGTGAGGTTGTGAGAGTGTCCTGTAGTCTCTATGCTAACCAGCAATTTACACCAAGATATCTATCAGATAGTGTTCAACTCAACTGAGGAGGCGTAGATAAGATTCCAGATGCTTTAATCCAGGTAAATCTTGTAGAACCTCATACAGCAGTAGGTGAAAAATGATGAAATACCAGGAGCTGAGCAGACATGTTGCTTACAAAGAAGTGAAACTAAACTGAGGGAGAGAGAGGAGGAGCTACAGCATCACAACTAAGGATACATGTCAGTGAATTAAACCAAGTCCTGGGACATGACAGATATGTTGAGGCGCTATGATTATTAGGACATAGTGCAGATATTCTTGGGACTGGTGGTACACAAGATGCTGACACCTGACACTAAACCAGTTTTGGGATAGTGCAAACTGAAATCGTGCTAACGTGATTAGGGTTCATATCCATGAGAAAGGGCGTATACTTAAAGCATACCTGTCATGTTTGTTTGACTTTTCATGATAAGCTGCCGCGAGTGTGCGCATGAGAAATAACACCATATCTGGCCATTTTAGATCTTCTATTCTGCAGTCTTTAGCACTTTCCCCCTCTGCCTGTCGTATCTGTAGTTTTCATTCCTCTCTGAGTTGGTGGGTGGAGACTAGCCATACACAGCTCACAGGAAGTGGAGGAGGAATCGTCTCCATCACTCTCTCTCTTATTTAGAGACAGTCCCAGGACCATGTAGGATATATACAGCGAAATACTGACCTGTACTCATGTGAGTAAAGTGCTTTCTGTTTCTGTAATATAACATTTATTTTCAGCTCCAAGCCAAAGCTTATCTTCTCTTATGTCCTGCACACTCCTACCCCTGCCCTCTCCATAGACTTCTACAGATATGAGTTATCAGAGTCAGGTAACCTCCAGTCCAGTCCATCACAAGATGTATAAAGCAAGGATTTTCACAGTGAAAGTCATTTAGCAGATGGAGGAATAAGTTGCCAGGAATGAGATGCAATTACGATCTCTCTGTTGTGCCTAACAGAGAAGATTTTTTAGCCTTGTGCGCCAGTTTTCAGGTGGTCAGAACTGTGAAAGCCAGGGTGTTTGAGGGGGGAGTAGTGTGGTCCTCCGGTATGCATGGCTGTATATTTGTGCAGCTGGTATTCTGATGGTCAGTAAACAGATTCCAGAGTGCATTTGTGCATGTATTGCACATACAAGACCACTGTGTGGGTGTATAGCTCTAGATATATATGGGTTGTGAAGTGAACTTGTGAGTCTGGTTTTCCCACTGGATGCCTGAAGACAATCCTCTTTCCAATCTATATAAATAAATGATTCACAGAATGTATTTCCTTATCCGGCTTCAAGCAATGAACATGAAGCAATTCAGGAATATAAATCCTTTTAGTGGGGCAGTAGTTCAATCATATTAACAAAGTGGAGTATTACATGATGTGAAGAAAAATTAAAACAGGAGAAATCAAACAATGGCCCCAAGATAAAGGCTTATAATCAGAGCTTTTTTTCCGCCTTTACATTCAGTATAGACAGACCACTACAAAATACATATTTTACACTCAAATATAGTATTGGTTCCCTCCATGGTGAGAACATTCGGACTGTGACAGTTCACTTGGTCCCGAAATTGCTGTTACCTAAAATTTCCACCACCGCTACTTTAAACCCCCTCCCCTTTCCCCACAGTTTTAAACGAATATATGCAGGGAGACGGCAGTTGGAGAAGTCACTTTAAACGGCTCTAACTCTTGAGCCAATCATGTCTGTAGCCCACCTGGCTCTTGAGCTATCACTGGCTAAAGAAGTTCTACATACTGCCGCAGCTTCACTTCAACCAGCGTACAGGGGAACGCGAGCAGCTGACAGTGCAGAGAGAGGAGAATGATGTTTTCATTCTCCTGTCCCTATGATCAGAAGCATACTTGCCATTTAACCTCCTTAGGGTCAGCATTAACCACAGCATTTCAATTGTTTTACAGAAAAAACAAACATTTTTTTTCCCTTGATAATGAAAAGAAAATTAAAAAACACACAATTGGTATCACCACATCCGTAACAAGCCCTAAAATAAAATTAGTACATTATTTATTCTACATGATAAACACCATAAACATTAAAATTCAGGTGCCAGAAAAGATGTTTTCTGTTCATCTCACAAAAACAAGAGTAATTAAAAACTCATCGAAAAGTCTAATCTACCCACAAAATACAAGTTCTTGTAAAATTACATTGAAATAAAATGCAAAAATGTATGAAATCTGGAATGCAGAGAGGGATAAAATGTTACTGGTTTAAGGCTAAATTGTGTTAGATCGCTAAAGGGTTAAAGGGCATCGGAGTTATGGGTCAGTAATATTTATTTCAGCCATAAATTCAAAATCTGTAATAAAAAAAGTGACATTTTTGGGAGGGTTTTTGCAATTTTAAACGTGACTGTTGGGGGTTAGCATGAATATCTGAATGTGCATGTTTTTTTGTCATAGTGACATGAGAAAAATAAGTAACCATTTTTTTCCTGTGACTAAAAACATACTGAAGACCATTATTTAGTAGTACATTATATAATTTTTCACTGATCAAAGCATACCTCAAAGTCACTAGACAGCTATCTTCAGGGATAATCTCTGGATTCGTTTCCTCTCCATCGTTACTACATTTTAATGAATCCACACTATAAAAGAGTCAAAAACATGACCAATGAATTGCCCCGTCTGTTAAAGCAGTAAAATTGATTCAACATGCAAGTTAAAAACAATATATGATACAGTGGATAAAGTTATACAACTGTCACTGAACGTAAAGTAAGTTGCCAACACTTCATCTACGGTATTTACATGAGAAGTACGAAATTTGATTTACCAATTGCCTCCGTGCATCATAAACATTTTTGGAAACTTTTGATGAAATTATAATTTCCTTTAACCAAAGAGAACCCGTTGATCAAAATGTCAAGCATTCAAAACAAGTGAGAAGAGCTGATATAAAGCACTACTAACACCCAGAAATAATGGAATCAGACAAAATAGTGAACTGTATATGGGAAACAAAGGGGTTTTCCAGGACTATGATATTGTTAGAGCTTACTAATGCTCTCTAGTAGCCCCCCACACACAATATAATGCTCTCCTGTGCCCCCCACACAGTATAATGCTCCCCAATAAACTCAAAGCAAAGTATAATGCTCTCCATTAGTCCACACAAAATCTAATGCTCGTCAGTGGCCTCCAAACACAGTATCTTACTCTCCAGTGGCTGCACTCATAATATAATGCTACCCAGTGCCCTACATACAGTATAAAGCTACCCAGTGGTACACAGTATAATGCTACTCTGGAGCTCATACCCCCCCCCCCCCTTTAAAGATTTATGCCACAAAACATATTTATCCTCTATCCATAGATAGAAGTCTAACCACTAACACCAGTGGTGTTTTAGCCCTGCTGGGAATGAATGGGAGAAGGGGGAACATCTCCATCCAGGAAGCACTGTGGCAGGGCTAGTCACTATCCATTTACAAATTGTTAGCTGCATTGGTGAGAGAAGCTGTTCTGCCTGTTAAAGAGTGGGGCTGCTATTTCCATTCAGATCCCTACTGGCTCCTTCCTGTGCTAACCCGTGCAGTCAAAGTTAATCTTCCCACTGCTATGACCTATCCTACTTGAGCGACAAAAGCAGTGCTTTCAGAATTGGGTCCGCCAGTGGACCAACTGCCTCATTTGCATAAAACTTCGAAAGTTGTTTCTTCCAAATCTACAAATGTAACATACATAGCAAAGGTATGTTGTTTATCACAGTAAAATGCTCTGTAACACGGTGGTGGCAGTTGAATTTGGAAGAGATGATAGACTACCTTTAAATAATGTCATTCTTTATGACACATTCCATTTAAAGGGAAGCTGTCAGGTAGTTTTTTTCTCCCTTAAAGAGGACCCTTCACCACCTCCACCAATTCCAGTTCTTAATGCAGTTAATTTTGATGTCTGATATGCTATTTAAGCTCTGTAATGCCAGAAGGGCAGTGTCAAGCAGGAGGGTATGATTCAGAGCTGTAATCGGAGGCAGCCAATGTTAGTGCCCACTGGACATTCCCCCCCACCTCACAGTACAGAGTATAAATAGTATATCAGACACCAAAACTAACCGCATTGATTGCTTGGGAACTGTGGGAGCTAGAGAAAAAAATTCCAACTGTGCCAGACACCATGGAGCAGCGCCACTTGTTGGGGGTTGTGAAAGGTCCTCTTTAACTGACCACACCATGTACAGCATTAAAGGGATTGTCCAGGATAACCATTTTTTTTTTTATATTAGGCCAGGAAAGGTGGGGAAAAAAAAAACAAAAACCCACATTCACCCACATGTGACTGCAATCAGTGGCTTCAGCAAAGGACACGGGACATCACTACCTGTGACGTCCTGAGTCCTTTCCTTAGGCCACAGAGTAAAAGGACACAGGACATCACAGTGCGGTATGGACTTCCACCAGAAGAAACCGGAGCAGCAGGACCGGACTGCACTGAAAGACACAACTGGCACCAAGACTAACTGCACTGATTGCTCGGTAATGGAGGGGGCTAAAGAAAAAAAAATCCCAACTGTGTCAGAATTAGCCGAGCAGCGCCTATTAAGGTATGCAAAGTACTGGAGTTGGTGAGTGTTATTATTCTCCCTTGCCTATCGCTGCATCCTCAGCAATAGAAGTGGGGACAGAGCTACAGTCAAAAAGCATACACTGCCTGTCTGAGCTAGGTCTCAAGGCGATGTAGGAGGGCAGGTGAGAACATGTTACATGCCAGAGTGACTTTTCGTTTGGAGGCTTTGTTTCGTTTCGTGATCTAAAGGTAAAACAGCACATAATTTTAATGGCATCCTGTCATATAAGCAATATTTTTTATAAACTGGATAACCTCTAGGGGGGGGGGGGGTGAACACTAGCTTACCTGATCCTGTGGACTCTTGATGATGGACCCAAGGGGGTTCCGCCTGGTTACGATACCTGGGTCACGTGATCGGAACCAGCGCTCTGACCCCTGCATTGCTCTGCCCCCTCCTTCCCTGATTTTACAGGCAATTACCTGTGCTATGGGGGCTGGCTAACTATAATAAGCTCAGTGGAGGGGGCAAAGTGATCCAGCGGTCAGTGGACTGGACCCCATCATGTAACCAGGGGGTCTGAACCAGGTCAGAACCTAGTCCATTATCAAGAATCTGCCTGATCAGGTAAACTAATCATCAATCCCTGGACAACCCTTTAAAATGGCCCCAGAACTGAGTGCAGTTAGAACTGCGTTCGGTACATAGTGCGTGACCACACTTTCTGAAAGAAGCACTGTGTAACCCCGACTCTTTAAGAATACATTGAGCAGCTTTAAAAGCTCTTTAAAAATTACTGCAGTCAAGATGGAATTTTCAGGTCATCTTAAAAAACAACTTTCCGGAGCTAATTTCTTCCTCCATAATCTAGAAGTATCCAAAGCCTAACACTGGACTAGTCAATACAACTGTACCTGCTAAATAATCCAATTCAATTAGCTTGTTCACCAACTGCCCTATCATCTCTGCTGAATAGCTGAGAAAACTCAAATAGGGTAGCAAATATCTGTAGCAATATATTTTGCACTTTCCAACACTCTGATCACCACTTTGTTCAGATCGGGGCTTATGGTGCACGTTTGGTGCAAGAAACGTCCTTGCGCCAAATGTGCGCTACAACATCACTATTCTACTGTATGCTAGAAAACTGGTGTAGAAGGATTGATGAATTTCCCCCCATGGCGTTGTTCCAAAATATTGAACTAAAAAAAAACTAAACAAAAAAAAAAACACACACATTATATTACACATAAGAAAATGTTCTTAAAACAATGCAAAAACACTTTGGAAATGTCATGTGTGAATGATGAATCCCATGGCTGAGTTCACACTACCGTTGTTAATGTCTGTGCTGTCTTCCATCATAGGATGATAGAAACAGACATTAAATGCTGTAGAGAACGGTCACAGACCGATTCTGTGTCCATTCCCATTGACACTAATGTAAACAATATGATGGAAGCTCATGTTTGTTTACTTTTGTAACAGAAGAAAAAGTTGTGCATGCAGGACTTTATCTTCTGTTACAAAAGTAAACAAACATGAGCGTCCATCATATTGTTTACATTAGTGTCAATGGGAACGGACACAGAATCAGTCTGTGACCGTTCTCTACAGCAGTTTAATGTCCGTTGCTGTCATACTATGACGAAAGACAGCACGGACATTAGAAATGGTAGTGTGAACCTGGCCTGAGGCCTCATGACCAAGTGTGCAGGCACCATTTTAACAGAATGCACTTTGATGACATTTCAGTGCCTTCCATACTGATTTCAAAGCGGGGTGTGTGCGTGTGTGTGTGTGTGGGGGGGGGGGGGTCTGTTTTCACATATCCATTTCAGGATAGGAGCTGCTCTATAAATACCGAAACCCCCTTTCGGCTGCACACTCCAGTTGTGTGCATGAGGCCTTAGTGAACAGATTTTGCAGAATTTGTTCTGGTGACAGATCATTAATAAAGCAGTCTTCTCACTCTGGACATATATGGACTATACACAGAACTGGCCATTAATGTATGAAAGGCGAGATTGTCTCAAATACATCTCGCACCCAAAGACACATAAAAGGGAACAAACTGAGTCCTCTGAACTGCAGCACACATCTAAACCAGACAAATACTCATTGTGGTGCCCAAACCATAAGAGCACATACTGGATCTTCACATGCCCTCAGTTTTATAATTTAAAGGGTATTCCCATGAACATAATATCTATATGTGTAGATAATTAAAAGTTAAACATTTTTGCAAATATAAGTAGTTAAAAATTATGCAGCATTTTAAAGATTTTCTCTATCTTATTGGTGACAGTCTGTTGTCTTGATAGGTTGCGAATGGATACGACCACGAATGCAGAAACTTTCTATGGCCTGGGACTTGTCAGGAACCCAGCCATGATTTTCTTACTGTAGCTGGGTCATCAGGCAGGGACACTACATGTATTAGAAGATAACCTGGCCACAATAAGGACATCATGGCTGATTTTCTGACCTTAGAAAGTTCCTGCATTCATGGTCAAATCCACTGGCAACTGTTCAAGACAACAAGACTGTGACCACAAGATATTTAGAGAAAAGCTTTAAAACTCTGCAAAGTATTTAATTACTTATATTTTCAAAAATGTTTCACTTTTAATTATCTACAAATTTAAAAATGCTGATGTTCGTGGGAATACCCCTTTAACACATGTGTAATGTGCTATGCTTGCAGGGGAGATTACGGTGCTTCAGAATTAGCATATAGTGGAATATGGAGTAGTTTTGGGTTTGTAATAAAGAAATGTAGGGGTTCTGCATATACCAACTTTACCACATGTGTGATCTTAACCCTTTAAGGATGCAGGGTATTTTGGACATTACTGTGAAGCGAATTTTTTTCATATGTTCCCTCCCTGCCTTCCAAAATTAATAACTTTTTTATTTTTCTGTCGACATAGCTATGTGAGGACTTATTCTTTGCATGGCGAGATGTACTTTATTTGGCATTTTGGGGCACATATAGTGTTGTGATTAGATTTTTTTTAAAGTTTTTAGGGGGTTCATGTAAAGAAACGCACAATTTTATCATTATTTTTTAAATTTTGTATGGTCGTAAAGTGTTCACTCTATATTAAAAATTATAAGGCAACTTTGTCCAGCCAGTCAATACGATTATGTCGATGCCATATTTTATATATTGTGACAGCTTGGGGGAATTAAACTCAAATGGCGGCAGGCTCCTGGTCCCAACAGCGGTCGTTCGTGGTACTGGGCGCCGGAAATATAGGGTTCAGACGGTCCAAGTGAAACATAAAAGTGGCTTTATTCAGCTCAACTGCAACACAGCAAAACAACAAAAAAACCTATGCCACAGTTAGGGCACTCACTGACTCCTTGAGTCCCTAACTAGCCTCTGGGGCAATAAGAGCCTGACTTAGTCTTTGTAAATCCTCTCTGGATCCAAGCCCTCTGGGACAGACTGCATCTCTGTCCTAGACTGGTCCACCATTTCCTGCTCCAAGCAGGTTTCTCCAGCCTTCTGGAGATACACGCCCCCCACCCAAAGGTGTGGCTGAAGGCCTTTTCAGGGCTGGGCCTGGGTCTCTCCACAGCACCCTCTGGCTCACATACTCACATACCCTCCCCCTCAGCTCACTACCCATGGGGTGAGTTACAATGGAACGAGACATCCTATGACGAAGTCCCTCTTCAATCAAGTATGCCTGTCCAGTGTCTCTCCAGAAGTCCCAATCTGGCGGTCTCTTCTGCCAAATACCGCTCCGTCGAGTTCTCAGTTTTCTCCTCCCTTTAAATGCCACGCCAAGATCCTGACCATTCTGTGCAAAGGCAAGTTTTGCTTCAGCACTTTCACAATTCGCCATACAGTGGATCACATCATTTTCATCACATTTCTCGTCATAGTCTTCAGCCATCCCATTGCATGACTTTGATTCATTTAGTGAATAGCCGGAAGAATCTTCATCTTCTCCTATCACGAATCCACAGGAGCTCAGATACCAGCTAACACGTACTTCATGCACATCAATGTCTTTAGAGTATAAATATTTCACGGGTACCTTTTCTGTAACCTTCATCTCAAAGCAAACTTTGCCATCACCATCAAGGCTTAGAAGTTTAGGAGACATAGGCCGCTTGCTCTCCGCTTTGTTTGAGATACACAAGCTCTGTACCGCAATATCTTCTCCTTCTGCACAAGGGCCATACAGTACACCCTCACAAAAATAGCTCACGCTGAACTACATTTTCTGGTATGTCTTTAACAACTGCCACATCATATATTGGAATGATTTCTGTATAATGCTTCCACACCTGTACGGCAGCCGGAAAACCAATTCCACACTCTAGTCCATTCTTCAACTTCTTTTCCTTCCCTGTGCTAACACCGGAGGACTGGGATTCCAAGTTTTCAACATCACAGCTTTTTCTGTCAGTACCCAGATGCTTTTTGGTTACACGTTCTGGCTGCCTTAATGGCTCTGCTTCCTCTGCCTCTACGCTGGCAGTTTTCTCCAATGCCACATTTCTCTGAGCAGCCTCAATCTCAGTTTCTACTATTGCAACTTGCAGATCTTCCTCAATCTGAATCCTTATGTCTTCTATCTGGAGGTCCAATTCTCTCTTGGCCTTTTCCAACTTGTCATAAGCATTAGCTTTGTTCTCATACAATATCTGCACAGATTCCAGGTTTTTCTCAACTTCATCCTTGGAGCTAACCAGATCCTCCATTTCAGTGCGCAGTTGCTTGTTGAGCCTCTCTAACTCAGCCTTCAATTCAAGGGCCTCTTCTATGGAGCGAGCCAAGGCAAGAGCTTTGGTCTCTTTTCCACAAGCCTCCGCTTCGGCACGGTCACGTTCTTCTGCATATCTAGCAGAAAGAGTCTTCTCTTCACCAAGCAGCTGATCAAACTTTTTCTGCTTCCTTTCCAAATTTAACACCATCCGACGTTGATGATCAAGATCTACACCTACATCTTCTAGTTCCTGCTGCAGTCTAATTTTCATCTTCTCAAGTTTGTCATAAGCAGCAACCTTCTCCTCAAACCGTTGATTTGTAGCTTCTAGCTCCTTTTGCAACTTTTCCTTTAGTTCTTCAACAGAGTCCAAGGACCCAATACTATCCTCCATTTTTTTATTCATATCAGTCGCCTGAGCCTGTAGTGTTGAAATCTGCTTTGTCAAATCTCTTTTTGCTATCTCCTCTTCCTCTAGTTGCTCAAGGAAACCATTTTTCTCATCTTCCATTTGTTTTAGTTTTGTACTAAGGTCAAGCTTCTGATGAGTTTCTTCTTGCAAAAGTTCCTGAGTGTCCTGAAGCTGAGATTCTAGTGTAGAAAAATCTTTGGAAAGTTTGATAAACTTGCTGTCTGCTTGAGAAAGAAGCCCTGTGACATTATCCAATTCCACCTGCAGTCTATTTGCTTTGTCTAGCAGTTCTGCTTGAAACCTGTCCCCTTCTGTGACTTTTAGTTGCAGCTCTTGAAGTTGAGTCTCTACTTTCTTATGACTCTCCTGTAAGGCTTACACTTTCTGAGCATGGACAGACGACATCTCCATCAATTCTTTGTCTTTATTTTGCACCAAAACAGACAATTTCTCTTTATCTTCACAAGATCCTGACAGCGCCCTCTCCAGGCTACATATTCTAGCTTTGAGTTCCCTTTCTCTTTGTTCCAGAACTCCAGCTCTGCTTCGCCATTCGTGGATTTCACCATTTAGGCGAACCTGATGCAAGTTTTGCTCTGACTGCAATGTCTGCACCACAGATTCTAAATCACTCTCTCAGTCAGACACATGTTTCCTCAGCTCTGCAATTTCATGTTCTTTGTCAGTTAATGCAGCCGAAAGTTTTTCACACTTCCTCATTTGGTCATCCAGACATTCTGACTGACACTGAAAAAATTCACTTCTCTCATGTTTAGCAGTTTCAAGGTCATCTCTTAATTTTTCAATGACACTCTCTTTGGCAATGGAGTCTTGAACATGCTGCTCCTTTAAATCCTGCAATTGCTTCTCAAGCACTTGCTTTTGCTCTACACTCTGTATAACTTCATTAGAAAGACACATTTCATTTCAGCAAACTCCTTCTTAGTGACACAGTCCATTCCAGGCAAACCCAGTACCACATTTTCACAATGACTAGGATATGAACTCCTCATAGATTCAAGATCTTTCTTTAACTTCAAGTTCAACTTAAGGTTCTCTTTTTCTAATACCTCAAATTGCCGTTTCCAATCAGATATTTTATCCTCATCAATGAACCTGATGGTTTTATTCTCATCTTGAAGCTGCTGCACCATAATATTTTCATCTTTGGCGCTTTGATGCACTCCATTATGAGACATACACTCAGCAGGGACATATTCCATCATAGAACAGAGGTGCTTTAGAAAAATTGAGTCACTCTCATGCAACACATTATCTTTACTTGCATTCCACATGATCTGTTCCGGGTTTTGTGTCTCTCTGCATTCAGACTGCTGCACTAATAAACCTGTGCATGACTTTTCTGCTTTTTTACAAGCTGAAATTCTCTTTCTTGCCCATGGTTTACTAACAAGATTACACAATATTCCACAGCAACCTTGGGTTCAACCGGCAGCAACTTTTTGCTATCTTCAGCAGTCACATGTATTCAAACAGTTAACTTATGTGGCACTACAACAACCAGCATTTTCTTCTGTCTTCCACAGAAAAACACCAACATGGCACCATAGCCTTTCACATAGACTGTTTGCAATATCCATCTTCTATACACATTGCATACTTTCTTGCCATCAGCAAACACTTCACAGACTTCTGTGCCACAGTATACACAAAGTCCATTCCCTGGATTCCTCATCCAGAGTTTTACTTTCACCAGTTTTTTTGCACACACTTTTGCTATGTTGCAATTCACTCACCCCTTTCTCGGCTTCTTCAGTTGAAATCACAGATTTCTTCCAGCTGTAGGCCACAATGCACACTTTGCAGTACTGCAGTCACCAAACACTTGTCTTCCAGGACTTGCGTGGATCTCTTTATGCCCGCGTTCGTAGCACCATATGTGACAGCTTGGGGGAATTAAACTCAAATGGCGGCAGGCTCCTGGTCCCAACAGCGGTGGTTCGTGGTACTGGGCGCCGGAAATATAGGGTTCAGACGGTCCAAGTGAAACATAAAAGTGGCTTTATTCAGCTCAACTGCAACACAGCAAAACAACAAAAAAACCTATGCCACAGTTAGGGCACTCACTGACTCCTTGAGTTCTTAACTAGCCTCTGGGGTAATAAGAGCCTGACTTAGTCTTTATAAGTCCTCTCAGGATCCAAGCCCTCTGGGACAGACTGCCTCTCTGTCCTAGACTGGTCCACCATTTCCTGCTCCAAGCAGGTTTCTCCAGCCTTCTGGAGATACACGCCCCCCACCCAAAGGTGTGGCTGAAGGCCTTTTCAGGGCTGGGCCTGGGTCTCTCCACAGCGCCCTCTGGCTCACATACTCACAATATATATATATATATATATATATATATATATATATATATATATACACATATACACACACACACACACACACACACACACATACACAGTATATATATATATATATATTTATTTTATTTTTTTTAAGTTTTCCTGTTTTGTGTTGTTTTTGTTTAAGTTTTAATGGTTTACTAATAAAACATTTTTCGAAAATGAACAATTTTCCTGGGGTCATTGTATTCTGATACCTACAACTTTTTTTTTATTGTTTAGTTGATAGAGATATGTAAGGGCTCTTTATTTGCGGGGCAAGTTGTTTTTATTGATACCAAATTTTGGTATGTATGACTTTCTAATAGCGAGGTGACCAAAATACATATATATATATATATATATATATATATATATATATATATATATATATTTTTTTTTTTACAGCGTTCACCATACAGGATAAATAATGCTATTTTTGGATAGAGCAGACTTATATACACACATAGGGATACCTAACATATTTGTTTATGTGTTTTTAAGTAAAAGGTGGTTTTTTTAAACTTTTTTTTTTTCCTGTCCCACAAAGGGACTGGAACCTGGGATTTGCTGATCCCCAGTGCAATGTACTGCAATACAGCACACATAGGCTCCCCTATGTGTAATGCGGTTAGGCAGCCAGGTAGCCGTTGCTCAGCCACCTGGTTGCGATGGCAACCCCTTGGACCCCACAATTTAATCACACGGGATCCAAGGGGCGGCATTGAGAAGGATCTTTCCACTCATGAAGGCTCAGCAACTGAAAGCAATATGAGAGAGACAGAATTGAATATAGGTGGCCTGGAACAGGTTCTGTATCACCAGCTAGACCAGAGAAGTGGTCTGTAACCTAGGTAGCCAACTGTAAACAGGGACTTCACATATTTAGCTGTATCTGACAATCTAAGTAAGATAGATAAAGCAATGTGTTGGATTTAGTTCGGATAGCTTAAGCTACATGTTTCAATATGATCTTGGAGATGGGAATATCCCTTTAAACCGTAATACTTATTTACTTTTTCATAAATCAATGGTGAAGGTAAAGGGAACAAACTCTACAATATACTTCACTAAAGAAAAGTGACTGTGTCATTAAAAGGGTTGTCCAGGAAAAGAAAATATTTTGTAAATTGGTGGGGGGCAAGGTTGAAGGAAAAAAAAAAAAAAAGAAAAAGAAATCATACTCACCTTTCCCTGGTGCCTTCCAGCACTTTCTGGTCCTCCCGCTCCGTTGTTGTCGTCTTCTGGTGGAAGTCCCTGCCGCACATGACCGCTGAAGCTAATCAGTGGCCTCACCGAAGGGCACATGAAAACTACTTGTGACGTCCCAGGGTTTCTTCCTGAGGCCGCTGAGGTTGCTGATTGGCCTCAGAGGTCACGTACACAAACAAGCAATGTCAGTTTTCAATGAAGTCTATGGCATGGGGAGACAGGGAGAAAGAAGGAGATTTGAGGTAGTCTACAGAATTAAATGAGTCATTTCTGTAAGGAGAAGGCTGGATAGTAACTGATAACTGTTTCTCTATAGTGTAGATGTCACTCTGATTTGAGGAGCTTTCCTCCTCTCCACAGACTTTTATTTCACAAATTTGATCAGTAGCAGAACAATGCAAATAAGTGCAGAACCAGGCCATTTTCTTTATCTTCGCTTGTGCTATGGACTTATGAAAAAAAAAAAAAGTTAGTTAATTAAACTTTGAATCTGGATTTTTATGAGTATGACTGGAAATAAGTCCGAGTGAGAATGAAGCAATTTGCCTGGATAACCCCTACACACGCATACACTGACACCATCATATGACAAAAACTTTGATCATCAGACATAAAATAAGTAATGAATTTAATGTCTGGTTTGATTAAACCAAATGGATTAGTGATACTTCCTTCTATGCATAAGCCAACCGTCTATGTCAATTTCTTTGCTTAACTGTGCATTAGACCACAAAGAAATTAGTCAAAAAATTTATGAAAATAAAGTATAAACTGACCACAAAGAAAAGTAGCCATACAGTACTACACCATATTCCCTGTGATTACAACGGGGGAGATTTAGTTTTCAACACTTGTCTTCATATGCCCTGCGATGGAAGAGGGTACACATCATTTATGAGAAGGTGCACCCTCCACCCAGCTGTGTGCCTGGAGTGAAATCTACACAAGCTCTTTGCTGGGATAAATTTCCAGTATCATTTATGCCAGGTTTCGGGAAAGTGGTGTGAACAGCGCAAAAATGCCAGTTGTGACATTTTTTTTTTGACACAACTGGTGTTTATAGAGCCACAAGGCACCCAAGGTTTGCAACCTTTGTTACACTAGAACTCTGGTGTAAAAAGCATAATAAATCTGCCCCATTATGATTTGTGAGAATGCTCTGGTTTGACACATAGTAAATCCATACTGATGAATTTCTACGCATATATAGGAAATCTGATTCTATTATATTTAGAGACAAATGGTGTGCCAACCCAAGGTGCCCCACCGTGTTTAGTCATTTTAAGTTACTTTTAAAGTTATTTAGCTTGCAACCAATAAGAGAGACTTATTGTCCAGTTTTGTGCCTTTCTCCACCAACTCTATTTCTTAGCATATGTTAATAAGCACAGCTCCACTGATTCCAGCACAGAATTTTTCTCTAGCACCCACCGTTTTTGTGCCTAATATGCTTATTAGCCTATGCAAAGTCAGGAATCAAGCAGAAGCTGGCAAGGGGCTGACTCAGAGTTCAAAATCACGTTCCCTTTCCTGCCCCTGCCTGTGACTGCCCACCTAACAATAAAGAGACAAAATAGCATATCAGGCACCAAAAGAAACTGCAATCATTGCTCAGGAAAGGATGCAAACAGCTAGACTTGTCAGAGGTGATGAAAAGTCCTCTTTAAGAGGCAGTATCACTACCAAGCCTTGTACCCGTTTGTGATTGCAAGCACCAAGATAGTGGTTAGAGATGAGCGAATCGATTCTGCAGAAGTGGAATTCAATCCGAATTTCAGGAAATCTTCAATTCTCCACGATTCCGGATTTCCTGATGCTTCACGGTAACGAATATTTAGTAAGGACCTTTGTGACATCAGACGGTCACAAGATATTCTCTAGTGATGTGATTGGGTAGGCGTATCTTTGCTTGTTAGCAGATCCTTCCACATGAATAAAAGTTGTCTGTGCTGGGGGGAGAGAGAGAGACATGACCGCAGCATCCAAGGGCTTCCGCCATTTTGCCGCCCACCCCGGCTCTCTGTAGCCCGGAAATAGCTGTTTATTCGCCGCAAAGTAATTCAGATCGAAGCAAAGTTTTTTGGAACTTCGAATCGAAATTTTGAGAAATTCGCTCAGCTCTAATAATGGTTACAAACACCTAGTGTGGTAACCACTAAACACTGTGCCTCTACTGGGTCAGACTTAAAGTAGAACTCCAGTAAAAAAAAATGTATGCCCTTCATTTGAAAACTGTGTGTAGCATAATGGTATTGAATACTTACTTATTGTAAAGTTATGTGCTCTCCTCCAAAGCAATGACCTTCTTGCTGCTCCACTAATGTAGAAAATCGTCTAGTTTTCAATATTTTTTGAAAAGGAAACAGAAAAGCTCACCTGTGTTAGCTAAGAAAACAGTCTAGATTTTGAAACATGTTGGAAAGGAGAGGGTCAAGTTCATTTGTGTTGAAGTCACTTTTGTTTTTACTATTTACATCTGGACCATTTGGGGTGTCACCACGAACACTGGCATTGCTAAATTTTTTTTTTAGGCATCATTTCTTCATTCGCCCAACTTTCTCAGATACAGATTACCACTGAGGATTATTTACTCCTTAGGAATATGATATAGGGTTATGTAGTAAATGACTACAGCTGCACTTACAAAGTGTTACTGAGTGAAACAACGCATAGTATGATGGATTAACAACTTGAAGTTGCCTGACATTGTAAATTACAGCACAACAGGATGTAGCGGTCTGGAAAAATGGAGACACCCTCCGTGTTCGAGACTGTTAATTTGCATATTTAGGGTAGCAGCACACGTACTGTAATTGATACGAGACAGTATGTCGCTGGGAGACAGGGACTCCTAGCATGATAGATAACTATACTGCTAGGAGTCCCGCTCCCAGCATGAAGTTCAAGCCGGTAAATCTGGCTAACACACGGGTGAAACACGGCCATGTTGCTGCTACCCTTACACTTCTAAGTATATCTCAGCAACAGAGGCCCAGATTTGCAAGGTACAAAAGGCATTGGATTCAGGTGACCTTAAAGGGGTTTTCCGGGCAAAATATATATATATATATATATATATATTTTTTTTTTTTTAAAGGTCTGTTAGTACTATTAATAATAAATATTAATAGCTCTAACAGTGGGTACTTATTAAATTGGGTTAATAAGTACACCCAAATACCTTTAGCAGTGTTTTGAGTGATTTCTGGGTTTCTCTGGGAGCTCCTGGCATCTTCTGCATTTGTTTACATGGTGTAGCTTCCACACTACCTCCCTCTCACTCCATTACACCCCCTCCCTGTCTCCCTAGCTATCCCACCCACTACTAGTCCTTCCCAACTAACTAACTCAGCCCACCCCATCATATTTACCTGTCTTCCTCTCCGGGAACAGCTCCTCCACTCTTCCTCTCTGCACGCGCGTACACAGACAGGAAGTACCTCTGACACCTGCGCAGTAGAGATGGAGTGCCATCTCTACTGCGCATGTGTCGCAGGCACCTCCAGACTCTGCAAGAGCTGGCAGAGAGGAAGAGGGGAGGAGCCGTTCCCATAGAGGAAGATACGTAAGTATGATGGGATGGGATATGATGGGATGGGGGAGAAATGGTGACGTTCCGTTTCAGAAATGGGGAAACGTCACGTCACCGGATTATCATACAGTGTACCTCGAGCGGTCACATGACTGCCCCAGGGATATGGGTAATTACAGATTTTTTTTTTAATATAAATAAATTAGAAGTTAGGCGGAGAGAGGGGGTTGTCCAAGATAACCTGTTTTATTATATGAGGCCGTGGAAGGTTAAAAACAAACAAACAAAAAAAAAAAAAAAAACACAACATACTGACCTATCCCTGGTGATATTTGCAAGTGACGTCCCGGTTCCTTTACTTAGGCCACTGACTGGTCTCAGCGGTCACGTAGGCGGGGACTTCCGCCAAATCAAGACACTGGAGCAGCAGGACCGCGAAGCGGTGGGAGACACTGGAGCACCGGGGACAGGTGAGTATGGGTTTTTTTTGATTTTTTTTTTTTCCCCCTTTCCCTGGTATCATGTCAAGAAAGAGGTTTTCCTTGACAACCCCTTTAAGAATAGAACGCTCATGGAGCCCCCAATGCATAACAGAAAATCATGACGGAAAGACACATTTCACAGCACAACCTTGATGCATTTAACAACACTCCCTTTTCCAGAGAATCCACACTCACGTGCATAGCAAGTCAAAGCCCAAATTAGATGCGCCATGTTTCCACCAGTGTCTAGGCGTAACCAGAATAGGCAATCTGGGTCGCTGCCTGCGAAACTACACTGATACAGACCAGAACTCTGTGGAGAAAAAGCTCAATCTGCAGTAACATCTGTAGGGAACTGCCATTTCTACTAGTATATAATGTATCTGGCTTCTTTGCCCCTGCAGTTTGGCTTCAGAGACCCCAGGCATTTAGTGCAAGTTTTGTTTTGTAAATACAGTGAGTCAGACACATGTGAGGCAGAGCTGCTGGGGGGAGAGATGTGAGCAGAGCTGCTGAGACAGACATGTTATGTCTGGGGGAGTCTAAGAGCCACTTGTTCCTCTTTACTTCACAGTATATAGTTAGGTATGTGTTACCCCCTATATACTCACAGGACCTAGCTAGTAACCGTAGTTAGGGATCAATATATATATAGTTCAGGGCAGTGATAGGTTAGGCTTCCGAAGGCCAACTAGCTAGTTAGAGGCCCGGTGGCACTAGTAGTTTAGCTGGCAGGTTAAGGACTCAGTGTTAGGGTAGTCAGGCCTGCATCTACTGCCGTCACCGTCGCCCTGTTTGCTGCCTGTGAAGAATCTCACCATCATCATCATCATCTCCTGATCGGCTGTCTGTCATCTCCTGGAAGAATCCGAGGATCCACAGTCATCCACAGGGGCCCCTGCATCTCTTCTGTTGCCTGGAGGTATTGTGCACTGGACTCTTGCTATATATCTATATATATACCCGGGTATATAACCTAAGACGGTTCAGGACTTGCTGGTTGTTGTAGTATTGCTGTGTTCTGAGTATATTTTATGTATGTATTATTACCCTGTTGATTCTTATAAAGCTACTGTTATAACCTTATGTGGTATCTGTATGTATTCTTCAGACTGTGAGATTAGTACAGTGATCCTTGTTAAGGCTACTAACTGTACTTCATGGGTAAGTCCCAGGAAGAGATCCTCCCTGTAATACAGAGGCTCTATCCTGGGTGGAGGCACTGATATATTTCATATATGTTCCCACTCTTCCCTTCAGCGAAGGCTTCAGGTCCCATTATACACACAGGTCAGCGCCAGAGTCTGTTGCGGGAGGGATAATACTCATACCCCCCCCCCAAATAGGGCTACATTTGGAGGCACTGCTGAGATTTAGAAGTGGGAATAGTCATTGATATGGAGAAGCGATATAGCTCAGAGGGGAACCTCCCACTAGCTACTACATGGGATTACCGACCTCCTGTTCCTCCCCTGGTTCAGGTAAAGGAAGAACCCCGCTCAGCCAGTTACCCCCCCAGTATGGCCGTCGCTAGCAGTTCCTCTAGTGACAGTGCTATTAGCACTTTAGCCAGGCTGACTGAAATGTTAGCTCAGGGCCTGCAGGCCACTCACTACAAGAAACTAAAAGTATTCTCTGGTAATGTCCCAGTACCACAAGGGGAGGAAAACTTTGAGATATGGAAAGAACATACTCTCCAATGCCTGAAGGAATGGTCTTGCTCTGAAGAAGGCAAGCGGCAGCGTATCAGTGAAAGTTTGCGGTCTCCTGCTGCAGAATTGATCCGCTTGTACAGAGACTCTCATGAAGGAGTGAGTGCATTGGACTATATACAAGTACTGTCTGATCACTTTGAGCCATACTATGACCTTGCCCAGATGGTTACTGATTACCGAATGGTTCGTCAAAAAGAAGGGGAAAATGTCTCTACTTTTATTAACCGTTTACAGCTACTTCTTTCACGTCTGGTGTACCACGCAGCTATATCTACTTCAGAGGTAGACGCTATGAGAACCAGTCAGTTGGTGAGAGGGTTACAACCTCATCATCCTCTTGCTCAAGTACTCAAGGTCTTACTATCTGATAGAGTCCTTCCATTTCCTGACTTAATGAAGTTGGTGAAGAAACAAGAAGCTGACATTAGTTTTAGTACCCCTAAGAAAGCGAAAAGCATCTCTAAAGAAGATGTTGTTCCTAATTCAAACAAGGACAAACCAGCGGAGCGGTCAGAACTTAGACAGTCCGCCACTCCACCCACTGCCACTCAATGGAGGAAGGATGCTAGAACCTGTTATAAATGTGGTCAGACGGGCCATACTGCCAGACAGTGTACGGAGGACAGTGAGGGATTGGGACACAGTGCTGTCTTCTCTATTCAGAATCAAAGACACCGAAGGAAGGCGGGCCGAGTAAAGACCAGAGGCGCTATCGCGGGCTCCAGGTCCGTTGTCAAAGTCACTGTCAATGGTCATGCCGCTCCTGCCCTGTTTGATACAGGATCTCAAGTGACCCTGATTTATCGCTCGTTCTACCAAAAGTATCTGAGGGATATACCTCTTCAGTCTACGGGACAAATGAAATTGTGGGGGCTTAATTCAGGATCATATCCTGTAGATGGCAGCCTACAAGTAGTTATAGCTGTCCCTGAATTAGAAGATCAGAGTGTCGCTCCCATGAAGATTACGGCTCTTGTCTGTCCTGATACAGGGGATTCTTGTGCAGCTCCTGTGATACTTGGCACTAATTGTCCCGCAGTGCATTATGCTTTTCAGAAGTTTCTTGGAAGAGATTGGAACCCTGCAGCTCAGCCGGTGAATATATCTTCTGATCTTAGAGAACTCTGTGATGCCCTGTCTACTGGCTATCGACATGGAATGGTATATCATATCGGTGAGAGAACCGTGGAAGTTCCTGCCGGCGGGGAGAGAATTCTGAGAGTAGCCTCCAGCATTGCTCCCGATTTGCTTGAAGGGGGGAGTTATGTCCTTATGGAAACCCCTGAAGAAATGATTAACCAGAATGGCTGGATGGTGATCCCAGAGAGAAAGGACTGGAGAAATAAAGTGGAGTTATCTACCTGTGTGACAGTGAGGAACTGTTCACCGCATCCGATTGTAATTGGACCATACCAGAATGTGGCCCACTGCTACCCTGTGCTTGGAGTAAATCCATACGCTGAAGTGTGCAGGATTCAAATCCGAGATGCAATCCCTAATCTCAATCTTGACTTGAGTGATCCACATTTACCAGAGGCCTGGAATCAGCGACTGACACAGAAGTTGTCTGAATTATCGGAAGTGTTCTCCATGGATGATATGGATGTAGGTTGTGCTAAAAGTGCTCAACACACTTTCCGATTGACCGATTCTACTCCCTTCCGGGAGCGACCACGGAGAGTTGCTCCAAAGGATGTTGATGAGTTAAGACAGACTCTACAGCAAATGAAAGGTCAGGGGATCATTGTGGACAGTAAGAGCCCCTATGCCTCACCTATTGTGGTGGTAAGAAAAAAATCTGGAGCAATTCGCCTATGTGTGGATTACAGAACTCTGAACCGGAGAACCTTACCTGATCAGTATACACTGCCGAGAATTGAAGAAGCTCTGGAAGCTCTGAATGGAAACTGTTGGTTCACAGTGCTGGACCTAAGATCGGGATACTATCAAGTCCCAATGGCACCTGAGGATCAGGAAAAGACAGCCTTCATATGCCCCTTGGGTTTCTTTCAGTTCACTCGTATGCCGCAAGGTACAAAAGGTGCGCCAGCAACGTTCCAAAGGTTGATGGAAAGAGTGTTAGGTGATTTAGTGCCCCGGGAATGCCTTGTATATCTTGATGACATTATTGTGTTTGGAAAGACGCTGGAAGAACATGAAGAACGACTCATGAGAGTACTCCATCGCTTAAAAGAAGAGGGGCTGAAGTTGTCGGCTGACAAATGCAAATTTTGTAGATCTTCGGTCACTTATGTAGGTCATATTGTTTCTGCTGAAGGAGTTGCTACCGATCCTGGTAAGATTGAAGCTGTGGTGAATTGGCCCCGACCGCAAAATATTACGGAGTTGCAATCTTTCTTGGGGTTTTGTGGATTCTATCGACGATTTGTGGAAGGATATTCAAAAATTGCTCGAGCCCTCCTCGACCTGTTGAAGAGTGATGCAGGAGATCCGGGAAAGAAGAAAGGGTCTTCCAAAAGCCTTTTTGGCGATAGGTGGACTGCGGATTGTGAAGAAGCATTTAAGTTGTTGAAGAAGAAATTGACAGAAGCTCCCGTTCTGGCTTATGCTGATGCACATAAGCCATATGTGCTACATGTAGATGCCAGCTTTGAAGGATTAGGTGGCGTGCTGCACCAAGAATACCCGGCCGGGTTACGGCCCATAGCTTTCATAAGTCGAAGTCTTTCTCCCAGCGAGAAAAAATTATCCAGTACATAAATTGGAGTTTTTGGCGCTCAAGTGGGCCATTGTTGATAAATTACATGACTATTTATACGGAGCCACGTTTGAAGTAAGAACAGACAACAATCCACTGACATACGTTTTGTCAACCGCTAAACTCGATGCTACAGGACATCGCTGGTTGGCAGCTTTATCCAACTACCAATTCACACTCAAGTATAAATCGGGGCCTAAGAACATTGGGGCAGATGCTCTATCAAGACGGCCTGGATTACCTAGTCCGGAAGTAGTGGATGAATGGGAAGAAGTGCCAAGTCCTGGAGTAGGAGCTTTGTGTGCCATGGCTGCTGTAGTTGAAGACCGAGTAGCCTTTTCTGAAACTCGGCTTATTGACTCTATTGGGGGAGGTCCCGAAGCTGTACCAGACATGTTTGCCTACCCTGCCGCTTTAGGATCCTTTGAGAGTTGTTCTATATCTTCAAAGCGAATGATCTGGAGTCAAAAGACTGATCCTTTAATTGGACCTCTTTATCAAGCAGTGAGTTCTCAAGACAGAGAAATGTTAAAGACATCCCTACCCTCTGAATGCAGTCAACTTCTACGAGATTGGGAGAAGTTTGAAATAGACAATGGCCTACTTTATCGTGTGGTGCTGTATCATGATCACCCTGGAAGGCGCCAACTAGTTATTCCAAGCTGCTTTCAGAAGATGATTTTCCGAAGTCTGCATGATTATCATGGTCATTTGGGACCTGAGAAGACTTATGGCCTAATACAAGACCGATTCTACTGGCCCAAAATGAGAGATACCGTGACTCGTCTGTGTAGGTGCTGTCGCAGATGTTTGCAGAGGAAGACTGTCCCGGTTCGAGCGGCCTTCATGGGACACTTGAAGAGTTCGGGCCCCATGGATCTTGTCTGCATAGATTTCCTTTGTATTGACAACGACTCCAGAGGATTTGGAAATGTATTGGTGGTGACTGATCACTTCACACGATATGCTCAAGCCTTTCCGACTAAGGATCAAAAAGCAGTCACTGTTGCAAGAGTGCTTTGGGAAAAGTATTTTATCCATTATGGCTTACCACACCGGTTGCATTCTGATCAAGGCCGGGATTTTGAGAGTAACCTGATCAAAGAGTTACTTCAGTTGTTGAACATCCGCAAAAGTCGGACGACGCCTTACCATCCAGAGGGAGATGCCCTTCCTGAAAGATTTAACAGGACTTTACTTGATATGCTTGGTACCTTACGAATTGAGGATAAGCGATCCTGGAGTCGAAAAGTGGAGGCTATGGTGCATGCCTATAATAGTACAAGGCACGAGAGCACAGGATATTCACCATACTTTCTGATGTTTGGAAGAGAGCCTAGGCTACCTATTGACATCTTGTTGGGAGTCTCTACCGATGGTATCAGTCATCGAGATCATTACCGATACGTGGCACGTTTGAAAGAAACGCTTAAGAGTGCTTATCAGCTGGCTGAGGAAAATGCAGCCAAAGTGAATGAAGGAAATAAAAGGAGATTTGATCTTCGAGTAAGATACCGAGAATTGAACCCTGGGGACCATGTTCTGCTACGGAATTTGGGAGCATCTGCAAAACATAAGCTGGCTGATCGATGGCGGAGTGAACTCTTTACAGTGGTAGATCGGTTGCCTGGAATACCAGTCTACAAGATAAAAGGACGGGACGGGAGGATCAGGACTTGGCATAGAAATCATTTGTTGCCTGTACCTCAGATTGATGGTATGGATATCTCCAATGATGGCTCGGCCTGCGATTCTCCACAGTCCTTAGCCGATATTCCACCTGACCTTCCTGAAACTCCTGAGAGTGATTGGACTGTGGCTCCTGAAGTTCCTAGATCACCAGTATCTTCTCCTTCAGGGAGACCTATGAACCCTCAAACTCCAGAATTCGTACCTAGATCTGTGTCTACAGATGAGCAGGGATCAAGCTCTCCTACGCCACCAGCACCATCCCCTCCCATGGCAGACAACCCTAGTTTAGGGCCTGGACATGCTAGTTTACCTCAGAGAGAGGTACGGAGAGGAGAGAGAATTAGACACCCTCCACCTATGCTGACATATGATAGTTTGGGGGACCCCAGATTTACTACGCAGCCTCATTTATACCATGCTTGGGTGGGTGCAGTGTCCACTTTGGTCAATATGTTACCAATTTTCGCTCCTGCTGGCATGTATACCTATTAACCTGTTGTGACTCTGTAAATGCAAAAGCAACCATATTGATATTGTCATTGGTAATGTTGACTGTATACTATGACTTTGTATGTCTTTGACGTGACGTAAAGATTTCACCAGAGGGAGAGTGTAGGGAACTGCCATTTCTACTAGTATATAATGTATCTGGCTTCTTTGCCCCTGCAGTTTGGCTTCAGAGACCCCAGGCATTTAGTGCAAGTTTTGTTTTGTAAATACAGTGAGTCAGACACATGTGAGGCAGAGCTGCTGGGGGGAGAGATGTGAGCAGAGCTGCTGAGACAGACATGTTATGTCTGGGGGAGTCTAAGAGCCACTTGTTCCTCTTTACTTCACAGTATATAGTTAGGTATGTGTTACCCCCTATATACTCACAGGACCTAGCTAGTAACCGTAGTTAGGGATCAATATATATATAGTTCAGGGCAGTGATAGGTTAGGCTTCCGAAGGCCAACTAGCTAGTTAGAGGCCCGGTGGCACTAGTAGTTTAGCTGGCAGGTTAAGGACTCAGTGTTAGGGTAGTCAGGCCTGCATCTACTGCCGTCACCGTCGCCCTGTTTGCTGCCTGTGAAGAATCTCACCATCATCATCATCATCTCCTGATCGGCTGTCTGTCATCTCCTGGAAGAATCCGAGGATCCACAGTCATCCACAGGGGCCCCTGCATCTCTTCTGTTGCCTGGAGGTATTGTGCACTGGACTCTTGCTATATATCTATATATATACCCGGGTATATAACCTAAGACGGTTGAGGACTTGCTGGTTGTTGTAGTACTGCTGTGTTCTGAGTATATTTTATGTATGTATTATTACCCTGTTGATTCTTATAAAGCTACTGTTATAACCTTATGTGGTATCTGTATGTATTCTTCAGACTGTGAGATTAGTACAGTGATCCTTGTTAAGGCTACTAACTGTACTTCATGGGTAAGTCCCAGGAAGAGATCCTCCCTGTAATACAGAGGCTCTATCCTGGGTGGAGGCACTGATATATTTCATATATGTTCCCACTCTTCCCTTCAGCGAAGGCTTCAGGTCCCATTATACACACAGGTCAGCGCCAGAGTCTGTTGCGGGAGGGATAATACTCATACCCCCCCAAATAGGGCTACACATCTATAACAAATGTTGCAGGATTTGCTTCGGATTTCACACCAATCTGCAGCATGAATTGAAGTCTATGGAGAAAGCACCAGAAAAACACCGTATCCTGAGCATACAGTAGTTTGAAAATAAAGCCACTGACCATGCCGATGCACCGTATACACAGACTTTATATTCTTTTATGTAGATATTGAATAGTTCATTACATTGTGCAGAGACTGCAATAGCTCTCCCTCCCTCCTCAGTCACACAATACTATGTGATGGTACAGCCTGCAAGGAAGTGTCCCTGCCGCTTACCTACCTGCACAAGCTCTTGATCTCCGCAGCAATGTCCGTCGTGCAATCGAGCTCTGCAGCCAGCTCGTCATCCTCCACATCCACGCAAGACTCCTCCGCCAGACTCAGGTCGCAACCGCTCAGATTCTGTCGCCACAGCTGTCCAAAGGAGGCCACATGTATCTTCCTGGTGTTCACATGTGTCACCTCATACTGGGGAATGTTTTCATCCACTAGCCCCGCCATCCTGTACCAGGAACCGCTGCAAGCCGCAAGGCATTCCGGGGAATGTAGTCCATAACGCCTAGCTACGTAAATGACGGCGGCGTTCCTAAACTACAAGACCCAGAAACCTTTGCGTGTAATGACAACAATGAAGAGAGCTGTCACGTTTCACAGTGGCTGAGTGTACGGCTAGCAAGAAATGACATCCTGAATTTACACAGTATTCTATATGCAGTCAAATGTACCGACAAAATTAAAACGTTAACTTATTTTAAATTTCGTAAAATAATAAAAAAAATAGTCTTTATTAAATATTGAAAGGATTTTCCCATAGGCATGACAATTTTCTCTTCAGTGACAGTCTGTTGTCTTGATCAGTTGCCAATGGATATGACCGTGAATGCAGGAACTTTCTATGGTCTGGAACTTGTCAAACCCCAGCCTTGATTTCCTTATTGTGATCAAGCTTCAGACCATAGAAAATTCACGCATTCATGGTTGTATCCACTGACAACCAATCCAGACAACAGATGTGACCACTAAGATGGCTAAAGAAGATCTTTAATATGGTGGAGAATTTTTAGTTGCTAATAACACACGTGGAAAATCAGGTTTTGCTGTGTTTTTTTGAGTCAAAGCCAAAAGTGTCTTCAAAACGAATGAGAAATATTTAAGAAGTGCTTATACTTGTCCCTTCTGCTCAATCCACTCCTGGCTTTGGCTCAAAAAAAAACTGCAGCAAAATCTGCAAAAAAAACCCAAAAAACTTTGCAGCAGAGTGGCCTCAGCCTTAGGCCTGTTGTAGACGTCCGTGTGTTACCAGTCGGCCGTGAATTAAAGGCACGAGTGGCGCACGGGGGACATGCGGATGTTTCCCATGTGCCGCCCGTGCACGAGCCGTGCTTCCACGGCCCCTTTCATTAAATGAATAGAAGCCACAGAAGCAAGGGCCGCAAAATTCATGGTCCTGTGTACGGGCCCATAGAAATGAATGGGTCAGTGTGCTATTCGTGAAATACACGGATAGCACACTGATCATGGCCACGATCATCTGCAAGGGGCCTTAGGCTAAGGCCCCATGTAATGGACCACAGCAAAGAGGCGCTGTGGGAAAAACCACGGTGGCAACGCCTCGCAGTTTTTCCCGCATTGCTTTTCACAGAAAGTCCAAAGAGGTTTCCTCTGCGGACTTGCTGTTTCAATTATACCTATAGGGAAATTGCCAGCGTTTCCGTAGGTATAATTGACATGCTGCGATTTTCAAAACCTCAACGGTTTTGGAAATCGCTGCATGTCCGCAGTAAGTATTTTTTCGCAAGGTGTAGATGGGATTCACTAGAACCTTGCTGTGACTGTAAATTGCCGCAGTTTTTTCCACAGGATATGCTATAAATGTCTGATAGGTGTGGGTCCCCCCCCCCAACCTCCTTGCCCCAATACCTAAGTGAGAAGACTTTCAGCTATGGTCAGGCTGTACAGAAACATCATATCTTTGAGCTACGCTGTTTTCGTAACTCACAGAAGTGAATTTGAGTTACACGACTGTTCTATGCTGTTTCCATAACTCGTATTTTATGGGAGTTACAGAAACAGTATAGCTCAGAGTTATGCTGTTTTCATACAGCCTGACCATAGCTGACCAAGTCTTATCAGAAAGGTGAAGGCCAGGTAAGTAGCATGGCACGGTGTGATCCACATCTATTAGGCATTTATGATATATCCTTCAATATATCCAAGTCACATACACATATAAATGTCAAATACAATAATCAGAAACCTACCAACCCACCACCACAGACCTGGAAAAAAGTATGCATATACTGTATATGTTTACATATTATATGTATACTCATTCAATTGGCTGGTACTCAAACAAATATACAGATGTAGCAGTAAGTTGATAAGTGACGCAGTACATTAAAAGCATAGAGTGTTGCATCACTCTATGCTATTTGAGTAGTGCAAACATTCTTACTCACTTTAGAATACACAAATAGCATAGGAGTGCTAAACTCTCTCCATAGCATGCAGTGTCAGACAAGTTAACAACGGCTATAGCTATATAACTAAGAAAAGGCTGAATAAAATCTTTAAGGCCGGGGACCCCACGTGGTGTAAACGCTTTTCTTTGGCTGCAGCAGAAACGCCAGGGCAAAAACCGCAGCGTTTTACCAGAACAGTTCTAGTGAATCCCGTCCACACATTGCAGAAAGATATGCCCAGCAGAAATGCTGCGATTTCCAAAACCATTGCGGTTTTGAAAATAGCAGCATGTCAATTATACTGGATTTATTACTGAACTGTCACTTCTGACATGACTTATATAAATCATTTTATTACTATTAACAAACCTGTAACATCTTTACTTAGAACTCTGATTTGTAATGTTCCTCTATTATTCCTCCTTGAAATGTTTGAAGACTTTTGTCTTGCAACTAACTGACTGAACTATGTGCAGCCATTTATCACAAAAAGTCTCCGTATAAGCCTTGTCTTGTTCATACATTGCTAGGAGACATAACTTTGAACGGTAGTATGTAGAGAATTGTTATTTCATGAATAATACACTTTCATACTAAAAATATCAGGAATGCAAATAGATCCTTTTTATATATTCTGTCTGTGATTGCATCTAGTCACTATTGTATTTTCTGTTTTCAGTAGAGCCTGTGTAGAACAAGTTTGTGATCACTATATTGTCCCTGTATGGCGGTATTATTATTAATATTTGTGCGTCTACTATGATAATTTACACATTTTCCATGATCAAAAAAAAATTGTTTATCAATGACTGTATGATCTATGTTCCACTGTTCCACTTTTATTTTAGTTCCTATGTTGATAGTCTGCATTACATATGTAAAGCAGTGGTGAGGACCGTGACCAAATAAAGTAAAATTTTGCACAGCATGGATTCAACTTTTATTCTTATTGTAGTAGGCATTAAATTAAAGTGGTTGTCCTTTACATTTTACTTAAAGGAAATCTGTCAGGTTAAAATTCACTATTAAAGTAAATTACACATTCTCCTCAAGAAATGAAACCATTATAATATAAAACTGATGCTCCATTTAGGAAAAAAATAGTTTTTTTCATCATATGCTAATTAGCTGTAAGTGCAATGGGATTTCTGAGCATGGCAGGGCTATGTGCAGTGGCGTAACTAGGAATGGCTGGGCCCCAAGGCGAACATTTGACATGGGGCCCCCCCAAACCGCCGCCCCCCAACCCCCCCCCCCCACACAAACCGCATTCCTGCGCACACTATTATGCCCCATAGTGGCCCCTGCACACGGTATTATGTCCCATAGTGGCCCCAGCACACGGTATTATGCCCCATAGTGGCCCCTGCACACGGTATTATGCTCCATAGTGGCCCCTGGACACATTATGCAGCATAGTGGCCCCTGCACACAATATTATGCCCCATAGTGGCCCCTGCACACAGTAGTTTGCCCCATAGTGGCCCCAGCACACAGTAGTTTGCCCCATAGTGGCCCCAACACACAGTAGTTTGCCCCATAGTGGCCCCTGCACACAGTAGTTTGCCCCATAGTGGCCCCTGCACACAGTAGTTTGCCCCATAGTGGCCCCTGCACACAGTATTATGCCCCATTGTGGACCACCCATGAACGATTATTATACTCTAGGGTCTTTTCAGACCCCAGAGTATAATGATCGGAGACCCAGGGGAGGATAGAAACATAGAAAACACTGCAACTTACGTCTTCCTCGCTCCGGTGCACTCCCGTGCGCTACTTCGGCCATCTTCAATGTTGGACCGAATCTTGCGCGATCCAGGCCCGGCATCGCGACACATAATGACGTCAGCTGACGTCTGGGACGTCACCAAACATGCCCGAAGCCTGCGGAGCGGCGGAGAGGTGAGTTACAGTGTTTTTTATGTTAGCTCACCTTCCCTGGGCCCCTAATCGTTATATGAGTATAACGATAGCAGTGTTTGTGGGGTTCGCGGTAGCGACTGCCACAGGGCTCCGGGCCCCGTAATGTTCCGGGCCCTGTGGCAGCCGCTACCACTGCTACCCCGATAGTTACGCCCCTGGCTATGTGTGTCTCTCATTGAACATCTGAAAACCCCAACCAGGGCTGCCCTCCTTAACTTGTCTGACACCCACTGTTCTGATTCCCTCATGTTCTCTCAGCAGCACTTGTCTCTGGCTGATGTCTGAGCATTACAGTCCCTGGTGCAACCAATGACAAACATTTGTAATGTGCTTTTCTCATTGAGACTCAGGGAGCATTGCGGAGTTAGTGGCTGCCATACAGGTGCTGATCCCCAACACACACAAACACACAAGGGTCAGTTGTTTGTACAGGGAGGCAATTTTATCTATCAGTATGTTTTCTTGGCATGTGAGGAAACCCACATAAACATGGGGAGAACATACAAACTCCATGCAGATGTTGCCCTTGATCAGATTCAAACCCAGGATGGCAAGGCAACAGGGGTAACCACTGACCAACCATGCTGCCCAGTCATAATAACTATACTGCACATGCACCACCATGGATCGCTGGCAACAAGCACTGTAGGAAAGATGGAATCAGAACAGGGAAGGAAGGCAGCGATGGGCAGGGTTTTGTACCCCAATCTTCAACTGAACATGTAGCCCTAACAGGCTCAAGAATACTCCAATTGCATTTACAGCTACAGTGGTGCTTGAAAGTTGAGACTTTTCTATATTACTGTATAAATAAGACCTAAAACTACATCAGATTTCCACACAAGCCCTAAAAGATGAAGAGAACTAAATCAAACTAATGAGTCAGTAATATTAGTACTGGTCATTTAATCTTATACAGTGGGGGAAAAAAAGTATTTAGTCAGCCACCAATTGTGCAAGTTCTCCCACTTAAAAAGATGAGAGAGGCCTGTAATTGACATCATAGGTAGACCTCAACTATGAGAGACAAAATGAGAAAACAAATCCAGAAAATCACATTGTCTGATTTTTTAAGAATTTATTTGCAAATTATGGTGGAAAATAAGTATTTGGTCAATAACAAAAGTTCATCTCAATACTTTGTTATATATCCTTTGTTGGCAATGACAGAGGTCAAACGTTTTCTGTAAGTCTTCACAAGGTTGGCACACACTGTTGCTGGTATGTCGGCCCATTCCTCCATGCAGATCTCCTCTAGAGCAGTGGTGTTTTGGGGCTGTCGCTGGGCAACACGGACTTTCAACTCCCTCCAAAGGATTTCTATGGGGTTGAGATCTGGAGACTGGCTAGGCCACTCCAAGACCTTGAAATGCTTCTTATGAAGCCACTCCTCCGTTGCCCTGGCAGTGTGCTCAGGATCATTGTCATGCTGAAAGACCCAGCCACATTTCATCTTCAATGCCCTTGCTGATGGAAGGAGGTTTGCACTCAAAATCTCATGATACATGGCCCCATTCATTCTTTCATGTACACGGATCAGTCGTCCTGGTCCCTTTACAGAGAAACAGCCCCAAAGCATGATGTTGCCACCCCCATGCTTCACAGTAGGTATGGTGTTCTTTGGATGCAACTCAGCATTCACTCTCCTCCAAACACGACGAGTTGTGTTTCTGCCAAACAATTCTACTTTGGTTTCATCTGACCTTATGACATTCTCCCAATACTCTTCTGGAACATCCAAATGCTCTCTAGCAAACTTCAGACGGGCTCGGATATGTACTGGTTTAAGCAGGGGACACATCTGGCACTGCAGGATCTGAGTCCCTGGCAGCGTAGTGTGTTACTGACGGTAGCCTTTGTTACGTTAGTCCCAGCTTTCTGCAGGTCATTCACTAGGACCCCCGTGTGGTTCTGGGATTTTTGCTCACCGTTCTTGTGATCATTTTGACCCCACGGGGTGAGATCTTGCGTGGAGCCCCTGATCGAGGGAGATTATCAGTGGTCTTGTATGTCTTCCATTTTCTAATTATTGCTCCCACAGTTGATTTCTTCACACCAAGCTGCTTGCCTATTGCAGATTCAGTCTTCCCAGCCTGGTGCAGGTCTGCAATTTTGTTTCTGGTGTCCTTTAACAGCTCTTTGGTCTTCACCATAGTGGAGTTTGGAGTGTGACTGTTTGAGGTTGTGGACAGGTGTCTTTTATACTGATAACTATTTCAAACAGGTGCCATTACTACAGGTAATGAGTGGAGGACAGAGGAGCCTCTTAAAGAAGAAGTTACAGGTCTGTGAGAGCCAGAAATCTTGCTTGTTTGTAGGTGACCAAATACTTATTTTCCACCATAATTTGCAAATAAATTCTTAAAAAATCAGACAATGTGATTTTCTAGATATGTTGAGGTCTACCTATGATGTATAATTACAGGCCTCTCTCATCCTTTTAAGTGGGAGAACTTGCACAATTGGTGGCTGACTAAATACTTTTTTTCCCCACTGTAAGAAAATTACAGAATATCACGTATTTGTGAATGACAAAAGTATGTGAACCTTTAGGATTAGCAGATAATTAAAAAATGAAATTTGAGTCAGGTTTTTTTCACTAATTGGATGACAATCAAGTGGGAGTTGCTGCCTGTTTTATTTAAAGAACAGGGATTTATCAAAGGAGATTTCTGAGGACCTCAGAAGAGTTGTTTATGCTCATTAGGCTGGAACAGGTTACAAAACCATCTTTTAAGAATTTGAACTCCACCAATATATAGTCAGTTGTGTTGTAGTGTCATTGAAACATTGGTCCTATTCATGTACAACCAGCCTAGAGGAAATATGTATGAATTTAATGGCTACAAATCTGTAAGATCTCCCAGGATTAAAAGAATGGTTGGGGTGAAGGATATTGGATTTCCTTTACTTAAGTAATGTTTTTAAATGGAAGCACTAAATATGTCCATAAGCATCTGTGACAGCTTGGGGGAATTAAACTCAAATGGCGGCAGGCTCCTGGTCCCAACAGCGGTGGTTCGTGGTACTGGGCGCCGGAAATATAGGGTTCAGACGGTCCAAGTGAAACATAAAAGTGGCTTTATTCAGCTCAACTGCAACACAGCAAAACAACAAAAAAACCTATGCCACAGTTAGGGCACTCACTGACTCCTTGAGTGCCTAACTAGCCTCTGGGGCAATAAGAGCCTGACTTAGTCTTTGTAAGTGCTCTCTGGATCCAAGCCCTCTGGGACAGACTGCCTTTCTGTCCTAGGCTGGTCCACCATTTCCTGCTCCATGCAGGTTTCTCCAGCCTTCTGGAGATACACGCCCCCACCCAAAGGTGTGGCTGAGGGCCTTTTCAGGGCTGGCCTGGGTCGCTCCCTAGCGCCCTCTAGGTTCATACTCTCACATACCCTCCCCCTCAGCTCACTACCCATGGGATGAGCTACAATGGGACAAGACATATGTCGCCGTCCCTCTTCAATCTTATACACTTGTCCAGTGTTTCTCCAGATGTCCCCATCTGGCGGTCTCCTCTTCCAAATACCGCTCCATCGAGCCTTCTGTCTTCTCCTCACTTTAAACGCTATACCAAGATCCTGGCCATTCTGCGCAAAGGCCAGCTCTACTCCATCACCTCCACAATTCGCCACCCAGGGGATCACATCATTTTCATCACATTTTTCTCGATAGTCTTCAGCCATCCCATTGCATGACTTTGATCCCTTTAGGGAATAGCCGTAAGAATCTTCTTCTGCACCAGGGCCATACAGTACACCCTCACAAAATAGATCACGCTGAACTACATTTTCTGGTATGTCTTTATCAACTGCCACATCATTGGACAGGTCACTCATGTCTGTCTGACTTAATGATTCTCCTTTCTCTGCCTCTATGCTGGCAGCTTTTTCCAATTCTAACACCTTCTGTAGCGCACAAATCTCTGATTCCAGCTCCAGAACTTTCTTTACTGCGACATTTTTCTGTGCCGCTTCCATCTCAGCCTTTACTAGTGCACCTTGCAGCTCTGATTCTTTAGAGGTTAACAGGTTCTGCAGCGAATCCTTCTCAGCTTCTAGTGCTGACAGCTTTGAAGATAGTGCAGATGCCGACTGCTCAATATTGGATAGAGACTGCTGCAATCGATCCAATTCTTCTCTTTTAGATTCCACTTCGGCTTTCAACTGTTCCATCTGAAAAGTGCGCTCTTCCAACTTTATTTCTGACTCACGCTTCACTTGAGCCATCTGAAACTCCAGCTGTTTCTTGATTTCCTCCTGCTTGTTCTCTTGCACCTTTAGTTTAGCAACAAGCATTTTTAGATCTACAATCTCAGTAGATAAATTAGACAGTTTTCCCTCAAACTGAATCTTCATGTCTTCTATCTGGAGGTCCAATTCTCTCTTGGCCTTTTCCAGCTTGTCATAAGCATTAGCTTTGTTCTCATACAATATCTGCACAGATTCCAGGTTTTTCTCAATTCATCCTTGGAGCTAACCAAATTCTCCATTTCAGTGCACAGTTGCTTGTTGAGCCTCTCTAACTCGGCCTTCAATTCAAGAGCCTCTGCTTCAGCACGGTCACGTTCTTCTGCATATCTAGCAGAAAGAGCCTTCTCTTCACCAAGCAGCTGATCAAACTTTTTCTGCTTCCTTTCCAAATTTGACACAATCCGACGTTGATGATCACGATCTACACCTACATCTTCTAGTTCCTGCTGCAGTCTAATTTTCGTCTTCTCAAGTTTGTCATAAGCAGCAACCTTCTCCTCAAACCGTTGATTTGTAGCTTCTAGCTCCTTTTGCAACTTTTCCTTTAGTTCTTCAAGAGAGTCCAAGGACCCAATACTATCCTCCATTTTTTTCTTCATATCAGTCGCCTGAGCCTGTAGTGTTGAAATCTGCTTTATCAAATCTCTTTTTGCTATCTCCTCTTCTTCTAGTTGCTTAAGGAAACCATTTTTCTCATCTTCCATTTGTTTTAGTTTTGTACTAAGGTCAAGCTTCTGACGGGTTTCTTCTTGCAAAAGTTCCTGAGTGTCCTGAAGCTGAGATTCTAGTGTAGAAAAATCTTTGGAAAGTTTGATAAACTCGCTGTCTGCTTGAGAAAGAAGCCCTGTGATATCATTCAATTCTTCGTCTTTATTTTGCACCAAAACAGACAACATCTCATTATCTTCACAAAATCCTGATAGCGCCCTCTCCAGGATACATATTCTAGCTTTGAGTTCATTTTCTCTTTGTTTAGCAGTTTCAAGGTCATCTCTTCATTTTTCAATGACACTCTCTTTGGCAATAGAGTCTTGAACATGCTGCTCCTTTAAATCCTGCAATTGCTTCTCAAGCACTTCCTTTTTCTCCACACTCTGTTTAACTTTATTAGATAGAGCACATTTCATTTCTGCAAACTCCTTCTTAGTGACACAGTCCATTCCAGGCAAACCCAGCACCACATTTTCACAATGACTAGGATATGAACTCCTCATAGATTCAAGATCTTTCTTTAACTTCAGGTTCAACTTTTTCTAATACCTCAAGTTGCCATTTCCAATCAGATATTTTATCCTCATCAATGAACCTGATGGTTTTATTCTCATCTTGAAGCTGCTGCACCATAATATTTTCATCTTTGGCGCTTTGATGCACTCCAATATGAGACATACCGTCAGTAGGGACATATTCAATCATAGAACAGAGGTGCTTTAGAAACACTGAGTCACTCTCATGCAACACATTATCTTTACTTGCATTCCACATGATCTGTTCTGGGTTTTGTGTCTCTCTGCATTCAGACTGCTGCACTAATAAATCTGTGCATGACTTCTCTGCTTTTTTACAAGCTGAAATTCTCTTTTTCTTGCCCATGGTTTACTAACAAGATTACACAATATTCCACAGCAACCTTGGGTTCAACCGGCAGCAACTTTTTGCTATCTTCTGCAGTCACATGTATTCAAACAGTTAACTTATGTGGCACTACAACAACCAGCATTTTCTTCTGTCTTCCACAGAAAACACCAACATGGCACCATAGCCTTTCACATAGACTGTTTATGTGGCACTACAACAACCAACATTTTCTTCTGTCTTCCACAGAAAACATCAACATGGCACCATAGCCTTTCACATACACTTGTTTGCAATATCCAGCTTCTATACACATTGCTATGTTGCAATTCACTCACCCCCTCCTGGGTTTCTTCAGTTGAAATCACCGATTTCTTCCAGCTGTAGGCCACAATGCACACTTTGCAGTACTGCAGTCACCGACCACTTGTCTTCCAGGACTTGCGTGGATATCTTTATGCCCGCGTTCGTAGCACCATATGTGACAGCTTGGGGGAATTAAACCCAAATGGCGGCAGGCTCCTGGTACCAACAGTGGTGGTTCGTGGTACTGGGCGCCGGAAATATAGGGTTCAGACGGTCCAAGTGAAACATAAAAGTGGCTTTATTCAGCTCAACTGCAACACAGCAAAACAACAAAAAAACCTATGCCACAGTTAGGGCACTCACTGACTCCTTGAGTGCCTAACTAGCCTCTGGGGCAATAAGAGCCTGACTTAGTCTTTGTAAGTCCTCTCTGGATCCAAGCCCTCTGGGACAGACTGCCTCTCTGTCCTAGGCTGGTCCACCATTTCCTGCTCCATGCAGGTTTCTCCAGCCTTCTGGAGATACACACCCCCACCCAAAGGTGTGGCTGAGGGCCTTTTCAGGGCTGGCCTGGGTCGCTCCCTAGCGCCCTCTAGGTTCATACTCTCACACATCCCACAGTCAGTCCGATCATAGACTATAAGTTTTCTAAAAATTAACATTTTTTTCCTGCAGTGAATTATATAACAGGAAAATAATAAATAAAATTTTTTCTAGCACCATATATTATTCATATATTTTATCCCTTCAAGAGGTTGTCCGGGGAAAAATATTTTTAAAATAGGCTGGGGAGGTTAAAAAAAAAAATAATAAAAAATTGAAAATCATACTTGCCTGTCCCCAGTGCTCTGGATTCCCCAGTGCGTTCCGATCCTTCTGCTGTCTTCTCAAAGTGAAACTGCTCGCCAGCTGTGACGTCCCGGATACCTTCCACTGAAGCCTATGATTGGCGTCAGTGGTCACGTGACCGCTGAGGCCAATCAGCGGCCTCAGGAAGAGACCCCAGGAAGTGACAGGTAGTGACAACATGTGCCAATCAGTGGCCTCAGCGGTCACGTGTGCGTGGGAACTTCCACCGGAAGATAACAATGCTTAGGGTGTTGAGTGAAAGGAAAGCACCGAGCAAATCATATAAGCTTCTAATTAGTGGACTGTTAGTGCCACTTGGGATAGATTAGTTCAAGTGATAATAGAAATCCTCTTTTCTCCAATGGGACAAAGTGGTTTCTTCATATAGGGTGTGTGGGGAACCGCTCAGGTAGATACTTGGTAGCAATGCAGGAAACAGGGACACAGAGACTGGATCACTCCCAAGTTTGGTGTTTATTCACTTGGTGCATAAACAGGTTGCCTTTACCAAGACATGAACAGAAAACAACAAAAAAAAAAAAACCCTTCTCGGCTGAGAACTAACTATTACAGAAAAACATACCCTACCTATACAGGAGTCTGGCTGCCAGACTCTCGCTCTGGTTACTACATACGGGTGGCACAGACAGGGCCGGTGTTGGGGGGGGCAAACTGGGCAATTGCCCAGGGCCCCGTCCCCAAAGGGGCCCCAGGGATCCGGAACCTGATGACTCCGAACCCCGGAGTCAGGCCCAGCCAAATCAATAACAGAAAGGGACCACAGGGCCCCTTTCCGAGGTGAGTAAAAATAACAAACATTTTTACTCACCTGTCCGCGGCGTCCGACGTCATCTTCTAGCATTCTGGACATCACCACTGAGGCCAGGCCTCAGCCTTAGCGATCACGTGGGGCGTGCTGACAGCGTGCCTCACGTAATCGCTGAGGCCCAATCACAGCCCTCAGCGGTGACGTCCACAACGCGTGACGTCAGCCACATAGAATAGGAAGCGGTCGCCGGTGTGGGGATAACGGAGCAGCGCGAGGAGGCCCAGGAGAGGTAAAGCAAGGTGAGTATAACTGTTTGTTATTTTCCCTCACCTCCCCCAGGCCTTCGATTATTATACTCTGGGGTCTGAAGAGACTCCAGAATATAATATAATAGCACTGTGGGGCCCCTGTGGAGCATTATACTGGGGGGCCCCTCTGGATAGCATATTATACTGTGTGGGGCCACTGTGGAGCATTATAATGGGGGAAGTGGCCCTCTGGATAGCATGTTATATTCTGTGGGGCCTGTGGAAAATTATAATGTGGGGGGGGCTCTGGAGATAATGTTATATTATGTGGGGGCAACTTTGGAGCATTATGCTCTCCAGAGGGGCCCCCCAGTATAATGCTCCACAGTGGCCCCACACAGTATAATATGCTCTCCAGAGCCCCCCCAGTATAATGCTCCACGGTGGCCCCACACAGTATAATATGCTCTCCAGAGCCCCCCCCAGTATAATGCTCCACGGTGGCCCCACACAGTATAATATGCTCTCCAGAGCCCCCCCAGTATAATGCTCCACAGTTTCCCCACACAGTATAATATGCTCTCCAGAGGGCCCCCCCCCCCCGTATATTATACTGTGCAGGGCCACTGTCGAGCATTATACTGGGGGGCGCTTTGGAGAGCATGTTATACTGTTTTGGGCCACTGTGGAGCATTATACTGGGGGGGGCTTCTGGAGAGCATATTATACTGTTTTGGGCCACTGTGGAGCATTATACTGGGGAGGGGGCCCACTGGAGAACATGTTATATTTTGTGGGGCCTCTATGGAGTATTATAAAGTGGGGGGCTATGGAGAGCATGTTATATTCTGTGGGGCCACTTTGGAGCATTATACTGGGGGGGGCTCTGGAGAGCATGTTATACTGTTTTGGGCCACTGTGGAGCATTATACTGGGGGGGCCTCTGGAGAGCATATTATACTGTTTTGGGCCGCTGTGGAGTATTATACTGGGGAAACCTCTCTGGGCAGTATATTATACTGTGTGGAGGCCATTTCTGGAGCATGTTATACTGAGTGGGGTCACTGTGGAGCATTATTCTGGGGGGGCCATCAGCAGAGCATATTATATTGCGTGGCGCCACTGTGGGGCATTATTTGGTGGGGACTAATGAGCATTATACTAGGGGGCCCACTGGGGAGCCTATTATACTGCCTGGGGCCTACTGTGGAACATTATACTGGGGGGACGCTCTGGGGAGCATAATATATTGTGTGGGGCCACTGTGGAGCAAAATACTGGAGGGGGCACTGTGGAGCATTATATTAGCGGGGGCCCTCTGGGGAGCATATTATACTATGGGCCACTGTGGAGCTTTATACTGGGGGAAGGGACAGTGTGGGGAGCCTGTTATACTGTGTGGGGCCACTGTGGCGTGTATTATATTGTGTGGGGCTTTTCGAGAGCATATGATACTCTGTGGGGCCACTGTAGAGCATTATACTGGGGGGGACTGTGGGGAACATATTATACTGTGGGGGACCACTGTGGAGTATTATACTGGGGGAACCCCTCTGGGGAGTATATTATACTGTGTGGAGGTCATTCTGGAGCATGTTATACTGTGTTAGGCCACTGGAGCATTATACTGGGGGGGCATTGTGGGGTGCATATTATACTGTATGGCGCATATTATATTGTGTGGGGCTGCTGGGGAGCATATTGCACTGTCTGGGGCCACTAAGGGGTAATATACTGTGTGGGCCACTGTGGAGTATTATACTGTGTGGAGCCTTACACACCATGTGGGGCCACTATGGGGGGGCTCAGGAGAGCATTTTATACTGTGTGGGGTCACTGTGGAGCATTATATACCATGTGGGGAAACTGGAGGGCTCAGGAGAGAATTTTATACTGTGGAGCATTATATACCATGTGGAGCATTATACTGTGGGGGAGGGGGCTCACAATTCCTGCTGGCAGCCCTGTGTGCTATGTCTGCATCACAGCTCCCTCACTATAATCTTGCACATACGTGTAGTACTCCATGGCCATGTCATTCCCCATACAAAACTGTGCATGAGCTGGCCATGGAGTTATTGGGGCCTGCACAGTACTATAGGGGCTGACTATACTGGGAACATACTCAGTAACACCAGATAGTCAGCACATATGTAAGACTTCAGTGAAGGAGCCGAGGTGTAGGCTATTAGCAGGAAGATGTTGGGTGGGGCCCCAGAACAAGATCCTCTGGTGGGCCTAAGGACCTTCAGTCCGACACTGTATAACAGAGAACTATTATATATAAGGATGGGTTACTATATATAATTGGGAAACTTAAGTATGAGGGGGCTATTATAAGGGGGAACTATTATTTATAAGATGGGCTATTATTTATAAGGGGGGAACTATTATATATAAGGCATCCATTATAAGGGGGGAGTTATTTATAAGAGGGGAACTATTTATAAGGGGGTATAATTGTTAAATGGGCTTATTTATAAAGGGGGCTATTAGTGATAATGGGGACTATTATTTATAAGGGTAACTATTATTTATGAGGGGGCTATTATTTATAAGGGAGCAGTATTATTTTTACGGGGTGTCTGTTACTGATAAGGGGGAATATTACTGATATAGGGCACTATTTATCATTTATAAGGGAGCTATTACTGATAAAGGTGTAATATTTATAAGGAGGCGCGATAATAACTGATGACTGGGTGCAAAAATCTATTAGGTGGTACAAAGGTGCTCATTTGAATTGTGTGTGGTAAAAAACGGGGCTTGTTATTACTTTTTTGTTGGCAGAAAGGAGGCGTTATTATAGGGGTTGCCACTGCAAGACGGTGTTGTTTGCATATCAGCATTTGGGGCCCCGCTTTTAATTTTGCCCAGGGCCCCACTTTGTCTAAAACCGGCCCTGGGCACAGAGTTACTTTGATGCAGGTTCGGATATACAGGTCACTTTCCTCCATGTAGTACCACACCTCCTAGTTCTGACATACAGCCTATATCAGACCTTAATTAGTCAGGTGACCTCCCTGCTGTGAGCTTCTACAACACACCCTTTAACTGCCTGGCTGAAACATACCTGTTCTCCCAAACCACACCCTTCACTTTCTCACAGATGTTAATAGCTGCAGACACCACTACGTCACCAGGATGTAAACGTACAGGATAATATATAGACCAACTGGTATCCCTCTTGTAATGGAGATCCGTCAAAAAATAAATGGTTCTGCGCTTACCCTGGATTTTCCAAACACATCAAACTTTATTAAAAAAATAATAGTGTGTAAAGGTTATTTTTTGACGGATCTCCATTACAAGAGGGATACCAGGTGGTCTATATATTATCCTGGAAGATAACAATGGACTGGGAGGACCGGACCATGCTGGGAGGCATCGGAGCACCCGGGGAAAGGAGAGTATGATTTTTTAAAATATTTTTTTCACCTCCCCCCGGCCTATTTAAATTATAAAAATTTTGCCTGGACTACCCCTTTAACCACTTCCGTACCGCCCATAGACTATATATGTCCAAGTGGTGGTTGTCTAGTTGTGCAAGGACGTACCGGTACGTCCAGCAGAACTAGCTCTACTGCGTCCCCTCCACTGTACTGAGCTCGGAGGTGCCGCTGTCAATAGACAGTGGAGACCTTAAAGCTCTGCCCAGAGACCACTCTGTGTGGTCTCCAGGTCTGTGATCGCTGTGACACACCGTCACAGCGATCGCAATGACAGTCGGCACATGAGCCAATTGCTCCGTTGTGCCCCCACCCCCCTCCTGTACTTAGCTCTGAAGTCCCACTGTTAACAGAGAGCAGGGACCTCAGAGCTTTGCCTGGAGACCACTCTGTGTGGCTTCCGGGCATGAGATCGCTGTGACAGCCAGTCACAGCGATCACATTGTCTGGCGCATGAGCAGAATATGCTCCTCTGCGCCCCTACCCCTTCCCTCCATCCCCCTTGCACACAGCTCCGAAATATCTGCCGAGCAGAGAGGGAGATCGGCACTTCTGCCTCCACCCACAGCAATACTCCGTGATCAGCTGTCAGAAGACAGCTATGATCACGGAGTTATGCCCAGAGACCACCCTGATTGGGCATAGTGGTCTCTGGGTCATGTGAGCACTGTGACAGCCTGTCACACTGCTCACATAAAATAAGTAATAAAAAGATAAAAAGTGGCTTCCAATCTCCCTCTCCTCAGATCCTGACAGAGGGAGATTGGTAAGTAAAAATCACTACACACACACTCCCTCGCCCCTTGAGTGCCCCCCACTCTCTTCTGTCTCCCATATCTATCTATCTATCTATCTATCTATCTATCTATCTATCTATCTATCTATCTATCTATATATCTCTCATATCTATCTATCTATCTATCTATCTATCTATCTATCTATCTATCTATCTATCTATCTATCTCTCATATCTATCTATCTCTCATTTTATCTATCTATCTATCTATCTATCTATCTATCTATCTTTTATTTATTTTTTATCCATCTATCTACATAAATTCATATTTTTTGTGACCCATAAATAAAGATTATTATTCCACTTTTAGGATGCAGACATGCAGCGGTTCTGGCGGTACAAAAGTTATTATCTACAACTTGTTACTGGCCATCTGATGTGCGGTCAGAGCCACTGCATGCATCTGCAGCCTAAACTACATTTGTCATATAAAGGCAGATTTTTTTGTGCTATATACATGAAGGTTATTGTCATAGTTTTAGGGTGCAGACATGCAGTGGTTCTGGACGCACATAGTATAGGGAAGAAATGTATTGATTATTGTCTACAACTTGTTACTCACCGTGCGGTCAGAGTCGCTGCATGTATCTGCAACCTAAAATACATTTGTCATATAAAGGCAGATTTTTTTTGTGCTATATACATGAAGGTTATTGTCATTATTGTAATTGTATGGTGTCATCAAACCAGCTATGGAGAATTTGGCCTCCGTAAGCCAGTTTGCACACCATTCATTGTAGGCTCTGCTGTAGGAATGCACCTACATTTGGTATCTATGAAAACAGCATAAGTTGCTAAATATATTATCAGATGTGTTTCTCAAGTAGCACTCACCAGATTTTAAAAATAGTCACCTGAATTCACATATTTGGGAAAAAATGTCGTTTTCATTTTATTTCCACCAAATTCATTGAAAAGTCTGGAAAAAAACAGAGGTCCAATATCTTTTATATGTCCTTTATTGAATACCTTGGGGGGTCTAATTTATTGAGTGGAGTCATTTTGGAGGTGTTCATACTGTTTTGGGCCTTCACAGCAGCTGTAATGATAGTATGGTGTCAGCAAACCAGCTATGGAAAATTTGGCCTTCAAAAGCCAGTTTGCGCACCATTCATTGCAGGCTCTGCTGTAGGCCCACATAATGGAGAAAATACTCAAATGTGCTAGCTATACAAATAGAAGAAATAAGAAAATATATTTTAGAATATATATTTATTATAATTTATTTTTTTGAGGTTAGCATTTTTTTTTTTCTTTTTTTTGCCCTTTTCCCTCTATATTTTTGTAAAAAGTAAAATGTATTGCTTATTTTGTTATAAAATGTGAAAGCCCATTATGTTCCGTGAAAAGGAGACCAAATACATGTAGGCTGGCACAATAATAGAAAAGCAATTTTCAGTTAAACTGGAACATGGCTAAAACTTGAAAATGTGCCTGGTCTGGAAGGGGGGTAAAGCATCTGGTATGGAAGTGGTTAATGTATTAATAATAATAATAATAGTCCTTTAATAGTCCCACAGTGGGGAAATTCAGTGTGTTACAGCAGCAAAGATAAGATAAGATAAGCAGATACAAATACAAATACAACATGTACAGGAATGTTACCCACAAAGTATACATCTATGTAAATCTGTACATAAAAATGTTTGTGAAAACCATAGTAGTGTGTATAAACTTAAAAGCTGTATTGGTCTCAATCCAAATAAACATCATTCACTAAAAGAATATAAGCACAGAAAGTATTTGAAATGAAGAGAGGTGTTGTACTGGGTTAGTATGTTGATCAATAACACCGAGCGTTAATACAAAATTTAATGCACAGTCAATTACCTCCCCATTTGAAGCAATATATCAAGTTCCCCATCAAAATTCAGACATCTGAATATCCATTTTCCTAGCATTTGTAATGTAATTGTATTAGTTATCTGTTTGCTTACCTCAATAAGAGCCGGTAACCTACTATAAAAGCTTCCCTGGAAACTACGCAGAGTGATAATAAAGTACTGACTTTCTTATCAGCCAATGGAAATTGCAGTTCATGTAGATATTTTTTGCAGTCCAGTCATTAGAATATAAACTCTACCTTGCATCTAATGAATTACACACATTATGTCTTCCACTAAAGACTGTTTTAAAATGTGATAGAACTGTTAAAGCATAAAACCTAATCACAGTAGGGTTATGGCTTGTTCACTACCATCATTTGGAAAGGCCTAGTGATGCTAATTTTACAGCTATATAAATATCCAGCCTCCTCTAATCTTGTGCCAAAAACAGCAGCCATGGGTTCTTTTAAGCAGATGCCTAGAACTCTGAAAATGACAATGGTGGAGGCCCATAAAGCAAAAGAAGGCTATAAGAAGATAGCAAAGCATTTTCAAGTTGCCCTTTCCTCAGTTCGAAATGTAATTAAGAAATGACAGTTACCAGGAACAGTGGCGGTCAAGATAAGGTCTGGAAGACCAATAAAAATTTCAGAGACAGTTGCCCGTAGGATTTCCAGAGTGGCAAATCAGAACTTCCGCTTGATTGCAAAAGACCTTCAGGAAGATTTAGCATACTCTGGAGTTGTGGTACATTGTTCTACTGTTCAGTGATACCTGCACAAATATGGCCTTCATGGAAGAGTCATCAGAAGAAAACCTCTCCTGCGTCGTCACCATAAAATTCAGCATCAGAAGTTTACAAAAGAACATCTAAAACAAGCCTGATGCATATTGGAAACTATTCCTGTGGACAGATGAGGTTAAAATAGAACTCTTTGATCACAGTGGTCAAAGGTATGTTTGGAGAAAAAAGGGCACAGAATTTCTGGAAAATAACGTCTCCCTAACCATTAACCCCTTCAGGTCTGAGCCCAAAAGTGCGTTAAAGACCAGGCCTCATTTTTCAAAACTGACATACAGTATGTCACTTTATATGGCAATAACTTTAAGACGCTTTAACTTGCACAAGTGATTTTGAGACTGTTTTTTCATGAGACATTGTACTTCATGTTAGTGGTAAACATTGATCAATATTTTTGTATTTATTTTTAAAAAAAATAGGAAATTTGATGGAAATTTGGAAAAAAAAATCGCAATTTTCAAAATGTGAAATGCTCTGCTTTTCACACTGATAGTCATACCACCCAAATAAGTTAATAAATATTATCTTTTTTTATATGTCCCACTAGGACACCTGAATCGCTGATTCAGCACTATAGATTGCAATACACGTGTATTGCAGTCTATACAGGAATTCAGCCTATGTACAGTAGACATAGGCTGATTTCCAGAGGTCCCGGCAGGATCAACCAGGTAGTGGGGGCTTCAGGCAGCCTGGGGTCACTGGCCAGACATTATTATTATATTATTATTATAGATATCAGCACCCCCGATCTTGCCGCGAGGGGTGCCGGGGGCGGCAACATGGCGGAACCCCTTGGATACCGCGGTCATGATTGACCGCGGCATCCAAGGGGTTAAAACCCCGAGCGGCGCTCAGCGCCGATCGGAGGTTAAGGAGCAGGGTGTTAGCTGTCAGTTACAGCTGACACCCTCTCCCAATGTCATCCGCGGCAGTCAGTGCTGCTAGCAAACACTTAAAATGCCGCGGTCGCTATTGACCGCGGCATCTTAAGGGTTAAACAGCGGGGATCAGTGTTATCACTGGTCCCCGCTGTTTCAGCGGGAGCCTGGCTGTCAAATACAGCCGGGCTCCCACGGTGATCGCACGGGCTCTGCTTCTGAGCCCGCTCGATCACCGTCATGTACCTGTACGTGGGGATGCGGTAACTAACCACATTCTCCCACGTACATGTACGTGAGAATGCTTGAAGGGGTTAAGCATGGGGGTGGATCAATCATGCATTGGGGTTATGTTGCAGCCAATGGCACATGGAACATTTTACGGGAAGAGGGAAGAATGGATTCAATGAAATTTCAGCAAATTCTTGAAGCAAACATAACACCATCTGTAAAAAAGCTGAAATTGAATTGAGGATGGCTTCTACAAATGGACAATGATACTAAACACACGTCAAAATCCACCATAGACGGGTAGTTGCGCCCTTGCTGATGAGGGTCTGGCCCGAGTGTTATGTTTGTCTCCAAACTGAATAGTAACAAAAAAACATGTGAAATAAACTGGTTTATTTAAGAAATGCAAAGTAAACAAAGACAGACAAAATAAATGAAAATCAAAGCAAAATAGATTTCCTCTAATAAGAGGACACCTCACAGGAATCTAAATAGAGACTGTAAAGTCTCTGCCTGTTCGGGTCTCGGCGCCACCTTCCGCTCGCACGCTGCGGCGAAGGAGGCGTGTTCAGTTTGGTTCCTTGTGTAGGTTTCTTGTTGCTCAGTCTGAACATGGTCCTAGACAATGTAATGGATTTCCGGCCACACCCGTGTTCTGAGCATTTCTCTCTGGACTGCATAGAGTTAATCTCTTCCTGGCCTGTGTGATTGACAGCCTGTGTACCTATCAGGTCTGGGGCTGGGCCCTGACTTTCTATATACGGGATGTCACTTTCTCAGCAAGTTGCCGGTTATTGCTCTGACTTTGCCTGCTCTCTTTGTGCCCTTGTTGTTTACTGTGCTATTTCTCTGATCTTTGGCTTACCTTGTGACTATTCTCTTGGATTGTGATTTTGTACTGCATTGCTCATTTGTTACCGACCCCTTGGCTTCCTGACCTCTCTTTTTGTCGTTTGTTTTGTCTTGTCCTGTTCTGTGTGTCACTTACCCAGTATAGGGCTCGTCTTCAGGTTGTCCTTTTACCATTTAGGGTAACTGAGGCAATAGGAAGGGACAGTGGCTGGGGTAAGATTAGGGCTCACTTGTCTCTGTCCTTCCTCCCAGATGCCTGCAGTAGTGTCCGGGTATTGCTACATCTGGCAAGACCCTTACAGAGATCCTAGAAGATAGCCCTAAAAACAACTCCGGAGGACAATGAACACACACTCACAAGGCCCACTACACAGTCACCCTGACAGCTGGCCAGAGAGTAAACAGACAAGGCTAGTATACAGAATCAAATACAGATCACAGGAATGGCTGAACACAAGAGTATAACCAGCAGAGAAATGGAGTAAAGCCCCAGCTTAAATATCACACCAGGGGGTGGGGCAGAACCTCATGGAAAAACCCCTCCTAAACCACAGACTTTAGACATACAATAGTTAACCCTTCCCAGTTCAGACCAGCCGCCTAACAACGAGATTGTTCTAGGGTCTTTTCCTGGCCCTCTACCTCTCCCCCCCACTTTTTTTTTCTTTCTTTTCCCTTTCGTTCTTTTCGTTTTTCTTTTTTCTCATTATTTCTCTCTTCCTCTCTATTTTCTCTATGCTTCTTACTTTTTTTCCTTCTCTCTCTTTTTACTCTTATACTCTTCTTCGGTTTCATTGCCTATTTGGTCTATTTCGCTGACTTGTACTGTTTACATACAATTGTCTCTGTTGTTTCTTTTGCATGTCTATGCTTGTTTGTTTTTTGATGTTCAAAAATCAATAAAACTTTTGAATTGAAAAAAAATCCACCATAGACTACCTAAAAAGGTGCAAGCTGAAGGTTTTATCATGGCCCTCACAGTCCCCTGATCTGAACATCACTGAAAATCTGGGGTTAGACCTCAAAAGAGCAGTGCATGCAAGACAATCCAGAAATCTCACAGAACTGGAAGACTTTTCCAAGGAAGAATGGATGAAAATCCCTCAAACAAGAACTGAAAGACTCTTGGCTGGCTACAAAAAGCTTTTACAAGCTGTGATACTTGCCAAAGGGAGTGCTACCAGGTACTAACCATGCAGGGTGCCCAAACTTTTGCATCGGGCCATTTTTTCCAAAAAATAACATTGGGAATGTGTCAACTTTAATGTTATGCCTTTTGAAGATCATTTTATCTTCAACTTTCTTAACTGTTTACAATAACAGTCATTTTGAGCAGGGGTGTCCAAACTTTTGCATGCCACTGTATATAAGTTGCTCTGATAAGTTTCATAAGGTTTGGAGTTCTTGGTGTAACTCACCACTGACTCTGCACACTGCCCCGTAACTGTTACTTAGACCCTGTCCATCTCCAGACTCCTGGTATGCCTCTGGGACTACTGTATTCCAGATTGCACGGTTCTGGTTAACTATACTGTATTTTGTATGTTTGTTCTTGTATTGTGTTTTTCTTATTTTGCCCACTACAGGTTGGATTGTTTCACACTCATTCTCCTGGATCTTCTGCCTGACTCTTCATCATTTTTATGAACAATGTTTCTCCTTTTGTTAGGATTCTTTTTGTTATGGACTTTGCAGAAATATATATATTTTTTTTTACTGTTTTCACTTTGTTCAATACCAGTATTTTCTGTATGAATGCTTCAGTGTAATTACTTTGATAATTCCATTATGCTCCATGTCTGCTCTGTATATCTTGTTGTACAAACTTCAATAAACCGAGTTTAAAAGGTTACTGTGCCAAACTGTGAAGTTTCTACAGTTTTCAGGGCTCTCCCAGGCTGATCCAATTAGCAGATGAGGAGGGATATTTAAATCCTGTTCCTGCTCATCCAGGTGCCTTCTATTTGGTTGCACTTTAATGAAGCTCCCATAAACTGATTGTTTGTGCTGGGCTGCTCTAATATTGATCTTTGGCTTGTTACTTGTCTTCTGATTTTGGCTCTGACCTTGGACACGTTTAGTCCTCTTATTCATCCCCCTGGTTTTGATCTGCCTTGTGAGTTTATCATGGGTTCTGGATAAACTTCAGTTTGTGGAGTATTTATTTCTTATACCAATTGCTGTTGTGACATTTGGGCACATCTGGCTTCGTGGCTGGTGCTGTTGAAGACATTTTGGTGCCTGGGATCTATCTTTCAGCTCTGCACATTTTAATAAAATTTGTCCAAAGAATACATTACTCAGTGAGAATCAGGAAGTGAACAGCAGAGGTCTTTTATTGTGTGCAATGGTGATTTAAAACCTTTGCAAGGCTGAGGCCCCATGTTGTGGAAACGTAGCTTTTTTTTGTTGCAGAGTTTGCTGCTTTTTTTTAGCCAAAGCCAGGAGTGGCTTGAGCATAGGTAGAAATATAAATACTTCCTATATATTGCCTGTTCCTTTTGTAGCTATTCTTGGCTTTGGCTCAAATAAACACAGTAAAATCCCCGTAACGTGGTCACTTAGCATCAAAGAGAAACTGTTTTTTTTGCCCATAGCAACTATTCACAGCTTTCTCATTCACACAGGTTTCACACCATGCCACCCCAACAGCCATATTTTGCTTCAGTCATGTAGTCAATAGGAGCCTGCACTGCCTAGGTCTCACCATACTGTGCAAGATCATGTATTCAATGAGCACACATATTGGAGAACAGGATTCATTAAAGGGGTATTCCCATCTCAAGGATCCTATCTATACTGCTAGCTTATGTAAATTCAAGAGTTTTCCTAAATACATTGCTTTAGAAATGCTGCTTTGTTTGCCTTCTTTTGGAAGCATATGGCTCACATTCACTGGGGCTTATGTATTGATGAACTTATAGTGTGATGTATACTGCCTTCATAGTGTGAATATATAGCCTTCTTTTGGATCAGAGAGTGTGTAAAAATACAGCGACACTACAGCATCACCTTGACAGCTTTGGAAGTTTTCCTCCCCATGAACTGTGCTATTCACTAGTCATATGCAGCCCTGACAACCCAAGGGGTGAATCGGAGGAGTTAGGGCAGCATTCTAGTAATGTAGATTGGTAAGTACTGCGTAAACACCTACCAGGGGTGAATCCTCTTCTTTAATAGAAAAACAGCCAGAACACTGTTTTGCTAGTCAAGCATGCTACTGGTCCATACAGCTGTTCAGACAGGTCAAATGTGATTAAAATGAAACAAAAATCCTCTAAACATTAAGGGTATGTTCACACAGTGAAATTTGGCACTGATTTTGAGGTGGATTCCACTTCAAAATCGACATCTAATTCCGCTCTGATCCTGCCTCCCAATGATGCTGAAAAAATAAGCATCACACTTGATCTTGCTGAGGAAGCCCGCTTTAAATTCCTCTTCTATTTCTACTGTGTGAACATACCTTTAACCGCTTAAGGACTCGGCCATTTTTCGTTTTTGCATTTTCGTTTTTCCCTCCCCACATTCCAAGAGCCATAACTTTTTCATTTTTCAGTTCACAGAGTCACATGATGGCTTATTGTTTGTGAAACAAATTGTTCTTTGTAATCAGGGGCGCACCGCTAATGAGGCGAATTGAGGCGGCCGCCTCAGGCGGCACTGTCCGGGGGGCGGCATTTTTACTATTCAATGTAAACCAGCCCAGGACAGGCCGCTTTAAAAAAAAAAAAAAACAGAGCTGAGCGGGGCCTGTCCTGGGCTGGTTTACAAGACGTCGCATCTCAGCGCAGGCGGCGATACAATGACGTCATCACGCCGCCTACGCTGAGACACAGACGTCGCGGACAAGAAGAGGCGGCGGCGGCTCCATCAAGGCATCGCAGGTGAGTATAGGTTTTTTTTATATATATAAATAGGCCGTAACCTGTTGGAGCATCCCCGGCAGGTCAGGGCCTATTTATTTACCTACCCCGCGTCTGCTCGTGGCCACCCCCGGTTCCCCTTCTGCTATGGGACGCAGAAAGGGAAGTGGATGCCGCTGTGAGCGGCTGCGGGTATCGGTAAGTGAGGCCGTGGGCCGCAAATACTACTATTATTATTATAATAATCGGAGGCCTAGGGTTGGTGAGGGAACATAAAAACCAATGTTACTCACCTCCTGCGATCCGATGTAACTCCGAGCAGGCTTGAGACCTCTGGTGACGTCATCAGGTCACGTCGCCGGCCTGATCACGTGACGTGTGTGCGCAATTAAACAGGGCCGAAAGCTGCAAGGAGTGCACCGGTGTCCAGGATAGGTAAGTAGCTCTGGTTTTTATGTTTGTATTCTCCCCTGGGTCTCCAATCATTATACTCTGGGGTCTGAAAAGACCCCAGAGTATAATAATAGTTCATGGGTGGTCCACTATGGGGCATAATACCCTGTGCAGGGACCACTGTAGAGCATAATACCCTGTGCAGGGGCCACTCTGGAGCATAATACAAGTGCAGGGGCCACTATAGAGCATAATACCGAGTGCAGGGGCCACTATAGAGCATAATACCGGGTGCAGGTGTCACTATGGAGCATAATACAAGTGCAGGGGCCACTATGGAGCATAATACCAGTGCAAGGGCCACTATGGAGGATAATACCAGTGCAGGGGCCACTATGGAGCATAATACCAGTGCAAGGGCCACTATAGAGCATAATACCAGTGCAGGGGCCACTATGGAGCATAATACCGTGTGCTGGGGCCACTGTGGAGCATAATACTGTGTGCAGGGGCCAATATGGAGCATAATACCGTGTGCAGGGGCCAATATGGGGCATAAAACTGTGTGCAGGAGTTGCTGTGGAACATAATACCGTGTGCAGTGGCCAATGTGGGGCATAATACCCTGTGCAGGGGCCACTATGGAGCATAATACTGTGTGCAGGGGCCGCTGCGAGGCATAATACAGTGTGCAGGGGCCGCTGCGGGCCATAACACTGTGTAATACTGTGTGCAGGGGCTGCTGTGGAACATTATAGTGTGTGTAAATGGGGTGCTATAAACATGGGCTATGGCACCTGTTTATATTATACGCTGTCTGTTTATAGTGACCGTGTGATGTAATTGTAGCCTTGTCACATACTGTAGACATGTACAGGACGAGGCTGTAGTTACATTACATGGCCGCTATGAGATGAATGACACTATGTAAACAGAGAAACGGTTGCGGCGCTTACACAGGTACCATTCAAACAGATGATTAGTGGGGGTCCTGGGTTTTTGAACCCCACTGATTAGTTTATTAATGACCTGGAAAACCTTTTAATTAGTTAACACCTGGGGCATTATTAATAAGGGGCACTATTTATACAGGGTACACACGGATATTATTAATATAAAGATGCACTTGGGGGTATTATTCATTATGGGGGGTTATATCATATATTTTATAATTGGGGGTAGCAGCAGGATGGGGGCTTTGTGTAGGTGAGGACAATGTGGGTTGGATGCCTGGAAAAGTGAGGAGCCAAAGATGTCTGTGTTGCAAACTTTACAGAGACAAGTCACAGCTGGAAGAAGTGGTCATGGCGGTCCAAAGGGAAGAGAAAATGTGAAGGATTAGTCAGAGACGTCACCTGTAAGTCACAAAATGTTACTGCCCTGTATTCACCTAAATGATAGAGGATAAATACCTGATTGATGGGGGTCTGTCTGCTGAGACCCCCACTGAGCCTGAGAATTGTTTTTTTTTCCCCCCACTAGGTGGGAATCCAGCCTGACCGCAGCCATATATATAGGTGTGTCACTTGGTGGATGGATGAACCCGCGTGGCTCTCATTCACTTTAATGGGAGTGCCAAAGATACCTGAAGTCCAGTACTCAGCTATCTGCGGCGCTCCTATTATAGAGAATGGGGGCCACGTGGCCTCGTCCATCCACCAAGCAGAAGATGTGTGAAGTTACTTTCATTGTTAATGCCGTGTTGTTGATCTGATACTGAAGTAATACAGGAAGAAGAATTCTTAAAAACTGTTTTATAACTTTGTGTATTGTGTATATTGTGCGACGATAACAGTGTGTTAAACTAGTAGCATGGAAACTCAGTTTGTTTGTTTTTTTTTTGGGGGGGGTGGCGTCTTTCTATAGTCTGCCTCAGGCAGCAAAGAGGCTAGGTTCACCACTGTTTGTAATGGTACCATTCAATATGCTGCGCAATTTACTGGGAAGCTGGAAAAAATTCAGAATGAGGTGCAATTGGAGAAAAACTGCATTTGCGCCAATTTCATATCGGTTTAATTTTTATGGCGTTCACTGTGTGGTAAAAATGACATGTTACCTGTATTCTGCAGGTCAGTACGAACACGGTGATACCAAATTTATATAGTATTTGTAATGTTTTGATAACTTTTAAAAAATTAAAAACTTTGCAAAATAGGAAAAAAAAAATTGTGTCGCCATATTGTGACACCTTTAACTTTTTCATATTTACATGTATGGAGCTGGGTAAGGCATCATTTTATGCGGGACAACATGACGTTTTTAATGATACCATTTGGGGAAAGACCTGATGGTTTGATCACTTTTTATTCAATTTTTTATAGGAGGCAAAGTGTTGAATTTTGATTTTTTTTTCGCCGCTACGCCGTTCACCGTATGGGATAAATATTTTAATAGTTCAGGCATTTTGGAGCGTGGGGATACCTAATGTGTTTATGTTTACTTTTGTTTATTTACTTTTACAGTACAGACCAAAAGTTTGGACACACCTTCTCATTCCAAGAGTTTTCTGTATTTTCATGACTATAAAAATTGAAGATTCACACTGAAGGCATCAAAACTATGAATTAACACATGTGGAATTATATACTTAACAAAAAAGTGTGAAATAACTGAAAATATGTCTTATATTCTAGGTTCTTCAAAGTAGCCACCTTTTGCTTTGATTACTGCTTTGCACACTCTTGGCATTCTCTTGATGAGCTTCAAGAGGTAGTCACCTGAAATGGTTTTCACTTCACAGGTGTGCCCTGTCAGGTTTAATAAGTGGGATTTCTTGCCTTATAAATGGGGTTGGGACCATCGGTTGTGTTGTTCAGAAGTCAGGTGGATACACAGCTGATAGTCCTACTGAATGGAGTGTTAGAATTTGTATTATGGCAAGAAAAAAGCAGCTAAGTAAAGAAAAACGAGTGGCCATCATTACTTTAAGAAATGAAGGTCAGTCAGTCCGAAAAATTGGGAAAACTTTGAAAGTGTCCCCAAGTGCAGTGGCCAAAACCATCAAGTGCTACAAAGAAACTGGCTCACATGAGGACCGCCCCAGGAAAGGAAGACCAAGAGTCACCTCTGCTGCGGAGTATAAGTTCATCCAAGTCACCAGCCTCAGAAATCTCAGGTTAACAGCAGCTCAGATTAGAGACCAGGTCAATGCCACACAGAGTTCTAGCAGAAGACACATCTCTACAACAACTGTTAAGAGGAGAATAGCTGCTAGGAAACTACTGCTAAGGACAGGCAACAAGCAGAAGAGACTTGTTTGGGCTAAAGAACACAAGGAATGGACATTAGACCTGTGGAAATCTGTGCTTTGGTATGATGAGTCCAAATTTGAGATCTTTGGTTCCAACCACCGTGTCTTTGTGCGACGCAGAAAAGGTGAACGAATGGACTCTACATGCCTGGTTCCCACCGTGAAGCATGGAGGAGGAGGAGTGATGGTGTGGGGGTGCTTTACTGGTGACACTGTTGGGGATTTATTCAAAATTGAAGGAATACGGAACCAGCATGGTTACCACAGCATCTTGCAGCGGCATGCTATTCCATCCGGTTTATGTTTAGTTGGACCATCATTTATTTTTCAACAGGACAATGACCCCAAACACACCTCCAGACTGTGTAAGGGCTATTTGACCAAGAAGGAGAGTGATGGGGTGCTACGCCAGATGACCTGGCCTCCACAGTCACCAGACCTGAACCCAATCGAGATGGTTTGGGGTGAGCTGGACCGCAGAGTGAAGGCAAAAGGGCCAACAAGTGCTAAGCATCTCTGGGAACTCCTTCAAGACAGTTGGAAGACCATTTGAGGTGACTACCGCTTGAATCTCATCAAGAGAATGCCAAGAGTGTGCAAAGCAGTAATCAAAGCAAAAGGTGGCTACTTTGAAGAACCTAGAATATAAGACATATTTTCAGTTGTTTCACACTTTTTTGTTAAGTATATAATTCCACATGTGTTAATTCATAGTTTTGATGCCTTCAGTGTGAATCTACAATTTTTATAATCATGAAAATACAGAAAACTCTTGGAATGAGAAGGTGTGTCCAAACTTTTGGTCTGTACTGTATATCTGATCTAGGGAAAGGGGGGTGATTTGAACTTTTGTGTTTTTTTATACTTTTAAAAACTTTTTTTTCTCTTCTTTTACTTTTATGAGCAGACCTCCTAGGGACCTTGAAACCTAGGGGATCTGATCACTCATACTATTCACTGCAATACTACTGTATTGCAGTAAATAGCAAAATGCCTTCACTTCTATTAGACGATGCCTCTGGCATCGTGTAATATCTCTAATGTAATGACAAGCCTGGGAGCCTTCAATAGCCTCCCGGCTGTCATGGCAACTGATCGTCGCCCTCCGATGACGTTCTGGAGGGCGGCGATCGGGGAAAAATGGCAGCGCCTGCACAATTTAGACACCATGGTCCCGTTTGACCGCGACATCTAAAGGGTTAACAGCCGCGATTGGTGCAGGCACCGATCGATGCTGTTAGTGGCGGGTGCTGGCTGTATTATACAGCCGGAATCTGCCCTGTATGGAGAGAGCTCAGCTCCTGAGCTCTCTCCATACATCCTCATGCGACGCAGGACGTACTATTACGCCCTGGGTCGCTAAGGGGTTAAGGGGGTTGTCCAGTTTCAGCAAATAAATGTTATTGTTTGTATAGTTGTTTAGTCATGGTCATGTGATGGTCACAGGTGCACAGCTCCTTACAAGACAGCTCTGATTACTGTGCTGTGACTATAACGAACTGTGCACCTGTGTGTCCATCACATGACCTTGACCAAATAAAGAATCACAGTAAGCAGAGATCTAGAAAACCATGAGAAATGAATACAGAAAGTATATTGGAAAACTGTTTATCTTTTCAGTATACAAACAATAACATTTATTTGCTAAAATTGGACAACCCCTTTAACCAGATGCCAACTGCTCATTGACTGTATACATGCGTTCAACATCTATATGTGCAAGGACATACTTGTACATCGTTGTAGAGATAAGCAGCTGCAGAACCAGGGAGCCATTGTCCCCAGAGAGAAGGCAGGGATGGTATATTACCATCCCTGCCTTCCTAATCGCTGTGTACACAGCACTTAATGGGAGTTATTTATCATCTGCCCCTTTTTGGCCATATTTTTGGCAGGTGTGCCTTTTTTTTAGACTAGTTTTACTGTGGTGCCTATTTATGATGTAGGCGCACCTCCTTGTTAGATGAGTTCAGCACACGTTAGTTAGTTCAGTTGCACAATTGCCCCATTTTAATACTTTCTCACCTGACAGGCTCTTTTACGTTGCCTATGTACTGGAGTGCATTTGAGCCTTTTTTAACCCCTTAAAGACGGGTCTTAAAGTACCTTAAAGCGGTTTTCCGGGCAAGAAATCTTTTTTTTTTTTTTTGAAAAGTCTGTTAGTGCTATGAAAATAAATAAATAATTAATGGGTTAAAAGTACACCCATAAACTTTTAGCAGTGTTTTGAGTGATTTCTGGGTGTCTGTGGGAGCTCCTGGCATCTTCTGCATTTCTTTACATGGTGTTAGCTTCCTGCAATGTAACTTCCTGTGTACCTTCCACACTACCTCCCTGTCACTGCTCCCCCCCTCCTCTCTCACTCTGTTTCACCCCCCTCCCTGTCTCCCTAGCTAAGCTATGCTAAGCTATCCCTTCTCAAGTAATTAAGCCCACCCCATCGCATCATACTTACCTAGGGAGTATTGGCGAAGTTCCGTTTCGGAAGCGGTGAAATGGAACGTCACTGGATTATCAGAAAGTGTCCCTGAGGCAGTCACATGACCGCTCTAGGGATATGGGTAATTATAAATTTTTTTTTAGTAGAAGTCAATTAGAAGTTAGGCGGGGGGAGGGGGTTTAGTTTAGGGATTAATTCATAGTTTATCCCGGACAAACCCTTTAATGACAAGGCCTCATTTTTCAAAATTGATATGTATCATTTTATGTGGCAATAACTTTGAGATGCTGTAACTTACCCATGGAATTTTGAGATAGTTTTTTCGTGACACATAGTACTTCATGTTAGTGGTAAACAATGATCAATATTTTTTGCATCTCTAAAAAATTAGCAAATTTGACAGAAATTTGTAAAAATTTGCAGTTTTCAAAATGTGAAATGCTCTGCTTTTCAGACAGCTAGTCATAACACCCAAATACATTGATAAATATTATCTACAATATCTCTGTTTTATATCGGCATCATTTTTTAATCGTCCTTTGATTTATTTTGAACGATAGAAGGATTACAGGTCTATGGCTAGGTTCACACCTGTGCCTGATCTCCGCTCTGGAATTCCATTCCCCATTACGCTTTAAAAATGCAGAGAGAAAAGTCCTGCAAGCAGGACTTTTCTCTCCACATTTTTCCTCACTTTTCGGGCAGAAACCGAGCAGAAACCCTGGAGGACTGCATTATAGTCTATGGCAGTGATGGCGAACCTTTTAGAGACCGAGTGCCCAAACTGCAACCCAAAGCCCACTAAATTATTGCAAAGTGCCAACACGGCAATTTCACCTTAAATTAACCTGCCTCCCCAGCATCCCCCCTCTTGCTCGCAAGCAGCCTGCACCCCCATTCCTCCCTCTTGCAAGCAGCCTACATCCCACATCTCTCCCCTCCACACTACACTCTGCATCTCTCCCCCCACACTACACCCTGCATCTCTGCACCCCACAATACATCCTGCATCTCTGCACCCCACAATACACCCTGCATCTCTGCACCCCACAATACACCCTGCATCTCTACCCCCCACTACACCCTGCATCTCTACCCCCCCACTACACCCTGCATCTCTACCCCCCACTACACCCTGCATCTCTACCCCCACTACACACTGCACCCCCACATCTCTATCCCCCACACTACACTCTGCATCTCCCCCCACACTACACCCTGCACCCCACATCTCTCCCCCCACACTACACCCTACATCTCTCCCCCCACACTACACCCTGCACCCTACATCTCTCCCCCCCACACTACACCCTGCACCCCACATCTCTCCCCCCACACTACACCTGCACCCTACATACTGCACCCCACATCTCTCTTCCCCCACACTACACTCTGCATCTCTCCCCCACACTGCACCCCACATCTCTACCCCCCACACTACACCCTACATCTCTCCCCCCACACTACACCCTGCACCCCACATCTCTCCCCCCACACTACACCCTGCACCCTACATCTCTCCCCCCACACTACACCCTGCACCCCACATCTCTCCCCTCACACTACACCTGCACCCTACATACTGCACCCCACATCTCTCCTCCCCCACACTACACTCTGCATCTCTCCCCCACACTGCACCCCACATCTCTCCCCCCACACTACACCCTGCACCCCACATCTCTCCCCCCACACTACACCCCGAGCCCCACATCTCTCCTCCCCACACTACACCCTGCACCCCACATCTCTAACCCCCACACTACACCCTGCACCCCACATCTCTGCATGTTCCTCCACTGCTCGTGATACTTTTCTTCATGTGGAAGGAGCTTCTTACAAGCAAAGACACGCCTACCCTGTCATGTGACCTTATGATGTCAGAAGGTCCTTTCAGAGTACAGCATTTAGCATGTACTGTGTAAGCAGCGGTCCTGTGGACCGCAGCTTACACTGATAGCTTTCAGCTGTATGTGCATTTGCACATACAGCTGAAAGAAGCGATCGCTCACTAAGGTGGAATCCTGGACCGGATTCCCAGTTAGTGAGATATGGTGACGGCGCGCGTGCCAACTGAGAGGGCTCTGCGTGCCCTCTCTGGCACGCGTGCCATAGGTTCGCCATCACGGGTCTATGGCATCCGCGGGTTTCCTCAGGTAACCCTTTTTTGAAGCGGATTAAGTTTCTGTTTGTAGGGTCCCCAAAATGTTTCCAATGGGAATGACTCCAATCGCTTTTGAGGGGTTTCCATTGTACTGGTACTTCAGGGGCTCTGCAGATATGACATGGCACTCAAAACACTATTCCAGCAAAATCTGCCCTCCAAACACCAAATAGTGCTCTTTCCATTTTGAGCCCCACCAGGTACCCATAGCGCAGTTTTTAAAACACATATGGGGTATTGCCGTGTTCAAGAGAAATTGTGTAACAAAGTGTGGGGAGCTTTATCTCCTTTATCCTCTTGTGAAAATGAAAATTTGGGGCTAAATTGACGATTTATTGGAAAAAAAAAGTAATTATTAATTTTCACGATGTTAATAAAATCTGTGAAACAGCTGTAGGGTCAACTTCTTCACTTTACCTCTTGATAAATTCTGTGAGGGGTGTAGTTTCCAAAATGGGGTCACTTTTGGGGGGTTTTCATTGTATTGGTACTCTAGGGGCTCTGCAAATGAGACATGGCACCTGAAAACTATTCCAGCAAAATCTGCTTTTCTAATGCTCAGTGTTGCTCCTTCCCTTCCATGCGCTACCATGTGCCCAAATAGCAATTTACATCCACATCCACATTTCCGTGCTCAGAAGAAATTGCAAGAAATTGCATAACAAAATAATTTTAGGGCAAAATGAAAAAAAAAATTAAATGTCTAAATTTCACCTCAATATTGTTTTAATTATTTTAATTCAATAATTTTTAATTATTTGACATATGCAGTTTCAAAAATGGGGTGATTTATGTGGGGTTTAAAATATGCATAGGCATTTATAACCCCTTTAGAACTGAAGTGGTCCCTAAAAAATGAGTTAGGGAAATTTTCTTGTAAATCTGGAAAATCACTGTTAGACTTGTAAGCCTTCTAATGTCCAAAATAAATTAAAGGACGATTAAAAGATGATGCCAATGTATTTGAGTGGAATGACTATCTGTCTGAAAAGCAGAGCATTTTACATTTTGAAAATTGCAAATTTTCTATTTTTTTTTATCATTAAATACAAAAATATTGATCAATGTTTATCACTATCATGAAGTACAATGAGTCACGAAAAAACATTCTCAAAATCTTTTGTGTAAGTTAAAGCGTCTCAAAGTTATTGCCAAATAAAGTTACATGTTAGTTTTGAAAAATGTCCTTAAGGCTAAGGCCCCACGTGGCGTCCCGCAGCAAAAAAGTGCTGGGGGAAAAACGCATCGTGGTTCTTCCTGCAGTGCTTTAGACAGAAAGTTCGCAGAGGTTTCCTCTGCCAGACTTTCTGTTTCAATTATACCTATGGGGAAACCGCCAGTGTTTCCGTAGGTATAATTGACATGCTGCGATTTCCAAAACTGGCTTTGGAAATCGCCACGTGTCCGCAGCGCTGTTTTTACTGCAAAGTGGGCATGGGATTCACTAGAATGTAACTAGAATTCACTGTAAAACTCCGCGGGCAAATCACAGTATTTATGCCACCTGGGGCCCTGGCCTAAGACTTAGGGTATGTACACACGGAGTTTTTTGTAAACTGAAAAAATCTGCTTCAGGAATTAGGAAACAGTTTTTTGACGTGTTTTTTTTACATGATGAGGTTCTTGTCACTTTTTTGTTGCGGTTTTCATCGCGTTTTTTTTGCTCCAGCACACTGTATGGACCTGGAAACTTCTCTTTAAAAAACGCTACCGGTTTTTCTGCCTCCCATTGACTGAAGATAGGTCATGTCGCTTTTTTTTCCGCTACCTGAAAAAATCAGCTAGAGGAAAAAAAAACTGCTACTGACTCCCATTGAAATGAAAGGGAGGGTTTTTTTAAGGTGGATTTTGAAGCAGATTCCGCCTCAAAATCCACCTGCAAAAAGCTCTGTGTGAACATAGCCTAAGGCACAGCGCGGTTTTGGAAATCGCAGCATGTCAATTATACCTACGGAAACGCTGATGGTTGCCCCATAGGTATAATTGAAACAGAAAGTCAGCAGAGGAAACATCTGCAAACTTTCTGTCTAAAGCGCTGTGGGAAGAACCGCGATGCGTTGCCGCCGCAGTTTTTCCTGCAGCGCTATTTTGCTGTGGGACGCCACGTGGGGCCTTAGCCTAAGTCGATTCCACTGAGGAAGAAATAGAAGAAGCATGTGGTCATGAACCATCTACCTCGTACGTTGCATCCTGCCTGTTCTACAAGCTAAATCATTGCACATATTGTTTGACCCCCTTATAAGTATCTGCTGCCAAATAGAATAATGCATGTTTTGATCATCCAAGTGGTTTAATTTGTATTTCTGGTATATATACCACTATATTATAAAGTAAAGTAAAAAAAAGATCAATCCCTGAATGAGATAAATTTGTAACAACTCTACTGTACACTAGAGGTCAGAACTGGACTTTACCTTTCCTAAGTATTAACAGTGTCTCCTGGCACTTAGATAACAATAGAACTTAAAAGAGGACCAAATTGTGTTACAGCTGGATATTCACAAGAGACATATTAAGAAGTACATATCAAGAACAGCAGGTAATAGGAAATGTAAGAAAAATGGGAGGAGGAACTGCATGGTGATGATAATGGATGATGGCAAACCAGAGCATTGTAGGATTATACCTTACTTGTTTACTTGCTGTCTACTGTTCCTGTCATTTATCCATGGCAAATTAGGATATTGCTAACAGTAATTCAATTACCTTTTTGGAATTGCTTAAGTTTTGGTCAAAAGTTGACATACACATGTGGACAAAATTGTTGGTACCCCTTGTTTAATGAAAGAAAAACCCACAATGGTCACAGAAATAACTTGAATCTGACAAAAGTAATAATATATAAAAATTCTATGAAAATGAACAAATGAAAGTCAGACATTGCTTTTCAACCATGCTTCAACAGAATTTAAAAAAAAGAAAACTCATGAAACAGGCCTGGACAGAAATTATGGTACCCTTAACTTAATATTTTGATGCACAACCTTTTGAGGCAATCACTGCAATCAAAGGATTCCTGTAACTGTCAATGAGACTTCTGCACCTCTCAACAGGTATTGTCGCCCACTCCTCATGAGCAAACTGCTCCAGTTGTCTCGGGTTTGAAGGGTGCCTTTTCCAGACGGCATGTTTCAGCTCCTTCCAAAGATGCTCAATAGGAATTAGGTCAGGGCTCATAGAAGGCCACTTCAGAATAGTCCAATGTTTTCCTCTTAGCCATTCTTGGGTGTTTTTATCTGTGTGTTTTGGGTCATTATCCTGTTGCAAGACCCATGACTTGCGATTGAGACCAAACTTTCTGACAATGGGCAGCACATTTCTCTCTAGAATCCCTTGATAATCTTGAGATTTCATTGTACCCTTCACAGATTCAAGACACCCTGTGCCAGATGCAGCAAAGCAGCCCCAGAACATAACAGAGCCCCCTTCATGTTTCACAGTAGGGACAGTGTTCTTTTCAAGATATACTTCATTATTCTGTCTGTGAAGATAGAGCTGATGTGCCCTGCCAAAAATTTTGATTTTTGTCTCATCTGTCCATAGGACATTCTCCCAGAAGCTTTGTGGCTTGTCAACATGTAGTTTGGCAAATTCCAGTTTTGTCAGATTCAAGTTATTTCTGTGACCATTGTGGGTTTTTCTTTCAATAAACGAGGGCTACCAACAATTTTGTCCACGTCTGTATCTGCGAAAAAGCCATCAACACTGTCCTTTGGCCTTATCTATTCCGAAACCTTCATAATTTTGGCTTCCATTCCTCCCTGGTCTCTACAGCTCAACTGCGGACCTAAAACTTTCTACCATAACCCCAGCACTGATTCAAAGTACCATGGGAACCTGTCAGGGCTGTCCTCTGTCATCAGCATTATTTGCCTTGGCGATGGAACAGCTTGCCCAGGCAATTCGAGTCCACCCAGGTATAAAACGCTATATACAAGATCTTCATACAAGATCAGTTTATATGTAGACGATCTCCTTCTTGCGACCATCCAGCCACACACAGTATTTTCCAACTTGTTTACTTTACTTCATAGTTTTGAACAAATCTCGTGTCTGAAAGTAATCCAAGGGATTATTTCTTAATATCCTATTAGTAGATCATGATCAGATTGTGTCGGATTTTGGCTTCCAGAGATGTGACCATTACATTACATATTTAGGGGTTAATTTGACCCATCATAAATCTTCCTTATTCAAATTGAATTATCCTCCTTTATTGCACAGGCTATTCCATGATCTGGAAGAGTGAGCGGTACCCTTGCTATCTTGGTTAGGTTGGGTACATGCCATGAAGATGATGACTCTGCCTAGACTTTTGTACTTATACCGCTCCCACCCCATTCCTGTTCCAATGCGGGTATTTTGATCCCTGCATTCTGAAATCTCTAGATTTATATGGAACAGTAAGCGCCCACATACAGTGCCTTGCAAAAGTATTCGGCCCCCTTGAACTTTTCAACCTTTTGCCACATTTCAGGCTTCAAACATAAGGATATAAAATTTTAATTTTTTTGGTGAAGAATCAACAAAAAGTGGGATACAATCGTGAAGAGGAACGAAATTTATTGGATATTTTAAACTTTTGTAAAAAATAAAAAACTGAAAAGTGGGGCGTGCCAAATTATTCAGCCCCCTTAAGTTAATACTTTGTAGCGCCACCTTTTGCTGCGATTACAGCTGCAAGTTCCTTGGGGTATGTCTCTATCAGTTTTGCACATCGAGAGACTGAAACTCTTGCCCATTCTTCCTTGGAAAACAGCTTGAGCTCAGTGAGGTTGGATGGAGAGCGTTTCTGAACAGCAGTTTTCAGTTCTTTCCACAGATTCTCGATTGGATTCAGGTCTGGACTTTGACTTGGCCATTCTAACACCTGGATATGTTTATTTGTGAACCATTCCATTGTAGATTTTGCTTTATGTTTGGGATCATTGTCTTGTTGGAAGATAAATCTCTGTCCCAGTCTCAGGTCTTTTGCAGACTCCAACAGGTTTTCTTCCAGAATGGTCCTGTATTTGGCTCCATCCATCTTCCCATCAATTTTAACCATCTTCCCTGTCCCTGCTGAAGAAAAGCAGGCCCAAACCATGATGCTGCCACCACCATGTTTGACAGTGGGGATGGTGTGTTCAGGGTGATGAGCTGTGTTGCTTTTACGCCAAACATATCGTTTTGCATTGTGGCCAAAAAGTTCGATTTTGGTTTCTTCTGACCAGAGCACCTTCTTCCACATGTTTGGTGTGTCTCCCAGGTGGCTTGTGGCAAACTTTAAACGAGAACTTTTTATGGATATCTTTGAGAAATGGCTTTCTTCTTGCCACATTTCCATAAAGGCCAGATTTGTGCAGTGTACGAGTGATTGTTGTCCTATGGACAGACTCTCCCACCTCAGCTGTAGATCTCTGCAGTTCATCCAGAGTGATCATGGGCCTCTTGGCTGCATCTCTGATCAGTCTTCTCCTTGTTTGAGATGAAAGTTTAGAGGGACGGCCGGGCCTTGGTAGATTTGCAGTGGTCTGATACTCCTTCCATTTCAATATGATCGCTTGCACAGTGCTCTTTGGGATGTTTAAAGTTTGGGAAATCTTTTTCTATACAAATCCAACTTTAAATTTCTCCACAACAGTATCACGGACCTGCCTGGTGTGTTCCTTGGTCTTCATGATGCTTTCTGCGCTTTAAACAGAACCCTGAGGCTATCACAGAGCAGGTGCATTTATACGGAGACTTGATTACACACAGGTGGATTATATTTATCATCATCAGTCATTTAGGACAACATTGGATCATTCAGAGATCCTCACTGAACTTCTGGAGTGAGTTTGCTGCACTGCAAGTAAAGGGGCCGAATAATATTGCACGCCCCACTTTTCAGTTTTTTATTTTTTACAAAAGTTTAAAATAAACAATACATTTTGTTCCACTTCACAATTGTGTCCCACTTGTTGTTGATTCTTCACCAAAAAATTAAAATTTTATATCTTTATGTTTGAAGCCTGAAATGTAGCAAAAGGTTGAAAAGTTCAAGGGAGCCGAATACTTTCGCAAGGCACTGTATATAAATAAATAAATTATAATAATAATAATAATAATAATAATAATAATAATAAAAAAGAGGTGCAAATTTCGGCACAAAAACCTGACTTATTAAAATATTTGCTGGTGTACAAGGCATATGAGATTCCTCCATAGTTCTCTGGCAGCATACCACCCTGTGTAATAATGGCTATGCTGCTGGAAAACAATGAAGTACTTTTAGGGGGAACAATTACTTTAGCAATTATTCATCCTGTTTGTTCTCTGTTTTTGCCTGTGTCATAAGCCCAACCACATCAGATAGTACAAGTACAAATCAAAATAGATCAAGATGTTGACTGAAGGAATAGTGTTACAAGAGGAGTAAAATATGGAGCACATCTAATCACATAGTAGACTAGAAACCGAAGTCTTATATGGCAGATCACAACAAAATATAGTGGGCTATGCCTGGAGCATGGGAGGAGGACATCTAGGGAGACCAAACCTCCTGAAATAAGGGCATTGTATCCAGGCAAATTACATTAAGCTTTTTGCACTGCATTTTGTTACTGATCCTGGATATAACTGGCGATATAGACAAGGTTGGCGATTTCCAACGGGGGGCTATATAAATACACACATCCAGCAGGATGATCTGCGTTAGCTTAAATTGGATGTGTTTCATGGTAAGTGGTTTATCCCCAATCAAACATATTGAAGGAACTCTAGGGCATACACATCTCTGTACTGTGGATGGAAGTATCTTGGTCCAAAATTCCAAAACTACAGTGGGAAAAAAAGTATTTAGTCAGTCACCAATTGTGCAAGTTCTCCCACTTAAAAAGATGAGAGAGGCCTGTAATTGTCATCATAGGTAGACCTCAACTATGAGAGACAAAATGAGAAAACAAATCCAGAAAATCACATTGTCTGATTTTTTAAGAATTTATTTGCAAATTATGGTGGAAAATAAGTATTTGGTCAATAATAAAAGTTCATCTCAATACTTTGTTATATATCCTTTGTTGGCAATGACAGAGGTCAAACGTTTTCTGTAAGTCTTCACAAGGTTGGCACACACTGTTGCTGGTATGTTGGCCCATTCCTCCATGCAGATCTCCTCTAGAGCAGTGATGTTTTGGGGCTGTCGCTGGGCAACACAGACTTTCAACTCCCTCCAAAGCTTTTCTATGGGGTTGAGATCTGGAGACTGGCTAGGCCACTCCAGGACCTTGAAATGCTTCTTACGAAGCCACTCCTTTGTTGCCCTGGCGGTGTGCTTGGGATCATTTTCATGCTGAAAGGCCCAGCCACGTTTCATCTTCAATGCCTTTGCTGATGGAAGAAGGTTTGCACTCAAAATCTCACGATACATGGCCCCATTCATTCTTTCATGTACACGGATCAGTCGTCCTGGTCCCTTTGCAGAGAAACATCCCCAAAGCATGATGTTGCCATCCCCATGCTTCACAGTAGTTATGGTGTTCTTTGGATGCAACTCAGCATTCACTCTCCTCCAAACGCGATGAGTTGTGTTTCAACCAAACAGTTCTACTTTGGTTTACATCTGACCATATGACATTCTCCCAATACTCTTCTGGAATATCTAAATACTCTCTAGCAAGGGTTTGCGTTTATACCGACCGGACGCATGTGAATTGAGCTGTGGCAGGAATCCACCATTATCCTGTATCTATTCTGCCGACCCCAGTGCCCTGGTGGCCCCAAAACCCCTCAGACCCCTCAGTGACTTGCCTGCAGCGGGTTCGGGCCGGCGGTGCCGCTCACTGCCTCCTGCTGCATTGCTGCGGCCGGCTGGAGCTTGGTCTTGAGAGCTGCGGCGGCCATCTTGCCGACAAGGTCTTGCAGCGCCGGCTCGCAGCGCTTCCTTGAGCCACTGCACACCAGGTCTGGATCTTCCCTGCAGCTCTCTGTTCCCCTGTGCTCAGCACTGCCAAGTATAAGGACGGGTGGACCAGCTTAACCCCCTGTGCACCTTACTGCTGATCCCCATCCTGGCCAGCTCCTCTAATGCCATCTGCTGTACTGTGAACATTGCTGCGCGTGTCCCTCTGATAGCACTTGCTGGCGGAGCTTCCAGCACCAACAGTGACTGTCTGCTACTAATCCTCTGATAACATCTACTGATCTTGATTGCTGCACACTGTCCCTCTGATAACACCCACTGGCGGGGCTGCCAGCGCCTGCCGTGACTGTCTGCTGCTGATCTTCTGGTGGTGCCTACTAATCTGGATTGCTGCACAATCTCCCTCTGATAACACTTACTGGCGGAGCTGCCAGTACAAGCCGTAACTATTTGCTGTTGATTCTCTGATAACACCTACTGATCTTGATTGCTGCACGGTGTCCCTCTGATAACACCTGCTGACGGGGCACGCTCTACCTCTGGCGGTGTCTGCTGGCGGAGCTGCCGGTACGGAGCGGGCTGTCTGCTACTGCTCCTCTGATAACACCTACTGATCTTGACTGCCGTGCGCTCTCCCACTGATAACACCTGCTGACAGGGCTGTCAATACAAGTCGTGACTGTCTGCTGTTGATCCTCTGATAACATCTACTGATCTTGATTGCTGCACGCTCTTCCTCTGATAACACCTACTGGCGAAGCTGTTGGTACAAGCTGTGACTGTTTGCTGCTGATCCTCTGACTCCGTGCTACACCTCTGACAGTACCTACCGGCGGCGTTGTCCTACCTACCACTGCCCTTGCCTCCAGTTTTTAGACACAGCCTTGTGATCATGAGTCGACAACAGAAGGGATCAACTTCTGAGCGCCTCCGGGGTTTTGCCAGGGACCAGCCGCAAAGAAGCCCGTCGGAGCCACTGCCATCGACGTCTTCGACTGAGGAACCTGAACCTACCCTGCGGCAGGTTACGGAGCAGATACTGGAGGCTATCCAATGTAGCACTTTCTCCCTCATGGGTAAAATTGAGGAGGTAAAGATAGACGTTGGGCTCCTTCGCCAAGATTTTCAAACTCTTCGAAACAGAGTGAAAGAAACGGAGGATCGCATATCCCTACTGGAGGACAACGCTGCCCCAGTGCCAGAGAAGCTCGCAGCATTGGAAAGAGCAACCGATCTGTGGACCCAGAGGGCGGATGATCTGGAGAATAGGCTCCGCCATAATAATCTACGAATCCTGGGCCTGCCGGAGCGGGTGGAGGGAGCTGCTCCATGTGAATTTATAGAGAAATGGCTGAAAGAGACCCTGCCTGATGCGACCTTCTCTCCTATTTTTGCAGTGGAAAGGGCTCACCGAGTCCCGGCCAGACCGCCTCTTCCGGGAGCACCTCCTCTGCCTTTCCTGGCCCGTCTCCTGAGCAGCAAAGACAGGGATGCAGCGTTGAGAGCGGCGCGGCAACTTCGGGAGACGAAATGTCCATTTTTCCTGACTTTTCTGCAGCGCTACAGAAGGCGCGTACTACCTTTGTTGCTGTGAAGCGGCGCCTACGGGAATGCTCCATCTAGTACTCTATGGAATATCCTGCTCGTCTTCAAATGATCTACAATGACAAGACCACCTTCTTTACTTCTCCGCGAGAGGTGGAGGACTGGTTAAACTTATTGCCTTCGTCTCCCTGACGATAGCCGTCTGCAACACGGTTGGGTAAGGGGCCCTTGCGGCCCAATATCTTTATATAGACTTTATTGTGATTTACCCTGTTCTATTGTCTATAGCTGCCTGTTAACTTCATCTATTTGGGGTGCGGGGCTGCCAGCTCCGGAGTCTTACTGAAACTATATGTTGTGGGTTCTCTGTGTTTTACCAGGCAGAGATTGTTCCTGCCCTGGATTTGCTTTTACCTTTCTCTATCTAAGTTGAAGACAGTGCCCTACTACTGTACCATCTAGGGTGCGCTGCTTCCCCCCTTTTACTAAGTGCCACATAGTTTGCAGAAGTGAGTCTAGACTCCTTCCCTCATGGTTAGTTTACCCCCTACGGGTATTAGTTTTTGGTTTCAATGTTGCTGCGGATCTATATTTTTCTTCATGCTCCCCTTTCAGGTACGGGTGGAGGATGGTGTCCCACCTGTGGTGATTCCATTACAACTTACTTACCCTGGCAACCCTTAAACTGTTCTCATGGAATGTGAGGGGAATGGGTAGCACTAAAAAGCACTTAGTCATCTTCTCCCAACTAAGAAGACATATCTCAGATATAGTGTGCTTGCAGGAAACTCACCTCACTCCTAACACGACCCAGCTTTTGTGAAAGCCATGGGTCCAATGGTCCTTACACTCCACTCACACCTCCTACTCTAGAGGTGTATCTCTTTTAGTCCACCGCAGACTTAGATGGGAGCCTGGCCTCACCGTTAGAGACCTGGAGGGGCATTATGTCTTTATTCAGGCCTGGATAGATTCTAAACTATATGTCATTATTGGTCTCTATTTGCCACCTGCATCTGACCTCTCTGTACTACATGAAGCTGCCCAGTTTGTGTCTAGATTCCCGGCTTCCACGGTGCTATGTGTGGGTGATTTTAATAAGGTGTTGGACGCCTCCTTAGACAAATTTACGACTGATGTGTCCCCCTCCCCCGTAGCTGGACCTACTCCTTTGGCCCACCTCATACAAGAATTGGGATGGTATGACCTGTGGCATCTTAAACACCCCCAGGCCCGGATATATTCCTGCCACTCTGCTATGTATCACACTCTGTCTCGAATTGATCATACCTTGGGTAATGTTAGAGCTAGCTCCCAGCTAATTGCTATTTTATATTTGCCTAGGGCCACATCCAACCACTCACCCTTGTTGGTGGAAATCGGAGAGGGTGTCTCCCCGGGCCATCCACACAGTTGGCGTATTCATCCCTTTTGGCTCAAACTTATAGCTACCAATGACCGTATTCCCAACCAATTACACACCTTTCTAGATATCAACTCTCCAGGTACTACAGCTATCATCTTATGGGAAACTACTAAGGCGTACTTGAGAGGCTGTATCAAATCTTCCATTTCATATATCAAGCGAGAGTCCTCCTCCCTAGAATCTGAGCTAGCTAATAAATGTGCTTCCCTGGAAGCAGCCTACATTACTGACCCCAGTGAGGACTCTAAAAATGCATGGCTCCAAATGGGCAGACAATATTTGCATGTTCTGTATGACAAAGCTTGCAGGTCACAATTCTTTAGTAAACAGAGATTTTATGAACTAGGCAACCAGTCCAGTAGTCTCCTGGCCCATCTGATTCACTATAACACAGCCTCTCCGGCTATCCTGAAAATTAACTCAGCTGATGGGGTAGTTTTGACTGACAGCGTTGCTCTCTGGAATAGGTTCCACCATTACTATTCCAGTCTTTACCAGTCCCAGCTCCAGGCCCCTAGTCAAGAAATTATTCAGTAACTAACCGATCTCTTTCCCAACTTCGACGCAAGAACAACGGGCTTTTCTAGACTCCCCTCTTACTATGGAGGAACTATCTGATGCCATGGCTGATATGGCCAGGGGTAAATCCAGTGGAGGTCTATGCGCAATATCAGGACCTGTTACTCCCTGTATTGTTAAAATGCTATCAGGATGCCTACTCTGCCCATGCACTGCCGGAGTCCTTTTATGATGCTACAATTATCCTTCTCCTCAAACCAGATAAAGACCCGCTGGAGTGTGGGTCATACAGACCCATCTCTCTTCTTTACATTGACTATAAACTGCTTGCAAAAATCCAAGCGAACAGACTGAACACTATCATTTTGGACTTGATTCATCCCGACCAAACAAGCTTTATGCCTGGCAAGTCCACTTCAGACAACCTTAGGAGAGTCCATGTGGAATCCCAAATTGGGGCTGCTCTCCATGAGGATTGGGCAATTGCCTCTTTAGATGCTACTAAGGCATTTGACTCAGTGGAAAGGCCCTTCCTCCTACAGGTTCTCCGTTGTTTTGGGTTTGGTGACTCCTTTATTACATGGATTACCCTCCTCTACCAATTACGCATGGTGGCACTCTCAATTAATGGTGCTCTGTCTCCTACGTTCCCCCTACATAGGGGAACCCGACAGGGATGTCCCTTATCCCCATTATTGATTGCGATAGCGTTGGAGCCTCTCGCTATTATTATTAGGACAGACCCGATATACAAAGGGGTGACCACTGGCGCCCGAGAGGAAAGGACGACACTATACGCAGACGATATGCTCTCATTTATGTCTGACCCCGATCGCACTATGGATGTCATTGCTAAATTTGGTACCTATTTAGGCCTACGAATTCATTGGTCTAAGTCCTCATATATGCCTATCTCTCCGCGCCTACTGGCAGACACCGGAGAGTTGGTGTGTGGCCTGAGAGTGGTGAATGCCTGCAAATACCTGGTTATTCATATCACTAATGATCACAACAACTCCCTGAACCTAAATGTGTACCCGCTTTTAGGCCATTTCATAACCAAATTTAAAGTTTGGGGGCTCTGCCTTTGTCTGTAGCCGGACGGATAAACTTTATCAAGATGGTGGTACTCCCTAAGTGTTTGTATATACTGGAGCATGTGGCCATGCCAGTGCCCCGCAGGTTCTTTAAGCAGTTAGACTCCCTATTTATTCCCTTTATCTGGGGGAGTTCCAGGTCCAAGCTGCGACTGTCCACCTTGCAACGTCCCAAAGATATGGGCGGAATGGTCCTGCCGGACATCTTTTTATATTACATTGCGGGGCAACTCCGCTATTTGAAGTCTTGGCTGTTAACTGGCCCCATACCTGGCCCAGAGGTCCACTTAGAGCATTATTTAGCTATACCCACCTTATTGTCAGTATTAGAAAGTACACGTTTATATAAATGCAAGTTGCTTCCTCTCCACAAACTGGCAGGTCAGGTTTGGCAGCAGGCCAAACGGGTAACATCCTACTCTGTTATTCCTACTGAGACTCCACTCTGGGATAACCCTGGGCTGATGGAGCTTTTGGCTCTCTCAGATGTGAGGTGCTGGGAGCGGTTTGGAGTTGTGTCTCTGGGTGATTTGTATGAACAGGGTGTGTTTCGTTCTTTTGACTCCCTAAGTGTACTGTTTAACATTCCCCGCACACAGTTTTTCAGGTTTTTGCAATTTAGACATGCTATGACTACACAGTTTCCCCCCTCTGATGTGCTCATTTCTACTTATCCTCTAATAGGTGTACTACGGTCCCAGGGTCCTCGGGGTCTCATCTCGAGCCTATATGTCCAACTCATACAGGCTAAAACATCTCATCTGGCTGCTCCCTCTTGGTTGAAATGGCGCACTCTGATTCCTGCCCTTACTGATGAGTCCTATCTAGAACTACAGGAATCAGCACAATTTGTATCCCCATCAGTCAACAATAGGTTGATTCAAGTATATATCATACACCAAAGTTATCTGACCCCTGCACGGTTACATAAGATGGGATGACTACATATGATATGGGACTGCCCTGTTATTAAAAGTTTCTGCGCAGAGGTGTTAGATATACTATCGGAGGCCCTAGGTGTCCCTGTTCCACTCGCCCCAGAAGTTTGCCTGTTTGGTATCCTGGACGAGGAGCTATGGATACATCATACTCGTATTATGCTACGAGAATCTTTATTCTTAGCTAGAAAGGCCATAGCTCTGAGATGGATGGCTCCTCGCCCACCCTCTCTCTCACAGTGGAGAAAGTTGGTGAACTTAGTTTTACCATATAACCAGCTGGTATACAAGGGTAGAGGACGGCCCACTAAATTTGAAAAGGTTTGGGGTCCCTGGTGTAACTCACCGCTGACCTTATACACAACCCCATCTTTTCGTACAGCCCTTGATGCACTTATGACTTGATTTGGTGCTCCTACGGTGCGTTCCCCTAAGGGTTTTTCCTGTCTCTTGACCCCTGTGGTACCCTGGAATTCGTTTTGGCTGCACAGGTTGGATTGAGTTACTATACTTTCTGTCTGTTTCCTTTGTTCTCCTACAGGTTGGTTCGACTGGTCCTTCTGCCCACCTACTTCATGATTTTGGGACTACTCGTGCTTTTTATTTTCAGGTTTCACATGTTATGGACTCTGCAGCAACTGTTTTAATTGTTTCCTTTGTTACTTTTGTTCAATTTCTGTTATCTTTTGTACAGAATTTTATTGTACTTATCCTGCTACTTCCTTTGTTCCTTTTCCTTGTGTTGTATGCCTTGTTGTACAAACTTCAATAAAACGAGTTAAAAAAAAAAAAAACAAAAAACTCTCTAGCAAACTTCAGACGGGCCCGGATATGTATTGGCTCAAGCAGGGGGACACGTCTGGCACTGCAGGATCTGAGTCCCTGGCAGCGTAGTGTGTTACTGATGGTAGCCTTTGTTACGTTAGTCCCAGCTTTCTGCAGGTCATTCACTAGGACCCCCGTGTGGTTCTGGGATTTTAGCTCACCGTTCTTGTGATCATTTTGACCCCACGGGGTGAGATCTTGCGTGGAGCCCCTGATCGAGGGAGATTATCAGTGGTCTTGTATGTCTTCCATTTTCTAATTATTGCTCCCACAGTTGATTTCTTCACACCAAGCTGCTTGCCTATTGCAGATTCAGTCTTCCCAGCCTGGTGCAGGTCTACAATTTTGTTTCTGGTGTCCTTCCACAGCTCTTTGGTCTTCACCATAGTGGAGTTTGGAGTGTGACTGTTTGAGGTTGTGGACAGGTGTCTCTTATACTGATAACAATTTCATACAGGTGCCATTACTACAGGTAATGAGTGGAGGACAGAGGAGCCTCTTAAAGAAGAAGTTACAGGTCTGTGAGAGCCAGAAATCTTGCTTGTTTGTAGGTGACCAAATACATATTTTCCACCATAATTTGCAAATAAATTCTTAAAAAAATCAGACAATGTGATTTTCTAGATATGTTTTTCTCATTTTGTCTCCCATAGTTGAGGTCTACCTATGATGTAAATTACAGGCCTCTCTCATCTTTTTAAGTGGGAGAACTTGCACAATTGGTGGCTGACTATATACTTTTTTCCCCACTGTATATTGCACATCCACCATTTATGGTACATTGTGCCTAGCTTCAAGGATGTCTCTATTAATGAGACTTGCCAGCTCCCTTTGCTTAAAACTTCACAACATGCTCGCCACCAAGGCGCAAGGGGCAAGGTGCTATGGATGTCCTTCTCCCATTTACACATAAAAGACAACTTGGTGTCCAGAGGTGGAGATACAACCATCAAGTAGCTATGGCAGTAACCCAGGACTAAGTGGTTCATATATAGCCACTCTCTCTAAGGAGGAATAGGTGGCCTCAACAGATGAGGGGAGTAAAGAACGCAAAAAGGAAAACACCTCAACTGTAAAACAGTTCTATCGGGGGTGGTTGGAATTAGGATATAAACTGTGCTTTAGTCATAAGTTACTTAGTAAGCAAAATTGTGCAAACTAAAAAGTCTTTGAGTATACCAACACATAAAACATTGTTGACTAAGTCCTAGAGGAAACAGGGGGTTAGCCATCATGGGAGTAGCCGGTGAAATCCGCAATTGCATGGTAAATATAAACCTGACTGCCTGACACAGGGCTAATGAATAAAGCTTAAGTTTGGCTGAAGAGGGAATATATTTAGTAACCGGGGCTCTAATCCACATTAAGGGGAAAGAGTATGTAGTCCTGGGTTCGAATCCTGCCAAGGACAACATCTGCAAAGGAGTATTCTGGTTTCCTCCCACACTCCAAAGACATACTGATAGGGAATATATAGATTGTGAGCCCTATATGGGACAGTGACTGACAATATTTGTAAAGCACTGCGGAATATGATGGCGCTATATAAGTAAGCATAATAAATAAATAAATAAATAAATAAATAATGGTGCCACTATTGATGATTCAATAAGAGCCCACAGTGGGGCCTCCTCTGCTGCATTTACTAGAGTCAGTTGGGCAATACAGGACATTCTGTAGTATCTGAGGAAGTGGGGCATGGAGAATTCGCCCAAAGACTTATGAACATACATTAAATTACTAGGGATACGTGCTCTCCTGTCATTCCATATAAAGTTAAAAACATCCCTTTATAAAGCTTGTTCTTTTTATTTTAATGGGAATCAGAAGAGTGTGAAAGAGAGACAATAATCTAGGAAGAACTACAGTCTTTATCGTCTGGACCTAGCCAAGAGAGATGGGGCAGGTTCCATTCACAGAAATCCTGAAATCCTCTCTGGTAGATTTACAGAGTCTGGGATAGTTTGCCTGATATAGAGAATCTATGGAGGAGGTCAGATTAACTCCAAGGTAGGGTATTAAATGGGTCCGTATCTGAAACTGAAAATTGAGTGCAATGAGTTTCTGGGTATGTGATGGTGTGTTACAAAAAAGGAAATCTGACTACAGAGTATTAATTTTGAGGCCTGAGATTGTCACGTTTTTTGGCTGATCTTTTTTTTAAAAAAAAAAAAAAAACTTCTTGCCTAATACAGCCCTTAGAATGGGGCAACAAATGTGTATTACTGTCACTTTGCACTTGCATTTAGCATGACCAGTATACTGGTCATGATGCAGTAACTGCATGACCCTCATGTTTCCTTTGGCATAGACTGCCCACAAGTGCTAGTAAAAGCATATAATTAAAAATAGCCACATAAGCTTTTATGTAACACTGTGAGAAGTTCTTGCAAATTGTTCAGAGGAGTATATGACTTTACCATACCTCACAAGCTATAGGACTACAATATATCCATAAATTTCCTCCGTTAATAAGGAAATAAAGTCAACTTGCAAATAGAAACTGTAAGCAAAGTAGATGAGATGCTGGTTCCCCTTTATCACAGTTCATTTACTACTTCACTGTCTACGTCACCTAAGCAGGATAAACTACAGTTATATTTAGAGTTGCAATGTCATTTTCTTCAGTTAAAATGTTTCTTTTTTTTATCTCTTTCATGCATTTTAGCTTACAGTGCTTTACACAAGCCATGATTATTTCCACTCTGCTTAGGCATTAAATGTTTCCACTTACATAACCCTTACTGATCCCACACAGATGTGTCTTTTGTATTTTTCCTTTTTCCCAACGTTTTCCACTTTTATTTCTTGCATTCTGTTTATCCTCTGTATATAACTGCTTGTTCATGCTGATTACTTTAACTTTACGGTCTAAGGCACCATAGACAATAATGTTGAGTACATGATGAGTTCTAGGTGTTTTTATAGTCCAGAATACGACAAGCAAATTGCTATATTGCTCTTTGAGTCATGATCACCAGTTTAATCATGCCCACAGAATGAATTCACATTCAAAATATTCAGTGGCTCATGGTGAGCATGAGAACTCAAGAATCTGTTTTTTTCTGACATAAACAGAAGAAAAAAAGCACCGAGCAGTGCATAGTGCATTATCATTTAGAATAAAAGGAAGACAAGGTAGAGACAATTTGCTCCTCACCTTTTTAGGTTGTGTTTGATAATATATATATATATTTTTATATATTAAGTCATATTTGTTGCATATTCCCACAATGAATTTTAATACTAATATTTTTTATTTTTCATTTTTTATCATATATTTTCGATTGATATTTATGATATTTATGAATTTTAATGTTGTTTGATGTTTTATTGTAGTGTGATACACTTGAAAAAGGGACTTGCGGGTCCCGAAATGCATAGTGTGTGCTTACTGTACCATACCTTGGGAAATAAATAATTTTTTGCTAATACCCTTTGGATCTGCGCAGTCCGTGTATAGTGGTCCAAATACCTCCATTTTTCTGACATATCTCTGTCACAGAATAGCATCAGATATGGAGGTAGGAGCTGAAACCTGCTCAATGCCCAGTACAACTGGGTCACAGCACAGATTATAGAGACAATCCTTTACTGCTCCTCTCTGATTGGCCCATTACTGGGGTATTTTAAAATATATGTTTTTAGACATGTTGCAATGGTTGATGTTTGGTAGCCAGAAGACCATGCATGGTGGAATAATAAGTCTTGGTACTGAAAAAGATCCTTCCCTTTTACCTGTGGCTGATATGTCACTTGGGTATAGCTCACCATTTCAGAACATAGGAACCTATTATTTCCGATGAAGACTCTTACAACTTGTTTGTTTGTTTGTTTGTTTAAGTTGGAAGGGACCTCAAGGGCCATTGAGTCCAACCCCCTGCAAAAGCAGGAATTCCTAAAACATCCCAGCTATATACCTATCCAGTTTCCGCTTGAAGATTTCAATTGATGAAGAACTCACCACCTCCCGTGGCAGCCTATTCCACTCTCTCACTACCCTTACTGTTAGAAAGTTTTTCCTAATGTCTAATCTGAATCTCCTTCCCCTTAGTTTCATCCCATTACTTCTCGTGCTTCCTTCTGCTAATGAGAATAGGGTAGATCCCTCTGCACTGTGACAACCTTTCAGATATTTAAATACCGCTATTAAGTCTCCCCTTAGCCTTCTCTTCTGCAAACTAAGCAGTCCCAATTCTTTTAGCCTCTCCTCGTAGGACATGGTTTGTAGACCTTCCACCATTTTGGTTGCTCTTCCCTTGACCTGCTCCAATGAATCGATGTCTTTCTTAAACTGGGGCGCCCAGAACTGTACACAGTATTCCAGGTGGGGTCTGACCAGGGCAGAGTACAGCGGAATAATTACCTCTCTTGATCTAGCTACAATGCTCGTCTTGATACATCCTAGAATTTGGTTAGCCTTTTTAGCCACCGCACCGCACTGTTGACTCATGTTGAGTTTGCGATCTATTATTATGCCCAGATCCTTTTCCCCTGTACTCTCACTTAGTACTATTCCTCCCATACTATATATGCTTCTTGCATTTCTGTTACCCAGATGTAGAACTTTGCATTTGTCCCTGTTGAATACCATTTTGTTCACCTCAGCCCATTGTTCCAGTGTGTCTAAGTCCTTTTGGATGCACTCTCTCTCCTCTCTAGTGTTGGCCATTCCTCCTATCTTTGTATCATCTGCAAATTTTATTAGTTCCCCATTAGCCCCATCATCCAGATCATTTATAAAAATATTAAAAAGTACTGGGCCCAGGACAGAGCCCTGCGGCACCCCGCTTTTACTTTCTTCCAGTTTGATGTATAGCCATTTAGAATTACTCGTTGTGCCCGATCATTAAGCCAATTGTGAACCCACCTCACTGATATTTTATCAAAGCCATACTTGATCATTTTTTCAATAAGAATGTTATGTGATACTTTATCAAAGGCCTTACTAAAGTCAAGATATACTATGTCCACTGCATTCCCCTGGTCCAACCATTCAGTGACTTTATTATAGAAGGAAATAAGATTAGTCTGGCAAGATTTATTAGGCATAAAGCCGTGCTGGCTTTGATTAATTAAAGCCTTCCCATCCAGGTACCTAATTAAATGTTCTTTAACGATTTGTTCAAAGATTTTTCCTACTATCGAGGTCAGACTTACCGGCCTATAATTTCCTGGGTCGTCCCTATTCCCCTTTTTGTAGATGGGGACCACATTTGCCCTTTTCCAATCTAGAGGGACCACTCCTGTCTCCCATGACTTATTAAAGATTATTGCAAGGGGTTCTGTTATTTCCTCTGGTAATTCTTTTAAAACTCTAGGGTGTAAATCATCCGGTCCTGGGGACTTGGTTTCCTTAATCTTAGCTAAATGTTCTCTTACCAAACCTTCACTTATAATCAGCTTGGAGTCCTCATTCCCCTCATCACTATCACCATTAATGTTGATATTTCCATCCATTTCTTGGGAGAAGACGGATACAAAATATGAATTTAGTAACTCCACTTGCTGATCTACCATGTTAACTTTTTCACCCTTTTCGTTCTTTAGGACTCCAATAGTTTCCTTCACTTTTCTTTTGCTCTTAACATATCCCCAAAAACCTTTTACATTACTCTTAACTTCTTTTGCAAGCTTCAATTCGTATTCAGCCTTGGCTTTTTTAATGCTTATCTTGCAGAGTCTGCAAACTGCTGTATACTCTCCCTTAGATATAGCTCCCATCTTCCACTTGTTGTAAGTTTCCTTTTTCTTTTTAGTAGGTTATGTAATTTTTTGGTCATCCATCCTGGAGTTTTTAGGTGATTCCCATTTTTCTTGCTTCTAGGTATTGTTAGTTCCTGTGCATTAATGATTTCCCTACGGAAAATTTCCCACCCCTCATGTGCATTTTTGTGCTTAAGTAATTTTCGCCATGGAATTCTACTAACCCTTACCTTTAGGCCCCTAAAATCTGCCCTACTAAAATTGAGTCTTCTAGTCTTTGTCTTCTCAGGTCTTCTTCTTCTTACAACCCCAAACTCGAGTATAGCATGGTCGCTGAATCCCAATGTCCCTGCTACCCTTAATTCCTTAACCATGTCCTCCTTATTAGTTAAAACTAGGTCCAGAATGGATGTTCCTCTTGTGTTTTCTTCTACTAACTGGGCAATGAAATTGTCTGCTAGAGAGGATAAAAATTTGATAGAGCTTTTACTCGTAGCTGTGTGAGTTTCCCAATGAATATCTGGGTAATTAAAGTCTCCCATGATAACAATTTCAAATTTCTTCGAAAGCGTGGTCATTTGCTGTGAAAAAATCTCATCCCTGTCTTCTGTCTGTCCTGGTGGTCTATAATAAACACCTATTATGATGTCCTTATCGTTGTTTTTCCCCTGAATTGTTACCCAAATATTTTCCAATAAGTTATCATTTTGTAAAACTGTGATTTCCGTGGAAATGTGATCTTTTTTAACATACAATGCAACTCCTCCCCCTCTTTTATTAGTTCTATTTTTTTTGAATAAGTTGTATCCTTCCATCTGTATATTCCAATCATGCTTATCGTTCCACCAAGTTTCTGTAATACCAATGACATCATATTTTTCCTTCTGTATTATCAGTTCTAATTCTCCCTGTTTATTTCCCAAGCTTTGCGCATTTGTGTAAAAACATTTCAGATTGCGCTCTGGTACTTCCTTTTTCTTAATTTCCTTCTGAGTATCCTGTCTTAGGTCCTCATTACCACATCTAGTAACCTTGTTTAGTATATCCTTTAGCTGCATGTTCTTGTCTTTCTTTTTACTTCCCATCCCCTTCTCTTCTAGTTTAAAGCCCTCCTGATAAGTGTGGCAAGTCTTCTGGCAAATATGTGTTTCCCAGGCTTTGTGAGATGTATCCCATCTCTAGCAAGGAGTCCATCATAGAGGTAATTCACTCCATGGTCCAGAAATCCAAAACCTTGCTCTCTACACCACTGCCGAAGCCACTTGTTTACCTCTAGTATTTTATTCCATCTCCTGATACCATAACCATCAACTGGGAGAATTGATGAAAATACTACCTGCGCATCCAGTTCCTTCACTTTCTTTCCTAGATTTTGAAAGTCTTTACGAATAGTTGGTAAATCATTTTTTGCCGTGTCGTTTGTACCCACATGTATCAGCAAAAATGGGTAGTTATCCTTGGAGCTGAAGAGGCATGGAATCCTATCGGCCACGTCCCTAACTTTTGCTCCTGGGAGGCAGCATACTTCTCATGCCGTTATATCTGGCCTGCAGACTGCTGCCTCTATGCCTCTTAGCAGTGAGTCGCCCATAACCACTACTCTTCTTTTTTTCCTCGCTACGCTATTTCTTGTTGCTCCCTCTTGTCTCTGGGTGACTTTTGTTTCTTCTTTTGCTGATAGATTATTCTTATCATTTTCATCAGTCTGCATAAGAGTTTCATATCGGTTACCTAGCTGTGTAAGTGGTGATGGCCTTGTGATCCTTTTGCATCTCTTGGTCACCTGTATCCATTTATCTGCCTCTGTAGGTTCCCTCAAGTATTCTTCCCTTACTATATTTAGGAGGTTTGCTTCAGCCTCCACCACTGTAGGCTCTCTCATACTTTCTTCCCTTACTATATTCAAGAGGCTTGCTTCTGCTTCATCAATAAAAACCTCACTTTCTTTGATGCCTCTCAACGTCTCATTTGTACCCTGTGCAAAAACCCTTTCGCTTAAAGCACCACACCAACAAAACCACATTTTTTTCACCACTATCCCCCACCTGCCTGTCTATCACTCTATGGACCTTTTTTATGTATATAATAATAATTATACATTTTTATTTACATGGCGCCAACATATTCCACAGGCACTTTGCAGATCATAGGGTTAAAGTATAGACAAAATGAGACATTACAGAATAATAAATCAATTCACACAATAGTAGTAAGGTACCTGCTCGCAAAAGATGACAATGTATGAAATAACTTATTCTCATTTCCATACAGTTCAGCCTCCTGTCCATACAGTTCAGGCACCACCTTAATTTTTACATTGTTCCTGATTCCTCTTCCTCTGTGCTATGCTATCAATCTTATGATGCCTCAATACAGTATCATAGATAGAGACAGTACCATCACTGCCTGCTTGGGGGAGAGTATAATTATGCTTCTTTGACGCAAGACCCTTATGGTGCACAACTACGCAGTGAAGATCTAGTGGTGGCCTTGCATAGCACAAGAGGCTGAAGTTTGATCCGGGACCAGAATACCCCAATAGCTTATATGGAGTGGGCAGTGAACTGAAAGAGATGTTTCTTGTCCTTAAAGGGGTTTTCCCATCTCCCTGTTTCAGTAGCTTTGCCTGCTGTCTCTTCTTCTCACTTCCTGTATTCCTTATGATACAGTCAAAGCCCCCCTCCCCCCTAGCTTACTGAACAGGACACTATGAAGTATCACAATACTTATTATGATTACTAGAAATCTAATATAAATGCAGATCAAATAATATGCACATGCTTCTAGAGAACGGATCCAGTGTTATCTGTGTGTTTACATAGAGAGATAACAGACAGGGCTTTATCAGTAAACTGCAATTACCTGACCTGATTGTCCTGCTGGCAGAACTGTAGATAATAGTGAGAGCTCAGCTCCCACCCAGAGAACAGTGAGTGATGTCATATGTCCTGTCTTATCACACAGGTCCGGCGCCATGGAAACAATGTGTAAACACATGGGGAGGAATAATTTCACATAGCAGGAAAAGTAAGCAGCATTTTGCTAGCTTAATAAGTCTGCAGACTTTCCATAGTCTTTCTGGAACCACAAAGAAGTCTGATCACCTCAAGGATTCTGTAGCAGCCAGGTAGAAGTACACAGCAGTGACAACATCAAGTGTGTAAAAAAACAACACTCCCATCGGCAAGAGAAAGCAGGACAAAACAAGGGGAGAACAATAGCCCACATTTATTATGCCTTGTACACCAGATTTATTATCATTTACACCAGAAATCTGGCATAAATGACGTGTGAAATGTACACCACCCATGAGTTAGCATATATTTCCCTCAAGGCACATAGCCCGGTGGAGAGGTGTGTGCCTCATTATATATGAGGTGTACCCTCTACTGACAATGGGGCTATGAACACTGGTGTTAATAATGCTAGTCTTCATAAATCTGCCCCGATGTCTTTATTGATATGGAAGGCATAGACAACCTTCGGGAGGAAGGATGGGACAGGCTGTAATACCAGCTTGTCATGGTAAAAGATAAGAAAGGTAGATTTGCCGGAAAGGGCTGTCGGCTCTAACACCTTCCTCATGGAGATAATAGCCACAAGAAACACAAAGGACATGGTTCAAAAGGAGAGGTCTGAAGCACATTCAGTGCAAGGTTAAAATTCTAGCACGTATCAAAGTAACAAAAGACAATGGGGCAGATTTATAAAGACTGGCATTATCAATGTCAGTCTTCATAACCCCATTGCAGCTGTAGGGTGCACCTCCTCATAAATGACGCGCACCCTCCGCTGGGAAGTGTGCCAGGAGGGGAAATATACTGCAGCTCATAGCTAGTGTACATTTCCCACTTCATTGACGCCAGATTTCTGTAGGTCCCATCTGCCCTTGCCATGACTCCTTTTTGCGGAAGTGGTGATGGGGGGAGGGGGGTTGCAATTTTTTGTGTGCAAATTGTCGGTTTGTGCAAAAAAAAATTGTGACATTTTATGCCTTGAATACCAGAAAACTGCCCACTTGTTGCACAGGGTATAGCAGCGGGTTTAGTCACTGCAGTGCTTCCTCATAGACCTCAATGGGGCAGTACTGCAGTATCTAAACCCGCCACTACACTTTGTATGGTGAGTGAGCAGTGTGGCTCCTGGCATGTAAACATTGCCGGGAGGATATTTTGTGCTGGAACAGCTGATCTGCAGGAGGTCTTGGTTGTCAGTCCCTGCAGATCTAAGGCTCCATTCTGATCATGTTTTTTTTTTTTTACATCTGTTTAGCACATCCTAAAATGGATGCAAAAAACAGATGCAAAGGGTTGGTCATCCGTTTATATAGACAACAACATTAAACAAACTGGATCTGTTTCTGTAAGTCTTTTTTGAAGGAAACAAAAACGTAGTATACCAGACTTTTGTGTTCATCCAAAAAAAAACGTAAAGATAAGGATCCGTTATTTTATATATATTTTTTTTAACATTTATCTCTATGCAAACCGATGGCCATCCGTTTGCATTCATTAAACTGATGTTAAAATCATGATCTGAATACAGCCTAATACTAATGGTTTGCCGTAGTGATAGGCCATCAATATTACAAAGGGGATAACCCCTTTAAGCTTCCAAGCCATCACCATGGTCTGAACAATCATTTCTGAGCAGTTCCAGGATCTTAGCCCCAAAAGCCATGCAAGTTAATTGGTCAGGCAATGGTCAGGTAGCTTTCTCTAGAAAGCTGATGAAATTAACATACTAGACCTGGTGAGGTCAGTCTGGAACTATGTGGCTGGTGAGCAGGCCCTCCACTTAAACTCATTTGTAAAATCAAGGATGAAAGTGGATGGTTGAGGGACACAGAAGAATACAAAAAGTGTCTACCGAAATGGTATATCCCAAATTCTGGCAATGAAGTTGAAAAGCTTGTGACTGAGACTGGACACAAATAGGTCCATGACTGGAGTTCCCATTTCTGTTGTATTTTGAATAAGATCTCTGGGTGAATAAAACCATATCCTTTGGTTGAGGTTGTCTGGCTTGGAGAAAGCCTTCATTGAGAGTAGTGGAGGAGCACAGTGGGTGCAGTAGCAAACTGAAAGATAATGGCAAAAAATTGAAAATGTGAACTGTAAGAGAAGCAAAAGAACAGTTAAGGTCTAGCAATGAAGATCCAGAGGTAGGTGTTGCGAAACTTACTCTGCTCCATTGACTGCAAGGATTACATCTGGGACATGCCAATGTGTACAAAACAATCCTAAATTCATAACATTCCTGTTTGGGAACTATAAACAGATTGGAATAAAACCTCCGGAAATATTCTGAATCTAGAACTGGGATGCCGTCAAGGAAAGAATGAATAGCGTGGAATAAAGTAGATACTCGAGGAGGGGAGAGTGGTGATACAGAGAGTAATAAACAAGTACCCCGAGGAAACCACATGGCAAACTCATGCATAATTCGTGTGGGCATGCTAGACTTCCTGAACCGTAAGGCTAGGTTCACACTACCGTTATTTAATGTCTGTTGCTCTCATCAGTCACAGAATGACAAATATAGACAGAACCCCTTCCATTGGGTGTCTTGTCTGAATGCAGAACTTTTTCTTCTCCGACGTGGTGCACACAAGCCGGAGGGGAAACTGATGCAAGAACGAATCCCATAGTTTTCTATGTGATTGGTTCTGGCATAAGAGACATCTGTTCTGGCGGCGTATGGAAAAACGCTACCTGCAACGTTTTTCCATCCAGCTCCCTTAAAATTTCTTCAGTGTCGTATGTACGCCGGGTGCTGCCTGTACTGTAGATGGAAGCAGCAGCACCCGGCATTCTGTGTAGTCTATGTACAGTAGTTAGGCCAGCAATTGCCGGCTTCACTACTGTACTTGAGCAGGGGTTGCACTCCTGAGCTCCGCAGCTCCTCCTATAGGTGCTGCTGCCTGAACCGCCAGTCATCTAATAAAGAAGCCGGCAACTGCTGGCTTCACTACTGTACCTGTGCAGAGGGCCGCCTGCTGTCTGGACCCCTGCCTCCCAGCACTTTAATTTTGACAGCGGGCAGGAGGAACCTTCTCCTGCCCGTTGTCCCTCTCCAAGCCCCGATCCCCTGCACTAGCCTCGATTGCTGATTCCTGCTGCCGTTTAGCGTAAGGGATGAGGACATGGGGACAGTGGACGGGAGGTGAATGGTCTTCACGGCCGCTGTTATTTTAAATTATGTATGGAGGGGCACTAATGGGGAATTATACTGTGGGTGGGGGGCATACTGAGGAGGCACAATAATAGGGCATTATACTGTGTGGGGGGCACTAGTGTCGCATTAGTGCCCCCCACAGTATAATGTTCCTTAATGCCTCCACAGTAAAATGCTCCTTAATGCCCCCACACACAGTATAATGTTCCTTAGTGTCCCCATAGTATAATGCCACGTTATTGCCCCCTACACAGTATAATGCCACATTAGTGGCACTGTACATTATCTTGCCACGTTAGTTGCCCCCAGTGTAATGCCACATTAGTGCCCCCTGCACAGTAAAATTCCCCGTTAGTTGCCCCGTACAGTATAATGCCACGTTAGCCCCCACAAAGTGTAATACCACTTTAGTGCCCCCCCGCACAGTATAATGCCACGTTAGAGCCTCTGCAGTATAATTCCACATTAGTTGCCCCCTGCACAGTATATTGCCATGTTATTCACCACCTGTACAGTGTAATGCCACGTTAGTCGCTTCCCCCACACACAGTACAATGCCATGTTAGTCGCCCCAGACCTAATCCTAATTTTTCTTGTCTAAACCTGAGGTGCGTTTTATAGTCAGACGCGTCTTTTTGTTCAAAAAATACTGTAAATACTGGACATGTTCAGCTTGGACCTTTACTTGACGCCGGACCCTGGTCAACGGACCTTTACTAAAAGTGGTTGAGAACCCCTACTCTATTGGTCTTGTGGACCATCATGGTAAAAACTGATGACAACTGATGGTTTTGGAGTAGAAATTTGTAAAAAAAGCCTGATGACAATTGATGTCTTTTCACTGATTCAACCCCAAGGAGAAATAAGATTTTTTTTTTTTTGGCAAAACAAGGATATCCCTTTTAGCTTTATTGCTGTGTAAAGAAAAGCAAGGCAGCGCCATTGTGTGTCACCCACCTCTCGCAATGGGTCACATAAAGGTAACATAGTCTTCATCCATGTCAGGTACACTACCACAGCTGGGTAAAATATTATAGCTTTATTCATTGCACACATGCCAATGGCAGCTGCTGACACCATTGTGCACTAGTGGCACCAGAAAGCACAATACTGATCACACTAGGGTGCTTGGTCACAACTGTACCAGGCTCGTGGTACTTGAAGTGGCCCTCATAAAAGAGTTTGGGGCTCTCTACCCAACAGTGAGGTGAGGCGTTGTGCCATAAAAGGCAAACACAAGTGACCCCCATTCTGTAGCCTGTGGGGTTTAACGCAATACTAATGTCAGTTTACACTATACCTAAAGTACTAGGTGAAAAAGTGTTGTCCAGCATGTGGCAAGCAGCAAGTGTTTGGTCCCTTGTGGCAGAGGCGGCCCGCGCTGCTATAGCTACAGGTAGCTCTGTCTGTGAGTTCAGTAAAGGGTAAGGACTAGCAAGAAGCCGACACGAAGACGCGACTACAGTAAGATCGCCTTGTAAATATTTTATCAGGGGGCGTGCCCAGAAGACACTGCGCTGCTCATTGGCTAAAGAGCAGGGGGAGGGGCTAAGGAAACTAGAGCCCGGCTGCGTGGAGGCTATGAGGAGACCCGGGTAGCTACTTGCTAATAACCTGCAGAGCGGCGAGTGTGAGGGGCTGCTGCCGCTGACCATAGCCTACCGGAGGAAGGAACCACCCCAGTCACCGGGAAAGAAAGGAAATATGGCGTTTGTGAGCAATGGAATAGAGAAGGAGGCGGATGAGGTAAGAGCACTACGTGAGTGTGTGTCCAGGCAACGTTCCCGAACAGGGCTCACGTCTTATGTATTGAGGAAGCTCTCACGACATGCATCTCCATATATGTAGCCGTGTACTGAGTTCCTATGATACGTGGACTCTACTAGCCTCCGGCAGCGTACAGGTTAATACTGGAGTTTCTGCCATGGAGTATGAGCTGTCACATAATAGTCTTGCCGGCATTTCCTTCCACACCTCTGCACTGTTTGGTTAGTTGAGTAATGCTGGGCACGTGAGGGGGCTAACAGGTGGCATCTAGGTGTTGTGGATGTGGTTACTATGGCAATGGCATAATGGCATGTGGTCACCGGTACTGTAGGTAATGTAAAGATGGCTATACGTGTCATGCCAAGCCCATGATTATGATCATTCTTGTATTCCATGGTATGCTTATAAAGCTAGTCCTGATACGACAATTGTGACTGTTCCCACAACAATTTCCAATCTGACATTGTAGAGTGGGTGCTTTTATGTACTAAGCTGAACGGAGCTTAGTGTGGAAATATAAACACACATATATATGTATATAAAATTATATGTCCACCTTGACAGTTGTGGTATCCTGTCCAGACAACATTGTTTTTATGTATGGTTGTCTTAAAAAAAACAAAAACACCATATCCCAAGCCATAGACATAAAGAAAAACAACACATAATGAAAAGCTATGTCTAGCAGAGACAGGAGAGTGGACCTTCGCCATTAGAGCTTCCAATCTAATGGATCTTGTGTGTTATGAATGGTCGCCAGTGTAAATAAGTAGCTGTGGATGTCAAGTGTATCTGTATGTCACACATCAATTCCATTTAGAGTGAAATGTCATTCTGGACAGAAACGATAGAACGGAGCCGCCATACTGCACACAATACAGGGGTACACATGGCCTGATCCACAGGTGTGCATTACCTTTTGGAAATAACAGACATGGTGGTGCATGTGTGTATATACGGCACAGAAACCTGCGTCACATGAACCAAAATGCAAATTCTCTCATCCTTGTCATTTAGAGGATCTTTTCGTTTGGATGGCTGGCAGCAGCTGCTGTTCATATCTGTTCAGAGCAAAGTATCCACAAGGGATGGAGATGTCGTGTCTTTTCATGTTGCAAGATGATGCATGTACCCATAATAATGGCTAATCATGTGGGAGCAGTTTGTCTTCTGATCACGGTTGTCAGGGTGATGTGACACATTGGGAGACGGCGGCATATGTACTGGGAGATGCTAGTCTTATTGTATGCCTATATCAGGATGGCCTATTTCTGTCCTTACCATCTTGAATTCATCTACCTGCCTGCTAATTAATGTAATGACTTATTTTTATTTTATAGCTTTCACCCAAGTAACAGCTGTATGCATAAATAAAACACAGAGGGAGTCATACAAAATGCATTACATGCTGCTGCTAGTTTCAGATTTGAGGTTCAGAAGCGCACGGATCACTTTCTACTAACCCTCAACCAAAGCTATAATGAGAATATATGAAACTTATTTGTTTAGACCTGGGGTCTCAAATTCAGCCGGGTAAATGGGCCACACATAGAAAATCTCTGAAGTTGACGTAGGACTGAATGTTTTAGGACACTTCCCTTTTCACATGCCACTGAATTCTGATTTCGTTTATTTGCATATACCCGATCCAGATTGGATAACATACAGTTAGTGACATCTCCTTTAGCCAGTGGTAGTATGAGACAGGATGGTGTGAATGCAAAATAATGAAAATAATTGATGTGAGCAAATTCACAAGCTGACTTTCGATTATTTTTCAACTAATTGCCTAGCCCTAAGCTGACATGCCACTTTCCTTTCAAAGTCGATACAATACAAAATTGCCTCGGGAGCTCTGTTGTCCTGTGGGTCGCAGATTGCAGCCGCAGGGGCTACATGTTTGAGACCCCTGGTTTAGACCCTGATTTTCTGCTGTGGGTTTGCATGTTGTTTGTCTCATCATGCTAACCAACAGCCATGGCTACAGTGCTATTTTGAGAACTGAGCCGTGGAAAAATAAGGCAGTAAATTATTATTTATTTTTCTTTAAAGAGGACCTGTCACCACATACAAAATGTTAAATAAGGCTGGGTTCACACAGCACTTAAACTCTGTTTCGGGGTTTCCGTCCCCGAACCCGTTTTAAAAAATGCATGCAGCGCTTTTCTCTCCGCATTTTTCACCCCTTTCTTGCGGAAACTCGGCGGACCCCATTATAGTCTATGGGGTCCGCAGGTTTCCACGGGTAACCGCTTTTTTAAGAGAATAGAAACCCGAATGCAGGTGTGTACCTAACATAACATGCATCATTTGATTCTTGCTGATCTAGCTCTGATTCCCTATGTGGGCGGGAAACTTATTTATTTTCTCATAGAAAAACATAAGGTTACCGCCCACTTGGAGAATCAGAGCTGTAACCGTCTAGAAGGCATATCTTTTGAAGAGGTGGACGGATTTTAAAAAGAAAAACACCAAATTGATCAAGGGCACAGTGCGAATCAAATAATGTATGGCATTTAGCTTTTTGTACTTGGTGACAGATCCTCTTTTTAAATATAATGCTCAAATAAGTAGCATCCATCACTGACTTCCATTGAGAATAATGGGATTTTAGTGTGGACATTTTTTGTACAGGTTTTGGCATTTAGACAAGACAAATTCCATGTTTAAAAAGCCTGTGTGAACATTCCACAACCTTAAAAAGCCCTATTCTTTACACTAATAATTTAGCTACCTGGCTACGTTTTAGCAAATCATCAAGACTAAAGTGTCAGTTGTGCTGTAATGATAGTAAACTCTAAGGCCTGCTGCACATGACTTCATTCTGTCCGAGAAACACTGTCCGCATTAGGGCCTTATTTCCCAGAATGACCACGGCCAAGTGCATGAAACTTACTCCGTCATAGTGAGATATGATGCAGTGAGTTCCTTGCACAAGACTGTGGTCAGTCCGGCATTATGGACCGTGTTTCCGGAACAGAATATGGTCATGGGCAGGAGGCCTACGGTTGTAAAATATCAACAGGCTATGTAATAATTGCTTGATCAGTGAAGGTCTGACCGCTGGGATCCCCACTGACCAGGAGGATGGGGGTCCCGCGTCCCCTGTTTGAATGGAGTGGCATCATTCATGTTTGCTTCTGCTCTATATTCAGAGAGTATATTAAATGGCCACTTTGTACATTTCCCCCCCCATGGAATTCAGAACAGAGTATACGTCTCTAGAACAGTTGTGTGTGGGTTCCGGACCCCTACGGCACTCCTTAGCTACTATTTACAAACTCCTGAATCCTGATAAAACCCCGCCTAATGATGTATCTCACTTCATGTTGAAGTGGGAGACTGACCTTAACTTGTCTCTCACTCATGCCCAAAGAGAGCGCATATTCTGTCTCACACATGAAACATCGATCAGCTTGCGTTATCAGGAGGCCAGTTTTAAACTTGTGTCCCCTCGAGATTGCATGCTCTTCTCCCACAGGTACCATCAATATGCTGGAGGTGTGAGGTGGAAGAGGGCACCATGTTACACATTTTTTGGTCTTGTAGCACTTTATCCCCCTTCTGGGATGGGGTTATGAGGATTATTTCTCAAGTATCTGAGACTTCCCACCATTTGGGCCCTGCTCTGTTCCTCCTCCATCATTGCGAGTCCCTGGTGCGTATCTATAAGCGCTCCTTGCTTCGATTTTTAGTCCTCGCAGCTCGGGCATGTATCCCGCACTTTTGGAAGCGAACTGAACCTATATTAAATGGGTTATCCACTTTCTAATATTGATCTGCAAGGGTCAACAGATTGACTGTTTAGAATGTTTACATCCCAGGATGACTCTACAAACCGTAGTGGTGGCAGAACTGCAGCATTGTCCTATAGACTTCAATTGTACAGCGCTGCAGTCAGGGCTGTTGAGTTGGTGTTGGGACCAATGTTGGGTGAAGTTACTGTCTCCAGCCTCAAAATAAAACTATTAATATTTTTTTATTTCCATTATACAATTATTAACATTGTATAATTAGATGTATAGTTTGTTGCAGATTTACTTTCATTGGAATTCAGTCCCTTTCTTCTTAATGAACTAGAGACGCTTTACTGCTTCTGATTGACCATGGCTGTCAGCTATTTATGAAGGAGTCTGAGTCAGGCTGTAGAAAAAAAAAAAAAAATGCTGGAGTCGGTGGTTTGGCCTACTATCTCAACAGCCTTGCTTGCAGTACCCAGAGCCACTACAACAGTTTGTACGGTGAGTGAGCAGCTCTTGCCTTGTAAATATTACTAGTAGTTTTGCTGTCCTGGTGCAACTGATGTGTGGGGGTTCTGGTGTTGGACTCTTGCAGATCTAATATTGATGGCCTGTCTTAAAGGAGCTGTGCCATTATGGACACTTATCCCTTATCAACAGCAGTGAGTAGGATGACGGGGGACCGGAAGTCCCCTTAAAGCTTCCTTGTGAATGGAGTGCCAATACGCTTGCGTGACTAGCACTACATTCACTTCTATGGGGCTGCAGGTGATTCCGGAGATTAGTCCCGGCAGCCCCATAGAAGTGAAATGGAGCAATGATCAGGCAAGCGCACTGCTGCTCCAAGTTTCTCCTGTAATGTACAATAGAGACTCAAATCTAATGCCCACTCTGATTGTATGCATTTCTACCTGTCAGATTCCCCCCTTTATAGTGAAAATCACCCCCGTCCCCGGCAACCCTGTACCTTTTATGTTGCAGGACGGCTCCTGCATGGCAAGTCCTCAGGAGCCGTCCTCTTCCTATGGCAGCCTAGAGTCTTCTCTAGGCTGCCATAGGAATATAACTATTGAAACTGATCTATGACCAGCCTCAATAGTAATGCAGCAAAAGTCCAATAGAATGCAATACAGTTGTATTGCAGTCTATGGGTTTTAGCCCTGGGAGGCTAATAAAATAGTGTGTGTGTGTGAAAAAAAAAAAAAAATAAAAAAACACGCCCCCTTTCCCTAGATTTGAAATAAAAATAAATAAACAAAACAAACAATTTATACATCCCCCCCCCCCCCCATCTGAAAATGCCCAGTTTACAAACTTATAAAAATATTTTTCTCATACGAAAAATGCCATAGTGGGGGGTGGAGGGGAATCAAGAGCCATACTTTCGCCATTTCGCGTCTCAGAAAATAATTTATTTGAAAAGCAATCAAAACATCAGACATTCCCCAAAATGGTATAGCTAAAAAGTACATCTGGCCCTGCAAAAAAGACGCTTTATTTATTTTTGGCAAACTTTTGGATTTTTTTTAAGGGTTTAAAACTTAAAAAAATAAAAAATAAAAAAAAATTATATAAATCCTCAATGATACCAACCTATAGAATACAGGTGATATGTAATTTTGGCTGCACAGTGAATGCTGTAGAAACAAAGCCCATAAGAAAGTCGCACAAATTCAGTTTTTTTCCAATTGTACCCCATTTTGAATTTTTTTTTTTTTTTTTTTTTTCCCAGCCTCCCTGTACATCGTACAGAATATTAAGTGGTACCATTACAAAGTACAATTTGTCCCTAAAACAGTAAAGGGGTGGTCCAAGATTAAAAAAAAATAAAAAAAAAATTTAAAGCCGGGGAAGGTGTGCGTGTGTGTTGGGGGTGACATACTCTCCTGCCAATTAAAGGCCTAAGGAAAGGGATGTGGGACATGACAGTGAGATGGGGACTAAAGCCTCAGGAAAACACCAGGGCAGCAAGACCGGAATACAATGAAGCACCGTGGTTGCAGCATTTTTGAGCCAAATCTAATAATGGCTACAGAAAGAATGGGAAATACTTAGGAAGCTTTCATACTTCTCCCTTCTGCTCAATCCACTCCTGGCTTTGGCTTAAAAAAAAAAAAAAAAAAACGCAGAAAAATTAGCAACATAAAAAGCAGCCTTTCCACAACATAGGACCTTAGGCTAAAGAGTCCATCACACCTAAAAACGTCTTCCCTGCTGTGATCACAAAGCTAGGCAGTGTACATGTAAATCATACCACTGAAGGAGGGACTGGGCACTGGAGAGCATATCTTTTTGGTGTGTTGAGCGCAATGGTGACACCCTCATTAGCTTTTCTGATAAGCTAAGGAGCTAGTAAAATATCTAAGCAGCTGAGACACCAGTAGGGAAGTTTAAAAAAAAAAATAAAATAAAAAGGGGTTTTATTCACATTAACCCTGACTGCTTATAGTTTAATAGACTGTTTTGGTGACAAACTTTTAAATTTACACTTTTTTTTTTTTTTTTGGTCTATTTTTCGGGTGTCTTATCTGAAAAATATGGTGCTTGATGACTGGGTAGATAGAAATGGTTGGAATCTGATCTTGTGAGAAGTCCCTCGTAAAGATTAGGCGTGTGAAACCATATGTATAATATGTCTGTTAAGGCTTTGTTTAGGAAGGACTACATCAAATCTTCTTGTGGTTTTATAATCTGTAAATGAACCATGGATAACATGATTCTTCGTAGGGTTATAACACCTGCCGTGTGGGTACTTGTTAAACCTGTATTTATGCTTATTTCCAACACAATACTTTTACAATAATTTTTTGCATTTGATAGAGGTGCAATAGGCATTGTTCTAGGGTTTGCTAATACCGCTTATGTGACTATAATCTTTAATATGTGATATAAATGTTGTCTGTGCATGTTGTAAGATATGTAGTCTGGGTTGAAAAGTAATACAATGTTTGATAGTTGAGCTTCTCAGAGGGCAAAGGTTATAGGAGTAATATGCTAAGGAGTGACAGTATTTTACCACTAATCTGTTAGTTGTGCAGAATTAACTATTACATTAACTGTACATTACCATGCTCCATTATCAGCAACATAGAAATTGTCCTAGGATACTGGATAAATATATATGACCTTTTTGTAATGCTTTATCAAACTGACTGTAATATATCAAACCATGTATGCAGGATTTTTATCATTCTAGATGGTTTAGCTCAGAAAATGTACTAAGTCTCATTAAAGAGCCATTTCCTCTATGAGGCCACCTTAAGGTGTACAGGGACTTATTAGACCTTGCTTGTCCTGCTAAGAATTCTTGGTAAGGAGAAGGGAAATAAGTCCTCTATGGTGAAATATAGGAATTTTCTCTAGTGCTGCCTTTTGAAAGGCACCTCACTATTCAATGCTTGGTTTGCCAGTACCCTTCTTTGCACTGATGAGGGACCCTAACCTCAAAACAGCTGTCTGCGGATGGGTCCTTTTTTGGAAGAGGTATTCTGGATTGTCTATTCCCAGATGTCACTAAGTTTCAGGCTTTCGATTTTTTTTTCTAGTCAAAGATAGGGGTCCGATCGCTGTTTGGTGAGATCAGTCCGGCTTATTCATGAGACACGCCTCCCAGCGCCTGCGCTGTTCTTCAGTGAAGCCAAAGATGGACACCTCGGCTTCACTGCGCAATTGCGGGGCATGCGCACTGAAGCCGAGGAGTACTCCTCTGGCTTCATTGAAGAACTGCGCAGGCACAGGGAGTACAGCAGCTGGGTGAGTATAAAGCTTTTTTTTATTTTTAATGTGGCCATGGATTTTGTTATAACAGGGTGATTTTGGAAGCTAAACCCCAGGTCCATATGGACGTGTGGGTGGTTTAGTGTCCCAAATTGCCCTTTAACTGTTCCCATCAGGGTTGTGGATTAGGGGTTGGGTGCAATGTAGGCTGGAGTTGGAAACGTGTTACAGACTCTGCTGTAAAATAAAATGATTGAAGTGGTTGTCCAGTTTCAGACCAACATCAAGAGACAGGTGTAAGTATAATGTCGTTTAATGAAAAGTTATATAATTGTCCAGTATACTTTGTGGACTATTGTAGATCTCTCCTTGTTGTCATTTATTTTGATTAAAAAACACTCTAGTGATGTAATATACAATTCAAGGTTCAGGGTTTTCTTACTACAGACAGGGCAGGGAAGAGAGGCTCCAGCCAGTTGTCTCATAACCAGACAAAAGGTAGTGAGAAGGAGGTGGAGGGACGTGACTGAGCTCCTTTTTATATATTTCTGTATTAATTGCAGTAGGAGACAAAATAAGATCAAAAGAAAAATAAGGAATTGAGGGAGGATAGATTTTTAATTTTGTATATCTTTTGTGTTCCTTTAAGCAGTGACCACGCTAGAATTGTAGGTAGGTGATAAATGACCTTTTTTTGGACAACCACTTTAAGAACTCTGTTTCTCAGAGAGCTTATTGGTTAATGCTAGTTATATAATTGATAGGCGATTTTATAGTGTAGCAGCAGGAAGTACAGAATCAAAGGGATTATTTACTTTTTCTTCTGTTGTACAATGCTTACATAATACATTTAACCAGATAGTATATTTTAGGCAGGGTCATGACATCAGTATAGTAGATTTAATTCCTAAGATGAATGAATAAATTTAAATGTTATATATGTGGTTGTCTGAACTGCAGCTTTAAGAACTTTGCTGCTGCTCTGTGTAGTCAGCAGGAGGTACTGTCTATTGTAGCTTGTTATGAGGCCCCTTCTTAGAGCGGCTTAAAGTTCTAATATTAATCAGCAGCTTATACAGCACATGACTATAATCATAGATAAAGTGCAGCTAACCCTGGTACATACATGGTTCAACGGGTGAAAAACAGGCTTTGGTTTATTTGATCAGTTCAGGTTATTTGAATTCTTCAATAATCTGACACCACTTATTTTGTGTGTCAGAGGAATAAAGCTTGTGTGTGGGGTTGGGTGTGTGTGTTTTTGTTTTTGTGTTGTATAAAGGGAATCTGACACCAAACTCCAAAAAGCCTCCAAATACCAGTAAGGGAGTCTGACACTGATTTTGAGGTGATTTCTGCCCTAAAATCAGTGGTAGTTTTGCCTTGATTCTGCCTTCCATTGTGTTGAATAAAAGGCAGAAATCTGATAAGGATACTTGCTTCAAATGTGACTTGAGGCAGCCTGCTGTTTAGGCATTTTGCCGTGGGTAGTTGGTGGTGGTGAAGAGAAATATGAGGTTGATGTGAACACAGCCTAATTAAAGCTGTTTTGTGGACGCACTCCTCTTAAAGATCTTTATAGACATTTATTGCATGTCCACAGGATGTGCCATAAATGTCTGATAGAAGCGCGGGCCTCCTCTATCTGTCTAAAGCCGGTTGCACACAACCTTGTGCTAACCGGCTGCCATGAATGAACGGCACAGGTGGCGCACGGGGGACATGCAGATGTTACCCGTGTGCCAGCCGTGCTTCTGCGGCCCCTTTCATTCAATGAATAGGAGCCGCGGAAGCAGGGCAGAAAATCGGACAGGAATAGGACCTGTCATATTTTGTGGCCTGGACACTTGACCGTGTCATTCACGGTCATGTATACAGGCCCATAGAAATAATTGGGTCAGTGTGCTATCCGGGATAGATTGCATATGCCCAAAGAAGTCAGAACTGAGAGATATAGAACAAGAGGTTTAGACTAATGCTCAACCGAAATACCAACTTTCTATCACAACACATGTAAGTTACTCTAGGGTCACATCTGCGCTTGGGTTTCCTTTCTTCGGGTCCGCTTGGGGACCCAAAAAACTGAAATCCAATCTGTTTTAAAAGCGGTTATAGACTGTAATGGGGTCTTCTGGGTTTCCGCCTGAAAAATGCAGAAAGAAAAGTCTTGCTTGCAGAACTTTTCTCTGCATTTTTAAAGCGGAATGGGGAACGGAATCCCTGAGTGCTCACTGAGCGCAGATGTGAACCTACCCTTATTCAGTCACTGCTTCTCTATCATGTCCTGGATGATCCTGGGGTTGTTCTATGTGGTGACAGAAAAAGGTTAGGGGAGCAGATTTCCCTTTACTTAGTGTGTGTGTGTGTGTGTGTGTAAGCTATTCTTTGCTTACAGCTCAGGGAGATTTGCAAATACAGGTGGTACGTCACTTTGGCTGCACAGTGAACGCCGTAAAAACAAATCACATAAGGAAGTTGCACAAACCCAGTTTTTCTCCTGTTCCACCCCATTCTGAATACTTTTTCCAGCTTCCCAGTACATTGTACAGAATATTAAATGGCACCGCTACAAAATACAATTTGCATGGCACTTCCCCACTCTTTCCTGGATTGGTAGAATTCATTTGGTTAAGATGGTCACCCTACCGAGCATTCTGTATTATTTTTGCACCCTTCCAATCCCGGTGACCTTCGCTTCTTTAGCTACTCTCCAGAAGGAGGTCTTTAATTTTATATAGGCATATAAATGGCCACATATCTGCAGGCGCATCATGTACCTCCATAAGAGGTCAGGTGGCCTGTCTGTCCCTCATTTTTATAAGTATTAGATCAGTAAAATATAAATGAGTGAACCCTAGTAACATGTGTCGACAGGGAAAATATACTGCACTTGATATGTCCTAGGGCTATTTTTATGCATGGGCAAACAATGCAAGTGTACTAAATGGAAAGTGAACTAAAGGTCACTGTACCAATGATAAGTTACTAGGTGTACACACATTACTCTTCAGTATAAAAACAGAACCAATAAAATGACTAAAGTACACATTGTATTTGACTATAGCAAGATGGTAAAGAAAGTGCAACTGCACATGTCCCTTTGAACTCCAGTAACCTTTTGTAACACTGATGTGTGTTTATTTTTATTTATTTTTTTTCAGAATGAGTAAAATGTATTATTGTCTGTGTCATCACTGCTTGGGTCAGAGTTGTTGTAATTGATACCATTGGGTGATATATTTATGACTTATCCGTGTGTGTGTTGGGGGGGGGGTCTGACTCCCAGTACTCTCACTGATTCAGCTGTTTCAGGAGGACTCGGAGCTCAGGCCATGGCCACTTCTTCATATCAGGCCAGTGATATTACGTCTGGTGACATGGCTGTTCCCGTCCTAGTCAAATGAATGGGATTAAGCTGCTTCGTCAGCAGCACTTGGCTGAATTTTGCACCCCATGTAAATCAATTCTCCAGTGGAGGGAATTTTTATTTTTTTTTTTATAATAAAGCTAGCGGAAAAATATATGCCTGAAAAGCAGATTTCAGGCATAATTTGGAACTGATTTTCATTGTCTCATAGTAACACTATACGAAGTATGGTGCTACATTGACTAAGATGTCACGTGTGAGCATTTGTGTTAAAAGATAAATAAGCTCATAGTGAATTTGGGGGGGAAAAAAAAATCCCAGCACTCTGGTTCAGATACTGCACAATCCTCTGAGATGCTGGAACAGCCAGCCAGTGAGCATCTTTAGGTGTTTCCTATACAGTACGTTGAGTGAAATAAGGAAGTAAAACCCAGCTTGGACTGTATAAAGTAAACTAGTGTAAAAAAAAAAAAAAAATCTGATATATATCATGCATGTACATACGTTTTTATTTATTTTTTAATCCACTGATACCCATTTGATAATGGTGGTAATTCTGAAAAATATCACAACAATATGGATTACATAGGTGTACTGTACACAATATGAATTAAAAAAAGTTGGCTTTCAAAGCATCCTTTAGGATATATTTTAATCATAAGAATAAAAACAATACTAAAAAGAGTGGTGATAACCACCAATGTATACTATCTCCTAATTGAGGTCTACCAAGAAGTAACCAGTTATGCTCCTGTACTGACAACGAAGCAATTAACACAACAGATAAATTTGAGTAAAATATTCCAATAAAATGTGTACATTTGTATCTCTACACATGTATGTCTGTATTTGGGTATAGATATATACCTTTTAGCCTGTTAGGATTCTGCTCCAATTTCCATCCTTAATCTGCCTGCCATTGTATTCAATGGGAGGAAGGGACTTAAGTGGCTCGCTGAAAAAAAACCTGACAAGTTGCAACAGCACTCTGCTAGCACCAAGAGCATTACTGCAAATACCTACTTTATATAAAAATACATGAAAATTAGGTTCTTGGTATATATCTTTATATACAGTAGGTCAGGGAACAGCAACCCATTCACTGGAGCCGATTCGGCAGCCAAGGCATATCTACCTGGTACAGGACTTTGCCACCTGGAGTTGCAGAATCTCTCTAATGGACCATGGAAATACAGTTAGAGGGGAGGATGCACTGGGGGTGAGCATGTGGCATGATGCCCTAGTGTCCAGGCCAGCACCATAGTCAGAGGACAGCAACTGCCTGTGCAAAGTATAGTATGGATCTAAACTTGCCTTAATTTGTTTCAATAAGGCTTGAAAGATTTGTTTGGATTTCTTCAAGAAAAAGACTATGCTGTGTGAGGGTCATCTTCTGCCCCCCACAAAGCAGGCTTACTGCAGACTACTCTTAGCCCCATGTTCAGCCGGAATTCATATTCATTAAATTGATCCTTGTCCCTGACTTGAGAGCAAAATGATTCCTCATCGAAATTTAAGTTTGACTAATCAGTTGCTGTTATGGTGTGTTATAGGACATTCATATAGGGGTCAACACCCTGAGGCTAGGTTCACATCTGCACTTGGGTTTCCGTTATTCCAATCCGCTTGGGGACCCGAAAAACGGAAACCCAATCTGCTTTAAAAGCAGTTACCCGCGGACCCCATAGACTATAATGGGGTCTGCTGGATTTCAGCCCAAAAAATGCAGAAAAGTCCTGAAAGCAGAATCCCTGAGCAGTCACCGAGCGCAGATGCCCTTACAATTATTGCATGGCACACACACACAATTTCATCTTTGATTTTCTTTTCAAAATCGGCGCCACAGACAAAAAAAGATTGCTGACCCTGTAGGTGTCTGCAGGAATGCTCTTGGTGCTAGCAGAGTGGTGTTACAACTTGTTGTGTTCTCATTTGTATTGAAGCCACAACAATGTGCACCTATATTTCTTGTTCACTTTGTTTGTAGTGCTGACTTTTTTTTTTTTTTTTTGTTTGGAGAAGGAAAAAAAAAACCTGCTTGATCTTGCTGTGGATTTTTTGGCTGATGAACCAGTAAAGTCCGCTGGAAAAAGCCAAGGACTGGAAAGTAAAGCAAGTCAGTCTCAAATTTTTCTTCCACATATTATTCAGTGGAAAGGTGTCCTTTACCAAGAAGCATTAATTGAAGGGTTACACAGTAAGTGTTTCTTTTCTGGACCTCTAGAAAAACAAATTCAAACAAAAGCGAAGATCCGTAAATAAGTATGCTCTAAAATTAGATAAAGATTTCGGAAATAATCTAATCATTCAGGCTGCCTCATGTGCTGTGTGAATGCGTGTGTACCCACACCCCTTTGTTATTGTTTTGTATCATGACACGGCCGGGCTTGGCTTTGAGTCCTATATAAGATTGCGCTTGCGGGTGCGGCGCTCAATGGAGTCTCACAACTGGGGGACGGACATAGCTCCCCTGCATATCGTGGTTGAGCTGAATTCTTGTGAACCGCTGTGTATGTGATACTTCATTCTCCACTAAGTAGTCTGTCCTTAGCACTGCATTATTTGGCTGTCAAGTCACTGTTTGCAAATTGGTGTAAGCGGCGACAGGTTACATTATATTGCGTTTTTCTTCTGTGTGTGTTCTTCGATTCCCTTTATTGAAGAGCATCCTCAATTTGGGTCAAAACGTGTCGGGAGGAGACACATTAGAATTTCTATAGGGAGAACTGTGGGACTGCCCTTGTAAGGGCAGAAGTCTTATTTTGGGGTGACAAGGTCATTTATAGGGTTATAGTTCCAATTTTTTTTTCTATGTATTGAGATTGTATTTATTTCAATCCGGAAATAATCTTATAGTACATTTATTAAACTTTAAGTCTCATGTATAGGTATCTTTGCTTTTGTTTTGAAAAGGTGGTCTTGCTTCGGTGTATATTCCCATAAATGAAACAACACCTAAAGATATTAAGTTATTCTATATATCTTTATGTAAGCAAAATACTTTGACATTGCTCATTCTCTGATATTATGCAGGTTAGAAAAATTAGACCTCTTTGTTAGCATATAAATATATGTCATATATTCACTGACTTGAGAGAAATACAGAAGCTCTCATGGGCTACTCAGACAGTAAAAAATAAAATCAGTAAAACTAAGCTTTTATTGACTCTAGTAAAAACCAGTCAATAGAAGAATATAAAGTACATTAGGTTCTACTTCAAGCTTAAGCAATGGTAATCTTGATCTGTTCTTTAGTGATCTTTCAGTTTGGTTGTTATGATGCTGTTTGTCATAGTCCAAAGCAACTGTTTCTAGTTTCTACATTCATCTTGTTCTGATGGACGTAATTCTGCCTTGAAGGGATCTAGGCATGTATCCTCAAATAGAAGCAGGGAGAGGAAGTAGTACTTGGGCTATTAACCCTTTGTATCTTACAGCGACTGGGAGAGTTTTTATTGTGTAACATTGCATTCATGGGGAATTTATTTAGGCTTGTAACGCCAATAAACAGAAAAGACTACGCTAAAGTAAAAATAAATCAGTTATAAAACTGAAAATAAAATAACCAGAAAATAATCAGTGAAACAACTAGCTCTATCGATTTTAACAGATGCAAAAAAAAACAAAAAACAACTCTATACAGTTGGCCATCCGTTTGCATCTGTTAAAGGGATATAAAAAAGTGATCCGAATGAAGTCTTAGTCAAATGGAGGCTTAATGTGTTAGTTATATATAGGTGTAGAAACTATGTACCATTATTTTCATTGGGATGTAACTCAGAGGTAAATGGATTGTCCAGTGGCAGAAAAATGTCTTGGGATTAACATTAGCAAGTTTCTCATCTGAATCCTTTTTTAAATGATCACCCTTAGAATCATACAAGTCAATGGGATTGTTTGCGCACAGACCATTTATGGAGAAAATAGTGATGTAAGGAATTACCTTTCATAGCAATGAGAAAAAGTAATGACATAGGGAGGTTAAAAACTCAGTGTGTTGGAACAAATGCAAAAGAGCACCGCATGTCTGCATTACACCTAAGTTGGACGAGGGTATAAATACAATTTTAGCCAAGGGCTTTACTAAATGTAGAGTGTATTGAGTAATTACCAAAATGAGAACACAGCCCTGGTAGTACTGCTCAAGTAGGATAGATGGTGTCTTAGCAGTGCGATGACCAACTCCCCTTCATAGGATGGTTCAGACATGAGATGGTAAAGCAATGCTGAATGCCCACCCCCAGGGCACCAACCTCCTCATTTACATAATTGTCCAAACGTTCGATCTGCATTAAATTCATGGTTGTTGGCAGCACTTAGCCTTGTGTAAACTGGGCAGTGTTCTTCCTACATCAATTTGTTCATCCCCATGCAAGAAAGATGATCTGCCTCAAGCATCAGACGAAGGTCAGGGGCAAACATTCTTAAGGAACATCTGTTGCTGATCATTGATGAAGGCTTGGCCTGCTTAAAGGGGTCTTAAGTGTTGGACTGGAGAATGGCTGTTCACACACAGCTTAACACATTGAATAGTTTTGCAGAGAGAATGTGTTCACATGTAGATCTATTTCTATCAGTCTTGCACATCGACTGTATTTCCTATAAATAGGTGTCTGTACTAAATACTTGAAGGAACGAATAGTTATGCAGTCATATTTTGTTTACCAACTTCATGACCAAGTTGTTCTTCCTAGTACCTGACCGATTACATTTTCAGGTAGGGGTCGGCAACCTTTTTTGTATGACAGTGGCTCAGTGGTTAGCCCTGTGGCCTTGCAGTGCTGGAGTTCTAGTTTTGATTCCAATTAAGGACAACATCTGCAAGGAGTTTGTATGTTCTCCCCGTGCTTATGTGGGTTTCCTTCCACACTCCAAAGACATACTGATTTAAATTCTGAGATCTATATGGGTTCACAGCTGACAGTCTAATGCGCTGTGGAATATGCTGGCGCTATACATGTGAGAGAAATAAAGAAACTTGTGCCCAGACAGTCACTCCTCATGCTTCCCCTCTTGGTACCTTCTCTCCTGGAGCAACACAATTGAGAGAGCCCTGTGCCAGGTAGATATGTTTGAAGTTCTCACAGGTGGTAGAGGTTGCTGACCCTTGGCTAAAAGCTATAATACTTTTTTCGTTCACTGTATTCAAATCATTTTTGTGGCCTTTTTCAGTGATGCATAGGGCTTTGTTATATTTTTATATAAATATAAAATGAGAAAATGTGTGTGGGGAAAAAAAAAGCATTCCATGTCTTTCACTTTTCTAGGATGTGATGTGGTAGTGACATTCTCTGGGGTGCTGCTCTCATGAGCTGCTAACACAGTACTCATTGAGGTGCAGTTATAAACTGTCCGTGCCTTCTCTCTGTAGAGCCTGGCTGACAGTCTGCTCCCCTCTTCTTGCAGCTGCACAAGCTGTTGTTTCTGCAATGACTTACAGGTATGTCCTTGCAGAGGTAGAAAGTCGAGGGGTGATATTGTGGCGCAAATTGAGTTTGTGTGTACTAGACATGGAATGGACATGTTAAATGTGTACTTGATTGTGGATTGAACACCTTACATGTGGAATAGTTATGTGATGTTTGTAGTGGAATGAACACTACATATATTATGTTTATAGTGTGTGTGTATATGTATGTATTTCTGTCTTTCCTAGACATGGAATCTACAATTTATAGTGGATTGAACACATATACTGCATATAGAGGCATGTGAAATGTGTTCATTCCATTTTCAGGGAATTCTTTGCATGTCTGCATATGTGGAATATGTGTTCATGGCCCCTCCACGCAGTATAATGTCCTATAGTGGCCCATATGGTTTTCTTTATTAATTTTTCATGGGTTCAGAACAACGCAAAATTCTTGAAGTTCGTCACTCACAAACCATTATTATTCTTTGGTGTCTCTCCTCTTGGGAGGTGTTTAAACATAATAAACAGTGTAACCCTCCTCTTCCTCTCCTGGGCACCGGTACAGGCTTTCCAGCCAATTCTGTTCAGAGACATCTCTAAATGACATCAGAGACTGCTGAGGCCTGTGAGTGGGCCTCAGTGGTCGCATTGCGTCTCCATGCAAAATGCTGCTGGAGAGTGGCGCTTGTGCAAATAGCACCTTTGCACTAACTACCCCCCCCCCCCCCACCTCCATTCTGGATTGAAAAAAGTGAAACCATATGGTATATATAAGGCTGGGTTCACACCAGCGTTTGAACTCCGTTCAGGGTTTTCGTCCCCGAACTCCAAGCAGCGCTTTTTGGCAGAAACCCGGCGGACCCCATTATAGTCTATGGGGTCCATGGGTTTCTGCGGGTACCGGCTTTTTTAAGCGGATTAGGTTTCCGTACAGGGGTCCCCAAGTGGACCCCCCAAACGGCAACCCGAACGCAGGTGTGAACCTAACAGAACTTGTTTATTTCATGCCTAGGGAACTCACTACATGTCTGTATATGTAACTTGTTCACTCCATGTCTCCAAAGCACAAGAAACTCCTTATACCACCCTTTATATTTTTACTAAATTAAAACATTGCAAAAAAAAAAAAAAAAAAAACATTTTCTTCATTCTTTTTAGTCCCAGAGGCAGTGAAACTGTTTTAGTTAATGCTTATATACATTCTCTACTGCAGAGAAAAGTATTTTGTTTTTGTGTTCTAACTAAAATAACTTTGGTGTTTTTGTATGAGAGAAGATTTGGGTTACTGTTTTATAGTGCAGTGATAACCATCACAGCATATTCTAAAGTTGAAAAGCAAAATATATCCTTATTTTGTAATTCGAGTCACTAGGGTAGCTTGGACTAGTAACCGAGCGCTTGTTCTGTAATTTTGCACACTTGACATTTATTTACATGGACATGTTGCAACCCTAGGAATTATTCTTTTTAGTCCTGATGCATTTATTCCACTGCTTAATTCATTGGTCTTGGTAAGTAATCAGCCTTTCATAACCCTAAAAAAAAAAAAAAAAAATTGATTTTGATCCATGAAGTAAAAGTATCTAAGTTTTAGGCTAAGGCCCCACATTGCATAAGTGCAGCTTTTTTTTGTTGCAGATTTTGCTGCGGTTGTTTGAGCCAAAGCCGGAAGTGGATTGAGCAGAAGGTAGAAGTATAAGAAGCTTCCTATATAGTTCTCATTCCTTTTGTAGCCATTCTTGGCTTTGGCTAAAAAAAAAAAATCTGCAAAACAAAAGAAGCTGCGTTTCCGCAACGTGGGGCCTCAGCCTTAATCCCATGAGGGTATTCAATAATGAGTTTCTTTCTAGGATGGATATTATGACCATTTAACAGTTTACCAGTTTCCTTTTTGGTATTAAAGCTAAACTTTTTAATTTGGGACCCGTGGATATCTTTATCCATCAGATAGTCTTTTGTCAAATACCAGCTTCTCAATGAGTTAACATTAGTATTACAACCCCCTAATCCTTTCCTATTTTCCTCCCTTCTGATCTCATCAATTATAAAACTGAACATTGATTAGATAATAAATCGGAATATTCACTGAAGTAGCCAACTGATTTTAGCTGTTACATTAGTCAAATGGAGATTAAAGTGTATATGCAGATTTAGCAAACATTAAATTGTATTTTTAATGCATGCCATACTGTTATGCTGCAAACGTCAGATGTGAATATCATCTCCCGCAACCCCTGTTTTGTGGTCTCTTTAGGTGAACAGACGGGCACACCTGCAATGCTCTCTCCATTGACTTTTATGGGAGTTCAGAGGATGACCAAACAGGCAGGCTCAAATATACTTGGAACTCCTATAGAAGTGAATTGAGAGGTGCATATGCACAGCCACCTGTGGTAAGACTGGTTCAGTGACCCTTGTTGACAGGGTCGGACTGGCCCACCGGGGAATCGGTGAATCCCCCCGATGGCCCCGAGCCCCGACTATTGGTCCTAATTTTGCCAATGTAAATGCATTGGTCATAGGCCCGATGGGGATGGTCAGGGCCCGATCATGCCCCTAACCACCCTGATCGGGCCCCTGACCAATGCATTTGGGCAGGGCTGCTTTAACCATAGGGCCAACGGTGCACTTGCACCGGGCCTATGAGAGCCAGAGCCCCCTTGGGACAGCGGGACAGTCCTGCATTTGCTGTCCCGCGCTGTCCCAACTTCAGCTCATCAGCATCCTCTCAGGACACCGGTGAGTTGAAGACAGTGATGTATCTAGTGGGGGGAGGGGGGGCAGTCAGCACACAGGATAGCACAATGACGTCATAGCATTTCACTTCCTGTGGTGAGACGTCCTGTCTGTGCACCTCGCAGAGAAGATAGATGGCGGCAGCGGAGCAGCAAGGTGAGCATAAGGTTTTTTTTTTTTTTTTTTCACTTCATAGATATCTAGATAGATATCTATCATAAAGGGCTGATAGGGATCATTATTATAAGGAGGAGATCATTTATATAAGGGGCATAAAAAATATAAGGGGTCATTGGGAGTATTACTATAGGGGGGAAATAATTTATATAAGGGGGCTTAATGAATATAAGGGGCTGCATTTTAAATGTGGCCCCTTATATTATTTCGGCCCCCTTATATAAATTTTCTTCACCCTATAGGAATAAAGTCCCCAGTGACCCATTTTATAAATAATGTCCCTTATATTCTTTCAGCTCCCTTATATAAATGATCTCCCCCAGTAATAATTCCCCCTATAAAGGGTCATTAGGGGGCATTATTACTGGGGGGAGATCATTTATATAAGGGGGCTGAAAGAATATAAGGGACATTATAAAAGGGGTTGTTACTGGGGTCATTAATATAAGGAGGCATTAGGGGAGCAGTATTTATGTCAGGGGGCATAATATAAGGGGGCAATTGGGCAGTATTAAATTAAGGAGCACTTGGGCTTTGACAGGGCTCTTACAGCTTATTTTTATTGATGATCAGGATAAACCATCGATAAGAGATCAGGGATTATGACACTTGGGACCAAACTGATCAGCTGTTTGAAGGGGCCATGGCGCATGTGCTAGCATGGTGACCCCTTCTTGGTTTTTATTGCACTCTGTACTGTTTGATAGTGACTGTGTGATGCATAGAAATGTATAGGATGAGGCTATAGTTACATTGCATGGCCACTATGAAACGAATGATACAATGTAAACAGAGAAGGGCTCATGGTGCTTGTACACATGCTGTGGTCCCCTTCAAACAGCTGATCAGTGGGGGTCCCCGGTGTCAGAACTACAGTGATGTTTTTTTTTTTTTTAATTGAAAAAGGACCCAAAGATGTTTGTGTTGCAAACTTTACAGAGACGAGTCACAACTTGAAGAAAAAGTAGTCATGGCGGTCCAGTCCAGATAGAGACAGAATGTGAATGATTACAGTCAGAGATGTCACCTGTAAGTCATGAAATGTTTCCTGTGCTGTATTCACCTAAATTGTCTGCAGAGCCCTGTGCAGAGTCTGTAGTTGCCTATATGGATAATATTGTTTTGTGTTTGTGTGGAAGGTAAGTACTACTTACCCACACAAACACAAAACAACTTTTTCCCCTATTTTGCCCCCAAATCTTTCAGCTTCACTGACCCCTCTGAAAACTACAACCCCCAGCATCTCCAGATGCTCTGGATCTGTTGGGAGTTGTAAACCCCCCCCCCCCCAAGCTAATTTCCCACTGTATTGTTATGCTGGTGCCTGTTCTAGGGCTCCAGCATAACAATGCCTAAGTCGCAGAAACCGCCGAGTACTTGTCTGTCCGCCACTCTCAGTTTGAAAATGGCGTACACCCGCCAGACCTCATTATAGTCAATGGGGTCTGCCGGTATCCATGTGTAACTGCCATTTTATCAGTCCACCTCTCTGTCATTCAGGTCCCGCGGAGGACTTGTATGACGGAGAGCTTGCCACAGATGTGAATCTAGCATAAGGTTATGGCTACACGGGACTCTTTCACGCGTTAGTGAATGGAGTCGCATTGGGACCCTCAGGTTGCAATGCGACTCCATTCACTAATATGAGTGAAGGAGTCACAGGGCGAAATGGCAATCCACATGACGGCATCAATAACACTATAAGTAAATGATGATAAAAATGACAGGGCCAGAAAAGTGGTGTGCAAAACTCCAAAAAATTTCAATTTTCTTTAGCAAAAAAATCATGCATCCTATTTGTACAGTGTAAATACTATGGGGCTGATTTAACACAGCTTATGTGCTGAAAAAAAAAAAACTAGCGTACAAACCATAAAAAAAGGAATTATTTTGCGCAAGTGAAAATTTTTGCTAAAAAATTGTATATGGCAGATATACGCTAGGTTCACACCTGTGTTCGGGTTTCCGTTCGAAGGTTTCACTTGGGGACCCCATGAAGGGAAACCTAATCTGCTTAAAAGAGTGGTTACCTGCTGAGTTTCCGCTCGAAAAGGGTGGAAAATGCAAAGAGAAAAGAACTGCTTGCAGGACTTTTCTCTCCGTATTTTTAAAGCGGAATGGGGATCGGAATCCCTAGGTGGAGAGAGGGCGCAAGTGTGAACCCAGCCTTAACTTTTTTAACCAACCCCCAATACAATAAAATTTTGTCAATGTGTTGCTAATAAAAGACAAACATTTTTTTTTTATGTTGATTGAGGTGGAAAAAAAAATAAAATTAAAAAAATACCATACTCGCCTGTTCCTGATGCTCTGGTGTCCTCCCAGCGCGGTCCAGTCTGCAGTTCTGCTGGTAGTCACATGCAGGATTGGATACCGGAGCATCTAGGGACGGATGAATGTTTTTTTTTTGTTTTTTGTTTTTTTTTTTTTTGTTTTTCACCTGGACTAATTATAAAACAAAAATAATTATGCTGCACAACCTCTTTAAGGTGTGCGGAATTAGCAGGGTATATTAAAGGGGTTGTCCAGGCATCATTTTTAAAATTTTTTTTTTTATGGTCTATCCTCAGGATAGGCCATAAATACCTGATCAGTAGGGGGCAGACACCCAGCCACCAGACCGATCAGCTGTATGGAGCCATTTCCGGCGCCCGTCCTGTACACAACACGGGGCCAGAAGCAGAAAACTCTGTCCACTGTGTATTAGCCGGGCATCTTCACTGCATCTCAGCACATATTGAAGTCAGTGGAAGCTGATCTGTAGTGAAGGCGCCGGACAACTATACAGCGGATGGAGCTTTCTGCTTCCAGCCCTGTATTGTGTAAAAAAAAATGGGCGCCGGAAGTGGTTCCATACAGCTGATGGGGCCATGTGTCAGCAGCATGGCATTGTTATTACCTGTAGCCGCGCTGTGACGGCAAAGCTGATCTTCAGGGGTCTTGGCAGTGGGCCCCTAGAAACAATTCCACTGGTGGGCCTTAGACATCCCAGTCCAACACTGCTTGTTGAGATGAGAATAACCCTTACTGTTCAAGATGCCAAAATGGCTTCAATATACAAATCAATTTTTCAACTGTGTGTAGAAAATAAATGCTAGAAAAATGCAGGATTTGGGAGTCAATACGCCAAAGCTCCGACTTTCTCAAAAAGCTGACAGCCACAGTCAGTCAGAAACTGTAAAAATTCTCTAATTTATTAAAAAGCTAGTTATTTTATTCCTATGAAAGTAAATATTTAACAAGTTATGCATCTATTTATACAATATTAAAAATTGTATAATTTAAAAATGAATAATTTTATTTTGAAGATGGTAACTTTTTCCTGATTCTGACTCCATGGCCCTGGAAAAATGTAAATATAACACCCTTTGAGAACCCAGCCCAACATTCCACTAATTGTTAGTCATGAGGTTCATTAGCTTAGGAATTTACTTGTCATCTAATAGACAGTAGAAAGCTTCTGTTTAGGTGAAGGGGCCCTCTGACCAAATGGGCATCAGTGGTATGTCTGCCCCTGTACAGAATAGATGAGCTTTCGTTAATGAAATAAAGGTTTACTACCTTGGGTGACCAGTCTTTATGTTGTGCTGTCAAAGGTAGTGTGTGTGTGTGTGTGTGTGTGTGTGTGTGTGTGTGTGTGTGTGCGTGTGGTTGTGTGTTTTTTTTTTTTTTTTTTTTTTTTTGTTTTTTTTTACATATTTGATCTATGGTACAAAAAAGGCAGAATTGTAAATGTATGCCAGACTGTATTGCACCACTACTGTAGACCATATTGTGCCGCTCAATTGCCCTTATTGATTAACCAAGTGCAACTGTAATGAAATGTTCAGCTGTGACCTTGAGGTCGGGCAAATCCAAACTAGCAATTTGCTGCAGTGTGTACCCATTATTTGTGTGTTGCATGTGGTCTGTCTCAACAGACTTGTATTATTAAATATAAAACCTCTAAAATACCTAAAAAGAATATTGGGGATCGTTTCATAAGAAACACCAAATAGTGACAAATTGTTGACTACATAAAGCAACTATCTTAATATGGGTCAGTCTATTACATGTACAAATAGTAGTAACAGACCACCCCAAGTGCTCCTTAAATAGAACCTGTCCGGTCAGTTTGGGACACTAACCCCCCCACAGGACCCTATAGACCTGGGGCTTAGTGTCCCAAATTACCCTGTTATATAGCCCTCCATGCTCAAAATTAAACAAAAAAAAAAACAAACAAACCTTTATTCTTGCCAGCAACTGTGCAGTTCTAATAAAGTAATAAAGCACTTTTTTTATTGCGGGCACGTAAGTCTTTATTACAGGGTGAATTGTGCCCTGAAAATTTTTTTATTTTTTTTTTCATTGCTGGTACAGACTGTCCTTAACCTTTAGGTGTGCAAAAGTTTTGTAATGTAGTTTTTCTGGTTCCCTATATAGAAAAGGTAGACTGGTTTAGTACTATGAAGGTGAGGGAGTGAAAAGTCATACAGTATCTTTCAAAAGTAAATACACCCCTCACATTTTTGTAATTATTTAATTATATATTTTCATGGGACAACACTGAAGAGCCAATATACAGCTTGTATAACATTGTGTAAATTTGGTGTGCCATCAAAATCTCTCAACACACAGCCATTAACCCTTTCAAGATATCTGCTGTAATAGTATGGTGGATGCCAGGTCTTTAAAAATGGCGGCCACCATAGCAACCGGATCTCTGCTGTATTGGGTGCTAATGCCCGTGATCAGAGTTCACTCTGATTGGGGGGTCTTGGCATGCAATGTCTGCAAAGTACGGCCCTGTGCCTTTTAATGTTGCAGGTCGGCTCCCGCACGGTGAGGTTGTGGGAGCCGAACTGTTCCTCCTTCAGAATGCCGGCTCCCAGGCTTGTCATTGCTCTATTTCTACCCTGTGTTCCAAATTATTATGCAAAAAGTGTTTAGGAGTGATAAGGTAAGAATTTTTTTTGTTTGTCAGTTAAACTCATTGATGGTGATGTGAGTCAGGGCTCTTTATATCACTGAAAGCAATTGCAGACACCTGTGCTAATTAGTTTGGCAGGTGTGTCCAATTAAAGGCAAGACTACTTAAGAAGGTTGTCCCACATTATTAAGCAGCCTACATTTTCAGCCAAAATGGGAAAGAAAAAGGATGTGTCGGCTGCTGAGAAGCAACAAATTGTGGAGTGTTTAGGTCAAGGCATGACTACAATCAACATTGCCAAGACACTTCATCGTGATCATCGCACAATCAAGAAGTATGTAGCTGATTCACAGCACACACGTGTGCGTGCTAAGGGAAAATTGAGGACTCTTTCCAACAGGCAATTACGTCAGGTTAAAAGAGCAGCTTCAAAAATGCCTTGTCATAGCAGCAGACAAGTTTTTGAAGCTGCTGGTGCCTCCAACGTACCCCGAACAACAAGATGCAGGGTCCTTCAGAGGTTTGCAGCTGTGCGTAAGCCATCCTGTCGACCTCCTCTACCCACTGCACACATGCAGAAACGGCTCCAGTGGGCCAAACAATACATGAAGACTGACTTCAAAACTGTTTTGTTCACCGATGAGTGCCGTGCAACGCTCGATGGTCCAGATGGATGGATGGATGGAGTGGAGGATGGCTTGTTGATGGACACGCCATGCAAACACGGCTACGGCGCCAACAAGGAGGAGGTGGAGTAATGTTTTGGGCTGGAATCATGGGGAGAGAGATTGTCGGCCCCTTTAGGATCCCTGAAGGGGTAAAGATGAACTCCATAATGTATGTGGAGTTTCTCAAACAGCACTTCCTGCCATGGTTCAAGAAGAAGAACCATGCATTCCGCAGAAAGATCATTTTCATGCATGATAATGCACCGTCTCATGCTGCAAATAACACATCTGCATCTGTGGCTGCTATGGGCATAAAAGGGGACAAACTTATGGTGTGGCCCCCATGCTCCCCTGACCTCAACCCCATTGAGAACCTCTGGAGCATCATCAAAAGGAGTGTCTATGATGGCGGGAGGCAGTTCACATCTAAGCAACAGCTCTGGGAGGGTATTCTGTCCTCATGCAAAACAATTGAAGCAGAAACCATCCAAAAACTGACAAATTCAATGGACGAGAGAGTTCAGAAGCTTCTTTCGAACAAGGGGTCCTATGTGCAAATGTAGCATCACCTCAAATAAAGTTTTGGCTTGAAAACTGTTTGATTTCAGTTTGTAATAACCTGCTAATGCTTATAATTTCACAATGACCATTTTTTTGTTCTTAATAAAAATGAAAAGGTTGCAAATTCTGCTGTGCATAATAATTTAAAACATGCATTTTGAGTGTTCATTTTTTTTTTTAAATATACTGTTATCATAGGCAGTTTGTTCAAAAACCTTTCAATTATACTCGAATAGTTGATGACTGGAAAATTACAATGACTGCAATTCATATAGATAATTTTGGAAAATATTATTTGCATAATAATTTGGAACACTGTATTGAGGCTGGTCTATGACCAGCCTCAATAAGCTATGTAGCGCATCTCCCATAGACTGCAATACAGTTGTATTACAGGCTATGGGACTTGCAATGAAGTGATTGCAGATTCAAGTCCCCTAGGGGGCTAATAAAATAGTAAACAAGAAAAGTTTTAAAAAATAAAAAAAAAAACCTAAAAGTTCAAATCACCCCCCCTTTCCCTAGAATACATATAAAAGTAAAATATTACTGTGAAACACATACACATTAGGTATCCCTGTGTCTGAAAACACCCGGTCTACAAACTTATAATAATATTTTTCCCATACAGTAAACACCATTAACGGGAGGAAAAAAATATCAAGTGTCATACCGCCACTGTTTTGCCTCTGATAAAAATTTGAATAAAGAGTGATCAAAGCAATAGACATTCCCTAAAATGGTTTAACTTAAAAGTACACCTGGCCCCACAAAAAAGACTTACTATTCATCCCGGTACACGGAAATATAAAAAAGTTACAGGTGTTGCAATATAGCAACTAGTTTGATTTTTGTTAAGGGGTTAAAATGTAAATAAAACCAAATAAATTTGATATCCCCGGAATCGTACCGAAACATAGAATACAGGTGACATGTCATTTTGGCTTCACAGTGAACGCCATAAAAACGAAGCTCGTAAGAAAGTCGTACAAATGCACTTTTTCTTCAAATCCACCCCATTCTGATTTTTTTTTTTTTTTTTTTTCCAGCTTACCAGTACATTTTACAGAATAATAAATGGTAGTGTCTTTAAGAACAATGTGTCCTGCAATCCTTTAAGCTCTAATATGGCTCTGAGAACGGAAAAAAAAAAATAAAATTATGGGGTTTGGAAGGTGGGGAGTCAAAATTGAAAAAATATCACCAGTGGGAAGGAGTCAATGTCCAAAAACCTGGCAACAAAAGTGTACACCCCAAGTGAAAATGGACTAATTGTGCCCCAAGTGTCAATATTTTGTGTGGCCACCGTTATTTGCACTGCCTTAACATTCTTGGGCATGGAGTTCACTGTGGGTAAGACAGACTTGTCTTTGTACTCCTCATCTGGTTGCCACCATACATGATTGACACCATCTGACTCAAATAAGTTTATCTTGGTCTTATCAGACCACAGGACATCCTGTATGTCCTTAGTCTGCTTGTCTTCATCAAACTGTTTGCAGGCTTTTTTTGTGCATCATCTTTAGAAAAGGCTTCCTTCTGAAACAGTCATACAGACCAATTTGATACAGTGTGTGGCGTATGGTCTGAGCACTGACAGACCACCCCACCCCGTTAACCTCTGCAGCAATGCTGGCAGCACCCTTACCTCTAATTTGCAAATACAATCTCTTCCCCGTGCTCCGCATCATATCCACTCAATTTCTTTGGTTGACCATGGCGAGGCCTGTTCAGTGGGGTACAGGTCTTGTTAAAGCACTGTAAGGTCTTGGCCACCATGCTGCAGCTCAGTTTCAGGGTGTTGGCAATCTTCTTATAGCCTAGGCCATATTTATAGAGGGCAACAATTCTTTTTTTCAGATCCTCAGAGAGTTCTTTGCCTTGAGGTGCCATGTTGAACGTCCAGTGACCAGTATGAGAGAGTGTGAGAGCAGTACCACCAAATTTAAAACATCTGCTCCCCATTCACACCTGAGACCTTGTAACAATTCACCTGATGCCAGGGAGGGAAAAAGGGTAGTTTGTACTCTCTCTTTTATTGCCAGGAGTTTAGACCTTAATGGCCGTGTGATTGATTTTCAGGCAACACCAAATTTACACTGTTAAATAAGCCGTACACCGATTACTTTATATTGTATCAAAGTGTCATATCTTCAGTGTTGTGCCATGAAAATATATAATGAAATAATTACAAAAATGTGAGGGGTGTACTCACTTTTGTGAGAAACTGTATTTAGGCTGAAGGAAAGCACAAAATGATCTTATGCATAAAAATTTTTTTACTGGTAAAAACTGTTTTATCTCTTATTAATGTGTTTTGTTTTCACCTGCACCCCTCCGGTACCACTTCAATAAAGTAATCCACGATCAATATCTAGGTAGTGGCTGCCAAATAGTGGAATATAATCTCTGAATGGTGGATAAGAAAAAGTGCTAATAACCTATTTTAATACTCTCCACCACACTTTAATCCATGTGAGGGGGACAATGCAAGGTCTGCTTCACATAGGCAGATTTGATCCAGGCGATACGGACCGGATTTTGACATATAGTCCAGACCAAACCCTGAGTTGGGACCTGAGTGACCTCATGATATATGATGCTAGGAGCCCCTGCAGCTCTGCTACAGGACAACAGAGGAGCAGGGAAGCTGGACTCCTAGCAACATAAATCACTATAATTCTGAGAGTCTGGTTCCAGTAGTGGAAGAGTGAAGAAATCAGGCAATGCCTTTTAGAGGCTAACTGAGTATATTTGATAAGTAAGCTTTCAAGAGTCTAGCTCTCTTCATCAGACATGATGTTATACAAGAACTGAAAATTCACAGATTATTTATACTCTATACACATGATCTTCAAAGGATTTTAGAGTCCTTAAAAAAAACAAAAAACAAAATGCAATCTAAGTAGAGAAGTTATTTATAACAGGTCAAAAAACAATCTGAAAAGTTGTGGTGCGTGACAGAGGGATCTGTTATCTGTTTGCTATCAGGAGGTGATTTGTGACCCTCACAGTTCATACATAGTGTGACATGAAGCTGGCATGAATATTAAGTTCAAATTGCAGAGTGTGAAATTTTTGCATAAACTTGCACTCCCATTCTTTCCTTTCCTCCTGTGTCTTAAAATGTCCCATTAAAACCACAACCCGCAAATCTTTAATAGAGTGGTATTCTCCGGAGAAATGTGCGGCCACTGGGAGATCTGTTCTGCTGTTGTTAATATTGGATCTATGTGAGTTCATTCGCTGACTAAGTCTCTGCCCTGTTTCCCCCGCATAGAGGCCTGTGGTGGGACATTGCGCACACATTATGAGGTACACCACATTGGAAGACCTGCAGGAGAATGTCCCCATAATTCTGTGCACCTGTTGTGACTGTGGGATAGGTACTCTGTCAGCGATGTGGATGTGCTTGCAGGTCATGCACCTTTTTTGTAGGCAAGATGAGGTGCCATTTTCAGTTGGGGCCTTCAGGGCACTCCGGACAATAATACGCCTCAGGTTTGGTGGTTGTCGAAAGGAAAGGAGAGGGGGGACTGGAAATATGTCCTTGAGTCTGTTGTCCCTATGTAGCACAGGTTGGAGCTCCTTGGCAATCCTTCGTAGGATTTCCAGCTGTGGGTTGTAGGTGACAACTAGGGGCACTTGGGCATCTTTCTGGGTATCTCTATATGTGAGCAGACTGTCTCTGTTAATGGCTGCCGCTTTGTTTAATTGGTTGTTCGTCACTTTTGGTTAGTATCCCAATCGGAGAAATTTCATCCTCAGATCCAGGAGGTGCTTGTCCAGGTCTGCTTTGTCGGAGCAAATACGATTGTATCGTATAGCCTGGCTGTAGATAATAGATTGATAATAGAATTTGCTGCCTGATGCATCTTATGCGCCTTATATCTCTCTGGGAACATTTCCTGCATACTACTTTTCAAGAGTCTGATGAAGGTCAATGAGACCGAAACGTTACAACTTGAATTGTACTCTACTCGTTATATTTTGGAAATAAATTTCACTATTCAAAACGCTTTCTAGTACGGAGTCCATTATCTATGACATGCCAGCTTCATGTCACACTATGTATGAACTGTGAGGGTCACAAATCACCTCCTGATAGCAAACAGATAACAGATCCCTCTGTCACGCACCACAACTTTCCAGATTGTTTTTTGACCTGTTGTAAATAACTTCTCTACTTAGATTGCATTTTGTTTTGGTTTTTTTAAGGACTCTAAAATCCTTTAAAGATCATGTGTATAGAGTATAAATAATCTGTGAATTTTCAGTTCTTGTATAACACCATGTCTGATGAAGAGAGCTAGACTCTTGAAAGCTTACTTATCAAATATACTCAGTTAGCCTCTAAAAGGTATCGCCTGATTTCTTCACTCTTCCACTACTTTAAATGGCTAACACGGTACAACATTATACTACTAGTCTGGTTCCAGGAAATACTGCCTACATCTGGTACATCTTCTGCACCAGTCTCTTTATGATGCAGATATTGGTTTGGAGGAATTGCTGGTTGTATCTTGTTACCTAAGCAGTGACTCAAACATATTTTACATATTTGGGTTTTTGTGTCAGAAAGCTGAACTTTATAAAATCACATGGGGGTAACTTTTACATGCTCGATTTTCGTTTTTGACTCCCCCGCCTCCCGAACCCCATTTAAAAAAACAAAAAAACAAAAAAAAAAAAACATTTCCATTCACAGAGCCATATTAGGGCTTAATGTTTGCGGTACTAATTGTTCTTCATAATAGTACCATTTATTATTCTGTACACTGAACTGGGAAGCTAGAAAAAAAAAATTCAGAATGAGGTAGATTTTGAAGAAAAAGTGCATTTGTGCGACATTCTTATGGACTTCATTTTTACAGCATTCACTCTGCAGCCAAAATGACATGTCACCTGTATTCTATGTTTTGGTACGATTCCGGGGATATCAAATTTTATTTGGGTTTTATTGATATTTTAACCCCTTAACAAAAATCCAAATCTTTGGAAAAAAAAAAAGGGGTCAAAACAGTGGAAAAAAAAAAACAAAAAAATGGCGGTTCGGCTCTTTTTGCTATGGCGTTCACCATACGAGAAAAATATCTGTATAGGTTTGTAGACCGGGCTTTTTCAGACAGAGGGATACCTAATGTGTATGTGTTTCTCAGTATTTTAAGGTGTTGTTCAGGCAAAAATTGGCAATCCTTTTAATGTTTAAATCAGCTGGGGCAGTGAAACAATCATTAAAAAAAAAATAAAAAATCATACTCGCCTGTCGCCGATGCTCCAGTGTCGTTCTGACGCGTCCCGGTTCTTCTGCTCCGGCGGTGTCTCCCATGTCTCTTCTGGCATTCTGCTGAAGCCCTGATTGCAGAATCAGCAATCCTCAGGATTCCTCAGCAGGCCTCAGGAAGAGGACCCGTGATGTCACAGGTAGTGACATTGCAGGCCCTTTGCTGATTGGCCTCAGTGGAATGCCAGAGCAGAAGAACTGGGCTGCGTGGGAGGACACCGGAGCACCGTGGATATGTGAGTGTGCGCAATTATTTATTTATTTATTTTTTCTTCTCACTGCTCCCAGCTGACTTAAACGTTAAAAGGGCTGTCCATTTTTGCCTGGACAACCTCTTTAAGTACTTTTATATGTGTTCTAGGGAAAGGGGGGTGATTTTAATTTTTTTAATTATTTTTTTTTCTTTTTTACATTGCATTTATTAGATCCCTTAGAGGTCTTGAACCCCAGGGGGTTTGATCATTTGCATTGCAAAATCTCGTCACTTCTATTGCAGGCTGCATAAAGTCTTCAAAAGGCTCCTGGCTGTCATGCCAACGGTTGGTGCTGGTGATAACTGGCAAAATGGTGGCTCCCAGGCACCGCCAGCAAAATGGCGCCTCAGTCAGCGGCCACTATATTTAAATGCCTGACATCCACCATACTATTACAGCAGATGTCAGGAAAGGGTTAAACAATATCCATTCTATAGACTGCACTTTTAGTCTGTTGAATTGTTTGAATTGACCCAATGTTTTTTCTGTAGCACTTTAACACGAAAAAAAAAACTATATTCACTATGCTACTAATGGGCCCTATAAGAGTATATTAGTTGTTTACATACAATTTTCTTGGCGGTAGACTGACTGACCTATTTCTGCAAAAACTATGTGTGTGTGTATACATCACTTGTGTTTTTTTTATGGTGTGGTTGTTTACAGTAAAAAAAAATATTGCTGAGTGTAAATAAGGCCTAAAATAGCAATTATTCCCATAAATCTTTTCTATAATCTTCTCTTTTTTGGGAGGTTTTTCTAAAATTAGAGAAGCACATGTTTCTGTTCTTAGTGGTTCCCATAATATGTCATGGTGAACCCTCTTTTATATATGTGTATTATACATTTTGCCTGCAGCAGTGCATAGAGCCAATGATAAAATACAGATGCTCTTAGCTGAATTAACAGGCAAGTCGTTCAGAGATGTTGCCAGCTGAGTAAACAAACTTAGTACCTGCACACACAAATACGGCAGTCTAGGCCTAAGTGCTGATAGTAGTAAAGCAAAATGGAATCCCAACAGATGTGCCTGTTATTTGCTTTTTCAGTTAAATGTAGTTTCAATGTGTGTTTTTTCCTTTTTTTACTTTTTTTTTTTTTTTTTCTTTCATTACATCAGTTTCAAAAAATTATGCATACGTCATCTTGACGTTCTGTTGAAATGGTTCACGTTTAAAATGGAGGCATTAGACAACATGACTCTGTACCCTCCGCCGCCATGGGATTGTCTCTCAAAGATGATCATTGACCATATACCCCATTGTAGCATATGGACATCTTAGAGGGTGATCCCCCATTCAGGACCTTCCTCTATGGGCCAGGAAGAAGAGATTTAAAGGGATTATCCAGCTTCCAAAAAATTATCTGCAGATACATCCATTGTGCTAAATACTAACAGTTTCCTTGTGCAATCTTTTATTGGCTTTATTTTACTTGAGACTCCTTATATCACTGTTATTTACAGGCAGTGAATCTGTAAACAAACTACATTTCCCATGATTCCTCTCCCTGCTCTCACTCTGTGTACCCCTCCCTTCTCCCCTGCAATGAATTGTCATGTAATAAATCACTCCTACATCTGAGGTCACATGATGCTGTGATGCTTGTGTTTGCTGCTCACAGAGGGCAGGGGCTGAGTAAATTTGCAAACGAGCGAATGAGAGCAGGCAGATGCATCATGGGAAATGTAGGTTGTTCAGATTCACTGCATTTAAATAACAGTGATCTATGGAGTTTCAAGTAAACTAAAGCCAAGCAAAGACTGTACAGTTGGACAGTGAGTATTTAACACTGTTCTGGATGTATTTGCAGATCATTTTTGGAAGCTGAATAAAGCCCTTTAAGTAGCCCATAATAGTACAAGACAGACTTTTCTCTGTATGGCCATCACTTTTTTGCTTTGGAAATACTCAGCCATTTGTCAGGGGTTGCCAGGAGAGCGTGGACTTATTGTGATCAGATGACCAAAATAGTGGTCACATTTTGAAAGGTTTGGAAATCCAGAAATGTTACTCATGTAAGTATTATATTATTCAGTCTTTATAGCATAGGTGCAGGGCACTACAGTACAGCTTTTGACCACAGGTGCAGGGCTCCTATATTTTCTCAATTTATAGCAGGTATCCAAAATGTATTGCACATTGTTTTCTGTAAATGTCTGTCAGTCCTCATCCTGGTCATAAATAGGTCATAAACTATTGTAAACACTGTCTTTTATTCTGGATATTTTATTTGGTGGCTTTTTGAGCCCAAGCAGCCCAAGTTGTCTTTGTAATCTGAAGCACTTTGCAGTACTGCACATCTAGACAGCCAGTCCAGACATATATAGCGCCCTTTTTTTGCTCTCAATGTGTGACGCTAAGTTCACACTTGTTTTCGGCTTTCCCTTCTTCGGGTCAGCTTGGGGACCCGAAGAACGGAAACCTAATCCGGTTAAAAAGAAGTTACCCGCAGAAATCCACGGACCCCATAGACCATAATGGAGTCCACCGGGATTCCGCCCCGATTTCCTTTCTCCGCAATTTTCAGGCGAAGTCTTGCTTACAGGACTTTTTTTCTCTCCACATTTTTCAAGCAGATTCGGGGACGGAAACGCAGAACGCAGTTCGAACGCTAGTGTAAACCTAGCCTTACTCTGGCATTTCATAACGGAAGGTATAGGCTATTGGACTGGTTATTCCAGCCAAGTGTATATGCCATAGATCAGCTCTATCTCTGCATTACCCCATGAATGCAGTTCTAAATTTCAAAGACTGTTGAAAATATTGTAAACAGACCATTGTAACATGTACTGTACATGGTTCACATTGTTTGAAGGTGATGTTAAATGGGTAAATGTTTTACACACCATAAAGGATGGTGACTGGACATAAACAAGAAGACAATGAAAGACTCAGTCTTATGACCACTTTTTAAGTTCTAGGTTAGATTTGTGTGTATTTGTGCAGTGATTTGTGTGACCACAAAGCTTTAGTTAGCTTTAAACAACTGAGCAGAAAAGTGTAGTCTGCTATTCTGTTTTGTTCTGGTACTACCTGTATACCAACCGTACCATAATGCACATCAACAGAGTTTGCCTTTCTAGCAGTCTTGGTGCAGTCTATAAACTCAATGGAACATCCCAAACCAGTGCAAAAACATTAGAAATTATAGACTAGCTGACTTGAATCATATGGGAAATAATGAAATACTGCCATTTGAAGGGCTTCTGGTGAATGTACTTGTAGGTATTGGGCTTTCAGTTGTATGCTCACGACCGTGTGCTAGCCATGTTTTTCACAGCTATCGCACTGACCTTTTAGTTTTGTGGGCAAGGCTTACTATATGCAGTGAATGGGTCCACGGAGGCACAGGCGGCACACAGATGTCATGAAACATTATGAATGTGTTGCTGAACATTTGCTGTCTATGCCATTTTACCATGGACTGGCACATGCACACAGTGTACGTGTAGCCTTCGGGGTTAGGAGTCTGATTTATGTGATACTTTTGTGTAAGAATGTTGTGGAATTATTATTTTATTAATAATAATAATAATAATAATAATAATAATTAGTATTATTATTACTATTTAAAAAAAGGTTTGATGGTAAATTATACTTACCATATTTTTACTTCTTTCAGGAAAGCTTTGAAGATGCATATGAAAATATCCCAGTGTAAGTAGAATCAACACATTCATAATGTTTCAATGTAAAGATATTCTTCCCTCTCTCTCTACTCATTGGGCCTTACTTATGAAGACATATTGACGTTGATGCTGCAGACTGGCCATACAATTTAGAAAGCTGATGGCCAAATGATCCTTTTCGAACTCTCCCATTCCCATATACTTGCATCCTGGCTCTGCGAAGCATGCATATGTTCTGAATGAATAGACTCCTCTGGTATTTATCATCCTAAAATATATGTAAAAAAAAAAAAAAAAAAAAAAGTAGGGCATATTGAAATCCAACTGACTGATTCACCTCTACCCAACTTCTGACCTCAGGAGAGTCAGGGGCCCCATGTACTTTAGATGGTTGGCAGTTGCTCCCACCAGAAACTTTTAGAATGGCTGACATTAATGTGTATGGCCAATTTAACCCCATAGATCGGTTTTCTAATTTGTACTATGAATACTGACAACTGAATGGATGCTTTTAACATCGCTTTTTACCTACACTGATAGTTTAGAATGTGACCACATGCTGCAGCAAAAAAAAAAAAAAAAATCTGACACTCTCCCCTCTTTTATTTGGACTTTCCTTGAGAATCTGAACTTTGGTTTGACAGTCAGTGTGGACAGATTGCACATACAAGTACAGCACAACACAAACAGCATTCTCTGGGGGCTTACTGTGCAGGCAGTGACTTTGTTGTTTGATGTTTAAGTTCACATTTCATACACAGTGAAAGTAGCTTTTATTTTTCAGTATAAATGGTTGGGTTCTATGATTCTCTTAAACCAATATGATGATGATTTGTTTTATTGTTTTGATGTCGTGGTCAGACAGGCCGAGAGAAGGGGGGGGTGAAGGATCTCATCCTACCGAACCCACGATCGGCACACCTAAGAGCTTCCTTACCTCACTCTCCCCACCAGTGAGTGTTCTGGTCCCATAGGATAATACGACAGACACTTAACACATACAGAAAATACATGTAGCGGTTATCAAGCAAATACAAGTGGAAAACAACATGACATGGTGCACAAAATAAAAATGAGAATAAACAGAAGAAAAGGAAATATTACCAACAGAAGCCTGTGATTATTTCTCTGGGCCCCTGATGTTGGGCCCAGGGCGCATCCTTGATTAGTCCAAAAGCATGTGTCCGGGCATGCTATTCCTGTGGCAGCACCCCCTTGGCTCTGGGCAATGCTGTTCAGATGGCTTTCCACAGAAGAACATGTAGAAAATAACCAGAACAAGTAGATAGGCTCAGAGAAACGGACTATGTGGTAGGCTTCTGGGTTCTTCCTTAAGCAAGTTACAGAGCATGTGTCTCCTAAATGCTGTTACATCTCTTCAAGGATAACAGAGTCTCAGGCCTCAATGCTAGGCCGCATGTTTAGGCCACATGGTTGGAGTCTGCACCATGACCTGCCCTCACATCTCCTCCAGGAACAACAAAGACAAAAGACCCCCCCCTCTTCCTGGTCTGAGAGCTTTTAACTAAAGAAGGTCTCCTCCCTAAGTGATGTCACTAGGAGGAGGAGCCCCGCCCTCCTTCCTGAACTCTCTATAACCATCTTTCCTTATATTTTCTTGCCCGATGACTGTAGAGTCGGGCAGGCGATATGATAGGGTTTGTGGCGAGATCCCCATCGTGTATACACCAAGGATGACACATCAATCCCCTTTTGGGTAAGGAGATCAGTGTCTGGACCTTTTCTGGGCTTTGACCCGTAATGTGTGTATTCTAGAAGTGTTTCTAAGCCTGACGCATCTGGGAAATTTATCGGGGCGACTGTAAGAGGTTCCCCATTGTCATAAAACCATAATGCTTTTGATGTGTAGCTGGCCCCATCTTGTCTAGGGACTGTGTGCAGAGAGCCCTCCCAGCACACTCTTTCTGCAGGACCCCCTGCCGTGTTAATGAGTGTAGTACTGTTATGTATACAAAGGCCTGTGTCAGTGACTTTTTGGGGATCAAAGGGTTGTTGATTAGAGTCCACAGACCACATTCCTCAAGCCTATGACCATATGGCTGATAACAGACAGGAACCACACAATATGAGCGAGTTGTAGTACAAGAAATACATATCTGGGTCTCTTATCACAGGGGGTCTACAGAAACACAGCTCTACAAGGCAAAGAAAGAAGGTCCATTTTCCCCAGATGAAGACGAGTCATTGATTTCCCACCTCAGGGAGTCAGAGGAGGGGGTGCACCCTGGCAGGGAGGTGTGTATAAACCCAAGCCATAAGAGACTATCATACCTTGCCACTACACACATCTGTGGAAGTCAGCTAACAGAGCTAGGTGTACCCAGTTCATCAGTAGAGATCCTCCAAGCTTCCTGGAACCGAAGACTCTTAAGTAGTATTCTGTCTTCCTCCCATTTTTTTTTTTAAGGCTGTTTGTTTTTCGTGTCATTTGATATCTTTTCTTTAATATTAAGCACTGAGCCCTTTTGGGTATTAAATTGTTAAATTTAAAATTACTTTGTGTTTCTGTATGAATCCATTACCTGTTTTGAAGTGTGTTTGTGCCTGACTGTTGGAGTGTTGTGTGTACAGTCATGGCCAAAAGTTTTGAGAATGACACAAATATTCTATTTTCACATGATCTGCTGCCCTCTGGTTTTTATGTGTGTTTGTCAGATGTTTTTATCACATACAGAAATATAATTGCATTCATATTATGAGTAACAGAAGCTTATATTGACAGTTAGAATGAGTTAATGCAGCAAGTCAATATTTGCAGTGTTGACCCTTCTTCTTCAGGACCAATGCAATTCTCCCTGGCATGCTCTCAATCAACTTCTGGACCAAATCCTGACTGATAGCAGTCCATTCTTGCAGAATCAATGCTTTAATTTTGTCTGAATTTGTTGGTTTTTGTTTGTCCACCCGTCTCTTGATGATTGACCACAAGTTCTCAATGGGATTAAGATCTGGGGAGTTTCCAGGCCATGGACCCAAAATCTCTGTTTTGTTCCCTGAGCCATTTAGTTATCACCTTTGCTTTATGGCAAGGTGCTCCATCATGCTGGAAAAGGCATTTTTGAGCGCCAAACTGCTCTTGGACGGTTGGGAGAAGTTGCTCTTGGAGGACATTCTGGTACCATTCTTTATTCATGGCTGTGTTTTTAGGCAAGACTGTGAGAGAGCCGATTCCCTTGGCTGAGAAGCAACCCCACACATGAATGGTTTCAGGATGCTTTACAGTTGGCATGAGACAAGACTGGTGGTAGCGCTCACCTCTTCTTCTCCGAATAAGCTGTTTTCCAGATGTTCCAAACAATCGAAAAGGGGATTCATCAGAGAAAATGACTTTACCCCAGTCCTCAGCAGTCCACTCCCTGTACCTTTTGCAGAATATCAGTCTGTCCCTGATGTTTTTTCTGGAGAGAAGTGGCTTCTTTGCTGCCCTCCTTGAGACCAGGCCTTGCTCCAAGAGTCTCCGCCTCACAGTGCGTGCAGAAGCACTCACACCTGCCTGCTGCCATTCCTCAGCAAGCTCTGCACTGCTGGTAGCCCGATCCCGCAGCTGAAACACTTTTAAGAGACGGTCCTGCCGCTTGCTGGTCTTTCTTGGGCGCCCTGGAGCCTTTTTGGCACCAATGGAACCTCTCTCCTTGAAGTTCTTGATGATGCGATAGATTGTTGACTGAGGTGCAATCTTTCTAGCTGCAATACTCTTCCCAGTTAGGCCATTTTTGTGCAGTGCAATGATGACTGCACGTGTTTCTTTAGAGATAACCATGGTTAACAGAAGAGAAACAATGATGGCAAGCACCAGCCTTCTTTTAAAGTGTCCAGTGGTGTCATTCTTACTTAATCATGACAGATTGATCTCCAGCCCTGTCCTCATCAACACCCACACCTGTGTTAATGGAGCAATCACTGAAACGATGTTAGGTGGTCCTTTTAAGGCAGGGCTGCAATGATGTTGAAATGTGTTTTGGGGGATAAAGTTCATTTTCTAGGCAAATATTGACTTTGCAAGTAATTGCTGTTAAGCTGATCACTCTTTATAACATTCTGGAGTATATGCAAATTGACATTAGAAAAACTGAAGCAGTAGACTTTGTAAAAATTTATATTTGTATCATTCTCAAAACTTTTGGCCATGACTGTATATGTTAGTGCAGTTTCTGTTGAGCCTGTCAAGTCAGTGGTGGTGGCAGCATGTATTTGGGGTGCGTGGACTGTGTTTCGATGCGATTTACGCTCCATTTGCAACCTAAGTGAATGCAGTGAGTTGACCCCTGACAGCCGCACCCTATTCATGTGGCTCAGAAGTTGGGGAATTCCTGTACTGAAAATCTGCAACAATTCCTCCAAGTTGGAGGATGTCCCTTACAGAACTCAAAAACAAGACCATAATTGATGGTTCCACCATAATCTGAACCTGATCTGAACACTTTAACTTAACCAAGTGATTTCGAGAGATTTTTTTTTTTTTTTCTCTTGACATATTTTTTTGCATCTATTTATGGGAAAAAAAAGGACTCTTAATGAAAATTTTGTGAAATTTAATATTTTCAGAATGTGAAATGCTCTGCTTTTCAGACACTTACCACCCAAATTACGTAATAAATATTATTTACCATATCTTTGCTTTATGTTGGCATCAATTTTTAATCATCCTTGAATTTTTTTTATTTTGAACGTTAGAAGATAAGTCTAACAGAAATTTACCAAATTTACAGGAAACTTTCCCAAACCCATTTGTTAGGGACAACTTCAGTTCTTAAGGGGATTTTTAAAGGCCTATCAGCACCCCCCATCACCCATTTTGAAAACTGCATTTCTTTAAATAATCTTAAATGCTTTTTTTTTTTTTTTTTTTAATTAAAACAAAATGGAGGTGGATTTTATCAAGGGGGTATAGTGAGTATTTTGACCTAGTAAGGGTTTCATAGAATTTTTAGCCACAATAAGGAAATCATAGCTGGGTTTGTTTCTGGGCGTTAATTCTGTTGTCTTCTCCTCCTAAACTGTAAACCTGGCGTTTACTCTGAAGTATGCTTGCACAATTTATGTGTTTCCCTTTCTGCCGCAGCCAGTTGTGGCGATTTTTGTTATCGCATTGTACAGGCTATATTTGTTCTATCTTTTTTCTGGTGTATCCTTGTGAGGGTTTGTTTTTGTTATGAGATCCATTTTTCAATGTCTCCATTTTGGGGAGCCTATAACTACATTTGAACTCTTTCTTAGGTGATAACGAAAACATGAGTTTTAGCATTGCTTTTTAACCATTTCAATTCTTTCCCGTTTAACAGCAAAAGTAATGTTACCTTTTATTCTATGGATCGGTACAATTACAGAGATGCCTACATTTTGTTTTGTGGGGGCAAAATGTACTTTTTATTGATCACTTTTTTTTTTTTTTCTGCATTGTTTGGTGAGATGGCAAAAAAAAAAAACATTGCTGGTAGTTTTTAATAAGAAATATACGTTTGCAGCCACAAACTGATGATGTAAATGACATTGTAGAGAGAATCCTCCCGCAGCGCTTTTCACAGAAAGTCTGCAGACTTTTCCTTAGAATCCTATCCACTTTGCATGGACTGTTTACACTATGTGGGGCTTCAGCCTTAAGCAGTTTTCCCAACTTTCACTTTTTATTAAAAAAAAAAAAAAAAACCCACAAAAGCCTCAGTGGAATCTGCACTGACAGTGGCTGTACTGGAGCCAATACTCTGTGTGGTACCATTGTGAAGGCAGACTCCATGTTTGTGTTAGATTTTATACAGTAATCTTGTGGCAATGGGACGGAGTGACACACCTGAATTCAGTGAATAGGAGGTGTGTTCCAATACTTTTGTCAATACAGTGGATTTTCTGAAGGATGGTCTGCTTCCAGTGACCATATGATTGGATATGTTGTGCTATATATTCATATCACTTTACAAGTTTACTGTAGTTGCATTGAAGAGAGCAGTGACATATTTGGTATGGTATCAGTGGTTTTGAAGTGTTTCATGTTCTATCCGTTTGCTGACAAGCCTAATAAATATGAGATCAATAATTCTTACTCGGGCTGCCTTCTTTCTGCTGCCTACCAGACCACTCTGTAATATGGATGCTTAATGTTTTCATCAGTTGATCACATGGCAGCAGATTAACCTAAATTACTCCACTTGGTCTCCCTGTGTGGACACTGCAGATATTCCGGCTCCAGCAAATTGTATGTGTTTTCACACTGTCCTGTAGTTGGAGAGAGATGGATTAGAATTAGGCTGCATCACAGATTGGTGAAATCTCCCAGCATCCCTCCTGAGCACAGAGGAGAGAGCATCATCCGGCGTACCAGCATCGACCTGCTGCTAATTTGACATTTCCTTTAAATGCTGTAATGGGGAGCCCCTGCCAGGCCAGCTGCTACCTTCTGAACTTCGCTACCCCTTGTTTTCTTCTTGATGACTAATTTATAGCTGTTCAGTGAGTACCCGAGCATATCACTGCACTGATATATATGTGTATTTAGATAATATACACGTCTTGTAAGGGATAGTTTTCCCTTTGGTATAGTGGGAATCCTAAGGAAGAAAGAGTCAAGTGAATTTTCTTGGAATTGTTGTCTTCCTGCCTGCAGATTCCACCCTGTAAGTATAGCACCTCATTCTGCAATGCTACAGTTTTGTCATTGAATGTAGATGGCTCATATACATCTGTGCTCTGCACCTTTGTTTCACCTTGAAATGTGTGACTGCATTGATACATTGGAAATGAATTGCTGATAGATGTAACTGTATGTATACTTTTTATTTGGCTTGGCAATGTATGTTTGCAGTGTTTCAGGGTCTCCCCAGGTATTGTTACTGTGTTGTCCTGGATTATAGCCATACTACAGTGTCTGGCAGGTCATCCGGAGCATCTGCATTGCTTCCATGTTCCCTCCCTCTGCTTAGTCACATCGGGGACCTTTTTATTATTGTCATGTATGCATCTACTTGTATAGACTTGGTTACTGGGGGAGGGATGGAAAATGTGTCCTAAGTGTTAGTAGCAGAATGCTGCTTTAGCGGGCAGTTTCTATTTATGGTGTCAAACTGCAGAAAATGCAAGATTAGCATGTTTATGGAGACTGGTGCAGTAACAGTTAATGGCATAGGCTTCCTAGGTCTCGTGTGATGCAGTACTGGGGACATCTTGCCCTCTAAGAAAATATATATTCTTAATTTTTTTTTTTTTTTTACTTTTTTTTACTTTTTATAAAAAAAAAAAAAAAAAAAAATTTTTTTTTTTACAGTGTTGACTGTTCTCATCTAAATATAGATTATTCTTGAAGAATATGCAGTGTTAGTTACTGTGGTGTGAAAACTTTTCTTGTGATGCAAGGGCAATGTAATTTTTACATATCAAATGATCAGTATTGGGATGCAGCTTGACTTTCACCTGTCTGTTGCTCACGAAAGGGTTAACTAATTGGAGAGCTGCAATGTTTTGTATTGGAACAGCAACTTTTATGAACTGAAGAAGTTTTAAAATTTCACGTGTTTTTTTTTTTTTTTTTTTTTTTTTAAATCTTAAAAGCAAAGAGTTTTAATTTTTCTAAATTCTGTGTGAGATTATATATGGTTTGTTTTTTGGTATCCATCCTGGCTATAGTTTGGTGGGAAGCAGGTTTCACTGGATGGTGGTATTACCTATGATGCTGTTCCTTCTGAAAAATGAAAGCTGTATTCTGATTGGGTGTGTGTGTGTGTGTGTGTGTGTGTGTGTGTGTGGTGTGTTTTGGTGTGTGTGTGTGTGTGTGTGTGTGTGTGTGTGTGTTTTTGGTTTTGGTTTTGGTTTTTGTTTGTTTTTTTTATTCTTCTTTCCCCAATGGAGATTATGAAGAAGCCATAGTGCTTGAAGGAACTTGCCCAGGAATGAAGAGGTGGTGATTTTATACAGATCATGCCTTGTCACCTGTCCACTTGCAGACTCCTCTGTGTCATGGACCATTGACAGTGCATTGATGTTGGCGCTGAAACTCACATAAAGGAATAACTTTGTTTTCTATATGGCATTGTGATAGTTTATAGATCTTCCTCTTCATGGTTTATATGGTTTATTACATACTGTAGGTCCCATGCACATGACCTTAACTTTATCCGCAATTGCAGATAAAAATGCGGACCCCTAAACGCGTCTATTTTTGCAGACTTTTATACGGGGCGTAGAAGGGGTCTGCAAATTATGAAGTCTCCATATTTGTGGCACAGACCAGTGTAGTGAATCCTACAAGCCATGATTACAGATGACTTTACATGTATATGTGCTGATTGCTGATCAGTATTTTTCGGACTGGAAAACTACAGTGGTGTGCATGTAGCCTAATACTTACTCCAGATTGTTACATCTGTATTTAGCTGTGACCGTGTGGGATTGCAATGACCTGGTTTTATTTTATTGCAGTGTGTACTATATTTATGAAGCAGATGTAGGATTAATTGTTGATCTCTCGGCAATGTATTAACTGGTAGGATAAAATGGAACATTGAAAAGCCACAAATCATGAACTGTTAATCTTCCAGAGCCTATCTATCTGTTGAGATATTCATGTCTGTATGTTTGGAAACTCACAGACCCAAACAGTACTTTATGAGATGGGACATATTTCTTTTTTTCTAGATTTGCTTATAATCATTATAATTATTTGCTTGTTTTGCAGTTCATTTCTATTTAATTTGCCAAAGGGCCATGCGTAGATAATGTTAATGGTATACAAGCAAGATTAATAAATAAAATGAATTTACACTATTATAGGTAGTTGGAATTTGCACAATTGTGTTATTCATGCAAGTAATATTGAACTATGGGTATTTTTTTTTTTTTTTATTCCTCACCCACCTCCACTTGTCTCTGCTCTCCTTGTTTGTGTGTTTTTTTTTGTTTTTTTTTTTGTGACTGTGTGTTTTTTTTTTTTTTTTTTTTTTTTGTGATTGTGTGTTTTTTTTTTTCCTGCAGCGTTTTTTTGCTGCAGCCTGCTACGTAGGGGTTGTGAGTGCAATCTGCTCTAAGTATCGCCGTATTGAAGTCCAATTCATAAAGCTGATGTATGAGCTAGCTCAGAGAGAGACACACACATACACAGTTATTGTGTATATAGTGGGTTCTGCTTTAATGGAGGGAAAAAGGTGGTCTCAAATACAGTGTGTAGACAAAACAGGTTGAACTAGTACAACTAGCATAACATGATTGGTGACAAAGCTGTAAAATAGTTTTGGCAGTTGGACAACAAACAAAACAGGAGCCTCACCCCATTAAGGTATCTGGTGGGGATGAGCTCTCTAAACAAATGTGTGAATATAAAATGGCTACAGGCATGGTCCCACATAGCCATGGAATACAAAATGGAGGATACATAAGCTGAGTCATCCTCCACAGGGTTAAGGGGTTAACTAGTTTCAGCAAACAAATGTTATTGCTTGTATAATAAGAAGTTATACAATTTTCCTATATACTTCCTATGTATATCATGGTTTTTCTCTCTTTGCTTGCTGTGATTCATTACTTCCAGTGGATAAAATAAGTCCATGGTCTTGTGATCACATGACCATGGACTGTCCATCACATAACAATGTACTGATTTGTATCCTCTGGAAGTAAACAATGAATCAAAATAAACAAACTGTATACTTCCCCTAAAAGAATTGGGAATTAATTCAATTTTGCTGTATAAAAAAAGGCTCTGTACATAACTACGTTTTACACTATAATCACCAAAAACAATAATACATATACATTGAGCCTAGAGCCACAATGTATGTAGTTATAGGCCGTACATTCACATACATTGCATAGGTTTGCATTGAAGGAAAAGCAAAAAAAATAAAATAAAATGGGACACTCTTGGCATATATTGTCCCATATAAGTTTACAGATAAGTAACACTTCATCTAATTTGCCTATTTTTGAACAGCTAAGCAGTAAGGAAATCTTCTTTTAACTTCCATTATGTAGTAAATTACCACAGCAACAATATTCCCTTCAAAGAATCAACGTTGATAATAGCTCGTCCTGTCAAACCATCTAGGTCAGCATCTGCATGCCATTTCTGTGACTTCCCTATACCTTGGAGGGTTTCCTCTGGTTACTTACCAATGGCATAGGGGCAGATTTACAAAAAGTCTACAAGGAAAAACTAGCTTTATCAATAGCAGCCAATCAGCCCAAAGATTTTGCTTTTTAAAGAGGACCTTGCACCACCTCCACCAATTCAAGTTCTTAGCATCTGATAATGGGCACCGCTCCACTGATTCCAGCTCAGTTGGAATTTTTTCTTTAGCCTCCACCGTTCCCGAGCTACAAGCGCAGTTAGTATTGGTGCCTGATATGCTATTTAAGCTCAATAATGTCAGAAGAGCAGTGTTAGGCAGGGGTGCGGGCTTCACAGCTTCAATCAGAGGCAGTCAGTGTCAGAGCTCAGAATCGCACTCCTTGCCTGCTCCTGCTTGACACGTGCCTCCTGACAGTACAGAGCCTAAACAGCATATCAGGCACCAAAATTAACAGCATTGATTTCTCAGGAATGGTGAGGGTTAGAGAAAAATTCCAGCTGTGCTGGAATCAATGGAGCAGCACTTACTAAATAATGTAAAGAGCTGAAATTGAAGGTGGTGAAAGGTCCTGTTTTAAAAAAAAAAAAAAAAAAAAGCCGAGCTATTCTAGACCATTTTGAAAACCTGCCCCATACTGTACTAATGAGGCCAATTTTCTAGGAAGTCAAACCTGTTATCCATTTGTAACTTTAACTGAAGTAGGGATTTAACATTGTAAACCCCCATGGGCTAGCTAGACTTAATATCAGTTAATACATTTTTGTCACAGAGATTTTGAAATATTTCTATACCCTGGCTTGTATGCATGCTATAGATTTCTGAGCTCAGGTATGCTATGTAAAGGTACGTTCACATCTCCGTTTAATCCGCTGTAGGAACAGATTAAACAATGAACACAATGGATCCTGAGGGAATCATTTTGACTATAATGGGGTCCTTTAGGTATCTGTGTTCTCTTTGACATAACTGGGCAAAAGTAGGGCATGCATGACTTGTTCGTCTGAAGGACTCTGTGTCAAGTACAAACCGTCCTAGTACGTGGTGTGGGTGCTGCTGTCAGGGGTAATTGACTCCACTCATTCAATCTTGCACTCGCCCTTAACTTAGGCTGCAAATTGAGCGTAAATCACACCCCAACACAGTCCATGCACCCAGATGCACGCTGCCAGCGCTACTAACTTTCATGGGTTTAGTAGGAAACCCACTCACAGATGTACATGTCTCTGACGTCAGATGCAAACACACTTTAAAAAGGTAATAGATTCATAGGGCATGTGCAGATCACCATTAAATTGAATTATTTAATACCAAAGGGTTCAGTGCTTATATAATTTATATATATTACAAAGTGTCACAAAACGAACAAAACAGTTTGTAAAAGGGAGAAAAAAAATATAAAAACCTTGTGAGTTATAGTCCTTTTTGTTTCCATGAAGCTTGTAGGATCTCAGATGAGATGGCCAACACTGTTTATTGCAACTTCACAGGTATGACAGTTCTCATAGAATCCACAGTTTTTGTAATGGTGAGCCCCTGTCTCATTCAGACATGGTACCCTCCTCTTCCCCTTTCATGAGGTGGGGGATGAGCTTCTTCATCCTCACCTGGAAAAGCTGAAGAGTGAACAGTTTCATCCCTGCCTCCTGTTGTCATGAAGATATTCCTGTTACAACCCCCTCTCTTATGCCTGACTGGCTTCTGGTATCAGCCAACTGTTAAAGCCATAAAGTATGCTTGGGTTGTATGTTGGCAACTCTAAGGGAAAGCACCAGTTGCAGACTTTGGGTCAGAGGTGACAAAAGCAAATAACAATATGTTCGGGAATAAGACAGAATCACAGATGTACACATTAACAGTGGGTTGTATTGTTTATAAGTAAGGTTCTTTCAACACACTCTGCACTGGAGTGGTATGGAATGGATGTAAATGTCACCTAGGATCAATACCATCTATTTAAATATCTTAATACTATACATAAATTTTCTTGTAGGGCCTCCAAGATGGACCTCCAAAGTGCCCTGGAGGAATGCACTTTGGCTCTGAACTTATTTTTGAATAACAAATTTTCAGAAGCTCTGGAGTTATTACGCCCATGGTAAGGGTTTAATGTAAAAAAATAAATGTAATACTATTTTAACGCCTTTTATGTCCTTCCACTCATTACTCCAAGCTATGTATTGTTGCTTAAAGGGGTATTCCCATGTACATAACAATTTTAAAATTTGTAGATAATTACAAGTTAAACATTTTTGCAAATATAAGTAATTAAACATTTTGCAGAGTTTTAAAGATTTTCTCTAAATATCTTGTGGTCACAAGTTGTTGTCTTGATCGGTTGCCGGTGGATACGACCATGAATGCAGGACCTTTCTAAGGTAAGAATATCGGCTATGATTTCCTTATTGTGGCCAGGATATCTTCTGATACATGTAGTGTCCCTGCCTGATAACCTAGTTACAATAAGAAAATCATGGCTGGGTTCCTGACAAGTCCCAGACCATAGAAAGTTTCTGCATTTGTGGTCGTATCCACTGGCAACTGATCAAGACAACAGATGTCACCACTAAGATGATTAGAGAAAATCTTTAAAACTCTGCAGAATTTTTAACTACTTATATTTGCAAACATGTTTAACTTTTAATTATCTACAAATCTAGATATGATTATGTTCATGGGAATACCCCTTTAACTGATCCTGTCAACCTATAAATGCATCTAATCTGCAAGCAGCCAGTTGTAGAGCAGGAATAGCTGAGCAAATTAATATATAGTCTTGAGAAAAGCAATGTACACAAATTCCATGGTTATGTTCATCTCTGGATATAATAAAAATAAAGCGGACAACACCTTGTTTTTAAGGAGCTGGATTTTTTTTTATTTAGAGAATAGGAAGTCTTACAATCTTTTTAATATCACAAGGCATTATGGGAAAAGGAGCTTCCCATAATGCCTTGTGATATGTAGATGCTTAGTAGAGGGCAAAAGGCAATTTAAAACTCTACACACCTTCACTGGTGCTCTCCACAAGGAGAGAGATTCCCTTCCCTGAATCTTTTTAATATACAGAACTGTGCAAAAGTTTGACAGGTATGGAAAAAATTCTGCAAAGTAAGAACGCTATAAAAAATAGAAGTGTTTTTAATAGCTTTTTTTGTCAACTAACAAAATTAAGTGAATGAACAAGAAATCTCCAAATCAATATTAAGTGTTACTACCCTTTGTCTTCAAAACCGTATTCATTTTTCTAGGTATACTTGCATGCAGTTTTTGAAGAAACTCAATAGAAAGGCTGTTCCAAACATCTTGGAAAACTAAGCACAGATCTTCTGTAGATGTAGGCTTGGTCAAATCCTATCATCATTTCCAGGACTCCATGTTCTTTACGCGTAGTTTTGTTCTTAATGATATTGGCTGTATGTTTAAGGTTGTTGTCCTGCTGCAGAATAAATTTGCCAAGGAGGAAAGACTTTTGCAGTGATCTTCGAGAAGCAATTATTCCTTCACAGATTAATGAGTAACATCAGGCAATTTCCAAAACCTCAATATTCCCCCCCCTCCCCCCCACCCAAAAAAAAAAAAAAAATAAATCCTCCAAAAAAACTATATACTGTAACAACCCTCATGTTGTATAATATGCTATCTATTAAGGGTGGGTTCACACTTGCGCCGCAGTCCGTCCGCCGCGAATCCGACTGAAAATGTCGGGAAACTGTATAGGGAAAGGTTAGCGACGCATTGCTTAAAAACCCATTTGTTTGAATGGGTTTTTAAAGCAATGCGCGGGTGTGCGCTTACACCCTCTGCGCTGCGAATCCAGTTTTTTTTTCACTGGAAACAAAGTCATGCATGTCCTGACATTTTCAGTCGGATTCGCGGCGGACGGACTCCGGCGCAAGTGTGAATCCACCCTAAATGTGACAGGTATCTTTTAAGCATTGAAATGTAACATGTTTTGGAATGATCAATTATACTTTATAGCAAATATTTTGACTGCAGAACTTTTGCAGTTTTAATTCTTTTTGCACAGTATAAATGGGGATATATCAGTAAGTAGACTACACCAGGCATGTCAAACATGCGGCCCGCGGGCCGCATGCGGCCCTTTACAGGCATATCTGCGGCCCGCACAAAAATCTCAAACTTTGTCTCTAAAGTTTAGAGACAAAGTTTGAGACTTTTGTGCGGGCCGCAGATGTACAAAACTCACGATCAGCACTTCCGACTCTTCATTCATTGGCCCCAGGGGCGTAACTACCGGGGTAGCAGTGGTAGCGACTGCCACAGGGCCCGGAACATTACGGGGCCCGGAGCCCTGTGGCAGTCGCTACCACGAACCCCACAATCACTGCTGTCGTTATACTCCGGGGTCTTTTGAGACCCCGGAGTATAACGATCGGGGGCCCAGGGGAGGTGAGCGAACATAAAAAAACACCGTAACTCACCTCTCCGCAGGCTTCGGGCCTGTTTGGTGACGTCCCAGACGTCAGCCGACGTCATTATGCGTCGCGACGCCGGCCTGGATCGCACGAGATCCGGTCCAAAATTGAAGATGGCCGAAGTAGCGCACGGAAGTGCACCGGAGCGAGGAAGAGGTAAGTTGCAGTGTTTTCTATGTTTCTATCCTCCCCTGGGTCTCCGATCATTATACTCTGGGGTCTGAAAAGAACCCAGAGTATAATAATCGATCATGGGTGGTCCACTATGGGGCATAATACTATGTGCAGGGGCCACTATGGAGCAAACTACTGTGTGCAGGGGCCGCTATGGTGCAAACTACTGTTTGCAGGGGCCACTATGGGGCAAACTACTGTGTGCAGGGGCCACTATGGGGCAAACTACTGTGTGCAGGGGCCACTATGGGGCAAACTACTGTGTGCAGGGGCCACTATGGGGCAAACTACTGTGTGCAGGGGCCACTATGGGGAAAACTACTGTGTGCAGGGGCCACTATGGGGCAAACTACTGTGTGCAGGGGCCACTATGGGGCAAACTACTGTGTGCAGGGGCCACTATGGGGCAAACTACTGTGTGCAGGGGCCACTATGGGGCAAACTACTGTGTGTCGGGGCCACTATGGGGCAAACTACTGTGTGCTGGGGCCACTATGGGGCATAATATTGTGTGCAGGGGCCACTATGGGGCATAATACCGTGTCCAGGGGCCACTATGGGGCATAATACCGTGTGCAGGGGCCACTATGGGGCATAATACCGTGTGCAGGGGCCACTATGGGGCATAATAGTGTGCGCAGGAATGCGGTTTGTGTGTGGGGGGGTTGGGGGCGGCGGCTTGGGGGGGGGGGCCATGTCAAATGTTCGCCTTGGGGCCCAGCCATTCCTAGTTACGCCACTGATTGGCCCAAATCCCTGCATATGACCTGCTTACGTGATCAATGAATGACGACCCGGAAGTGCTGATCGTGAGTTTTGTACATCTGCGGCTCGCGTGGCTGCTGATCACCTAAGTCAGTTTTGTTGTGAGCGGAGGAAGAGTCGTGGCTGAGAGTGACTGGGATACTGTGACCGTGCTGAGGAAGAAGGGACCCACTGCCGCACAGGCAAAGTCCAAGCAAGTGAGTGGCCCTCCTGTATGTAACCATTAAAAACTAAAGAGAGGGGTGAGCACTCAGATTATAAATAATTGTGATGCAAAAAACAGTGGTGCTGATTGGATGAAAAATGCAATCGAACACAAAGGAGAAACAGCATCCAATATAAAGCACACACAAAATTTCTTTATTAATTAACACAGCAAACAAGGAAAAATTAAAAGCAATTAAAATACATGTGCACCCTTGGAGGCAAATACCAGGGGTGAACACCAAAAAGAACAAATCCTACAGACGCCCATTAAATAAATATAAAGTAAATAAATACATATTGAAAATTCATAATAATAATATAAATAATAATATAATAATATAATATAATGAATAGGCCTATTAGCACAAAGCACAAAGAGGTGTCAAGCCTCAGGACAAAACACTAAAAATGATTGAAAAAAATGATAGCAAATAAATGTTTAGTTTTTAATTGCTGTATTTTTGTTAAATATATTAGTTGCTGTTGCGCACTGCAAATATATGTTGCTGTTACATATTACTACTTCATATCTTGTTTTCATGACTGCTGTTAAAATACGTGTGTGACATTAGCTGCTGTGTGCGGCCCTCGCAACAACCTCTTGTTACTCATGTGGCCCTCGGGGTACCCTGAGTTTGACATGCCTGGACTACAGATTTCACTGCAGCTGGTGAACTATACTGTAGTCACAGACTATAAAGAAACTGGCTTGGCTAACATTTTCTTTGCTTTCTCAAGACTCAGTGGGTCAGAAGCAAATTGAGGATTTGTTACATCCAACAGAGGGCGCATGGGCTTCTCAGCTCCTTTCCCCATAATGCCTTGTGATTTGTAGATGCTTAGTAGAGGGCAAAAAGGCAACTCAAAACTCTACACTGGTGCTCTCCATAAGGAGAGAGATTCCCCCATATAATCTGTACTGGCATTATTTTAGTTATTCTGATCCTATGACCAAGCAGAACAGCAGAAATAATAATAATGGTGGTAACCTTGCCTTTAAAAATCAAGTTCAGAGGATTGGTATATCTGGGACCAATCCTCTGAACTGGATTTTTACACACTTATGTCTAAGACTACATTCACATGATAGTGAAAACTTTTTTTTTTTTAATGGACTTCACACGGCAGCATTAATTTCACTGTCCGTGAATGGGGAATATTCTCATGACTGTTATTTTGATAGTCTGCTGTCTCGGATCCTCAAAATATAGGTCATGTCCTATTTTCAGCCGTTTTCACTGATCCCGCCGTACATTAAAATGTGTTGGGGCAGAGGTTACAATCTTCTGTCAGTGTAAGCTGTGGTCTACACTGACCGTTTTCAACACCTGAAAGAAGCGCTCGCTCGCTGGGCTGGATTCCAAGTTAGAGAGCATCCAGGAGCTTGGCTGGGGCGACGGGCGCATGCTCAGAGAGGTCTCTGTGTGCCCCCTTTGGGACTAGAGCATGAACAGAAAGAAGCGGTGGTAGAAATCATGCCTCACAAGGGACTGAGAATTAAAATTGCAGGTCCACAAGCAAAGCTGCCATGAAAAAAAATGTTGTTAAAATGGAAGAAGCAATGCAAAATTAATCAACCTACTACACTTTTGAGCCTTCCTAAGTATATAAACCTATATTAGAACTTTCATCACAAGTGCAAACTTTTTAAACGTAAAAAAATCATAGACCAACATGCAGTATTTAGCCATCTGCTCTCCTCTTTAGTAAATTCTTGTATTCCCATTAAATACCCGTGTGGGGTTATCTTTTCTTGGACTCTGCATTGTGCTTTTCTTCTGTTTTAAATCATGTAACAGATTAAACTAACGCAGATGTGACTGGTCTGCCTTACTTCCACAGGGCTAAAGATAGCATGTATCATGCTCTTGGATACAGCACCATCTTGGTTATGCAAGCAGCAATGACGTTTGAGCCTCAGGACATACAGATGGGAATTGGTACAATGAAAGAAGCTTTACAGACATGTCAGAGGTATATCTTTTAATTGTGAATATGTACTACTGCTTTTTGCACAAATTAAGAAATGTGAGATATTGTATGAAGCTTGTGTTTATGACTAAAAGAAGCAGAAAGAAGAGTCAGGATTACACCCTACAAAGCAAAGTGTAAATGGGATATAGCAGTAAGCAGATGTTAACATGACATCTGAGAGGTTACATTTGATCAATAACAGTCCTACTTTACTGCTGCATCTGTGTAAATTTATACACTAGTGTTAAAGGGTTTTTCAACATTGTTAATTGCTGGGGAGCATGTAAACCTTTAAAAGTAAGGAAGAAAGCAAAACTCTCCCTCTAAACACTCTTCTCTCCCAGTGTTACTAGTCCAATCCCTGGGGCTTCTTGTCCCCATCAGACTGGAGGTGATGACGTCACTTCCATCATTTGTGACCGCTCAGCCAATAAGTGGCCTCAGCAGTCAGGTGCCATTCATGCACACATGAGTAATTGGCTCATCTGTTTATACACATGTCAACAAAGTCATTTAAACTGCACAACTTTCTAAAATATTTGGTTGCAGGTTGTAAAATGTTCTTTTTAGAGGGTAAATAATTTTATATACTTGCAGATGCATACATAGATGTCTATACACCTGCAAATTTTGTAAATCATACAGGAATTCTAAAATTGCCTGGAATTACATTTCTAGAAATTTTAAATGTATTCTGCAAGTCAGTACAAAACTGACTAAACGGACTATGATGCTATGAGTTTAGTTCACACAGCAGAGTTCAGTTTGGGAAATGCAACCTGCACATACATTAATTTTCCTGGAGGGGACTCTGCATAAAAAAAATTCTTGTTTTGACTTTTACAGCTATAATGCATTGCAAATCCTGCTCTTTTAGACAAGCTCTCTGACAGATTATCTGCAGCCTTCTCTTTTAAAACAATCTAAAGGCACATGTACATCTGTGAGCTAAAGTACACCTGCTGTACTTCTACTTTGGATGTGCTTAGGGCTCTGTGCTTGCTCTATATGTGGCGTGTGCTGGTTGTGTCAACAGTGTCTGAGTAGTTAGAGGAACCAAAAAGTCACGTGTATTCCAATAAAAACTACAGCTAATCATGCAAAAATAAAGCCCTTACACTGCTCCATCAACAGAAAAATAAACTTCATAAACTGACATGATAGCTATTTTTATTACTAAAACAACAAATACTATAATTGTACTGACCTGCAGAATAAAAAATAAAGCCATGTCATTATAACCATATAGTTGGATGAAAGGGGGGGATGAAACCCAGTGGCAGAATTGCATTTTTTTACAGCATTCACTTTTTTTTTTTTTTTAATCTAACTATGAGGTAAAAATGACACAGTAACTTTATTCTGCAGTTCCGTACAGTTATAGCTTTAGTTGTTTTACTACTTTTATATTAAATGTTGTTGTGCAAAAGCAAGCCCTCATACGGCTGAAAAATAGAGTTAATGTTTATGAAAGGGGAGGATGAAAAAAACAAAAATCGACACTTTCCTTTAAAGGGGTTGGGCCAAGTTTAATAAAGTGGAACGACCAGAGATAGAGTAAAATGCTATCTCTGACTGTCCTATAATGATGAATGGAATGGCAACACACCCATGGACCCCGCTATTCATACAGGGAAATCAGATCCCCATTTTCTTAATAAGTGGGGGTTCAAGTAAAAAGTATATCTGCTAACTATCATTCAAGAGCTATTCCAGAATAAAATACAGTCCAGAATTAACCACTTCATGATCTGGTCATGACCTGGTTCATGACTAGACACATTTTGTCTTTTTTTTTTTGTTTTTGTTTTTGTTGTTTTGGCACTTGTGGTTTTGAGAGCTGTGGCTTTCTTTTTTATATATATATATATATATATATATATATATATATATATATATATATTTTTTTTTTTTTTTTTTTTTTCATATTTATTTAAGGCTGAGGGCCCACATTACTGAAACGCAGCTTTTTTTTAGTTGCAGATTTTGCTGCTGTGTTTGTGTGTGGGGTTTGTTTGTTTTTGTTTTTTTTTTGTTTGTTTTTTTTGAGCCAAAGCCAAGAATGGCTACAAATGGAAGGAATGAGAAATATATATATATATATAGGAAATACTTATATATCTACCTTCTGCTTATTCCACTCCTGGCTTTGGCTCAAACCCTCCCCCCCCCCCCAAAAAAAAAAAAATCTGCAACAAAAAAAGCCTCATTTTTGAAAGAAATTTTCCATGTAACTCTAGGACCCAGGAGCTCCTGCTGTTCCGGGAGCCCAGCAGATCACATGACCATCGGGCTGGGAGGAAATCTGCATCATGGCTGCTCCTATAGCTATATGCACATCGCTCATTAAGTGCTTTGTGTATACAGCAGTCAGGAAGGCAGGGATGGTTAACTTTGCTGCTGTTCAAGATTAATTAGTAGATATTGAAGGCCTCTGATTTTTGCTATCTATATTTATTAAATGAATAAAATGTAAATGTACGGGTATTACATCCAGGTGGCGGCTATATAGTCAACAAGTGGTTGACAGCTGGTTAAAGTCAAGAAAAAAGGCTTAATTAAAAATGAAATTTAACAAAGTAATGCAATAGGAGTAGATTATATACATTTCCTCAGTGTCTGATACTTGGAAATAATACAAGAATTAAATACATAAACTGCAGTACAAATGTCAGTCAGTTCTATATTCCACATTCCTATCTAATCTTATAGACCAGGGGTAAGCTTTTTTATTCGACGTGCCGATTTTAATAAAAAAAATCAAAGATGAGGTACTCAGAGTGCCGGTCAATAATTGTAAGTCTGACGACCCCTAAACTAAAGTCATATACCACAAACCATAAAACAGAAGTGCTGCCCCAAGATGCTTTAGGACGCATGCGTTTACTGCTATTTCCTGGGACGCATCTGTACTTTCCGATTTAGAAGTAATGAAAGTACATGTGCAGCCCCCAATTAGTGGTAAATGTATGTGTCCAGGGGCACCGTATGGTAGCAGCCTTATGGTGGAAACACACTATGTATCTGGATGCAGCTATATTCTTAGGCCACTGGAACTTTTACTTCGATGTAAAGCTGCGTTCACATGGTGCATTTTGCACAAAAAAAATAAATAAATGCCTGTGTTTTCTGTGCAAAAACACACAGTTATACAGAATAATGTCCCATAGTGGCTCCTTCGTATAGTATTATGTCCTATAGCATCATCTGCATATGGTATTATATTCCATAGTGGCCCCTGCACACAGTAGAATATTCCAACTTTTATAATATTCCAATTTTCGACACCCACTAGCTATTATTATACTGTGGGGTCTCTTCATACCACAGGGTATAATAAGTGCAGGGCCAAGAGAGGTGACAAACATAAAAAACAATGTTACTCACCTTCCCTGCGGCACGCAAAGCTTATTTCTCTGACACGGGCAGCCCGAGTCCTCGCCCAGCTGTTTCGATCGAACCAAACACGGCCGAAACGAAACTATTATTATTATACTGTGGTGGTTTATTCAGACACCAGAGTATAATAAGCGGAGCACCCGGGGAGATGATCAAACCTAAAAAAAATGTTACTCACCTTCCCTGCACTCCGCAGCGGCTCTGTGCTATGCAAGCGTGTCAGGGGTTACCGACCCCTGTTATAGACCAATGCAATTTGGCCCTGTATACTTAAAGTATCTAGGGTTATCTCATCTGTTTTTGCAACCATCTAGGGGCAATTTCTATGGCCCATCCAGGTGGTGGTTGTCAATTTCAAGCACGTGTGCCTTACATTACTATTCCTTCTTGTCAGTAATACTAATCTCCAACTCCACAGAGTTTTGGGTCTGTGACTTTTTTTAAAAGGTACACATCAAAGGGAAGCTAGATCATCCTGTTGATGATCAGGTACGTTTACAATATACAGCTGTCCATACCATTGGCATTTTTCAGTCCATTAGTCAATATATTGTGCAGTGGGTACGGAAAGTATTCAGACCCCTTTAAATTTTTCACTCTGTTTCATTGCAGCCATTTGCTAAAAGCAAAAAAGTTAATTTTATTTCTCATTGCTTTTGTAGCCATTCTTGGCTTTGGCTCAAAAAAAAAAAAAAAAAAAGAAACACAGCAAAATCTGCAACAAAAAATGTTGCTTAACACATTACTTAGCATTGATTTCAACATTTGTTAGTTACAGCTTTATATGGGTATTATATGGCAGTATTACGTGGTTACTAAATGGTGGTATTATGTGGTCGTGTATAGCAGTATTTCAGTACAAACATGTGGGTAAGTAGTGTATATGTACAGGAGATCTTTCTTGATAATAACTTTTCCTGGCCGTTCAGCCAAACTGAGCAATCGTGGGAGAAGAGCCTTGGTGAGAGAGGTAAAGAACAACCCAAAGATCACTGTGGCTGAGCTCCAGAGATGCAGTAGGGAGATGGGAGAAAGTTCCACAAAGTCAACTATCACTGCACCCCTCCACCAGTCGGGGCTTTATGGCAGAGTGGCCCAAAGGAAGCCTCTCCTCAGTGCAAGACATATGAAAGCCCGCATAGAGATTGCCAAAAAACACATGAAGAACTCCCAGACTATGAGAAATAAGATTCTCTGGTCTGATGAGACGATGATTAAACTTTTTGGTGTTAATTCTAAGTGGTATGTGTGGGGAAAAAAACAGGCACTGTTCATCACCTGCATCAGTGCTCTGGGCCGAAGGTTCACCTTCCAACAAGACAAGGACCCTAAGCACACAGCTAAAATAACAAAGGAGTGGCTTCGGAACAACTCTGTGACCATTCTTGACTGGCCCAGCCAGAGCCCTGACCTCAACCCAATTGAGCATCTCTGGAGAGACCTGAAAATGGCTGTTCACCATCCAACCTGACGGAACTGGAGAGGATCTGCAAGGAAGAATGGCAGAGGATCCCCAAATCCAGATGTGAAAAACTTGTTGCATCATTCCCAAGAAGACTCATGGCTGTACTAGCTCAAAAGGTTGCTTCTACTCCATACTGAGCAAAGGGTCTGAATCCTTATGACCATGTGATATTTCAGTTTTTCTTTTTTAATAAATTTGCAGAAATATCTACATTTCTGTTTTTTTTCTGTCAAGATGGGGTGCTGAGTGTACATAAATGAGAAATAAAATGAACATTTTTGCTTTTAGCAAATGGCTGCAATGAAACAAAGAGTGACAAATTTAAAGGGGTCTGAATACTTTCTGTACCCACTGTATGCTCAGAGTTCCTGATATACTGTTGGAAGCCAACGTGGCATCATTTATGTCAGCTAGGATAGGTGATATCTTGTTAACATGATCTAACTTTAATTGGTTTATTTAAAATACTTTTGCAGCATTTGTGGTCACTTTTGATGAAATGTAATTGGAGTCTTGAGTTTTTTTTGTTTGTTTTTTTTTTATTTTATTTACTTTTAAAGGTTCAGAAAGAGAAATTCTGTGGTGGAGTCTTTGTCTAATCTAGTATCCAAACAGTCAGGGGATCAATTGTCTGAAGGTAAGGATGCCATAAATTGACGGGTGATACATGTGGCTCACTATACCATTCTTATCCAAGCAGTAAACTTGTTTATGCTAGGTTCACACCTGCGTTCGGGTTTTATAAAAGTGGTTACCTTCGGAAACCTGCGGACCCCATAGACCAGTGATGGCGAACCTTTTTAGAGATCGAGTGCCCAAATTGCAACCCAAAACCCACTAATTTATCGCAAAGTGCCAACACTGCAGTTTAACCGTAATACCAAAGTTTTATTTTCGAAAAAAACAACTCCTACATTAACATGTTTTGTCTTTATTAAGGCTCAAATTCACACGACCGCAGCAATGTCTGTGGGCCACAACTGCAGGTCTGCAAATGTGGTTCGTATAACGACATATCCAAAAAAAAAAAAACTGGACGTGTGCACAGACCTATTGAAATGAATGTGTCTGTAAGAGCAGGTAAGTATCGTCCTCCTTCTTCTATCACAGTCCAGACGCTGATGAACTACGTCATCGCGCCTGCATCACACTCCTCTGTCAGTGGAAGCCTACATTGACAGTTTTCAGCTGTATGTGCATGTGCTAACAGAGAGGGCTCTGAGTGCCCCCTCTGGCACACGTGCCATAGGTTCGCCACCACGGCCATAGACTATAATGTGGTCCACCGGGTTTCTGCCTGAAAAGGGCAATAAATGCGGAGAGAAAAGCGCTGCTTGCAGGACTCTTCCCTCTGCATTTTAAAAGGGAACCAGGAGCGGATGCGGACCTAGCCTGATTGAACACAAATGACTTGAAGTGGTTTTTTTTTCAAACTTCCAACTGTTCCAGCACAGTTGGAATTTTTCTTTAGCCCCACCATTCCCGAGCAATTGTTGTGGCTATTAGATATAATACTTAGGCTCTGTACTATCAAATGGGCAGTATCAGGAGCAGAAAAGGGGTGTGATTTGGATCCAGTCAGAGGTGAATAGTGTCAGAGCTCAGAATTTCACCTCATGCTTGCTCCTGCCTGAAACTACCACCTGACAGTACAGAGTCTAAATAGCATATCAGACACCAAAACCAACTGCAGTTATTTCTTAGCAACGGTGGGGCTAAAGAATGAATTCCAAATGTGCCAGAATCTGTGGAGCACAAGCTATCAAATGTTGCAAAGTGCATAGCTGGACTTGGCCGAGGTTGTAAATGGTTTATATTATGTAATAGGGCTGCTGATGGGGCCAATAACATAGAAGAACAATACTCCCCTCTGCCCAGGGTAGATTCTAAAATGGAGTGGGTAAAATCAGGTGCTGCCTGGTATGCTGTGGATCCAGTTGATGCCTCCTGTGACTGATGTTAGGAGGCACCACCTGCTGTATCCATGTCAAACCAGGTGGATTAGGGTTGCATATAGGAGAGGCATGGTTAGCCTCTACTTCAATAAAGCTATTCCTCCAAAATGTGAAGGTTCTGGGTGTGTTAGCTGCGATGGGCTGGCAGGTGGTAGCAGGTCTGGTGTTTTGTATACAGCTTTTCCTGGGTAACATTAGCAGTGACATCAGATTTGGTGTGTTCACCTAACACAATCACTGGCCTCAGTGAGAACCTCTCTGCAAACTGCGCCTGTTGTGATGTGCTTTTTTGTGAAAAGGTCACCACTGAAGGTCTGTGATTGGCTGCCTGGGGGTCTGTAAACTGTGTGTGTGGAGTTTTTTTTGTTAAATTTTGTTCTTGTTTTGTTATTGGTCCCATTAACATCACTATGCATCATTTAAAAAAAAAAAAAGTTTAGAGAACCTGTCATGTTGAATATGCAGCAGGATGTATAGCGTGGCAGGAGCTGAGCAGCTTGTGTAAAACCTCTTCAAAAGATCACCTTTCTTGAGTTCATGACCCCTTTTGTAGTCCAGTTTTTCTGTGACTGACTCTTTTGTATGCAGGTTATTTTTCTTGAAGACCACCCCTCTATAAGACTGTTTTTAATAAAATTTTAGGTAATCTCATGAAGATTAAACTGTATAACTGAATATGGTTTTGTCAGATTGAGTATACATTTACGTTATTCTTTTAAAGAGGACCCTTCATCACCTCCACCAACTCCATCTCTTTGCATTCTTCAATAGGCACACTTCCACTGATTCTGATGCATGAATTTTTTTTTTTTTTCTAGCCCCCGTCATTCCTGATCAATTCATGCAATTCGTTTTAGCATTCAGTCTGCTAATACGGTTCTCTATTGTCAAGTGGGTGGTCCTGGTCTTGGAGCAGGCATTCAGGACCGACCACCTGACAGTAGAGGGTGTAAATTGGCATTTTGGGTACTGAAACAAACGGCATCAACTGCTCAAGAACTGTAGGGGCTAGAGAAAAAAAAATTCCAGCTGTACCAGAATCTGTAAAGCAGTGCCAATTGAAGGATGCAAAGAGCTGGAGTTAATGAAGGTGGTGAAGGGTCCTCTGTAAATCCCTGGTAACTCCAGGCTTTGAGTGAGTGACAGCTATCTGTATGCACAGTGATACAAGAGAGGCTGTCACTATTCCAGTCCCTCAGTGATTTGCTGCAGGGGCTAGTTCTCCTTGATACTGTATGAACAAAGTGAAAATTATGCCATGAGTAGTGTATAAACCCTTGCATGCAAATCTGTGTTTGCACCATTTGAATCAGCTATTATGGTGATACCTACTGTAGTGACATTTGTGGCAGGCCCATAGTAATGTTGTTAATGTTGGTTACATACTCCCTAGTACTTACAGTGCTGGCCAAAAGTATTGGCGCACCTGCAATTCTGTCAGATAATACTCAATTTCTTCCAGAAAATGATTGCAATCACAAATGCTTTGGTAATAATATCTTCCTTTAATTTGTCTTCAATGGAAAACCACAAAAAGAATTGTCAAAAAGCCAAATTGGATATAATTCCACACCAAACATAAAAAAGGGGGTGGACAAAAGTATTGGCACCCTTTGAAAAATCATGTGATGCTTCTCTAATTTGTGTAATTAACAGCACCTGTTACTTACCTGTGGCACATAACAGGTGGTGGCAATAACTAAATCACACTTGCAGCCAGTTGAAATGGATTAAAGTTGACTCAACCTCTGTCCTGTGTCCTTCTGTGTACCACATTGAGCATGGAGAAAAGAAAGAAGACCAAAGAACTGTCTGAGGACTTGAGAAGCAAAATTGTGAGGAAGCATGAGCAATCTCAAGGCTACAAGTCCATCTCCAAAGACCTGAATGTTCCTGTGTCTACCGTGCGCAGTGTCATCAAGAAGTTTAAAGCCCATGGCACTGTGGCTAACCTCCCTAGATGTGGACGGAAAAGAAAAATTGACGAGAGATTCCAACGAAAGATTGTGCGGATGGTGGCTAAAGAACCTCGACTAACATCCAAACAAGTTCTAGCTGCCCTGCAGTCCGAGGGTACAACAGTGTCAACCCGTACTATCCGTCGGCGTCTGAATGAAAAGGGACTCTATGGTAGGATACCCAGGAAGACCCCACTTCTGACCCAGAGACATAAAAAAGCCAGGCTGGAGTTTGCCAAAACTTACCTGAGAAAGCCAAAAACTTTTTGGAAGAATGTTCTCTGGTCAGATGAGACAAAAGTAGAGCTTTTTGGGAAAAGGCATCAACATGGAGTTTACAGGAAAAAAAAAAGAGGCCTTCAAAGAAAAGAACACGGTCCCTACAGTCAAACATGGCGGAGGTTCCCTGATGTTTTGGGGTTGCTTTGCTGCCTCTGGCACTGGACTGCTTGACCATGTGCATGGCATTATGAAGTCTGAAGACTACCACCAAATTTTGCAGCATAATGTAGGGCCCAGTGTGAGAAAGCTGGGTCTCCCTCAGAGGTCATGGGTCTTCCAGCAGGACAATGACCCAAAACACACTTCAAAAAGCACTAGAAAATGGTTTGAGAGAAAGCACTGGAGACTTCTAAAGTGGCCAGCAATGAGTCCAGACCTGAATCCCATAGAACACCTGTGGAGAGATCTCAAAATGGCAGTTTGGAGAAAGCACCCTTCAAATCTCAGGGACCTGGAGAAATTTGCCAAAGAAGAATAGTCTAAAATTCCAGCAGAGCATTGTAAGAAATTCATTGATGGTTACCGGAAGCGGTTGTTCGCAGTTATTTTGTCTAAAGGTTGTGCTACCAAGTATTAGGCTGAGGGTGCCAATACTTTTGTCCGGCCCATTTTTGGAGTTTTGTGTAAAATGATCAATGATTTGACTTTTTTTTCCTTCTCTTTTGTGTTTTTTCATTGCAAGCAAAATAAATGAAGATATTATTACCAAAGCATTTGTGATTGCAATAATTTTCTGGAAGAAATTGAGTATTATCTGACAGAATTGCAGGGGTGCCAATACTTTTGGCCAGCACTGTATAGTACCTGCCTCCTAATAAAGCACCACACTTTCCTGTTGTACAGTACAGAGTCATGCAGCTCCCCTATTCGCTGTCAGCTTTCACAAAATTTTTTGAGAACAGGCTAGTGCCTAATATCTCTGTGCTGCCCTAGCAACATTAAAGTGCAGGTATGGAGAGTGTGTCTGCCAAAATGATGAATTAGTCATCATTAATAAATGATGATCATCTGAAAAGTGGACAATTGTACTTTAAGCTGTGCACATTCAATACAAGTTATACTTTGCCTGATAGAGAATGATTTGTCCCTCTGGCTTCTGTGCCTAGAATCTAATTTCAGCGACTGTGTTGCAGCAGTTGCCAGAACCCATGCCCTTTATGGTATTTGACTCTGATTTTGTTCCGTAGAGGAAATGCATGCGGAGATCTGCTACGCTGAATGCCTCCTGCAAAAGGCTGCTTTGACGTTTGTGCAGGTAACCAGTGAGTCCTATACTAGTTTCTCAGAATGGTGATACTACTGTGGATCTGTCACATCTTTTTCTATATCTAAAATTGGTCCCTTTGTGCACAGCATTGCAGAGATTATGACGGAAAATGATCAGAATAGGTTATTTGACTAGTTTGTTATTTAAAATGAATTTCATTTAAACTGGTTTCTGGGGGTAAAAAATAAAATTTCTGTGTAATCTACCACCTCCACCAAGCATATTCAACTATCACCACTGTTACTGAGCACATTACAGTGATAAACATCATGTCTTTTATGTCACTTGTGTAGATTTTGAGAAAAACAACTTTGAAGTCTTATGCAAATGAGGCAGTTGGTGCATTGACGTCACCCAACAAGTACAGTGTTCCCAAGGCTGACGGTCCTCACCTAGTGCATCAACTAATTTGTAGAAGACTTCATAATTTGTTTTTCTCCAAAACTACAGAAATTACATACATAATAGAGGAATGTTGTTAATCAGTGTAATGTGGTGGTAGTAGTTGAATATGTTTGGGGAAGGTGATAGACTCCCCTTTTAATGGAACCTTTCAATCGAGTGGATTGTGAAATTGACTTGCTTACAGTGATGAGGAAATCGAACGTACACAAATTGCATAGTAACGCTACGAATTTATCAAAAATACAAAAAGAAGGTGAAAGTCTCAATCCTGTTGGCCCTTGGGTTTTAATGTCAATTGGTCATTGGACACTGCAGATGTTCATTATCTTTCTTTAATTCTACTAACCCAGTTGCCTTACAGAAGGGTTCATGAGTTGAAGTGGAGAACTTTAAAGGGAATCTGTCAGGTCAATCTGGGAAACTAAACCACCTGCAGGTCCTTTATAGAACTGTGGTTTATTGTCCCAAATCGCCTGTTGTAATGCAATCCGCAGGCGCATTAAAAATAAACCTTTATACTTACTTAGAGAAGGGTCCGATCGACGCTGTTTGGCGAGAACAGTCCAACTTATTCATGAGATTCTTCGTTGACATGCCTCCCGGCGTCTGCGCTGTTCTTCAGTGAAGCCAAAGATGGACACCCCGGCTTCACTACGTAATTGCAGGGCATGCGCGCCAACGCCGAGATGTACTCCTCTGGCTTCATTGAAGAACTGCGCAGGCGGGGGGAGTACAGCGGCAGGGTGAGTATAAAGCTTTTTTATTTTTAATGCGGCCATGAAATGCGTTATAACAGGGTGATTTGGGACACTAAACCACCCACACGTCCATATGGACCTGGAGTTTAGTGTGTGTGTATGTATGTATGTATGTATGTATGTATGTGTGTGTGTGTGTGTGTGTTATATTTATATATATATATATATATATATATATGTGTATATATATATGTGTATATATATATATATATATATATATATATATATGTGTATATAATTTATTTTTATTTATTTTTATTTATTTTTTTATTCACACTGCGCTTTTCAGACAGTCCGCAGAGGAAAACTTTCTGTTTCAATTATACCTATAGGGAAACCACCGGCATTTCCGTAGGTATAATTGACATGCTGGAAATTCCAAAACCGCAATGGTTTTGGAAATTGCATCATCTCCGCTGTGCGTATTTGATTTGAAAAATTTGATTATAAAACCGTCCGATGAAGGAGGGAGTATTGTTCTAAAGACCCAAGATATATATACATGAAGCCAAGAGGCAGTTAGGAGACGTTGAAACTTATGAGAGACTGGCAAAAGATCAAACTGTCAGATTTCAATCCCACATTTATACTTTGGTACAGAGCTACTGTATGTTGAGACAGAAGTTTTGTTTTTGTTTTTTTTGTAAACCTTAGTGGTACTTCCTGCTCAAAAGCCAGATGCCCTTAGATTCTTTCCCAGTTGCTCAGGACTTCGATAACATGGCTACTTTCTTCTTCTTAAGTGACATCATGTCAGTTGGTCACATGGCCATGCTACAGCTCGGTCCCATTAATTTTAATTGGATGGAGATGTGGCATTGCCATGTGACCAGCGGACATAATGTCACTTCCTGAGAAGAAAGAATCCATGTTTTTGAAGTCCTGCACCCTCCTTTAACTGACTATATCATCCAGTATGTCGATTGGCTTTTGGTTGTGTCCACTCCTTAAGGATATTCCAACTTCTTTAATGGGCACTAATGCTTTCCTATATACTTTAAAGTAGGGCTGGGTGATTTTTGACAAAAACTAAAAATCTAGAGTGTGTGTGTGTGTGTGTGTGTGTGTGGTGGTAAGTGGTTTTTTTTTTTTTGTTTTTTTTTTTTGCTGAAGTGTATGGACAATTTTAATCTCTATTCTTCTTGGGTTTTTGTTTGTAGGACTTTCTTGTCCCACCACCCAGCTATTGACCACATTTACAAAACGGTGAAAGCCTTTATAGCATACACAAGTGGCTCAGTATTGCTATTGTATAGGGAGAGGGGGTTGATGGAGAGGGAGATCCATCCCGTATTCACCCTACATTACAGTATATACGGATTTAGCAAATGCTAAAGTGGGGGACAGGTGTTGCTTGAAATACAGTGAAACTTCTCGAAACGACCACCTCCTTACCCAAACCACATTTTCTGTAATGGCTTTTCCATTTTCCATACTACTTTTAAGAAGACCACCTCTTTAGAATACCATTTTTCAAGCAATATTGTGTGGTCATCTCAGAGTTTTTACTGTAGATGTATCTCCTATTATTGCAGCTCTAGTTATAACAAATAAATCACTAGTTAGATCAGTCGGGGGCTTTATATTTATGCGGCAGCTGCAATACTGGTAGCATATGACAGCAGAGGTTCCAAAAGTGTGGTATAAAACGAGATTTCAACTGACACACCCTGCTTAGAGCGTTGCTAGGGAGATCTTTAGAACTTGTTTTCTGCTAACAGAAAGTACAATAGGTTAATAAAGTGCTTCATCATACTGGAAACCAACCGCGACCAATGCGTATTTGCACTATGATAGTTATGACCCAGGACATACCAAAACTTCTATTCCGTATAGTCAGTTTTGGAGATTGGGTAGAATTAATAATTATGAAGAACTTTTACACCAACAGGCTTCTGAAATGAGGGGTTACCCTGTAAAAGTGTTGGATCAGGCATGGGATAAGGTAGAAGAAGAGGGAACAAGTTAAAAAAAAAAAAAAAAAAAGAAATAAACTGTTCATCTATTCCTTTAAATTTAATTCTATGGCAGAGAAAATTAGGAGTATTAGAAGTAATTGGTATATGTTAGAAAGAGATCCTGTTTTGAAAGAAGTAGCGATACGTCAACCAATTAATAAACAATAGGAATGGCAATTGGCTACATAAAAGTGCACCAAGTGGTAATTTTAAATGGGGTAACTGTAACTTCTGTTTTGCTAACTTGCAGAATAAATATAGTGATGTGGGAGGTATATCAAGGTCAATCAACTAACTTATAAACTGCAAATCACGATTTGTAGTTTATGCATTAGTTTGCCCCTGTAAAAGATTTTATATAGGGAAAACCATTTGATGCCTATGTGTCAGGGTAAAAGAACATTTTGGGTCTATTTCAACTGGGGTTGGTTGCCCAAGATTAATAGGACATATCCGTGAAGTACATAGAAGTGACAGTAATGTTTTGAGATTTTTTGAATTGGAAAGGGTGGACCCTCCAAAGTATGGAGGAGATAGAAATAAGATCTTATTAAAAAAGCAGGCTAGATAGATAATGCTGACAAATGCTATGGGACCATTGGGTCTCAACGACCATAATGATCTTAGTGTTTTCCTTTAAAAGTAAAAAGAATTCGATCTAGGAATTCAGTATTTGTTGTTTGATATGTTTTATGAATTTGTGTAAAGAAATGTTCGAGATGAGCGCAGGTCGGTTTCTGTTGGAGGGGAGACCAGAGCGTTCATCTGACACACATTCTATGTTACACACATGCGTAATGGTGTCCTAATTACGTGATTACATCGCTACGTCTCTTCGGAAGAGTGTAAAAAAGGAAGATGGCTGCGATATGTGTTGTACAACTGAGGGCCGGAGGAAGCGTGGTAGTGCGAAACGGCCATTGCCCGAACAGTTTGTGTCTATGGCATGTTGCTATACGATGTTTGTCCTGCGATGAGCTACTAATAAAGCAAGAAAAAGTTTTAGAGAATAGTTAGTGCCGCTTCACATTTTTTTTCTATAATATGTATGGGTTAATAAAATATATTACAAAAATGTTCAGCAAATCCCTACTTAAAGAGGACCTTTCACGTCCTCTGGCACCTACGGTATTATATACCGCTAGAAAGCTGACAGCGCGCTGAATTCATTGCACTGTGCGCTTTCGTCAACTTTCCTGATGTGTGCCCAGGTGTAGGAGATATTCCAGTGGTATATGAAACTGCCAGTGGCAGAGGTCGTGAAAGGTTCTCTTTAAAAGTGAAATGACAGTTACACTTGTGGGAATAAGTAAACTTTTATATTCTAGGCTGGGCTTGAACCTCCAATCATTGCATCATGACTGTATTGCAGTCTATAGTAAAATCCCTAACTTTTGAAGTTCACTACTGGGAGAATTAAATGGTCACTAACTTTTCAGACAGTTTAGTCTCCTTTTGTAAGTCAAAATGTGGCTGCTTTCCGCTTGAAAAACTTCTCTAAAGTTCCTGCTACTAGGCATCTCCCTTCTAAGTAATTTGCTGTTCACTCTTTTGTTACCGAGGAAGTCCATCCATAGATGCCAGATAGACAAGATGGAAAGACAGCAAGTGTAGAAGGTGGCCCTTTTCTCTCTTCACACAGAGAGGGGAAGGGTTTAATTCTACTCATATCCTGCATAGACATGTCTGCAAACTGTTGCTGAGCAAAAGACTGATTCTGCAAATCTCACAGCCTACAATGTATGATAAGTCTTATATGTACTTCTGCGGTTTGTGTGGTTACAGATGGGATATTATTCACAGACAGCAAACAGCAACAGGATCAGTAATGGATGGGGAGGGGAGCAGACTGCTCCTTATTGTGCATGCCCACAGCCTGAGAGAAAAACTTAAATTGTGTTTTTGCTATAATGTGTGCATTAGCAGCAGAAAAACAGATAGGACATCCTGTATGAAGGCTGACGCTAGGTTCATACCACTTAAAAAAAGCAATTACCTGGGACCCCATAGACTATAATGGGGTCCGCCGTGTTTTCGCCCGAAAAAGGCAGAAAAATGCAGAGAGAAGTGTCTTTGTTTGCAGGACTTTTCTCTGCATTTTTTAAGTGGAATGATGGACGGAATTCCCAAACGGGCAACGAGCACAAGTGTGAATCCAACCTTATACAGTCATAGAACAGACTGCCCAGCAAGACCCTTCACACACTTTTCATGAAAATTCAGGTACTCTTTAAATAGCTATATTGCTATGGCACGCCTAGGGTCCTTCATAAGGCTCAAGGTTCCTGTGATCTTTATACTTACAATATGTTACTGATCAGCACATCCCATGCCGTCAAGGGGGGTGCACTTCTGTTGTTGTAGTTTTTTTGTTTGTTTTTTTTTGTAAGAAAGTGGGAAAATTTTATAAAAAAAAAAAAAAAAAAAAAATTTATATATATATATATATATATATATATATATATATATATATATATACTATGTTAATGTTTTTTTTTTTTTCTTTTGTCCATTAATGTGCAATTATTCCAGGATGAAAACATGATCAACTTTATCAAAGGGGGACTCAAAATCAGGACAAGTTACCAAATCTACAAGTAAGTTTCCTGTTGCAAAGCTAAATATTTTTTCTTGACTTTTTTTTTTTATCCTTTTCAGTATTTTATTTAATACCACGATCTCTGTATCCTATAGAGAATGCCATCAAGTTCTTTCAACAATGACCCAAAATAAGAATTCAAGTGAAACTCAATTTCAGTTTGAAGGCGGAGTTAAACTAGGAATTGGAGCCTTTAATTTGGTAGGTTTTTCATGTTGTTCTACAAAAGTTTATGCTGTAACTAGGGCTGGGTGATCAAATTAGTTTGATTAATTTGCCTTTAAGGATCCTGACTATTCATATATATATTTTTTTGATTTATGCCTTTTCTGCTTCACCCCATCTGGCATGTGTTTGAGTATGGCACTTACTCAGAAGCAGAGCAGGTGCCATAACTTCCAGGTCTTAACTGTATTACACAGCAGAGATCCGGCGGTAATGCCGGCATTAAATGCTTATAGGGTCACTGATACCCTCTCTGTGCTTCCCCACTTTTTTGTTGCTGGTCTGACTCCCATGTGACAAGACTGCAGGAGCCATCTGATGAGCACGGCAAATGGGATCCTTCTGAAGTAGTTATTCAAGAATTCATATACTGCAATACAGTTGTATTGTTGCCGTCTAAGGTGCAAGTTCTCTCCTGATAGGTGGTGGGGGGGATAAAAAAAAAAAAAAAAATTAAAAAAGTTAATAAATATTTGTAATACTTCTTATTTTATCCTCTTTTCTGGGAATGGGGGTTGTTTTATCCCCACTGTGAATGTAGCTGCAGAGAATGCAGGTGCACTCCTTCTCTGATTCATTTCAATGGGAGTGCGGGAAATGGCTGTACAGCAAATTACATCTCCAGCGTTTCCATCTCAGTGAATGGCAGCGGTGCATCGGTATTCACCACAGATAGTGGGGAAAAAAAGTATTTAGTCAGCCACCAATTGCATGTTCTCCCACTTAAAAAGATGAGAGAGGCCTGTAATTGACATCATAGGTAGACCTCGACTATGAGACACAAAATGAGAAAACATATCTAGAAAATCACATTGTTTGTTAGATTTTTTTTTTAAGAATTTATTTGCAAATTATGGTGGAAAATAAGTATTTGGTCACCTACAAACAAGCAAGATTTCTGGCTCACAGACCTGTAAGTTCTTCAAGAGGCTCCTCTGTCCTCCACTCATTACCTGTAGTAATGGCACCTGTTTGAAATAGTTATCAGTATAAAAGACACCTGTCCACAACCTCAAACAGTCACACTCCAAACTCCACTATGGTGAAGACCAAAGAGCTGTGAAAGGACACCAGAAACAAAATTGCAGACCTGCACCAGGCTGGGAAGACTGAATCTGCAATAGGCAAGCAGCTTGGTGTGAAGAAATCAACTGTGGGAGCAATAATTAGAAAATGGAAGACATACAAGACCACTGATAATCTCCCTCCATCAGGGGCTCCACGCAAGATCTCACCCCGTGGGGTCAAAATGATCACAAGAACAGTTAGCAAAAATCCCAGAACCACACGGGGGGGACCTAGTGAATGACCTGCAGAAAGCTGGGACTAACGTAACAAAGGCTACCGTCAGTAACACACTACGCCACCAGGGACTCAGATCCTGCAGTGCCAGACGTGTCCCCCTGCTTAAACCAGTACATATCTGGGTCCATCTGAAGTTTGCTGGAGAGCACTTTTATGTTCCAGAAGAGTATTGGGGGAATGTCATATGGTCAGATGAAACCAAAGTAGAACTGTTTGGTAGAAACACAACTCGTCGTGTTTGGAGGAGAGGAATGCTGAGTTGCATCCAAAGAACACTATACCTACTGTGAATCATGGGGGTGGCAACGTCATGCTTTGTGGCTGTTTCTTTGCAAAGGGACCAGGACGACTGATCCCTGTACATGAAAGAATGAATGGGGCCATGTATCGTGAGATTTTGAGTGTAAACCTCCTTCCATCAGCAATGGCATTGAAGATGAAATGTGACTGGGTCTTTCAACATGACAATGATCCCAAGCACACCGCCAGGGCAACGAAGGAGTGGCTTCGTAAGAAGCATTTCAAGGTCCTGGAGGGGCCTAACCAGTCTCCAGATCTCAACCCCATAGAAAACTTTTGGAGGGAGTTGAAAGTCCGTGTTGCCCAGTGACAGCCCCAAAACATCACTTCTTTAGAGGAGATCTGCATGGAGGAATGGGCCAACATACCAGCAACAGTGTGTGCCAACCTTGTGAAGACTTACAGAAAACGTTTGACCTCTGTCATTGCCAACAAAGGATATATAACAAAGTATTGAGAGGAACTTCTCTGGTCCCTTTGAAGAGAAACAGCTCCAAAGCATGAAGTTGCCACCCCCATGCTTCACAGTAGGTATGGTGTTCTTTGGATGCAACTCAGCATTCACTCTCCTACAAACACAACGATTGTGTTTCTGCCAAACAGTTCTACTTTGGTTTCATCTGACCATATGACATTCTCCCAATACTCTTCTGGAACATCCAAATGCTCTCTAGCAAACTTCAGACGGGCCCGGATATGTACTGGCTTAAGCAGGGGGACACGTCTGGCACTGCAGGATCTGAGTCCCTGGCAGCGTAGTGTGTTACTGACTGTAGCCTTTGTTACGTTAGTCCCAGCTTTCTGCAGGTCATTCACTAGGATTCCCCCCGTGTGGTTCTGGGATTTTTGCTCACTGTTCTTGTGATCATTTTGACCCCACGGGGTGAGATCTTGCGTGGAGCCCCTGATCGAGGGAGATTATCAGTGGCTTGTATGTCTTCCATTTTCTAATTATTGCTCCCACAGTTGATTTCTTCACACCAAGCTGCTTGCCTATTGCAGATTCAGTCTTCCCAGCCTGGTGCAGGTCTACAATTTTGTTTCTGGTGTCCTTCCACAGCTCTTTGGTCTTCACCATAGTGGAGTTTGGAGTGTGACTGTTTGAGGTTGTGGACAGGTGTCTTTTATACTGATAACAATGTCAAACAGGTGCCATTACTACAGGTAATGAGTGGAGGACAGAGGAGCCTCTTAAAGAAGTTGTTACAGGTCTGTGAGAGCCAGAAATCTTGCTTGTTTGTAGGTGACCAAATACTTATATTCCACCATAATTTGCAAATAAATTCTTAAAAAATCAAACAATATGATTTTCTGGATTTGTTTTCTCATTTTGTCTCTCATAGTTGAGGTCTACCTATGATGTCAGTTATAGGCCTCTCTCCTCTTTAAGGAGCACAATTGGTGGCTGACTAAATACTATTTTTTTTTTTTCCCCACTGTATGTTCACAACAGGGGTATAGCAACATGGTGATGGTAGCAGAGTTCCACTTGTGTTAAAAAATTCCAAGTACGGTGCTTGCAACAAATATTGCCTGTTAGTGTCTCGTGAGAGCCAGTTAGGAATTTCCCTTGCAAGGTCAGGCAGTAAAAAATCAATGGCTATCCATGTAAAACAAGGATGACTCCAGTTCCTCAGTCACAGCAGTACTCTCCTGCTCTTTTGGCTACCAAAAGAGGGTTTTAAATGATGGTCTCTCCATCTTCGTGATGTCCATATGTCCTAATGGGGAATATGGACAGGGGTTGTCTTCAGGTGAATGAGGTAGGAGCTGAACAATAGTATCCCAACAAAGCCACAACACAGTATACAGAGCAGTCTGCCTTTGGCTCCCTACACTGTGTGTAGATATCAAGAGATTGTGAGGAGAGGCAGACCACCACTGATCTGATATCGATGACGTATCCTAAGGACAGGCCTTCAATATGTAGTCTTGGACAACCCCTTTAATACTCCAGGAAGTTGAAGCTTGTTTAACCACATAATTACAACTGGAGTCATTATCTATGAGATGTACAGTCATGGCCAAAAGTTTTGAGAATGACACAAATATTATATTTTCACATGATCTGCTGCCCTCTGGTTTTTATGTGTGTTTGTCAGATGTTTTTATCACATACAGAAATATAATTGCATTCATATTATGAGTAACAGAAGCTTATATTGACAGTTAGAATGAGTTAATGCAGCAAGTCAATATTTGCAGTGTTGACCCTTCTTCTTCAGGACCTCTGCAATTCTCCCTGGCATGCTCTCAATCAACTTCTGGACCAAATCCTGACTGATAGCAGTCCATTCTTGCAGAATCAATGCTTTAATTTTGTCTGAATTTGTTGGTTTTTGTTTGTCCACCCGTCTCTTGATGATTGACCACAAGTTCTCAATGGGATTAAGATCTGGGGAGTTTCCAGGCCATGAACCCAAAATCTCTATGTTTTGTTCCCTGAGCCATTTAGTTATCACCTTTGCTTTATGGCAAGGTGCTCCATCATGCTGGAAAAGGCATTGTTGAGTGCCAAACTGCTCTTGGACGGTTGGGAGAAGTTGCTCTTGGAGGACATTCTGGTACCATTCTTTATTCATGGCTGTGTTTTTAGGCAAGACTGTGAGAGAGCCGATTCCCTTGGCTGAGAAGCAACCCCACACATGAATGGTTTCAGGATGCTTTACAGTTGGCATGAGACAAGACTGGTGGTAGCGCTCACCTCTTCTTCTCCGAATAAGCTGTTTTCCAGATGTTCCAATCGAAAAGGGGATTCATCAGAGAAAATGACTTTACCCCAGTCCTCAGCAGTCCACTCCCTGTACCTTTTGCAGAATATCAGTCTGTCCCTGATGTTTTTTCTGGAGAGAAGTGGCTTCTTTGCTGCCCTCCTTGAGACCAGGCCTTGCTCCAAGAGTCTCCGCCTCACAGTGCGTGCAGATGCACTCACACCTGCCTGCTGCCATTCCTCAGCAAGCTCTGCACTGCTGGTAGCCCGATCCCGCAGCTGAAACACTTTTAAGAGACGGTCCTGCTGCTTGCTGGTCTTTCTTGGGCGCCCTGGAGCCTTTTTGGCACCAATGGAACCTCTCTCCTTGAAGTTCTTGATGATGCGATAGATTGTTGACTGAGGTGCAATCTTTCTAGCTGCAATACTCTTCCCAGTTAGGCCATTTTTGTGCAGTGCAATGATGAGTGCACGTGTTTCTTTAGCGATAACCATGGTTAACAGAAGAGAAACAATGATGGCAAGCACCAGCCTCCTTTTAAAGTGTCCAGTGGTGTCATTCTTACTTAATCATGACAGATTGATCTCCAGTCCTGTCCTCATCAACACCCACATCTGTGTTAATGGAGCAATCACTGAAACGATGTTAGGTGGTCCTTTTAAGGCAGGGCTGCAATGATGTTGAAATGTGTTTTGGGGGATAAAGTTCATTTTCTAGGCAAATATTGACTTTGCAAGTAATTGCTGTTAAGCTGATCACTCTTTATAACATTCTGGAGTATATGCAAATTGCCATTAGAAAAACTGAAGCAGTAGACTTTGTAAAAATTAATATATGTATCATTCTCAAAACTTTTGGCCATGACTGTAGTAGGTAAAACTAGTCCACAAAAATGCCATGTAACACCTACATAAGCTAACTGTTCATTTGTTGTTGACCAGAGATCCCAATGTCAAATTCTATTTATACCAGATATGTTTAAGAAATCTGCAGTATTTACACATTATTAAAGAGACACTAAACCCTAAAAACCAAGAATAAAAACAAAAATATGCACAATAGAATTGCTCTCCAGCCATGTCTACAGGATTAAATTCTAAGCTGCAGATCTGAGCAGTTTAATAGAAATCTTGAAGACCTAGATTGGGCAGACACTGTCTTGCTACAAGCAATTAGTAGTATAATGTTGTACTGTGTTAGCCATTGAAAGTAGTGGAAGAGTGAAGAAATCAGGCGATACCTTTTAGAGGCTAACTGAGTATATTTGATGGTAAGCTTTCGTAAGTACTAGCTCCCTTCATCAGACATAAAACCATGTCTGATGAAGGGAGCTAGTACTTCCGAAAGCTTACCATCAAATATACTCAGCCTCTAAAAGGTATCGCCTGATTTCTTCACTCTTCCACTTGGTACAAGCAAGACATCACAGGAAGTTTGAGAGGGGCGGGGCTTAGCACCCTTTCAGTGTAATGATGTAATTGAGTGTAATGGAGACTGCAGCTCCAGAGTATGAATTACACCAGTGAAAGTGGAGAATTACGTGTGTGGTTTTCATCTACTTTGTAAAAATCGCCCAGATTTCCCAGATTCCTAAAAGGAAAAACTAGCTAGCTGTCTCATAATTTATAAGCATCTTTCTATAGGTAGATTTTGCTTCAGCAGCAGTCTTCAGTACATCACTGACTATCATGTTACACATCTTTCATGGGATACTGAAAGATACATCTGTTATGTTAAGGAACAATTATGGACTCAGCAGTCTCTAATACAGCATTATCTAGTATGCTACACAGCTTTTCCAAATGTAGTATTCAGCATTCTCTATGACCTCTCCACATGCTATGCTACACAGCTTTCCCAGAATCCTGAAATGCAAATCTAGCCAGCTTTATCATGATTTTGGAGCAAGCAGGGGGATTTACTTAGGTATATTTAGTATTCAGAAGTCACTATTTCTACATTGTCTGGTATGTTTCCTAGCTTTCCCAGAATCCTGAAAGGGAAATCCTGCAAAGATGTTATGATTAAAGCACAAGGAGGTAGATTTAGGCTGAGGTCCCACATTTCGAAAAAGGAAGCACTTGTACTTCGCCCTTCTACTCAATGCACTCTTGTCTTTGGCTCAAAAAATGCAGCAAAGTCTGCAACAAAAATTGCAACATTAAAAAATCATCCAACCCCCCCCATACCTATATATTTTCTTAAAGTAGACACTTGCAGCATTGTCAGAATGCCATTTGGTACTGTATGAACAAGCACCTTCATGCAATTTTGATTTAACGTAAATGTTTATTAAAAAAAAAAAAAAAAAAAATGCAAATAAATGTATATTAGTTGCTAAAAGTGGAAACCAAACAAAGTTATATGCACCAAACCTCCTAAAAATAGGAGATCAACATGTGCAGAGTTCATTCATATCACTAAGTCCTACACCTGCATGCACATATTTTCAGAAAATCACTAGAACTGGAAGGAACAAAAATCTGTTTTGAAGCTGGAAATGTTAAAAAAAAAAAAAAAAAAAAATCCTCCTATAAAATGTAGGGATTACACACCGTGGAAAGCAAGTGAACCCCTAAACCCTATATATTTTTTGAAAGTAGACAAACTGAAGATTACATGTGTCACAATTGGTTATCAATAGCCACGTCCACCTTCATGTAACTTTGTGACACACAAATAATGTTTTGAAAAAATGCACTAAAACATATATTTGCACTTAAAACTCCTGTTCAGTCTTACATTCACACACAAAATACATTTAAAATAAAAGATCAAGGTGTACACCATTTATATATACCACAAACATCAACTACAACAAGAGCTCGTACTCTCAAAAACGCTGATATAGAAGACAAGCAAGATTTTGCTGTTATTCACGAATATGTTAAAAATCTATACTGCACCTAGCAAACTGTGACTGTGATACCCAAATCTAACTTTTGAGATTGCACAGCATACCGTATATAAAAACACAGCTTAATATTTCATATATACAACCACCTTCATGCAACTTTGCAGCAAACAGAGATTGTAAGCCAAAATTTGCACAAAAATTCAAATTTGCCACTAAAGTGCCAGCTCAAGCCGTCCCTTTCTGAAAACAAAATGTACTTTCCAAAAAGTGCAATATGTGAGGAATTCATACATACCACACATATATATATTTACAAGTGTGGGTGTTAAAGAAACACCAAAGTCGCAGAAATGCTCCAACCAATTTTGTGCATGCAAATTAAATAGGAGTTTACATAAAAATATAATTTTCTATCCCCCGTATAAAAATTGTAGCAATTTATACGTTCATCTCTAGTGATGATCATTATTGCTATTATTTTACTGTGTAACGGATATCGCTAGAGGTGTATTTTACTCTATAAAGATCAGGTAATGGACTGACAGGGATTGGGTGAAATGTAAACTTTATTGATGACTTTGTGCATGTTTGGTGCAACTCTTTTGGTGCTGCGACTTGTACAATGGTAAACATCTGGGTCACAGCGCCAATAAACTTCCTGGTTATGTTCAGAGGGGTATTATATAAGAATACCCCTCTAGTAAGGTTCAGAGGGGTATTACATTATCCCTCTATGTGACAATCAGAGAGCAAAGTATAGTATGCTCTCTGAATGATAGGAGAGGGGATAACATGGACAGAAGTCCCTGCTATTCCCCCCCCCCCCCCTGGGGTCACATACAGGTTATGCACAGATGATGATTTCTCATCTCTGTGCAGACTCCAGGGCTGCTCCTTCCCTCTCCTCCTACCGCAACTCTTAAGATGCTTCCTGAGACAGGATGGGGGGGAGGACATTTTAGAGCCCCATATCTCAGGATCCATTAGGTCTATTAAGAAGATCTGGGATTCATTTTAAAATTATACAAAGATCTTCATGATGTCCCTTACAAATTCGGAGCCAATAGCTGTTAAATACGCTGTCGGGAATTGAGATCTGCAATGTGATCTCAATGCCGAATAGCGTTTTCAACAGTGAATCGCTCCTAAACTGTAAGGGCTATGATGAACATATTGGTATTTTAAAGCTGAGATTCTCTTCTTTAAAATGAATCCCAGATCTTCTTAATAGACCTAATGGATCCTGAGATATGGTCATTACAAGTAAGGACGTATTAGATATGTGATTGGCTACAGAAGTGCCACCCTGGGAGGAAGTATAAATAGGTGGCTGGCAGGGAAAAGGTTAAAGTGTAACTAAACTTTCCGACAACTTTTGATTTTATGGCAGTATTTGTGTCATAAATACATTTTGTAATATACTTTAACAAATTTTGGCTCCTTTCTGTGAAAGCCTGCATTTTTTTCACGCTTTCCCTTTTTTTCTATATTAAGAGCTGTTTCTGCCTCACTGAATATTACTGTGTATGGAGTACGGGGCTCTGTAACATGTAGAGAAAATGAGTGTGGGAGAGAGTCACTTCAAACAGAAAATCAAAAGTTGTCTGAAAGTTTAGTTATGCTAAAATGCAACACCTGAATTTCCATCTTCAAGATAAGTTTTAATGTATGAAATCCCAGATGCTGAAGGCCATGCATAGGTTGTGAGACTCTACTCCTGCAGTTTCACAACCTGTCATTCTCTAACATTTGTATACAGTGGGTACGGAAAGTATTCAGACCCCTTTAAATTTTTCACTCTTTGTTTTATTGCAGCCATTTGCTAAAAGCAAAAAAGTTCATTTTATTTCTCATTAGTGTACACTCAGCACCCCATCTTGACAGAAAAAAACCCAGAAATGTAGATATTTTTGCAAATTTATTAAAGAAAAACTGAAATATCACATGGTCATAAGTATTCAGACCCTTTGCTCAGTATGGAGTAGAAGCACCCTTTTGAGCTAGTACAGCCATGAGTCTTCTTGGGAATGATGCAACAAGTTTTTCACATCTGGATTTGGGGATCCTCTGCCAGTCTTCCTTGCAGATCCTCTCCAGTTCCGTCAGGTTGGATGGTGAACATTGGTGGACAGCCATATTCAGGACTCTCCAGAGATGCTCAATTGGGTTGAGGTCAGGGCTCTGGCTGGGCCAGTCAAGAATGGTCACAGAGTTGTTCCGAAGCCACTCCTTTGTTGTTTTAGCGGTGTGCTTAGGGTCATTGTCTTGTTGGAAGGTGGTGAACCTTTGGCTCAGTCTGAGGTCCAGAGCACTGAGAGATCTCTGTACTTGGCCGCATTCATCTTTCCTTCAATTGCAACCAGTCGTCCTGAAAATCACCCCCATAGTATGATGCTACCACCACCATGTTTCACTGTTGGGATTGTATTGGGCAGGTGATGAGCAGTACTTGGGTTTTTTTTTTCCACACATACCGCTTAGAATTAACACCAAAAAGTTCAATCTTCGTCTCATCAGACCAGAGAATCTTATTTCTCATAGTCTGGGAGTCCTTCGTGTGTTTTTTGGCAAACTCTATGCAGGCTTTCATATGTCTTGCACTGAGGAGAGGCTTCCTTCGGGCCACTTTGCCATAAAGCCCCGACTGGTGGAGGGCTGCAGTGATAGTTGACTTTGTGGAACTTTCTCCCATCTCCCTACTGCATCTCTGGAGCTCAGCCACAGTGATCTTTAGGTTCTTCTTAACCTTTCTCACCAAGGCTCTTCTCCCACGATTGCTCAGTTTGGCTGGACGGCCAGGTCTAGGAAGAGTCCCAAACTTCTTCCATTTAAGGATTATGGAGGCCACTGTGCTCTTAGGAACCTTAAGTACTACAGAAATTCTTTTGTAACCTTGGCTAGATCTGTGCCTTGCCACAATTCTGTCTCTGAGCTCCTTGGGCAGTTCCTTTGACCTCATGATTCTCATTTGCTCTGACATGCACTGTGAGCTGTGAGGTCTTATATAGACAGGTGTGTGTGCCTTTAATAATCAAGTCCAATCAGTTTAAAAACAGCTGGACTTCAATGAAGGAGTAGAACCATCTCAAGGTGGATCAGAAGGAAATGGACAGCATGTGAGTTAAATATGAGTGTCACAGCAAAGCTTGTAATAATAGTCCTATAATATTCTTAGCTAAACCAACATGATATAAATATAGGACACTGTTACAACCCTCCCAGACACTAAAATTTTTATACACCGTATGTTTGTTTATTTTAAGTTTCTAATATCTCATTTTGTGTTGCTTTTTGTTTTTCCAGATGCTTTCACTCTTACCTTCAAGGATTCTCAGGTTGCTTGAATTTATTGGTTTTTCTGGAAACAGGGTGAGTGATTCCTTAGAATTCAATATATGTCTTATCTATCTTATCATGTTTTTATATTATGCTTTGACAATGGCACATGTATGACTCTAGCCAAATTAGTTTTGATTTTAGAATTGTGTGACCGTGTTGGAGGTCTGCAGTACTACATTTTCAGATTTTTTTTTTCTAAATGGAATTCTACCCACATGTTTGTACTGAAATACTTCTATACACAACCACATAATACCACCATTTAGTAACCACATAATACTGCCATATATTACCCATATAAAGCTGTAACTAACAAATGTTGAAATCAATGCTAAGTAATGTATTAGGGACAAGAATCTCTCACATTGAGGAGAGCACCAGTGAAGGTGTGTAGAGATTGAATTGCCTTTTGCTAAATCCCTTTTGCTGTCTCAAGGCTCGGTGAGTCAAAAGCAAATTGAGGATCTGTTACATCCAACAGAGGGCGCATGAGCTCCCCAGCTCCTTTCCCATAATGCCTTGTGATAAGTAATGTGTTAAGCATCAAGTTAATATTTCGTACATTTAGAAAACTGCTATACAGTGTCCAGGGTACACAAACAATGTCAAATCTCAATTTAAATCCAAGAAGTCATTTTTAGGCTGAGGCCCCATATTGCAAAAACGCAGCTTTTTTGTTGCAGATTTTGCGTGCGGTGTGTGTGTGTGTGTGTGTGTGTGTGTGTGTGTGTTTTTGTTTTGTTTTTTTTTGTTTGTTTTTTTTGAGCCAAAGCCAAGAATGGCTACAAAAGCAATGGGAAATATATAGGAAGTACTTTACACTTCCACCTTCTGCTCGAACCACTCCTGGCTTTGGCTAAAAAAACAAAACAGCTAAATCTCAGCCTTATAGTGTATACAAAGTGCCACCCATATACTCTTGGATAATACTATGCATGTTTTTGGAGGAGGGGAGGCAGGATGTATTTTTAAATGGGTTTTCCAGGCAAAAAAATATTTTTTTTCAAAAAAGGTCAGTGCTATTAATAGGTTAAGAAGTGCAACCAAGTATCTTTAGCAGTGTTTTGAGTGATTTCTGGGTTTCTCTGGGAGCTCCCGGCATCTTCTGCATTTGTTTTACATGGGTAGCTTCCTGTTCTGTTTTCCTACAACTACCATGATGCATTGTGCTTCACTCAGAGCTGACCCCCTCCCTTTCACACCCCCTCCCTTTCACACCCCCTCCCTTTCACACCCCCTCCCTTTCACACCCCCCTCCCTTTCACACCCCCTCCCTGTTTCCCTAGCTAGCCTGCCCATTACTAGCCCTTCCCAACTAACTAACTCAACACACTTGCTTCTGGGGGGCGGCGGCTCCTCCACTTCACGTCTGCCAGTGCCTGCGCAATAGATCCGGAGTGCCAGCATGCTCTGTAGCCGGAACTCCGGCTGTATTGCGCAGGCGTGGGCGGCTGGCAGAAGGAAGTGATGTTCCGTGTCCAGAAGATCCGGATGGAGGGGGGGAGTTAGTATAGGTGACATTCAGTTTGCAGAAACTGGGAAACTGAACTTCACCGGAAAATCTGAAAATGTGCCTGGGGCGGTCACATGATCCACCCCCACCCCCTTCCTCCTACGATCTTGGTAAATATACTTTTTTTTTGTTTTTTTTAGGTAGGTAGGGAGGAGGGGTGTTTAGCTAAGAGTAGAAATATAATCCTGGACAACCCTTATAATGGTCCCTTACATGGTGGTGTGAGACACTAATAATGGGTTACTGGTAAAGTTTCTGGTGGTCAAGAGCAGTGAAAGTGTTGAAAAATCAAGTGATGTCCTGTTGTGACTGGAAGCTGAACAGTCTGCCTGCCTCTTTGATAAAATTTGGTCTGTGGCCTCAGTGTACTACAGCTGGGACATTATTTGCATCCTATCCACCTATTCAGCTTTGGGTACAAGAGATGTAAAACATGTTCATGGAAATTTATGTATTGTGTATATACGCTCTCCATAGGGCAGCCTGTATCCTGAGTGCTGTACCTTCAACAGACGATCAATGGGGGTGTCAGGAGTTGTACCTCCACTTTATCTGATATTGATGGCCAATCTTATGAGTAGGCAATTAATATTAACGTACACAAAAACTCCTTAAGGCCGGGCTCAACATGGCGTAAACGCCATAGCAATAACTGCAGCATTTTGCAATCACTGCAAAGTGGATAGGATTCTAGCAAATCCCATGCACACATTGCAGAAAAATATGCGCAGTGGAAATGCTGCGATTTCCAATACTGTTGCAGTTTTGGAAATCGCAGCATGTCAATTATACCTGTGGAAAAGCTGGCGGTTTCCCTATAGGTATAATGGAAGCAGAAAGTCTGCAGAAGAAACCTCTGTAGACTTTCTGTGAAAAGTGCTGCAAGAAAAATCGCAATGCGTAGCTGCCACGCTTTTTCCTGCATTGCCTTTTTGGTGCAGCCCACTACGAGGTGCCTTAATAGCTGACTAAAACTGGACAACTCCTTTAGGTTGAGAGACAAATGTTGTTTGTATAATGAAAAATTCTACAATTTTTCAGTGTACTGTACTTTCTGTATGAATTTTTCACGGTTTTGTAGATCTCTGCTTGCTGATATTCTTACCAGGCAGATGTCTGCTTACTGTGCTGTGACTAACTAGCTGTGCACCTGTGTACTCATCACATAACCATGGACTGACTATCCACGAAGTCGGCAGAATGAATGACAGCAAGCAGAGATCTAGAAAACTGTGAGGAATTGATACAGAGAGTATATTGGGAAGGAGTTGTATGTTCTCCCCATGTTTGTGTGGGTTTTCTCCGGGTACTCCGGTTTCCTCCCACATTACAAAGACATATTGGTAGGGAACGTAGATTGTGAGCTCTACATGGGACAGTGAATGTCAATGGCTGTAAAGCGTTGCGGAATATGATGGTGCTATACAAGTAAAAGCTAATAAATAATAATAAAAGCTAATAAATAATAAGTGTATAACTTTTTTTTATTTTATACCAGAGATAAGAAACCTTTTTTGTAAAAAATAGAATCAAAGATGAAGTGTTCGTTGTGCCGTGCAATTATTGAAAAGTTCCCTAAATGGAAGTTATATAATGGGACTTACAGCTGTAATACAGCCCTCTGAAGCTAATGCTGCCTTCATATATTCATTGGATGGTATTAAAAGCATCCTTTTATTGGTTTAAAAAAAAAAAAAACAGTGTATTATCCTGTAATTTTTTTTGTGTGGTAAAATGGCATGCACTGTCTATAAAGTTAACCCTTGCTAGAGTTTACTTGCCTCCTCTCAGCACAATCAGCCGTTACAGGCAAATATAAGTTTGGCACGTGTGTTAGGGGTTATCGACCCCTGTATTATACAAATAATAAAATTTGTGTCTCTATGCTTTTTCTGAAGCTGAACCACCCTTGAAATAGGTGTTGATAGAGTTTAGGCTCTGTTCTGATACAACGCTAGCCAATGCTTTTAGGAGGGTACGATTTTATTGCATACTTTTGTACACTGAACTCACTGGTACACTGCGGTAAGCTTCCTATAGTGGCTCTTGCAGGTGTCTAGCACAATCTGTGCAGAGCATTTGGCTGCAAGCTGCTGGCTATGTGAAGGCGGGTTTTGGCCGTATGTGGCTACCACTTCATGTGCATGCACCATAAATCTGTGTTGTGAATGTCCTGAAGACTAGTAGATGTATGCCATCTGTGCCACACATGTAAAGCATTTTAATTGAAACCTACAGTATAAATGGTGCAGGACAGTGCTGAACTTTTTGTGGGAACTGCTATTGTAGTGTTAATGTTTTCACTGTATTTAACAGGAGCTGGGCCTTTTCCAACTGAGAGAAGGAGCTTCTGGAGCCAGTTTAAGAGCCATCCTGTGTGTCCTCACACTGCTGTTCTATCATACCTATGTCTCTTTAATACTGGGTAAGCTCCTCTAGAGTATATGCCCAAATCTACACACTTTCATAAACAGCTATGCATAAGAGAATATTAGTGATAAAATTGTTCTATATATGTACTAGATATTCTAGGGATTGACCAAATTGCAAAGCTAAAATTACAGCACAGTTTAAAGAGAATGTTAAATCTGCAAATGGCATGTTATAGAGCAGTAGAAGCTGAGCCGATTGACGTACAGTTTTCTGAAAACCATTCCGTATAACCTTTCATTAAAGTCAAAAGACACTGACTTGAACAAGGTCACTATCTTCTCCTGTGGACCTCACAGTCTCCTCTGGAACCATGCTCAAGATTGCAGCTTTTTGAAATGCATAGATTGCCTAAAATCATAATTGTGACAAGTGGAATACATTAATAGAATTTAATTTCGTAAATTCATAAGACGACCATAATCATTCAGTGATTGACCTCTCCTCTGCCTCTACATAAAGAGAAAGCTGTCAGTCACCGCTAGGACTACCCACTTGGCAATTTAGCATAGTAAGATTAGAGATTTCAATAGACAAAATGACAAGTTAAGCCAAATCTTTTCCCACAAAATTGTAGATCAATCTGCTCAATTACTTCTGCTCTAGAATATGCTACCTGCAGATTAAATGTGAACTTGTCACCATTTCCATGTGACAAGTTCCCTTTAAGTTAGTGTTTAAAATATATGGCGTAGTCCAAAAGATATACATATGTTTATATAGCTGGATGAATAATATCAAAATTGGGGAGTCTGACCATTTGTACTAAAGCTATTGGGACAGATTTATTGATAAAAATGTGCCAGAATTTTATTTGTTAGACAAAGTAAAGAGATTTTCAGAAAGTCTCCAAACCAATGATGATTAGGTGGGTTTTATGAGAAAGTGGGCGGAGCTTATCAGTAAAAGAACAGAGCTTAAAGTGATTATGTGGGGAATAAAAATTTCCTGTAGTGTACTCACTGCACCATATGAGTACACTTCGTAATATACATCTTGATTCCCTATGATGCTGATTCTTACATTTTCACAGCACTGCGGGAAGGCATTGGAAGTCTTGTCTCCTTCTTTCCTCTGCTTCTGGGTCATGTGACTGGCCCCTCCTCCACTCCTGCTGCTTGCAGAACTTAGAGCAGAAATGGTCACATGACCCGGCTTCAGCAGAGGAGACAGACAAGACTTTTGGCTCCCTGCTGCAATGTGAAAATGTAAGTATCTATGCATTGGTGGACTGGGATGTACACTTTTGAGTGTGCTTATATGGTGTAGAAAGTACATTGCAGAAAAACTTAATTTGTCACATAAGGGCCAGTTCACATCTCCATTCAGTTTCCATTCGGCGGGTCCCCGAACGGAAACCCGAACGCAGATGTGAACCGGCCCTAACTCTTTTGAGATGTGATCCTGTGTGCCAAAAAATGCACCAAAATATTGGCTATTTTTTGTGGCAAACTAAGCCAGCTAATGGTGTAAAGCTAGACTAGACAGTCTAAAGAGACACCAGATTTCTAAAGCTGCGTCAGGCACTGTGATAAATCTGATGCAATCTAATACTGTCTAGTTTAAGTCTGCACTCTCTCTAAAACTTGCAGTATTAGTAAAGATGCCCCGTTCTCTTATCACAAGCCATCTTTTTTTAATTTGAAGTCATCTGTATTATGTCCCGAGTCCTTCTATATTTCTTGTTGGTACTCAGTACTGCAAATGACCTGTGAAAAAAAGTTTCAAATTACTCATGAACACACAACTCTCTTTAGGTACTGGAGAAGGAAATCTTGAAGAAGCAGAAGCGCTCATAGAACCTTACCTCAAGAAATTCCCAAATGTATGTAACCGTATCATAAATCTGTGAGACTACTGTATATAAATTACTAAAATAATCTCTTGATTGATCTATTCCTCTTTTCTTAGGGCTCTATAATTCTCTTCTATGCTGCCCGGATAGATGTTCTTAAAGGAAACTTTGAACAGGTAGTGTTTCGTGTGTGTTTGTTTTTTGTTTTTGTTTTTTAATTCAAGGGGACTATCACAGCATGTGAAACAGGAATTGTATGTAGCGTTTTCAAGAGAAGTCAAACTATTTTGTGGATTGAAGCTGGCCATAGGCACTTAGAAGGGACACTATAAACTCAAGCAGATTTGGTATATAGCTTTAACCTTTTGAACATCTCAAAGCTTTAGTAGTGAGGTTGCTATTTAATAAAAAAAAAATATATACCCTGTTGGTTCCAAATTGTTCTGCAATCATGAAACCAATATGTTGCTAAATGCTTGCTCCCTGCATCTTTGTCAGATAAAATGCATTTGCTTTGCTTGCTTTGGTAATATATATCCTCTAGAATATTTTTAACATTCTCTCTCCTTTATTGTGCAGGCACAAGAAATATTCAGGCAATGCATTACTGCCCAGCAGGAATGGAAACAGATTCACCACCTCTGTTACTGGGAACTGATGTGGTGCCATTCCTTCCAGCAAGACTGGCTTAAAGCATACCACTATGCTGACCTGCTGTGCAAGGAAAGCAAGTGGTCAAAGGTGCTTTACCTCTTTTAGTAATTGAACTGTTATTGTTGAGGTTGTTGTATAAGAAATTATTTTAAAAATTAGTCTAAATTCACATCCTCTTAGTTTCAGTCCACTGCTCTGAAACGTCATGGAATTAGAATAACGTACTGAAAAAAAAACGATGCAACAAACGATGGATGCAGATGGAGCACGTTCGGTCTGCATCCGTAATCAATCAATGTAATGTGAAAAACAGGACGGAGGCTTTCTTCTGACATTACAGTGAATGACATGCAGACAGAATGTGCTCTGTCTGCATCCAACATATCAGTTTTTCAGTCCATTGTTTTAATCCTATGTCTGATTAGAACAACGGACTGAAATATTAAGCTGATATGAATTTTTGGCTTAGATATATATGGGAAATTGTACACTCTGGTGCAGCTTATACTTGGGGAATACCCCTTTAGTCACCAGCATTCCAATAATGGGGGAAAACTGGTCAGATTGGGGATAAATTTTACAATTTGTTGGCAGCTTCAGGAATAGCTATTACCATTTTCTCTGGAAAAATCTCGACACAATTTAACCCCCTAGACAACCACATTCGTTATGTCTGTACTAGTTGCTGATCCCCTGTGGCCCTGTTCAGTGGCAGATGGTATTACATCCTTCTATTAGAGACCTCTTCCTGAGGTGACATCCCTGCCACAAAAAGTGCAAAGCTTCTTTCCTTTAGTCGATAAAATGCCATGTAAATCCATGATGTTGTGATGATGCCTTGAGCTGTCACAGATGGGAGGAACATTCTGCATAGTTACCCTTAGATTGTGGCATTTGCATGATCATAGAGGCATTGGTTTAAAGGCCTTGGTCTTGAAAGGGTTAATGGTGACTATGCATGCTAAATAATGACCGGTGTCTTTGTGGCAGCTTGTATATTGTACCGTTTACATGAGGCAAATGTAGAATAATAAATACATTTTTACTTCTGCCAATGAATCGCTTGCAGTTCTCCTCCTGAAGATTTGTCATTGTCTATTAATATATGGCCTTATTTGGAATAACATACAGTATTGGAATAGTATGTATACGCTTTGTAGAGAGCTTATTCTTTGCGTTGTTGTAAGTAACAGGTCATGACCGTCTAGCAGACAAGCTTTCATACACATTTCTTTTAAGAGGTTTCTTTAATCCTCAGTGTAAAGTCCCACTTTTCCCTCCAGAGGCTGATATGACTAGGGGCCTAATGCACCACATCATCCGGTAAATTTCCTTAACTGCACGCCACTGACAACACAAAGCATACAAATATATAAAAGCAGAGTGAATATAGTAACAAAAGGTTAATGTTGTTAGCTCTTCCTATACTGTTAATAATGGATGAATAAGAGAACATAGATCATTTAATGACACTGCCTGCCTTTTCCTTGATGTAAATTGACTATTTATAATGTGCACTTCTTTGAGATTCTATGTCGTCTTATGAATTTACGAAATTAAATTCTATTAATGTATTCCACTTGTCACAATTATCATTTTAGGCAATCTATGTATTTCAAAAAGCTGCAATCTTGAGCATGCTTCCAGAGGAGGCTGTGAGGTCCACAGGAGAAGATATAGTGGCCTTGTTCAGGTTAGACAGTGTCTTTTTAATTTCTTATATTAAAAGGGCCATTTCATGAAGACAACTCCTTTTATATATGCCACCTTTTGTATGTGTCAAAGCAAAGAGGCACTTACAAAGGGTGTCTCTTTCCTGTCAAACACAGCAGACTGTTAGTAGACTGTTAGGGCTATGATAGTGCTATTTGTCTGGGCAATAAGTCCATATCAATAAATTATGATGCCTTATATCAAGTATATGATGGTGTCTGATTCCACTTTGGTAACTGTGACGTAGAAATAGACTTGTGATATCTCGAATCTTTTATATTGAATTTTACACTAAATCTCTTCTTTGTCTCTTAAAGTTTGGATAACAATGTCTATTAAAGGGGTTGTCCCATTAAAGACATCTATCTCCTATTCCTAGTATAGGGAATAAGTATCTTATCGCTGGGGGTTCGTTTTAACCCCCTGCGATCACCGTGGGAACCCAGCTGTATCTGACAGCCAGGCTTCCGCTGCAACAGCGGGGGATGGTGATAACACCAATGCCCGCTGTTTAACCCTTAAGATGCCGCGGTCAATAGTGACCGCAGCATCTTAGGTGTTTGTCAGGGAACTGAATGCCGCGGGCGGCATCAGGAGCGGGTGTTGGCTGTAACTGAGAGCAAACACCCTGCTTCTTAACCACCGATCAGAGGTCAGCTCCGATCGGGGGTTTTAACTCCTTGGATGCCATGGTCAAACATGACCACAGCATCCAAGGGGTTTCCTCATGCTAAATGTCCCCCTCGGCATGCCCCGCGGCGAGATTGGGGTTCGGGACCCCGAACCGAACTTTTGGGCAAAGTTCGGCAGAACCCATCGAACCTTAACTTCGATGGGTTCGCTCAACACTACTGAACTGCTATCCTGGTTATAGGCCATCCTTATCTCCAAGGCACCAATAGATTCTATATTATGCCATTATCACTGGGTTTATTCACTGACTTAATTCATGAACCCTATGTCAATGTCGAATCTCATTCATTATGTTAAGTTGCCTCCACGTTAACAGCGTTCAAAAGTATAATTTTTATTTTAGGCAAGTAGAAGGTTTGAAACAAAGAATTGCTGGGAAGTCTATACCAACAGAAAAATTTGCAGTTCGGAAGTCTCGACGATATGGAGCTGCAAACCCAGTCAAACTGACCCTGCCAGCCTTGGTAAGACTGTTACACTAATGTACATAGGGTCCCAGGAATTCATAGACTATGGCTTCACAATCGTATTCTACTGCATAAACAAAACTCAGGGTGATATTTTTTCAGAGCCGGGTCTGTTAAATGGTGTATTCTCTGCTGTAATAAAACAATTTTTATACTCGTAATATAATAGGACGATGCTGTTTGTACAGTTTTCCTAATAGTGTTATATCATCATAGAGGCTATTCTCAACTTGTCTCATGACAAGTATCACACTTGTCTCTTCAGTGTGATACTTTGTCACTGTCTTTTGGCTCTTATACTTTTGTAACTGCACCATAATATGAATGTGGTGTACTGATGGTCTTTATTCATTTGAGGATGCCAAACAGGGTGTCTATCCTGGTGGAGCAACAATTTGGAGACCCAGGGCACATATCCACAGTATCCAGTGCTATTTCTACTACTGCATGAGAATGTTATGGATTTATATCCTAGATTGCACCACATATTTAGAAGTTTTGATATCAGCTCTGTCAGTCTCTGTACCAGCATTTCAGAACTCTAGGCCAGTATTCAGTCTGGGTTATGATTTCCTGTGATGGAACACACCTCTAATTGCTACAATTTATTATGCCAGGTCCTGTAAAAAAGTTATAGTTGTCCAAGTATTTTTTTTTCCTCCTTTTGCGGAGGTTTAAACAAAAAAAAAATATATATATATATATATATATTCATTCTCTCCTCTTCTTTCAACCGGGTATCCAGTGGAGTGTCTCAATTTGACCCCCGATCTTTGTTGATTTTGTGCCCACACGTGAGTGCTTTAACCAGTCAGTGGCTGAGTGGTGAGTGACGCCAAGCATCCGACGCCCTCCCAGAGTGAGCCAAACCAACCTCCAGAGTCCTTCACCAGAGCCCCTGATGGTGGGGTTGAACTTGAACTCTCCCGTTGGCCAGATTGGCAGCAGCCTAGAGAGCGCAGGAAGCCCGGTGCACCACAAGTAGCAGCAGAGCCAGAAACTAAAAGTACTCACCGGAAACACATGCAGGTGAAGACAGGAGAACCAGGAGTAGCAGTCAGTAGGTGTCCGGTGGAGGCAACAGTAGCAGGTATTCATAGTCGTACAGTCCAGGTCGGCAACAGGAGGATGGCAGGGTACAAGAGAATGAGGCAGTAGAGTTGTCAGCGGGCCGGGTGGGTAACAGGAGGATGGCAGGGTACAGGAGGACGAGACAGTAGAGTAGTCAGCAGGCTGGGTCAGTAATCAGAAGGTCAGCGAGGTATCAGAATTAGCGGGCAGTGGTGTAAAGGCAAGCCGAGGTCACTGATACAAAAACAGCAGGCAAGAATCGGAGTCCAAAACGAAAGCAGGAAGTTAGGTGGAATCGCAGGGGACAGGAGTAACAGAGCTAACACTCAGATTAACTGAATAGCCAGCGGTGAACAGACAGCAGAAGCGAACAGAAATAGGCTCGGAAGGTAAGAAACAATTAAGTCTTAAAGTGGAAACGAACAAACAATCCAGCACATGTTAGGAGCAGAGCGGCAACCCCAGCACTACCGCTGTAGAGGTTCCGGCTCTACTTCTAACAAAATGGAGAGGTGAGTTCATATGTTTTTATTTGAGGCCTCTGCAGAGGAAATTAATTGTTTGGGATGCCACTGGAAAAGCTTCATGACCTGTCAGCCTGACTTTTTTTTTTTACAGAGCCTTTTGACGTATGTTTTACATTATTCCATGTTTCCCATTATTCCATGTTTCAGGAAATGATGTATGTATGGAATGGCTTCACAATAGTTGGAAGACGATCAGATCTTACGGAAAGTCTGCTGGTTACTATCGAGAAGGCAGAAACTGATTTACAGAATGAAAAAAGTATGTTTGGGTTTTTTTTTTTTTATTATTTAGAATTGTTCTTATAGTGACTTTTCACCATCTCTGCCAAGTACGGCTCTTTGCATCATTTAATAGGTGCTTCTCCACTGATTCCAGCACAATTGGGATTTTTTTTTTCTCTAGCCCCCACTGTTCCAGAGCAATAAATGCTGTTCGTTTTTGTGCCTAATATGCTATTTAGGCTCTGTATTTGGTGGGTGGATTGTCAGGCAAGAGCAGGTAAGGGGTGTGATTGTGAGCTCTGGCACTGTCCACCACTGATTGGAGCTCGAAATCACACCCCCTTTCCTGCTCCTCCCTGACACTGCCCACCTGACAATACATATAAGGCACCAAAACTAACTGCACTGATTTCATTGGGAACTGTGGGGTAGAGAAATTGCAACTGTGCTGGAAGCAGTGGTGTACCACCTATTAGCGGATTGTAAGAACTGGAACTTGGTGGAGGTTGTGAAAGTAAAAAAGAACAAATGTTAGCTTTCACAAAGTTTACTACTTTGTTTTCAGACCTATAAGAGGGTTGACAGATTATGTACATGGATGTAGTTATAACTACGCTCATTTAGTGACAGCACCTATGACCTCAGAACTAAGTGAAACACTCATTAATTCCAGTTTATTTTTCATTACCGGCCTCGTTAGCAGCAAAACTTCACAGCCAGTAATGAGAAATTAATCAGTGTGCCACTTATTAGAGTCAGTACCTGTGACCTCAGAGCTGAGTGAAGTTATAACTACATACAGGTACATAGTGTGTCACCCCCTCAGTAATGAGATATAGTCTGAAATTAATCAGTGTGTCCCTTACTTGTTAGTGACATCATTTGGGTCACCAGAATGGAGTGCTGTCACTGAGGGGTTGGGGAGGGGTGACACAGTGGGGTAAATTTATGAATACTGGTGTTACTAAATGTGAAATGCCAGTCTTGATGATTCCTCCTGTACCCTTCCCCAGTGTCTTCATTATTTTGTCTCCATTTTAGGTCCAACTGAATACTTTGGCGATGATCAGTGCCTTGTCCAGTTACTGAAAGGACTTTGCTTAAAACACCTGGGTAGACTATTACAGGCTGAACTTTGTTTCAACCAAGTGATACAGAGGTAAGAGCAACATACAGAAGATACTTTACCATTGGCATCATCTTTGATACATTGAACCACAGTAAAAAAAAAAAAAAAAAAAAAAAAAAATGGCTATTTCTTACAGTAGAAATATAGGGGCAATTTTATTAAGACTGAAGTTTCATATGTGAGTCTATATATAATATGTATGTGTGTGGGTTTTTTTTTTTTTTAATAAATAAAACTACACTTCTTTAGGCTGTCCTACAGAGAGAAAATGTAATGTGTTGCAGGGGGCCAAACATGTGTATTCTGCTCCATTCATTTTCTCCTTAAATTTTGTGCCATTTTCTGTCTTTAGACTTAGTAAGTTTGCGGCCTTCTACTGCCCCTACCTCCTGCATGCTTAGACCCACTTACTGTTTGTGCCACTTCTAAAAAGTAGAGCGAGAGGATAAAAATCTCATATTTTAGTTCAAATATAATTACAGTACAATAATATTTAGTACAAATATAAAACTGTGTATATAGTTAGTGTAACTGTCTTTTCAAACTCCGGGTCAAAAATTTTGATTGATGGTGATCTTGGTTGAGTTCTTTAATGATCACTGAAATAAAGGGGCTGAGCACTTGCTTGAGTATTGTGCCCTCTGACTGTGACTAGCTCTTTTGTGCTCTGCCTGGGAAGGTGAATGTGTTAGCAGTGTATGGACTGATACTTTATGAGCACGTACCTTTGTTTGCTGAGCTCTCTGAGGCTTGGTTTATATAGCGCAGTTTTTTTTTGTTTTTTTATTGCAGTAATGCCTAGGGCATGTTTAATTGCATTGTAGAAATGTGCTACTTATCACTGCAATTAAAAACAGCACAAAGTTCCTCAGTAAAAATGCACCATGTAAACCCAGCCTTTGGAGTCTGGAGCAGAGTGGAAAAAAATGTTGCATTTTACAGTACCAGCAAAGCGAATGAGATGTCATTAACCTTATCCATACATTGTGGAAAAAAGGATAAGCCAAGCGGATAAGTAGCGTTTTTAAAAATGCATGTTAATTTTAACCACAAGAATTTTCTCTATAGATTTAATAGGGGAAGGAAAATTCAGGAATTATTATTATTATTATTATTATTATTATTATTATATATATATATATATATATATATATATATATATCATTTTATTTATTTATTTTTTTTAAAGCTTTGTTTCAGGGGGCCGAATACTTACGCAAGGCACTGTAGAGAATGGAGCAGGAAGTAGACAGCTCTGTTTTGTGCAGTGGCCAGATCTGAAGTAAATTGGTCAGCTTCCTTTCACTTGAATGGGAATTGAGCTGAAGTGACTCAATTCCTGCTTCATTCTCTGTATATCAGCTGCTTAGGATAGTTGATCAGTGGGGTAGCAGATGTCGGATGCTCACCAGTCTGGTATTGATGACCCTTTTAATAAAACAATAATTCTGTTTGAATAATGAATACTGTTTTCTGCCTTTCAGTGAAAAGAGGCTAAAGTTTGACCACTATTTACTACCATTTACTTATTATGAGCTGGGACTTTTGTACAAAGAGCAAGGAGACAAAGATAAAGCCATACGTTTCATTGAAACTGCAAAGTAAGTACTATATTTAGATATTGTGCTGCTGAAATAGAAACTATCACACCCACAACTGGCAACACCTAGATGAATTTATTCATAAAATTGTAGGTGGAATAACAGCAGATGCTACATTGCAGAGTTATAGCAAAAGATTCTCCAGAATTGTTGTATATGTGATGCAAGTATTTGCTAATATATTATTTTCATTTTTTTTTATTTTTTTTTAAAGACTGGGTCTGTTAACACACAGTTTTTGCATGGCGTTTTTGTGTGTTTTAGATTTAAAAAAAACAAAAAAAAACAGCCACACAGCATTTTTACAGCATTTTTCTCTCTATAATAAATTTAATAGGCAAATGCCAGAGCTTGCAGGCTTTTGAAAAAAGAAAAAAAAACTGCAAAAACACACTATGCAGTGTTAAGAGGGAAAAGGGAAAAAAACAATGCACTGTACGTAAGGATTTTATTTTACTGCATACTAACATGTAACCTCTGAATGCTGAAAAAAACAAAAAAACAAAACCCTGTGGGGGCAACCATGCAGCAGCAACTGTTTACAAAAAAAAAAAAAAAAATTTACATTTTTGCTGCTTTTCCACTGTGTTTTGTGATTTTCTGTCAGCATTTGTCATTTAATACATTTTTTTTTTTTATATACTTTAACAAATTTTGGCTCCTTTCTTATTAAATGAAACAAATGCTGCCAGAAAATCAAGTTTTTTGTTTTTTTTTTGTTTTTTGTTTTTTTTGGCTGAGGCCACATAGGGAAAAAAAAAAGTTGTTTTTTTTTTTCTGGGATTTTAGTTTCATGGCCCATTTTTAGGCCATCAGTATCAGATTGGAGGTGATCCGACTTCACACCTCCACCACTCTATGTAACCAGTGTTTAATAGGCACAGTATCATACATTGTGTAGCGACTGTGTGTCTGGTGTTGCAGCTCCATTCCATTCAAGTGAGTTATGTAGTACCATGTGGAACCACTACACACTGTGCATAATGTGCTATATTGTGCATGAAGACGCTCACCTGAGCACCGCACCGCTGATCAATACGGATAGGCTATCAATATTAAATCTTGTAATATTAAGGCTACAATCTTAATATTGTATAAGGGCGTTACAGACTGGGAACAGAACTGTCTGGTTTACCTGTCATAGGATTTGGATGGCACTGTGTGCAGGACTGAGCAGTGCCATCAAACAGTAAACCTAAATCAACAGACTGAGGACATAGTGCTCTCTTAGCCTATTAATTTATAACTGTTTCATTTTATTTTGCTCACTAATCTAAGAATCTTGGTAGACTGTGTTGTGTTCACCGACACATGCACTTTCATGCACCTGTCTCTATGTACTATATTACTGCTCACAAACATGCAAGTTCTGCCACTTAAAAAGATGAGAGGCCTGCAATTGACATCATAGGTAGACCTCAACTATGAGAGACAAAATGAGAAAACCTATCTAGAAAATCACATTCTGTCTGATTTTTTTTTTTTTTAAGAATTTATTTGCAAATTATGGTGGAAAATAAGTATTTGGTCACCTACAAACAAGCAAGATTTCTGGCTCACAGACCTGTAAGTTCTTCTTTGAGAGGCTCCTCTGTCCTCCACTCATTACCTGTAGTAATGGAACCTGTTTGAGGTTGTGGACAGGTGTCTTTTATACTGATAACAATTTCAAACAGTCACACTCCAAACTCCACTATGGTGAAGACCAAAGAGCTATGGAAGGACGCCAGAAACAAAATTGTAGACCTGCACCAGGCTGGGAAGACTGAATCTGCAATAGGCAAGCAGCTTGGTGTGAAGAAAACGATGGGAGCAATAATTAGAAAATGGAAGACATACAAGACCACTGATAATCTCCCTCCATCAGGGGCTCCACGCAAGATCTCACCCCATGGGGTCAAAATGATCACAAGAACAGTGAGCAAAAATCCCAGAACCACAAGGGGGACCTAGTGAATGACCTGCAGAAAGCTGGGACTAACGTAACAAAGGCTACCGTCAGTAACACACTACACCGCCAGGGACTCAGATCCTGCAGTGCCAGATATGTCCCCCTGCTTAAGCCAGTACATATCGGGGCCCGTCTGAAGTTTGCTAGAGAGCATTTGGATGTTTCAGAAGAGTATTGGGAGAATGTCATATGGTCAGATGAAACCAAAGTAGAAACACAACTCGTCGTGTTTGGAGGAGAGTGAATGATGAGTTGCATCCAAAGAACACCATACCTACTGTGAAGCATGGTGGTTGCTAACATCATGCTTTGGTCTGTTTCTCTGCAAAGGGACCAGGATGACTGATCCGTGTACATGAAAGAATGAATGGGGCCATGTATCGTGAGATTTTGAGTGCAAACCTCCTTCCATCAGCAAGGGTATTGAAGATGAAACGTGGCTGGGTCTTTCAGCATGACAATGATCCCAAGCACACCGCCAGGGCAGCAAAGGAGTGGCTTCGTAAGAAGCATTTCAATGTCCTGGAGTGGCCTAGCCAGTCTCCAGATCTCAACCCCATAGAAAACCTTTGGAGGGAGTTGAAGGTCCGTGTTGCCCAGCGACAGCCCCAAAACATCACTGCTCTAGAGGAGATCTGCATGGAGGAATGGGCCAACATACCAGCAACAGTGTGTGCCAACCTTGTGAAGACTTACAGAAAACGTTTGACCTCTGTCATTGCCAACAAAGGATATATAACAAAGTATTGAGATGAACTTTTGTTATTGACCAAATACTCATTTTCCACCATAATTAGCAAATAAATTCTTAAAAAAAATCAGACAATGTGATTTTCTAGATGTTTTCTCATTTTGTCTCATAGTTGAGGTCTACCTATGATGACAATTACAGGCCTCTCTCATCTTTTTAAGTGGGAGAACTTGCACAATTGGTGGCTGACTAAATACTTTTTTCCCCACTGTAATTAGTTTAACTCCCATTTTATTTTTTGCTATTGTCAGGTGGTGTTTGGTACACATTTTTGTAATATACTTTACTAACCTATCAAGCTTCCTTTTAAAGGGGTTGTCTAGGATAACCCGTTTTTTTGATAAGAGGCCGGGGTCTGTTCCTGCTGCCCCAGTATCTTGTTTGACCAAAACAAGACATTGGAGCAGCAGGACCGGACTGCGGTGGAAGACAACGGAGCACTGGGGACAAGTGAGTGTGTTTTTTAATCACCTTAACCACCTCTGTCCTCATATCAAAAACTGATTATCCTGGACAACCACTTTAATAGAACTTTTGCTAATGGGAACTTTACAGCCTGCCAGGGAGACTCTGTATTCAATGCAGCATGAAGCATTTACCAAAGGGGATATTCACTTCAAGTAGTTGTATCTCTGGTATTATGCCACCTAGGAAAATGGTTCTCATTGTGATGTGTGTTTTTTTTTGCTGCATATTAAGCTCAAATTCCCAACTGTGTTTTTAACTAGTGATATCTCATATAGCTAGTACTTCATTCATTCTCAGCTTTCTTGTAATACCAGAAACCTTTTTCTAGGTGGTATACAACCGGATACACATCTATTTGGAACTGATCATTCCACCCCCCTTTTGGTAAATGCTTCAGCTTTGCATATGCACATTCATATGGACTTTCCCTTGTAACAGCTCAGTTAGAGGGTTGCAAATGAGAATATTACAGCCTGTTTTATAATAAAAAGGAAATTAGATAGGATAATAAAGTATATTATGGTCACCAAACACCCCCGACACACTAACAAAAAAAAAATAGAAGTTTTAAGTATTATTTAGTGAAAATATCAGTGAATTGCAGCAAATACAAATAAGTATTTTTTTATTTTTATTTTTTTGTATATTCTCGGTTTATTAAGTGCAGCAATAAAAGGAACATTTAGAAGTACAAATAAATGGCACAAAAAATAAGATCTGACAGGACTCAAGCATCTTTATAAGAGACTTCTTAAAATTTTTACTGGCTGTAAAGTGTCTAGAGAAAAGGTCCATCTCTACTAAGGTTGGGATCATGAATCTAGACATTATATGCAAAAGTGTCACAACAAGATGAAGAGAGGAGAAACTAAAGAAATCAAATAGCTGTGACCAAAAGGAGACAGGTTTACTTTTTGCCGGCTATTTGCCTTCTGGTCCTCTAACCAACAAGAAGTACATATTGCAGACAGATAATATACGGTATTGTGGAAAAAATGCTGCAAAGTAAGAATGCTTTTAAAAATAGAAGTGTTTTTTGTAAATTAAAAAAATGCAAGAAATGCAAAGAAATCTAAATCAAATTAATGTTTGGTGTGACCACCCTTTGGAAGAGGAATCCTGGAAGTGATGATACGGCTGTCACACAGCCCTGATCTCCACATCGTCCAGTCTGTCTGGCATTACATAAGACAGAAGCAAGCAAGCCTATATCTATAGAAGGTCTGTGGTTAGTCCTTGAAGATATTTTGAAACAACCCCCTGCTGAGTTCCTTTAAAAAATGTTTGCAAGTATACCTAGAAGAATTGATGCTATTTTTAGGACAAATGATTTAGCCTTCCCTTTTGTTCATTCACTTAATTTTAGTTGACAGAAATAAACTATTAACAAATTGCTCCAAAGTAAGAATGCTTTGCTTATTTTTTTCCCCTGCCTACCTAAAACTTTTCCAAGGTTAAGCTACAGTATTCATCATACACAGCATAAAGGGTAAGGTAGAGTGAATATATGTCCCTGAGAAGGGGGGGGGGGGGGTGAGGTTAGATGAGTATGAAGGGATATTATATTACAAATATCTAACCGTGTTTTCAGGTGTGGAGAAAAGAACTCCTAGTTTGGGATTTCCAGCCAGTTAACTCCTCCAATTGATACAGTTGGTGCATTTTTGCCGTCCACATTCCCAACCTCTAACACTTTGTAGGGATTACAAATACTGCTCCATGAACATAAGATTCAGAAGGTTATTAGTAAAGGATGCAAAGTTTTTTGAAAGGGGAACCCTTATTAATTGACGACTCAGTTTTTCTAGTTGTGGGGCAATGCCACCATATGTAAGTTGTGCCCCTTTTGCAGCCACATCTCCAACATGTCTGCAGAGGAGAGGCATAATCTAGAAATCTATAGAGGCACTTGGGAGTGTGGTACCACCTTGTAATAAGTTTAGAAGTTTTCTTGAAAGCTGTTGGCAAAACCTGTGGGGGTGTGACTGTTGCATTTTTTTTTTCTGCTAGTGATGTGTCTTACATTGATTAGTCAAATATAATTTTCTATGTGTTACTTACAGAAACAACTATAAAGACTATTCCATGGAATCCAGATTGCATTTCCGAATTCACGCAGCTCTCAGCAGCCGTAAAGGAACACCGCCATCAACCCCTCCATGAGAAAATGACCAGGCTCTACTTTTGTGAATGAAGTTTTCATCTGAGAGAATGTAGCGACAGAAACCTTTTCGTGGTGGTTAAACTAGCTGCGTTATACATTTAATGACTGTTATCCTGCGTGATTTGACCTATTGTCCAATGTAGCTCTTATTTTCTATGGTAATTGTACTATAAATATATATATATGCATATTCTGCATTCTTTAAAAGAAAAAAATGAGAAAAGTTGATATATTTTGTTTCATGAAAGAAAATAATTTATGTCTGTACGCACTTAAATGAAAATATTTTAAAACTCTTTCTGGTGCAGTAAACTAAAATATAAACCTTTGTCCTTGTTGTATCTATTGTTTTGTGTGGGGGTTTTGGCTTTTTTTTTTTTTTTTTTGTTTTGTTTTTATTGGGGCATATGGTAACCACACTCAACTTATTCAGTATGGTTACAACACCCACAGATTGGTACTATAGGACAATGCACAAGTTTTGAAAAATTTCTCCTGTTATTTCTCAAGCTACTGTAAATGACATTGTTTGTTTTATAAAATACAGTAATTCAGTAAGAGAAACATTAGCTCCAGAATTGTGCTTTAAAAATTTACGGACTTCCTGAACCCAGCGATACAGATTGGTGCAGATGAATAATGTGAATTAAATGTGTTTTTATATTTTCTTAGTGGCTGCTATAAATTCTAGAAGCTAAGGTATAAGAAAACTTTACACAGATTAATGCAAAATACAGAAACAGAAACCATAGCTGTAGGTTATCAATTCATTGTCGTTCTAACAAAGGAACATAGTATGAAATATTGTCTGGCATGTTTTCAGGGGATTAATTTGTTTTGTTATCTGATGTGTATGAACAGCTGTATTGGGTTCTTAAAACTGATCAGAACTGAGCTTAAAGGGAGTCTGTCACTGGAACCCAGCATATTGAAGGGGTTGTGTAGGACCCGAAGGTAATTGATACTGATGACCTATCCTGTAGCTAGATAATCAGTATCAGATTGGTCAGGGTCCAACATCTGGCGGCTGACTGCTCTGTTTCGTATGCACCCACTGCCTGAGAGAGAAATGTAAAATGTGCTCCATGGTGCAGCTATTAGCAGAAAAGCTGATAGGACACCACATATGAAGGCTAATACAGCCAGCGATCAGACTGCCCAGCAAGATTCTGCAGATATTTCAACTTTTCAAGAAAATGAAGGTACCCTTTAACCCCTTAACAACCTTGGATGTACTATTACGTACTGGGCGCTAGGTACCAGGGTGTCATACTACGCCCGAGGCCGGCCGACCGCTCACTATCTGAGCGGGCGGCATCAGAACCGGGTGTTAGCTGTAACTGACAGCTAACACCCTGCTCCATAACCTCCTGTCGGAACAGAGTTCCGATCGGAGGTTTTAACCCCTTGGATGCCACAGTCAAACATGACCGAGGCATCCAAGGGGTTCCACCATCTTGCCTCACCCCCCCGCGGCGAGATCGGGGGGGTGCCGATATCTATAATCTGCAGCCCGGAGTCTGGCCAGTGACCCCAGGCTGCCTGGAGACCCCACTACCTGGTTGATCCTGCCGAGACCTCAGGAACTCAGTGCTATGTGTTTCCATAGCGATGACTTCCTGTATAGACTGCAAGACACTTGCATGCTTGTGTCTTGCAGTCTATAGTACTGAGCCAGAGATCAAAGCATCTCTGGCTCAGGTGTCCTAATGGGACACATGAAAAAGTAAAAAAATGAAAAAAAAATGTGAAAAAAATTAATAGAATAAAGCCCCAAAAATTCCCTTTTCCTATATAAAATGAATTATATAAAAAAAATCTAAAAATTAATAAAAATACATATTTGGTATCGCCGTGTCCGTAACAACCTGTACAATAAAACAAACCATATTTAACGTACACGGTGAACGTCGATTTTTCGCCATCTCACCTTACAAAATATGCCATAAAAAGTGATCAAAAAGTCATATGTGCCCCAAAACTGTACCAATAAAAAGCACAGATTGTCCCGCAAAAAAAAAAAGCCCTAAACCAACTCTGTAAACTGAAAAATAAAAATGCTACGCATCTCAGAAGATGATGCAAAAAAAAATTGATGTCCCCAAATGGGTTTTTGTTCTGCAATATTAGTATCGCATAAAAAAAACTGTATAAATGAGGTATTTCCGTAATCGTACCGACCCGTAGAATAAAGGTAACATGTTACTTACGCTCTACGCTGCATGGCAAAAAATTTAAAAGGTAAAACGCAGTGTCAGAATTGATGGAATTTTTTTTTTTGTTTTTTTAATCCACCAAGAAAGAGTTAATAAAATGTATTTAATAAGTTGCAGGCACCTAAAAATTGATGTCATTACAAAACACATCTCATACCGCAAACAACAAGCTCTCATATGGCTACATCACCAGAAAAATAAAGAAAATATAGCTCGTACAATGTGAAGACAAAAATCGCCAAATCATTAGAACAAAACTGGCTGAGTCAGGAAGGGAATGTAGAAGCTGTGCGAGCGTATATTGGGGTACAAACCAGATTTAGAGCTTACGAGGAATAATGAACCAGAAGTGACCCCTCCCATAATAGGAGCTACTGGGGAAATAGTAGGGAATTTAGTGTACCAAATGTACTCCGCACAGCTTACATATTTACTTTTCCCCATCTGCTGAGCAGTCACATCTGGGATACTAATGCTCACTACACCCCTTGATAAATTCTTTGAGGGGTGCACTTTTCAAAATGGGGTCACTCCCTAGGGGATTCCACTTTACTGGTACTTTAGAGGCTCTGCAAACATGACATGGCATCTAGATCCCAAACATCTGAATCTTCACTCCAAAAGCCACATAGTGCTCCTTCCCTTCTGCGCTCTACTGTGTGCCCAAACTGCAGTTTATACCCACATGTATGACAGTGGTGTACCCAGGATAATGTACTTAATGTCATATGTGGGCAGGAGGTGCCAGTAAATTGGAATTCCCCAAGACGTGACCCCCATTTTGTAGGGGCAGTTTTAGGGTCCTGGAAATGTGACACAGCGTCCAAAAATAATCTAAATATGTGCTCCAAAAGTACGTAGCGCTCCTTCACATCTGCGCACTGCTGTGTGTCCAAATGGCAGTTTATGCCCACATGTATGACACTGTTGTACCCAGGATAACGTACTTAATGTCATATGTGATTATTAACTACTGTTTGGGCACAGCAGGGAAGGAGCGCTATTTGGTATTTGGAGCACAGACTTGGATGGTTTGGTTTTTGGACGCCATGACACTTGCAGAGCTGAAATGCCAGTACAGTGAAATCCCCTGCCATGTCACCCCATTTTGGAAACTACACCCCTGAAGGAATTTATCCAGGGGTACAGTGAGCATTTTTAACCCCCAAGTGTTGCTAGAATTTATTCATAAATGAATACGCAGCTGATGATGAAAGGTGGAAATGTCAATTTATCCAGGAATACGACATTTCAGTGTGTAATGTGTTGTGCCCGGCTTGTATCAGAGATAAACGCTCCAAAAGCTGTTGTGCCCGGGATCCCCGCTCAACAGTTTTTGGAGTGTGTGTCTATGCAGACATAAACTGGGCACAACATATTGGGCACTGAAATGGTGTATCTATGGAAAAATTTCATTTTTAACTTTTCATTATCAGCTGCGCATTCATTTCTGGAAGTTAAAATGAATGCAACACTTAAGGGTTAATAATGCTCACTACCCCACTTGATAAATCCCTTGAAGGGTATAGTTTCCAAAATGGGGTGACCATGTCTGCGGATTCCACTTTACTGGCAATTCATGGGCTCTGCAAAAGTGGCATGGTGTCCAAAAAGCAAACTGTGCTCCAAAAACCAAAATAGCGCTCCTTCCCTTCTGTGCCCGGCTGTGCCCAAACAGTAGTTAATAATCACATATGACATTAAGTACGTTATCCTGAGTACAACAGTGTCATACATGTGGGCATAAACTGCCATTTGGGCACAAGCTGGGCGCAGATGTGAAGGAGCGCTATGTGCTTTTGGAGCGCATATTTAGATTATTTTTGGACGCCGTGTCACATTTGCAGAGACCCTAAAATTGCCCCTACAAAATGGGGGTCTTGGGGAATTCCAATTTACTGGCACCTCCAGAGCTCTGCAAAAATAACATGGCGTCCAGAAAGTCCCTCTAAATCTATACTCCAAAAGCTAAAAAAACACAGTGCTCCTTCCCTTCTGAGCCCTGCTGTGTGCCCATGCAGCAGTTTATACCCACATATTTCATTTTTTTGTCCCCGGGATAGCCCACTTAATAGTTTTAAGAGTGCATGTCTCTGATGCCACAAAGTGGCACTGAAATTGGATATTTCTTCAAAAACTTTAATTTTCAATTTGTACATTAATTTTTGGGAAGCATTTTTAGGCTCAAAATGATAATACCCCTTGATACATTCCTTGAATGGTGTAGTTTCTAAAATGGGGTCACTTTTGAGAGGTTTCCATTGTATTGCTACTTTAGGGGCTCTGCAAATGCGACATGGCATCCAAAAACTATTCCAGCCACATCTGCCCTCCAAAAGCTAAATAGCGCTCTTTCCATTCTGAGCCCCACCATATACCCAAACAGCAGATTATAATCACATATGGGGCATTCTGTGTTCAGAAGAAATTGTGTAACTGTGGGGAGCTTTTTCTTCTTTAACCACTTGCAAAAATTAAAAATATGTCATTAAATGGACGGTTTATTGGAAAAAAGTAATTTTTCATTTTTACGTCCTAAAGTCAACCCCCCCCCCCCCCCCTTCCCCTAAAATCTGTGAAACAGCCTGTGGGGTCAAAATACTCACTATACCCCTTGAAGAATTCTGTGAGGGGTGTAGTTTCCAAAATGGGGTAACTTTTTGGGGGTTTCCTTTGTATTGGTACTCTAGGGGCTCTGCAAATGAGACATGGCACCTGAAAACTATTCCAGCAAAATCTGCTTTTCAGACGCCCAGTGTCGCTCCTTCCCTTCCGTGCGCTGCCATTCGCCCAAACATCAGTTTACACCCACATGTTGGGTATTTCCGTGCTCGGAAGAAATTGCATAACAAACTGTGAGATGCATTTTCTCCTTTAACCCTTTGTGAATGTGTTACTTTTAGGGCTAAATTAAGGAATTAGTGGAAAAAAATTAAATGTCTAAATTTCACCTCCATATTGTTTTAATTCCAGTGAAATGCTTAAAGGGTTAACAAACTTCCCAAATGCTGTTTTGAATTATTTTAGGGGTGCAGTTTTGAAAATGGGGTGATTTATGGGCGTTTCTAATATATAGGCCTTTATAATCCTCTTCAGAACTGAAGTGGTCCCTAAAAAATGAGTTTGGGAAATTTTCTTGTAAATCTGCAAACTCGCTGTTACACTTGTATGCCTTCTAACATCCAAAATAAATTACATGACGATTAAAAGATGATACCGATATATAGCAGAGATATGGTAGATAATATTTATTAATGTATTTGGGTGGTATGACTATCTGTCTGAAAAGCAGAGCATTTCACATTTTGAAAATTGCGATTTTTTTTCCTGAAATTTCCATCAAATTTCCTATTTTTTTTTATAAGTAAATACAAAAATATTCATTAGTGTTTACCACTAACATGAAGTACAATGTGTCACGAAAAAACAATCTCAAAATCACTTGCGTAAGTTAAGACGTCTCAAAGTTATTGCCATATAAAGTGACACATGTCAGTTTTGAAAAACTAGGCCTGGTCCTTAACGCACTTTTGGGCTGGGTCCTTAAAGGGTTAAAGGAAAGCATTCACTAATCAATGGGTTTTATTAATATTGACCACACCTGTTTGCAGGTTAATGTGTGGCCAGTAATAAGGCAAAGCCCATAATCAATTAGTGCCTCCACTTAAGTAAAAGCACCCAGGGCCCCATCCTGGATTATGACTCTAGCACAGCATAGTACATTGTGTGGCAGCACCATTATTTCTGGGTATTATACTCAGCAAGTCCTATTACATTACCAATATCTAAAAGCTGGGATATGATTAGCTTTCATGTGATGTATTTTTAATAAAAGTTCAGTTTCAATTATGATGGTCCCCTTTACAGTCGTGAGAAAGTGCACTCTCTTTGAATTCTATGATTTTACTCATTGGGGCATAATAAAAATAAATAAAAAAAATCCTTAGGTTTTAAGATTAGGTAAATACAACCTCAAAACCGTGTCGCGTTTTTTCTGCCTCCCATTGAATTCCATAGTTTTTTCCAGGCAGAATCCGTCTGAAGATAGGTCATGTTGCTTTTTTTTTAACGCTAGCGGAAAAAAACCACTAAAGGAAAAAAAAATGCTACTGACTCCCATAGAAATTAATGGGAAGCGTTTTTCCAGGCGGTTTTTGAGGCGGATTCCGCGTCAAAAACCGCTGCCAAAAAACTCCGTGTGAACACAGCCTAACATTTACATTGATAGGTGAGCCTGGCTGCCACATTCAGAATAGATTGTAGAGACGAAAATTAAGTGAGTGGAAGATTAGTAGGGAGTTACAGCAATAAAGTCAAGAGCGAATCAGGGTGACAATAAGGGTTTTTGATGTTTCCATGGTAAGGAAGAGGGGCATTCTGGAGATGTTTTTGAGGTGCAGGAGTCTTGAGCGTGTAGGTGATTAGATATTGGGTGTAAAGGAAATGTCAAACATAACCCCAAAGCAGTAAGCGTTCTGTCTCAGTGTTATGGTAAGCCTGCAGACTGTAACGTAAATATAAGGATTAGGTCAGTTATTTAGAAACATAAGTAATTCAGTTTTTGAAAGATTCAGTTTCAGATAGAGGGAAGACATGATGTTAAAGACAGCATCAAGACTGGTGCTCTGTAGTAATGCAAGGGTGATGGCATGAGAGGAGGTTTAAAGTCATCAGCATAATGATGTTGCCGAAAGCTAGAAGTGCTGATGGTTTGTCCAACAGGGGCTATGTAGAGTGAGAAGAGGAGGGGGCCTAAGACTGAGCCCTGGGACCTCCAACAGTAAGGGGAAGAGTAGAAGGCACAGAGCTCACAAATGATACACTGAATGTGTGGTCTGATAGGTATCAGAACCGAGAGAGAGAGAGCAGTGTACATGAGGTGGGCATAATGGAGCATACTGAGGAAGAGTTGGTGCTGCTGAGGGATCCAGAGGAATAAGAAGTGAATAGTTGCCATTAGATTTAGCTCTTGGGAGATCATTGGAGACTTTTGTAAGGTTTGCAGAAGCCAGGTTGTTACTTAGGGATCAAGAAGAGAGTTAGTGGATATCATACCCCAATCCTCCTACACATCCTCAACCCCAGCATTCCCACGGCCTGCTGGAGGTGCCCCTACATTCGTGCTTTCTGGACAGAAGTTAAGGTGTTAACTGACGAGCTCTTTCTCCATGGTGTCCCGCTGGATCCTCTTGTCTATTTACTTAATTTGCCTCCCCGACACTTTGGCAAAAAGACCTCTAAACTCTTCCTGTATCTCTGCACTGCTGCTAAAACGCTTGTGGCCCTCCACTGGAAAAGTGTACAGCAGGGGCGTAACTTGAGGGGGTGCAGAGGGTGCAGTCGCATCCGGGCCCAGGAGCCTTGGGGGGCCCATAAGCACTGGCATCAGTATTGAGATTGCAGTTGCCATCTGGCCCATAAGCCAAGGAGACTCACAGATTACCCCAACCACACTAAGGTTGATTAAACTTCTTAGCACCCGTAACCATCACTATCAAGAATTCACTGTAGGGATGAGGTAGGGGGCCCCAAACAAAACACTGCACCGGGGCACACAAGAGTTTAGTTACGCCACTGGTGTACACCATCCTACTGGCGCTGCCCTTGTAGCCTGTATCAAGGATGTGCGCAGCCTGGAGTATCTTACTGCCATGCTCAACAACACAATGGATGCCTTCCAGTCGGTCTGGTCCCCATGGGATATGTACTGCATTCTCCATGGTCTCTGATCTCCCTCTTCCCTTCCTCCCCTCTTGTTGTTTCCCAACCCTGTGTGTGTCGTGTTTTATGTTTTGTGCTTTGTTTGTCCTTGTTCAGACTGGTTTTTCTTGGTTGATTATTTTATGATGCTTTTTCCTAAGATTTTTCCCTTCCATAACTATCTTTGTATTTTGTATACATTATCTCACTGTATTTTAAAACTTTTGTACATACTTAATAAAAATTACAGTTTAAAAAAAAAAAAAAAGAAGAGAGTTAGTGGAGAAATAGCGGATAGGCAAGAATAGATCAAGAGTTTCAAAATTTGGAGATAAAGTGGGTTGGTAGTTAGCAGCACAGGCTGGGTTCACCCTCATCCACAAGGCTCTCCATAATGCTGCACCTCTCTACATTTCCTCCCTCATCTCTGTCTATCGCCCAAACCGTACTCTCCGTTCACTCAATGACCTAAGACTAACATCCTCTATTATCAGAACCTCCCACGCTCGTATACAAGACTTTTCCCGAGTTGCACCACTTCTCTGGAATGCTCTAACCCCCAATTTCTACATCTTCAAGCGCAAACTAAAGACACATCTTTTCAGAAAGGCCTATCACAATTCCTAATGTAAACCCTTCCACAGTTAGAATCCCTAAAATGAATCCTCCTCTGGTTACGCTCTCGCATTACCCCACAGGATATGATGCCGTATCAGACTAACTTTATATGTCCTGCCACCATCTGCATGTAAAAAGATACTGACCGGTGATAGCTCAGAAGCTTTTTTATGTGTAATGAAATTAACCTCTATCACAAAAATGTCTGGACCACTGTATAAGCAATGTTAACTCCTATGTCACCCCTGCTACCTCTTGTGTCACCCCCTCTGCCTCATAGATTGTAAGCTCTTGCGAGCAGGGTCCTCAGTCCCATTGTCTGAATTGACTATTTCTCTGTAATGTCTCTTTTTGTCTGTACTTCAACCCTACATTTTGTAAAGAGCTGCGAAATATGTTGGCGCTTTATAAATAAAATGTATTTATAATAATTATTATTTCCTGTTCCTTTTGAAAATATCCTTCTACCTTCAAAAAACTTTAACAAAACTGAACTTGTTTTTTAAAATACAAAAATATAATTTAGTTATATATATATATTGCATTGTATGAGAAGATTGCGGTCACAGTCATTTAGAAGAAATTGTAATAAAATAAGGGCACATTTAAAGTTCAAGCTTTATCTGGTCATTTTGTAATTTCTAAATACTGTATATTGACCACTAGGTGGCAGACATGTCACACAGATAGACCTTAAGAAAGTAGAACTGGAAAGTGCATTCACCTTTTAGTGCCAACTGCAAGCAGCAAGACTTTACAATAAATACTGAATGGCATGAATTTGAAAACTCAGACTGGTTATCTTGTATAAGTATGCTTTGTGGGAAATTTTGAGAAGGAATTCATCATGCTGTCGTATTATGACATTTTCTGGTTATTCTACTATTTTCGCTTATAATAACATTTGCTGGAGGCATTATTGACTTTAACAAAGTCTTTCTACAAATCACCAGTGCGTTTCCCGGAACCAAGGAGTTCAGTGCAGCATTTTCCACTCAATTAACCAAGTAGGAAGCTGAGATCAGCATTTCCTCAGATGTTGGAAAAGTAAACAATAGTCTGCTGTGATATTCTACAATGAAAGCCTGAGTAAAACCACCTGTCATGGACTACAGCTACAAAGATGTCTAACTCATTTATAGAATTTAGTTCAAAACCAGGCAGCTGTCATGTCTATTGTATTTAAACATTGAGTACAGAGCTGCATACTGTATACGGCGCTGTATGGCTTCAATACACCATTCATTGCTTTCTCTCTACAAACTTAACCTGCCCCTGTTCACATACACAAATACATATACTCTTGTGCAAAACATAAACCAGGTTCAGTAGTAGTATCCATTAGTGACCCTGGTCTAGTTACCAATTCTGCCTAAGTAAAGTTTGCTGGTTAGGAAATATGATACTATTTTGCTATCATATCCTATCATTCTGATTTTACAGCTCCTATGCAGACCTATGTGCCTGTAGGTTACAGACTCAAAACCAATTGTGTGTAGTCAGATTCTACAGTCATGTCTATCTGTGCCTTCTCCTACTATCCACTGTATATTTGAGCAGAGGGCATGGAGTAACAGGATTGTAAGTTTAAAGGGGCTGGCCACTTTCAGACCAATATTGAGAGACAAATGTTATTGTTTGTATAGGAAAAAATTGTACAATTTTCCAATATATTTTCTTTATCAATTCCTCACAGTTTTCTAGATCTCTGCTTGCTGTCAGTCATTCTGCTTATTTCCAGTGGATAAAAATAAGTCCATGGTCATGTGACATACTGTTCATGGTCATGTGATGAGTACACAGGTGCACAGCTCGTTACAGTCACAGCACAGGAATCAAACATCTGCCTGGTAACGAGAAAGTATATTGGAAAATTGTTAACTTTGTCTCTTAGCATTGGTCTGGAAGTTGGGGCTACATGGCTACTTTAGCTGTGACTCATGTATCCCAAGATTGCTGTGTAGCCTGTGACTCCTTTATCAATGTAATCGAATGGAGTTGAACTTGCAACCACAAGGGTATTGTGACTTCTAGTTGCAAAAGATTAGGCATTGCTGGATTTTTTTGCAAGTAGAAGTTGCAGTTGCAGCATCTTCAGGGGTCACAGTGCAAATCTACTTACATACATTGGTGAAGGAGTCACAGGGTGACCAGAGTTGCCTTGTTTCCCTAGCCTAGACTACACATGGAGTTTGTTTTTAGTTGTAACCATGGAAATACCACTTTTTCATCAGAGCTGTATACAAAAATGGCAGAATTTTTTTTTTAGAAAGTTTATATTTGCAAGCATGCCTCAGTTTTCAGTATTTAAAGGGGGTGGCCACTTTCAGAACAACATTGACAGACAAATGTTATTATAATATTAATTTATTAATTTAATTTAATACAAAGTTGTACAGTTTTCCAATATACTTTCTGGATCAATTCCTCACAGTTTTCTAGATCTCTGCTTGCTGTCACTTATTCTGCTGACTTCCAGTGGATAAAAATCCGTCCATGGTCATGTGATGATACACAGGTGCACAGCTCGTTACCAGGCAGATATCTGATTACTGTGCTGTGACTATAATGAACTGTGCACCTGTGTGTTCATCACATGACCATGGACTGTATGTCACATGACCATCGCTGATTTATATCCACTGGGAGTAAGCAGCATAAATGACAGCAAGCAGAGATCTAGAAAACTGTGAAGAATTGACAAGGAAAGTATATTAGAAAATTGTATAACTTTTTCTTATACAAACAATAACATTTGTCTCTAAATATTGTTATGAAAGTGCCAACTCCTTTAAGGACCACTCTCTTTATTTGTTAAAGTAGGGTTTTCTTTTTCGAAGGACAACTATAGGTAAAAGCCTGGTTCATTAGACTAAAATTAGCAGATATGATGATATATTTCTTAGTACCCCTACAGTAAACATTAGTCAACCACAGTATGGCATTCTACTGTATGTACTTATGGGGCCGAGAAAACAACCATTTCAATTTGGATGGAGTGAAGTTCTCTAATTAGCTTGTTTCTTTGTGTAAGCAATTCCAGGTCTAATGTGTAAGTAGCTCCTAGTTGTCCTATGGTATTTATTAGTTCTCCATATGTTCTTTGTGAAGAGGCTGTGGACATTATCGTTATTCTTAATTTCTATGCTATGTTTGGCTTTGGCGTCCTCCCACATCCAGTCTAAATATTTCCTTGACAGCTTCCTTTGATTTAAACTATATGCTATAACCCTGTTACCAGATTTGTTATTTAAGAGGCATCCAAACAAATGTGTGCCTTTTAATTGCTGCTTAGGAGAGACATGTGGTTTATGTTTATGGTTCAGCTAAATTCCTCAATTTGGACGAAACTTAAAAGCAGCACAAGTCCTGGGAAAGATGCCTGATTAAAATGATTGCAGGACCGTTGACTTGGCCATTAAGTCTTTTATTCCCCATTCATTTATGTTTTTATTATATTTATTGACAATAATGTGAAATGCTTTCACTATAATGGTGGAAATTTTATGTGTGCAATTATAGGAGCCTAGTTAGGTGCGCAATTTATGACTACTAATGAGTAAAAGAAAAAAATAAGCACAGAATTGATGTTATACTGTGTTGAAGCTAAGCCAGCCTACAATAATAGGAATATAGATGGTGAACTAAGGTTTCCTGAGTTCATAGAGTGCACAGGGCTAGTAATTCTACCAAGACGAAGCTATAACAGACGCACATGGGCCTGGAGTTTGAGATGTCCTGAACGCCCCTCTGTCACATAAGACAGCAGTGAAATGAAAAATAAAGCAAAATGTAATTTCTAAAACTGTATAATGTTATTAATGCAGTAAATATGCAGACTAAAGCGCCTTTTATAGCTAACCATGTGAAAATTTGAATGATCAAGCAAAAATGAACAATATTGGAGGACTTTAACGTTGCCAGAATGAGATGCAACTATTGCTTCCTTGTCATCTACCACAGCTTTTCTGTTGCCATAAAAATCACTGTTTGTCGACGTGAATTTCACGTGTATAAACAGGGATCGTTTACAAAATAGATGAGAACAGAGGAAAAAAAATATGCACAAATCTGCCAGAATATAAATCTGTTACGCGATCAAAAAGAGAATGTACACAATAATCCATGCATATACAGGTTTGTTGTCCAAACGTTAAAAAGAACCTCCTATTATAAAACAACTTTTCAGACTGAGATACTTTTTGCCTAGAAGTCTATGGAGAAGTGAGGAGGAGGCTGCTACACTGTGAGGGAGGGAGCTTGTCTATGGGGAATGTTCATCATTTTTACAGGTAAAATTAAGACATAACTAAACTTTCGGACAACTTTCGATTTTCTGGCAGTATTTATGTCATTAATACATTTTGTTAACAAATGTTGGCTCTATTCTGTTATTTTATTTTGTGCCTTGCTTCTGTATTAAGAGCTGTTCCCTGCTTCTAACTGTGTACGGATAGAAATCGCTGAAGAGGAATATGGAACAAAACATTAAAATGTAACTTTTATTAATCAATACATAAAAAGGTTTGAAAATGCCACCCCCTAAAAAATCATAAATATGACATCAGTGTCGCTAGCCTAAATTCAGTGGCTTCCATAAATAAACAAATGCAAAGGCTTTTCTCCCAGGTAACAGGTAATATAACAAAGGTGATAGACCTTTCAGGGATACGTACATACATAGAGTAGACAGGTACCATTCAGGGTATTTTGATAAATCAAACCAAATCTTGCTCCATATATACATGAAATGATAGAGGAAAGGGAAGGACACTGGGAACACTGGTAATATGTGATATGTAACAATCTGGAGGTATATAGTGCCCAAAGGATTAAGGCCTGGAACACCCCACTGTACACTGACATTGATAAGACAGAGCCTCATATGTCCAATGCATCTCTCTTTAGAGGGATGTCCAGCAAGTAACTCTGCCTTGGTTAGGGTATTTAAAGACAGGGCTAGAAAAGTAAACTAAATTTTTTCTCCAATGGATGGTAAAGCCAAGCTACAACACTCCTTACTGTATGCCCTAACAGTATGGATTTACAACATACAGACATATACACCTGTAGGATAATAGCTCATTTTCTATCATGGTTAAATAGTTAAAATCCAAATCCCAACCTGATGGAAATTCCTAACAATGTAAACCGTACTCAGTTGCTATTGTTAATTTTATGAGCAAACACATTAGTAAACAGAATAACCATGCAAAGAGGACAGATCTTGAGAAATGATCAAAAACACACAATTTTCAGCCCTTTGTCAAACTTTCCAAAATGACGCTTAAAGAAGCACTGCGAGCAAGAGACTTTATTTCATCCCTGCACCGCTCACCTAACTGTGTTGCACTTGCCGAAATTTGTTAATAAAGTGTATTACAAAATATATTACTTACATCAATGCTGACAGAAAATCAAAAGTTTTTCGAACTTTTGTTTTTAACAAAACAACTAGAACTTTTTTTTTTTTGTTTACTTGAAGCAGAAAGATATCTCTTTGTAAAATCTGGAGGAATATAAAATGACAATTCTGGCCCATAGCAGTCTAAGAGAACTTTATTAGATATAAAGCACACATGTTATACTATACAACTAAGCCCTCTTCTCTTCTTCAGAAATGTCTAAATAGTAACTTAGAAATTGACCTGCTAGCATTGCATCTCACAGTGCCTGGTATTGTGGAATGTAGAGAAAGGTTGAGTAGCTATGGACTACTATAAATGTTTGTCTAAAAAGGCATTCCTTTTATTTTTATCGATGATCAGTATCTCATAAACCAAACAACACATATTTACTTCCTCCTGCCGCCCTGAGTCTTGATATTATACAAATTCCTTCACTTCATTCCACAAATTCTAAAATGAGTTAGGGCCGGTTCACATCTGCGTTCGGTTTCCATACAGGGAGTCCTCTTGGGGACCCCCCGAATGGAAACCTATACACATAGAAAAGCAGTTTACATAAGGAAATCTGCGGACCCCATAGACTATAATGGGGTCTGTGTGGTTTCCGCTCAGTTGCTGCACGAAACATGTGGAGAGGAAAGTGCTGCTTGCAGCACTTTTCTCTCCGCATGTTTCCGCATATTTTGTGCGGAAATCGAGCGGCAACCACACAGACCCCATTTTAGTCTATGGAGTCTGCAGGTTTCCTTATGTAAACCGCTTTTCTATGCGTATAGGTTTCCGTTCGGGGTGTCCCCAAGCGGACTCCCTGTATGGAAACCGAACGCAGATGTGAACCGGCCCTTAGTTATTAAAATATAATCTGTATCTTTACAGACATAATGTGCTAAAAAGTCAGAATGCTTTCAAAATAGATAAAATACTGAATGTGGTTTTACTACCAAAGCAACAGAAAGGCTTGGTTTTCAAAAACGCGTGCAGAATTGCTATCATCTTCCCTATATATTGAATAGGGGAAGAAAAAAAGTAGAGAAAAATGCAGCGGAATAAAACGTAGCACGCTTGCACTGCATTTTTTCCTGCATCTTTTTTTTTTAGCTGCGATTTTCTATTTGGGGCTTTAGCTTTAATGTCTGTGTGCAAGGACCGCAAGGGCTTATCTACACAGCAGAGTCCTGTGCAGGGAGCCTGTACAGCAGTATACAGGGCCACATCATGCCAGTGCACTGCTATATAGGCTCCATAAGACTGTGTATGTATAGAAAATACCTCATTACATACAGAGTTCTTTTGAGAATACCCAGATTTATTTCTGTCTTAAGCTGAGGCCCCACGTGGCAGAAATGCAGCTTTTTTTGTTGCAGATTTTGCTGTCGTTTTTTTGAGCCAAACCCAGGAGTGGATTGAGCAGAAGGGAGAAGTATAAGAACTTCCTATATATTTCCCATTCCTTTTGTAGCCACTCTTGGCTTTAGCTAAAAAAAAACACAACAAAATCTGCAACAAAAAAAGCTGCGTTTCCGCAATGTGGGGCCTTAGCCTTAAACTACAGAAAAACCTCTATATGCCTCCATATGAAATGATACTAAGGTACAGTAAAGGTAGAAATCACCACAATGTAAGCTCTGTTATATCACCTACAAAATGGACCTTAATAAAACAGTGTCACTTTAATAATAAAAGTGTTGATAATGTTGTTCAACAAAATGTGCAAAAATATCATGTCCATGGACCATTGAGTTTTATTATTCACCTACACTGACAAAAAGCAACTCCTTTTTCTGGTTCTTTGGTCAGCGGTGTCCACTCTCTAACTCCCTAACTCTTCTTGTCATTTTGACATTATGACTTATCATAGAATGGACAAAAATGTCAGGACAAAATATTTATCAACTTGCTCTTGCTCGTTCTTGTGTAGCCATAAATAATGATATGAGTCACCTGTTGTTTTGTGGTAGACTTCATGCATAGTACCACAATTCCTACTGCGTTGTTCTATGAACTATGTTATGGTAATTGTGGGACTATGCATGAAGACACAAGATAACAGGTGACTCAAGTTTTATTATTTATGGTTACACAAGAATGTTTTGTAATGCAAGTTCTAAGTATTTATAAAGAGCAAATTGATAAATATTTTGCTTTGTTATTTTTGTAAATTGGTTGATTGAGAGTGGGGTAAGAGAACCCACCCAGCAGTGATGTAAGGAGCGTACAGAGCATATTCTTGGTTGTTATTTTTTTTTGTACTGTATCATCTAGTTCTACATGACCATGGCTAATCGCTCCGATGACAAGACAGGGGACATTATAGCAAATTTTTAAAAAAAATGTTTTTTTTCTCAACATTTTGAGTCCTTTTCAGAGGTAGCAAAGTCCTTTTAGACTAAGGCTCCACGGAGATTGTGGCGGGACACGCATTGTGTTTTTTTCCACAGCATTTTTCACAGAAAGTCTGCAGTTTTCCCTCTTCTAGTAAAGTAGTAAAAAAGTAAAAAACAGGGTATGTATGAGCGCTACTTAATCAGCCAGACATGTATTAAAATGAAACTTTTTTTATTGGATCACAATGTTACTCCACAAGGTGGCGATATAAAGTATGGCAACGCGTTTCGACGTCTTAACTGACGTCTTCATCAGGCCAACTAGATAAGAATCAAATAAAACAGTGGTATAGTATAATGTATATAAATAATATAAGATATAATAAAAACATTGTTATACATAAGAAACAATCTACATGTATATACATAGACACACACAAACACATGTATGCATGTACGTACACACATATCCCAGCACACATATAAATGTACACATATGGTGGCAATCAACAAATGGTTAATGTATAAATGAGTAAAATGAAAAGTGAATGGATTGGTATAAGAACCAATATGGGTTAGATAGATATGAAAAATGGTTATAGTTAATGAGAAAGAGGAGATGGAGGATATATATGGTACCAAGATTAGATGATTAGGTAGGTAATAATAGAATAGGGGGATATATATGAATACGTCTAGGAAATAATTGTAATAAATGAAAAGAAGGGGGGGAGGGATATGGTTGTGACATACAATAGATGAATGAGTAGTCAATACATCTGGTTGTTTATAAAAGGTGGTGGAGTGTGAGAGTATATCTAATTGATACAATAAATAATTAGGATAGGGATGGGATAGTTGATAAAAAATGGAGTGAAGGATAGTTGATGAAAAAATGAATGATAAGCAGGAAATGAATGTATCTATATATATATATATATATATAGATACATGGATGGTTAGATGAATGAGCAATAAATAAATAATTCAATGGATAAATCATGGGTACATGAACAAATAAATGGAACATCAGGTAAATAGATATGTAATGATAATCCTAATAATTGATTATAAATGTTTGTAGGGTTAAATGAGAAATATACTTAAAGTAGACTAAATAGTGGATATAATGTTTGTAGAAGCAACTACTGATTTGATATATACAGAGTTGATGTGAAATATAAACAAATAAATAGATAAATGTGACCTTAAAAGCATATAATGAATAACTAAATGGATATGGGGATGAAGGTTTAGACTTACCACGCTAGATCATGGAGCAGGCACAAAGTGTGCCCCTCTCATGATACTAGCGCTTTAAATAAGGGCCTGATTAGTGCAGGTGGCATTGAGAGAGAGAAAAAAAAAAAAAAAAGGTACGTTTTTTTAAAAATTGGATTCTACAGTGTCATTAAGACCATGGGGCATGAGTGTATTAAGTTTGTAAATCCAAAAAGATTCACGTTGGCGGAGTTGTAATATACTCATGCCCCATGGTCTTAATGACACTGTAGAATCCAATTTTTAAAAAAACGTACCTTTTTTTTTTTTTTTTCTCTCTCTCAATGCCACCTGCACTAATCAGGCCCTTATTTAACGCGCTAGTATCATGAGAGGGGCACACTTTGTGCCTGCTCCATGATCTAGCGTGGTAAGTCTAAACCTTCATCCCCATATCCATTTAGTTATTCATTATATGCTTTTAAGGTCACATTTATCTATTTATTTGTATATATTTCACATCAACTCTGTATATATCAAATCAGTAGTTGCTTCTACAAACATTATATCCACTATTTAGTCTACTTTAAGTATATTTCTCATTTAACCCTACAAACATTTATAATCAATTATTAGGATTATCATTACATATCTATTTACCTGATGTTCCATTTATTTGTTCATGTACCCATGATTTATCCATTGAATTATTTATTTATTGCTCATTCATCTAACCATCCATGTATCTATATATATATATATATATACATTCATTTCCTGCTTATTATCCATTTTTTCATCAACTATCCTTCACTCCATTTTTTATCAACTATCCCATCCCTATCCTAATTATTTATTGTATCAATTAGATATACTCTCACACTCCACCACCTTTTATAAACAACCAGATGTATTGACTACTCATTCTTCTATTGTATGTCACAACCATATCCCTCCCCCCCTTCTTTTCATTTATTACAATTATTTCCTAGACGTATTCATATATATCCCCCTATTCTATTATTACCTACCTAATCATCTAATCTTGGTACCATATATATCCTCCATCTCCTCTTTCTCATTAACTATAACCATTTTTCATATCTATCTAACCCATATTTGTTCTTATACCAATCCATTCACTTTTCATTTTACTTATTTATACATTAACCATTTGTTGATTGCCACCATATGTGTACATTTATATGTGTGCTGGGATATGTGTGTACATACATGCATACATGTGTTTGTGTGTGTCTATGTATATACATGTAGATTGTTTCTTATGTATAACAATGTTTTTATTATATATTATATTATTTATATACATTATACTATACCACTGTTTTATTTGATTCTTATCTAGTTGGCCTGATGAAGACGTCAATTAAGACGTCGAAACGCGTTGCCATACTTTATATCGCCACCTTGTGGAGTAACATTGTGATCCAATAAAAAAAGTTTCATTTTAATACATGTCTGGCTGATTAAGTAGCGCTCATACATACCCTGTTTTTTACTTTTTTACTACTTTACTATTTGCACTACCACTGTCCTACAGACAGGTGGTCCCAGGGGGAGCAGCAACTTGCCAGACTCTTTCTCTCTTTTTACCTTACTTAATCCTGAGGCATTACTATCCAGGTCTCCACGGGACCACCAGAGGCGCCAGTGTGGTAATAAAACCTTTTTCTTTTTATTATTTGTTTTCCTCTTCTGACTTTCTCCTTCTATTATAGTTGACATGCTGCGATTTGCACTGCAGATTTTTTTCTGAAATGTGTGGATTGGGAGTAGCCAGAATCCTATCCACTTTGCAGGTAGTATAAAATGCAGCGTTTTCTCAAACTTGGGGCCCCGGTCTTAAGCAGGTTATTAATATTAGAGTTCAACCATTCGACACCTCCTTTAATGGGGTTATCTAGGGAATTAAAACTTTGTACTACAATGTAAAGCTTTACAATGTAAAACATTGTGCTAAATGCAGCACATGGTCCCATTTACATATATATTTGCTGTATCTCCATTGTGCTGATTCTGTGCATTGTAAAGGACTGCCTGTGTGCTGGAAGTCTTGTATTTTGGCCTGTATCATGATGTGACAATTCTTGGTTACGCTGTACCTCTCCTGATTGCCCATGGAGTATAGCATGGTCAGTCATCTAACTAAAAGTTGACTTGTGAGCATGGGGGCTGAAATATAAAACTTCTGGGCCCTAAAGCGTCCTTTGAATAACTCAGTATCATCAGCATAGGTTGCTGCAAATATTTATGTGAGGCCGTTTTCATGCAACTGATTTGTGTTCAAGCCTGAACACTATGCAGGGTCTACTAGCATTATAGTTATTTATCAGTCCTTGCCTCACTGATAAATGCTATCCTGTATTAATTACAGTGAAAGCAGTGGCGTAAATACCGGGGTAGCAGCGGTAGCGGCTGCCACAAGGCCCGGGACATTAGGGCCCCGGCAGGCCCCCGATGCTTTTTTTTATTTTTTTTTTTAATAGACCGTTACCTGCTGAAGTAATCCCAGCAGGTAACAGGCTCTATTTACTTACTGATCCCCCATCCTGCTCACGGCCGCCTGCGCTTCCCTTTCTGTGGAAGCGGAGGAGGCTGCGAGCAGGAGCGGGGATCGGTAAGTAAGGGGCCCACAAACACTGCTACATTATACACTGGGGTCTTTTCAGCTGAGGGGGTGGCCCCATGTCAAATGTTCACCTTGGGGCCCAACCATTCCTAGTTAAAGAAAGTGTTTCATGGAGAGTCACAGACTCTTAGCATCATAGATAACTATAATGCTAGGAGTCTGTCTCCCTGCATAGTGTTGAGGCTGGTAAATCTAGCACACATACAGACCAAGTTTCATGACCGAAACTCGGTCATTTGAAAGTAGCCTACATAAGACCTTCTGCTTTATGTAATATAATGCTGAAAGTTTTAGCTACCCAAATAACTTCTTTAGGCCGGAGCCCCACGTTGAAAAAAATGCAGTGTATTACAGTACGTGCAATGTGGATGGGATTTCTGGCTAATCCCATCCACACATTGCAGAAATATATGCTTCGACCTGTCGTTTTCCTTATAGGTATAATAGGGACAGAAAGTCCGCAGAGGAAACCTCTGTTGACTTTCTGTGGAAAGAGCTGCAGAAAAAAACGTGATGCATTTCCATCGTGGTCTTTCCTGCAGCACTTTTTGGCTGTGGTTCGCTACGTGGGGCCTTATCCACAGGCTAATGACCCACATAGCGAGATCCAGAAAAAAAACGCTGCAGAAATGCTGCGGCTATTAAAATCAAGACAGATGATATCTGGGAGAATGTGACTGACTAATGCACTTCAAGACATTAGACCTTAAGCCTAAAACCTAAAATAACCTAAAATAAGACAGAATCACAAAGACTACTATGTCTCTTTTTAGATTATGTTGACTATTACCTAGTTTATAGAATTTTTGAAGGTTTTACTACAGCAAAACTGGTAATTTTACCTTACATAAAGCTGACATAAAGCTAAAAGAAAGTTAAAAAGGTCAGGCCTGGCTATTACAAACTGCTCAGATCACATCTGAATTCTCTCTTTACAGAGGCAACAATGCATCCTGAAATTTCAGAGTTGTCCTCACGGTGAAAATGCTGCTCCTTGGCTGTCATTCATTTCATGTTAACAAAGCACAATATGCCTGGTTTACTTCATGCTAACTACACCCAAGATAATGCAGCCAAATATGGGTGGAATATTGGAGCAGACAAGTGTCTATTTGGTTATGAGATTTGAGACACACATTTCTCTTTCCATGTTTGCATTGTCAAACCTGCAAGAAGGACCCAATGAGGCATATAAGGGCCAGCTGGTAGATTTCCTGTGAACCGCAGAGACTGGTCCAAGGCTGCGAATGCAACTGACACTTGAAGTTATTTCTTGGGAGTGTAACAGAACACTAATACAACAAGATGATAATGTATTCATACAACACAGTCTCTTGAGGTTGACATTTATTTCTTGGCACCATCTAATACCCTCCGAGAAATAAAATGAGGCAATCGTAATTAGTTGTTAAATAGCATTGTTCCAAAGGAGACTACTAGGAGGCAGCAGAATTCTAAAAAATATTCTAAAAAATGTAGCTTCACAAATGAAAATTGTAGCAAGATTTAATACATTGTGTACATTCTGATTTATTAGGTTTTATTGTTTGTCAACGAATGTTTTACAAAGTTTTATAGTGTGATCATGTTCCCTACATTTTGATTTAATTTCTCCTTAAAGTACAAAGGGTCACAGACTGCTCTGAAGAATTTAATAGTTCTAAATCTGGCCTTTTATTGTGGAATTTATTTGAGCTCCTTTCAATAGTACAAAGCTATTGGATCCCGAGTAACTGTAATTAACAACCGGGGGATCTGGCATGTAATTACAAAGCAAGGCACAACACAAGGAGGTTCCTAAGCAACCATTAACATGATTACCACCGATAACATCAAAAATCCCGCAACACTTACAGACTAAACTGGGAATCAATTTCTTTTCAATGTCACTTTCATTTTCACAGAAAGGGTTAAGAAGTCACCTACGTGGCATTTTGTGAAATCCTGAAGAAAGCTTTTGTTATGTATTCAGTCCTCTGCCAAGTTTTCTTCCTCTGGAAATCAAACCACACCATTGATAATGTGAAGGGATGGATAAAAATGGAATTGGAATGTTTACCAAGGAGGCCAAAGTCCTGAGTAGGCAGAGAAATACAATACTGAATTCTTTGTGATGGTATACATTTACAAATTTAGTCGAGAATGAAAGGATGTGAGGTTTTTTTTATTTTAATTTTTTTTTCATGACAGTCTGTTAAACTACAGAGTACATTTGTAGGTAAAAATAGAGTATATGTAGCCACTCATTCACTATAGAAACCTTATATCTTGCTGCCTTTTGTAACTTATTGCAGCGATTAATTATTTAAAAAACATGTTACTGTATATAAACAACTCTCTGTCATTTATCTCTTTTCTCCCACATCAACCAGGCTGTTATTGAGATTATGTACAAGTCAGCAGGAGCTGTGTGATTGTTGGGGGTCTGACCACTGGAACCCCCCCGCGATTGGCCCAAAAGTTCCTTTGAATTTTGCATGTGAATGGAGCAGTGGTGCATATTGATGGACAACATTCCATTAAAGAGGACCTTTCACGTTCTCATGTATATGCGGTTTTACATACCGCTAGAAAGCTGACAGCGCGCTGAATTCAGCACACTGCCGGCTTTCCCGTTATGTGCCCCGGGGCTGGAGATATTGGGGGTCTAAATTTCACCGTTCACTGTCAGAAGGGCGTTCCTGACAGTCTAGCTGCACTGTGAGGAACGCCCTCCCTGACAGTATTCCTCCATAGCCCTGTACTGGGGAGGCGTTCCTCACAGCCAGTGGTGACCCTAGCCTCTTTGCTGCCTGAGGCGGACTATAGAAAGACGCCCCCCCCAAAAAAAAAAACAAAAAAACAAAACACTGAGTTTCCATGCTACTAGCTTCACACGCTGTTATCGTTGCACAATATACACAATACACAAAGTTATAAAACAGTTTTTAAGAATTCTTCTTCCTGTATTACTTCAGTATCAGATCAACAACACGGCATTAACAATGAAAGTAACTTCACACATCTTCTGCTTGGTGGATGGACGAGCCCACGTGGCCCCCATTCTCTATAATAGGAGCCCCGCAGATAGCTGAGTACTGGACTTTGGGTATCTTTGGCTCTCCCATTGAAGTGAATGAGAGCCATGCGGGTTCGTCCATCCACCAAGCGACACACCTATATATATGACTGCGGTCAGGCTGAATTCCCACCTAGTGGGGGGAAAAACCCAATTCTCAGGCTCAGTGGGGGTCTCAGCAGACAGACCCCCGTCACTCAGGTATTTATCCTCTATCACTTAGGTGAATACAGTGCAGTAACATTTTGTGACTTACAGGTGACGTCTCTGACTAATCCTTCACATTTCCCTTCTCTTCCCTCTGGACCGCCATGACCACTTCTTCCAGCTGTGACTTGTCTCTGTAAAGGTTGCAACACAGACATCTTTGACTCCTCACTTTTCCAGGCATCCAACCCACATTGTCCTCACGTACACAAAGCTCCCATCCTGCTGCTACCCCAATTATATAATATATGATATAACCCCCCATAATGAATAATACTCCCAAGTGCATCTTTATATTAATAATGTCCATGTGTACCCTGTATAAATAGTGCCCCTTATTAATAATACCCCAGGTGTTAACTAATTAAAAGGTTTTCCAGGTCATTAATAAACTAATCAGTGGGGTTCAAAAACCCAGGACCCCCACTGATCAGCTGTTTGAATGGTACCTGTGTAAGCGCCGTGACCGCTTCTCTGTTTACATAGTGTATTTCATCTCATAGCGGCCATGTAATGCAACTACAGCCTCGTCCTGTACATGTCTACAGTATGTGACAAGGCTACAATTACATCACACAGTCACTATAAACAGACAGCGTATAATATAAACAGGTGCCATAGCCCATGTTTATAGCGCCCCATTTACACACACTATAAAGTTCCACAGCAGCCCCTGCACACAGTATTACACAGTGTTATGGCCCACAGCGGCCCCTGCACACTGTATTATGCCTCTCAGCGGCCCCTGCACACGGTATTATGCTCCATAGTGGCCCCTGCTCACGGTATTATGCCCCGCATTGGCCACTGCAAACGGTATTATGTTCCGCAGCAACTCCTGCACACAGTTTTATGCCCCATATTGGCCCCTGCACTGGTATTATGCTCCATAGTGGCCCCTACACTTGTATTATGCTCTATAGTGGCCCCAGCACACGGTATTATGCTCCATAGTGGCCCCTGCACTGGTATTATGCTCCAGAGTGGCCCCTGCACAGGGTATTATGCTCCATAGTGGCCCCTGCACAGGGTATTATCCTCCATAGTGGCCCTTGCACTGCTATTATGCTCCATAGTGGCCCCTGCACTTGTATTATGCTCTATAGTGGCCCCTGCACTCGGTATTATGCTCTATAGTGGCCCCTGCACTCGGTATTATGCTCTATAGTGGCCCCTGCACTCGGTATTATGCGCTATAGTGGCCCCTGCTCTTGTATTATGCTCCAGAGTGGCCCCTGCACAGGGTATTATGCCCCATAGTGGACCACCCATGAACTATTATTATACTCTGGGGTCTTTTCAGACCCCAGAGTATAATGATTGGAGACCCAGGGGAGAATACAAACATAAAAATCAGAGTTACTTACCTATCCTGGACACCGGTGCACTCCTTGCAGCTTTCGGCCCTGTTTAATTGCGCACACACGTCACATGATCAGGCCGGCGACGCGACCTGATGACGTCACCACAGGCCTCAAGCCTGCTCGGAGTTACATCGGATCGCAGGAGGTGAGTAACACTGGTTTTTATGTTCCCTCACCAAGCCTAGGCCTCCGATTATTATACTCCGGGGTCTGAATAGACCCCGGAGTATAATAATAGTAGTATTTGCGGCCTAACTTACCGATGCCCGCGGCCGCTCACAGTGGCATCCGCTTCCCTTTCTGCGGCCCATAGCAGAAGGGGAAGCGGGGGCGGCCACGAGCAGACGCGGGGTAGGTAAATAAATAGGCCGTTACCTGCCGGGGATGCTCCAACAGGTAACGGCCTATTTATATATATAAAAAAAAAGCTATACTCACCTGCGATGCCTTGATGCAGCTGTCGCCTCCCCTTCTTGTCCGCGACGTCTGTGTCTCAGCGTAGGCGGCGTGATGACGTCATTGTGTCGCCGCCTGCGCTGAGATGCGACGTCTTGTAAACCAGCCCAGGACAGGCCGCGTTCAGCTCTGTTTTTTTTTTTTTTTTTAAAGCGGCCTGTCCTGGGCTGGTTTACATTAAATATTAAAATGCCGCCCCCCGGACAGTGCCGCCCGAGGCGGCCGCCTCACCTCGCCTCATTAGCGGTGTGCCCCTGCTCACAGCTCAGAGTCATCGCTGAGCTGTGACAGTACTCGGCTATGGACGAGGACAGAGAGAGGGGGCGTTACTTACCGCCCAGGGAGGGTGTTCCTCACAGTGCAGCTAGACTGTCAGGAACGCCCTTCTGACAGTGAACGGTGAAATTTAGACCCCCGATATCTCCAGCCCCGGGGCATATAATGAGAAAGCTTTCTAGTGGTATGTAAAACCGCATATACATAAGGACGTGAAAGGTCCTCTTTAACTTCTATGGGGATGCCAGAAATTGTTGTCATGCGTGAGTCATGCATGTGCATCACTGTTCCATTCACATGGAGCATTCAGGGAAATTTCTGGGATTAATAATAATAATAATAATAATAATAATAACTTTATTTATATAGCGTCAACATATTCTATAGCACTTTACAAATCAGAAGACACATGAACAGACAATGTGAGACATTACAATGTGACAAAGAAATAAACATATCAAACAGTATGAGTAAGGGCCCTGCTCGCAAGAGCTTACAGTCTATGAGGAGATAGGGGGACACAAAAGGTCAGAGGGTTTGTTTGCTACAATGGTCCAGCCATCTTTTAATAGAAAAGGTTGAGTAACTGAAGCTGTATAAACCCGTCACCAGCCAGTATCTGTGAATAAACATATACTAAGTGTAAGGAGTGCAGAGTAACTTCTAGATGGAGGGGACAGTATCTGAGGAACAGAGGAGGAAGGATAAAAGGTGTTATTGTTCTACACCTCCGCACTCTACACTGTGATCAGGTCACGTGATAAGCCTGACCAAACAGATGTGAATTTAGGGCAGTTTTGAAGCTGCTATAATTGGGGATTAATTGGATTGTCCGGGGCAAAGCATTCCAGAGCACTGGTGCAGCTCGAGAAAATTCTTGGGGACGGGAGTGGGATTTTCGGATAACAGAGGATGCAAGTCTAAGGTCCTTGGCAGGACGGTTAGGGCGGTAGACAGTGACGAGAGAGGAGATATAGGGGGCGCAGCACTATGGATGGATTTGTGGGTGAGTGTGATAATTTTATATTGTATTCTGTGATGGATGGGCAACCAATACAGCGACTGACACAAGGTAGATGTGTCTGTGTACCGGTTTGACAGAAAGATGAGTCTGGCGGCTGCATTCAGGAGAGATTGTAGTGGGGAGAGTTTAGTAAGAGGAAGCCCAATTAGAAGAGAATTGCAATAGTGACAATGAGGATTTTTGATGTTTCCACGGTGAGAAAAGGGGGAATTCTAGAGATGTTTTTAAAGTGCAGGTGGCAAGAGCGTGCAAGTGTCTGAATATGTGGGGTAAAGGTGAGATCTGAGTGAAACACAACCCCCAGACAGCGGGAATGGGATTCAGTTCTCTTCAGTAGTCGGACCTCCAGCAAGAAGACACTTATCCTCTGAATAAGTGTCATCAACTTCTTAACTCTGGATATACTGTGGATAGGAAATAAGTGCTAATAGTGGCACAACTCCTTTAGTCTAGGGCTCCACGTGGTGTAAATGCCACAGTTTGCTGTCATGCACTAGTCAAAAACCACAGCGTTTTACAGTCAATGCAAAATGGATGGGATTCTAGCGATGTGTGAATCCCATCCACACATTGCAATAAAATACTCGATACAGAAATGCTGCGATTTCCTAAAACCATCACCGTCTTGGAAATCGCCACATGTCAATTATACCTACGGAAACATCGGCGGTTTTGCTATAGGTATAAAGGAAGCAGAAAATCCGCAGAGGAGACATCAGCCACGGTTTTTCCCACATCACTTTTTTTCTGCGGCCCGTTACATGAGGCCTTAGCCTTAGAGTTCAGTAGGTAACAGTCACAATGTCATATAGTCTATATCCTGTACTATATAAGAAACAGTTCACTACTGAACTTGTTGGTTATCTGCAGCAATTCTGCAGTAACATCTATGAGTGTTACATGCATATTTTCTCATGGACTGTGCTGTGCCTTACCATGGACTTCACTTGTACATGGAAGGGGTATTAATTTCACAACATAATGCGTATACTGTGGATCTGAAAACTTTCCGCATGCAATTTTATTCTCTACATGTGGATAAGGTTTCAAAACTCCATTCACATGTATTTGTACTGTAAATTGCTACAGGAGAATGTGAGATGCTCAATATTAGAGCTGTGAGCTCAGATCTCCTAATGTCAGAGTCTAGTGAATACTCATCCTGGTCACTGATGCACCAACAGCAGCAGGTCACTTTGACCTCAGGGCCTTATTACAGTTTTACATAATTCAATAAATAATGCATATATTTTCATCTGCATTGCAAAACTCTGAATTTATTTGTAGCATTTATATCTTTTCTACAATTTATGGTTGGCTTCTTCCACCACTCAAATGTAAAGAAAATACACTGTAACTGTAAAATGTGTTCAGTTCACAAATTGAGTTACTCTAATGATATTGCGGTATTAGATGTAGCTTGGCATCCAGCCAGCGTATTAAACCCTTCAAAAATAGAGGATTAGACTAAATTCAAGACTCATCATAAGATTAGAGGATTCTCACAATACTTTCCAGACTGCTCAACATGTTCTGTCCTAATATCTTTGTTTTCACAATCTGATATCTTATTTAATGTTGTTAGCTGCTCGTTGCTAATGTATTCTTAGCACAATATGCTGTTTTTCTTAAATTGACAGATTAGAAATGTAATGGATTGGCAGAAACCCTCTTGATTCCTATTATTTGGAGCAATGTGTGCTGTACCATACTAGCTGAAGACAATCAAGCAAAATATTTGACTTCATACTGTCATGAATGTAATATGGCGGCACAGTGGGTAGCACTGTTTCTTTGCTGTGTTGTAGTCTTGAATTCATGGTTCTACCACTGATAAGGAAATTGGATAGTTCCACTGGAACAGAGATTAGTGAGCCTGAAAGAACAACATATGTTGGCACAATATAAATGAAAACATACTGAATGACACCTCCCTTTCTTTAACTACACAGTTTCCCTAATAAAAACATTGTATATGTAAAGAAAAAAATAAATTATAGTAAGTAATAGAATATTTTTGATGAACACACTACTAGGCAGTGGTAATGCTTCCTAGCAAGACCTGCTTGGACTGCAACAGGCAAAATCTGTAAGGCTGGTGGTGCGCTTCCACCAGCGTCCTGTTCCTTCTAGTGGCAGCTCTTGCCACCTAACCTTTCTGCGACCCTCCCATTGCCCCATTCCTCTCGACTCACATCTGACCTCCTCCTCTGCTGCTATTAGTGCCGCTCATAGAGTGCGTGCGTACCAGCTCTTTTTGTCTCTTAAAGGACCAGCCAATCCCTGCTGGTCATACCATATATAAGTGTGCTCAGCTCCCTGCTTGGTGCTTGAGCAATAAGGTTTTTAGTGTGCTAGATTATTTGTAAGGTGTCTCTGTTATCTGACATGACCTGTGATTTGACTTTTGGCCTGTTTCTGACTATGTACCTGTGTGCTGTTCCTGTCCTGCCTGTTACCCATGTGTGACATCGGCCTGATTTTAGCTTCTGCAATTTTGCTACCTGCCCTGACCACCTGCCTGTACCTGACCATCTTCTTGCCTGATCTGTGGTGCTTCTCACTGTTGTTTCTCAGCCGACTGGCTATTGCTATCGAAATAGCACCACCTCAGGAGTTAGTGACCTGGCAGATTCTGTGCAGCAAAGTCCAGATTTCTGTACAGGAGTTTAAGGGTAAATACTGGGGTGACTGCTTAGAGAACAGTTTTAGAGTTACTCCAAAGTCAAACTACTTTGGTAGCGCAGTGGGTCCACAACTTGCTGTCCATGATAAAATATAGCTTCACAGTGCTCACCACCCCATCCGAGTAGAAGGAGCACCATTGCGACCGTTATAGAGGTTGCCATACATATTATTCCTGTACCATCATTTTCCTTCTCTGCACTTGTTGGGTAGTCCTTGATATGTCCTTGGGTAGTTCTTAGATATGATGGCTGCCTTGATTTGCCCTGTGTCTCCCCTCTCTGATTATAAAGAATGGGAACTTTCAAAGCCATTTGAAAGAGCTGCTGATGGCTCTTGCAAAGGCTGCACAGAAAGTGCAGAGTAGATATATGATAGGTAGGGATGAGTACTTTTCCAGTGGGGGGGGGGGGGGGAGAAATTATACCTGGGGGAGGAATCTTGCATGTGTAGCTGATGATAAATTGGCCTGAATGACACATTGCTGCCCCTTTTTCTTCTATATGACTGTACATGAGTGAGGTGAAGGGTGCCAAAATAATCTGACACAGGGTGCTATCTAATTAATGATTTGCCTTGTCACTAGTAAAGCCATGCAACCTGCAGAAAGAGATGTGTCCTGACTGATATGACTTCTCAAAAATGACATGATCATATGACATCCCGTATCAATAAGTTCCAAATGCCTACTAGTTTCCTGAGTATTAGAAACATTATGATGTGGGGGAAGCTGTTATGTGGTCCTAAGTAGACCTGTTAATAAAACAAACACATCACGTATAGGGATATCTTGTAGGGAATTAACTTAATGGGCCATGGGAGGTGGGTCCTATAATAGAAGAGTTTACTGTTCTGTTTAATATGAGGGTCTTGAGTAAGGGGATTCCTCTTTTTCACACCCATATATTTTCAATAGCAACAATATTGCCTGAATGCTTGTTCGGCCAACACCAATTCCTCATGAACCTCCATATCCTGTTCATTCACAATCTCCTTGGCCAAGCGTATGTGGTCTTAATGGGGAGCATGGACTATGCCACTTCCTGCATGTTTTCACTGCAAAAAAAAAAAATAGTTATATGAAGCAGAATTCTCTAAACATGTATGCTAGTATTTCCTAAGCAGGATGGTGTTTAGGTCATTTCCACGCTGAGAAGTAGTCAGCTATTGATAACCTAACTTAACAATAAGTCATCAATTTGTGATCGGTGGACGTCCAACATTCGAAACCCCCACAGATCAGGTAGTTGGAAAAATATGCCTTTTCATTGCACTGTACATATTGTAGGAGCAGTGCTTGGTATTGCAGCTCAGCTTCATTCACTTGGATGGGACTGAACTGCTTTACCATGTGATTGATGAATGGGACATTATCAACAAAGGGAAGAGACCACAGCACTCATGAGTGCTACAACCGTTCAAACATCTTTGGGGGTTCAGGGTGTAAAATCCCCACTAATCACATATTGATGACCTATTCTATGGATACTACTACATTATAGAAAATTAAGATGACTCCGGTTTCAGAGAAGACAGCAACATGGTCCAAGAAGAGATATGAAGTCCTGGTTACCGATTGCAACATAATTGCTTGTTTTTAGTCTAGTAAAAAGTTTAGTAACTAGAGCCACACATGCCTGATCTGTCATTGGAAGATACAGTTGAAACCAGAAGTTTACATACACTATATAAAAAGACACATATGCATGTTTTTATCACTATCTGACATGAAAACAGAATAAACCTGTCAGGAGAAATGGGCCCAAATTCATACAAGCTATTGTGAGAAGCTCGTGGAAGGATATCCAAAACGTTTGACCCAAGTCATACAGGGCAATGGTACTAAATACTAATGAAATGTATGTAAACTTTTGACTTTGCAGAAAGTAATAAAAATTTCTTAAAAAATTCTCTCTTTCTCATTATTCTGGCATTTGGCAAATATAAATAATTTTGGTAATCATAATTGACCTAAAACGGGAAAGGTTTATTCTGATTTCATGTCAGATAGTGAGAAAAACATGCATACGTGTCTTTTTATATAGTGTATGCAGTGGCGTAACTAGGAATGGCTGGGCCCCAAGGTGAACATTTGACATGGCCCTTCACCCCCCGAACCGCTGCCCCCAACCGTCCTCCCCAGACCGTCCCCTCCAACCCCCCAAAAAAAACACATTCTTGCACACACTATTATGCGCCATAGTGGCCCCTGCACACAGTATTATGCGCCATAGTGGCCCCTGCACACAGTATTATGCAGCACAGTGGCCCCTGCACACAGTATTATGCTGCATAGTGGCCCCTGCACACAGTATTATTCCCCATAGTGGCCCCTGCACACAGTATTATGCCCCTTAGTGGCCTCTGCACACAGTATTATGCCCCTTAGTGGCCTCTGCACACAGTATTATGCAGCATAGTGGCCTCTGCACACAGTATTATGCTGCATAGTGGCCCCTGCACACAGTATTATGCTGCATAGTGGCCCCTGCACACAGTATTATGCTGCATAGTGGCCCCTGCACACAGTATTATGCTGCATAGTGGCCCCTGCACACAGTATTATGCCCCTTAGTGGCCTCTGCACACAGTATTATGCAGCATAGTGGCCTCTGCACACAGTATTATGCTGCATAGTGGCCCCTGCACACAGTATTATGCTGCATAGTGGCCCCTGCACACAGTATTATGCTGCATAGTGGCCCCTGCACACAGTATTATGCTGCATAGTGGCCCCTGCACACAGTATTATGCTGCATAGTGGCCCCTGCACACAGTATTATGCCCCATAGTGGTCCCTGCACAGAGTATTATTCCCCATAGTGGCCCCTGCACACAGTAATATGCCCCATAGTGGCCCTTGCACACAGTAATATGCCCCATAGTGGCCCCTGCACACAGTAATATGCCCCATAGTGGCCCCTGCACACAGTATTATGCCCCATTGTGGACCACCCATGAACAATTATTATACTCTGGAGTCTTTTCAGACCCCAGAGTATAATGATCGGAGACCCAGGGGAGGTGAAGGAACATAAAAAAAAAATGTTATTTACCTGTTCCTATCTCAGGTCCACTCCCTGCTACTTCGGCCATCTTCAAGGTGGGACCAGGCCGCCATCATGTGATCCGGGGCCGGCGTTGCGAAGCAAAATGACGTTGGCTGATGTCTGGGACGTCACCAAACAGGCCCGAAGCGTAGGAGAGGTAAGTACATTGTTTTTTATGTTCCCTCACCTCCCCTGTGCCTCTGATTATTATACTCCAGGGTCTGAAAAGACCCTGGAGTATAATGATAGCAGTGATTGTGGGGTTCGGCCCACGACCTTACCTACTGATCCCCGCTACTGCTCACAGCCGCCTCCGCAGAATCGGAAGCGCAGGTGGCCGTGAGCAGGACCCCGGGGAACGGTAAGTATATAGGGCCCGTTACCTGCTGGGGTTACTCCAGCAGGTAATGGCCTATTTAAAAAAAAAAAAAAAGCATCGGGGGCCCGCGGGGCCCCGTAAAGTCCCAGACCCTGTGGCAGCCGCTACCACGGCTACCCCAGTAGTTAAGCCCCTGAGTGTATGTAAACTTCTGGTTTCAACTGTATGACTGAATGCTCATTTATCCTGCAGTAGCAGTGGCAGGGAAAATACAGTATTACATTGTAGGCATTCCATCAAAAGGATATCCAGGTATTACTATATGTATATCAGTGCGAGGACTGCTGCTCATTAGTTTTTCTCTTCTGTTTTTTTGGGAAGGGGTGATGGGTTCCAAAGTGGGACAGCCCTTGTAAAATGGATCGTGTTGATCACTACCCCTCTCTTTTTAGAACATGAAAAACAAAACAAAAAAGTAAAGCTGTCCTCTGTAGGTTCACCTTTGGTCAGCAAATGTTTGAAAAGAGAGGGGGGTATATTGTGTCTGCAGATAAAACAATAAAATGTGCATACATTGAAAATATCCATGATCTCATATAAGTTGAAAAATAATAGATTTGTTTTATGTTACATTTTAAAGTTTTCCTTTATTCATAACTTATTTGTCTGAATACTGGTATATGGTAAAACATGTTTGTAAAAGGGTTCATCGTGAATTCCACAACCTTCATACCATGCACTTCAAGCTCCATTGCAGTTCATCTTTTCACACTGGGAATATGTGTTGTATCCATTTCAATGAAAGAAAAGGCAGACCCTTATCTCCACAATGCTGGTGAAGTATTTCCTGTACAGACAATGTCCACAGACATATAATTACCTGATGTTATCAAGTTCATTTCATTCTGGCAGGAAAATGAAGACATGCCAGCATCCAAATCCTTACTCTCTGCATTGTCCTGGAAACATAAAAACAAAGTTTCTTAGAAAAGTAGCAGAAACATTTCATCATTTTTTAAATGTTTGCCGACATTGGAGTATCACACTGCCCCAACATTCTTCCATTGTATTCCCAAACTGTGACATTATGCTCTCTGCCTCAATGATTTGCTTAAAACATAAATGCTCAAAAGCTCTTAGAGAAGCTACAGAGTTGGATGAAAGTAACAAAAGAAAGTTAACAATTTAACCCAATGAAAACAGTGTAATCAAATAAAAGGAAAAAACAAGCACACTAAAGCAAGTTTTTTCACCTAAAGTCAGCCATACAGTTTGAATAGCTTTTGGATAAATGTGTGTTCGTCTGCCAGCTATTTTGCTTGACTACACCATACACATACGTACTCGACTTGGCCAAGCAGTGCCTGTATATTGAACAGGGAGAGAGGAAAAAGCCACTGCCAAACTCACCTGGCAGCATCTTATCTCCCTGAGAACAAAAAGATCAGGCAGCTGCAATCCAACTGCCCAATCCTTAGGTCTCTGGACATCTGCACTTAGGGGGAGACTCAGTATTCCCCGATACACACTAGATTGTCACCTGAACCCATCAAAATTAACAGTTTTTGACCAATACACATCTAATCTGTATGGCCTGCTTAATTCTCTGGTTAACAGATTTGTCAACCCATACAATATTATGGGTTTCATCATTCTTGTCTTATTCTCTTAACCACGTCCATACCAGATGCTTTACCCCGCTTCCAGACCAGGCACATTTTTAAGTTTTTTGTATGTGCTCTATCTGAAACTGAATCTCTCAAAAACTGAATTACTGCTGTTTCCACCATCTAATAGATCTGTCCCTGATATCTCCATTGCAGTCTCTGGCCTTACCATAACTGCTAGGCAGTATGCCTGCTGCCTCGGGGTTATGTTTAACTCAGACCTTTCCTTCACCCCCTATATCCAATCACTAGCACGCTCATGTCATCTCCACCTCAAAAACATCTCCAGAATCCGCCCTTTCCTTACCACAGATACACTAAAGACACTTATAGTTGCCCTGACTCACTCTCGCCTTGACTACTGTAACTCCCTACTAATCAGTCTTCCCCTTACTAAACTCTCCCCTTTACAATCTATTCTGAATGCGGCAGCCAGGCTCATCTATCAGTCTAGACGCTACAGTGATGCCTCCGGTCTGTGCCGGTCACTACATTGGCTGCCTATTCAATACAGAATACAATATAAACTTATCACCCTCATCCACAAGGCTCTCCATAATGCTCACCTCCCTACATTTCCTCCCTCATCTCTGTCTATCACCCAACCCGTACTCTCCGTTCACTCAATGACGTAAGACTAACATCCTCTATTATCAGAACCTTCCACGTTCGTATACAAGACTTCTCCCGAGTTGCACCACTTCTCTGGAATGCTCTATCCCAGATTAACCCCCAATTTCCACAGATTCAAGCGTAAACTAAAGACACATCTTTTCAGACAGGCCTATCACAGCTCCTAATGTAAACCCTTCCATAGTTAGAATCCCTAAAACGTACCCTCTGTTCATGCTCCCACATTACCCCACAGGATATGATGCCGTATCAGACTAGCTTTATATGTCCAGGCACCATCTGCATGTTAAAGGACACGACTGGTGACGGCTCATACAGCTTTATATATGTGTAATGTCAGTAACCTCTATTACAAAATTGTCTGACCTGTATAAGCAATGCTACCTCCGATGCCGCCCCTTCTACCTCTTGTGTCATCCCCTCTACCTCATAGATTGTAAGCTCTTGCGAGCAGGGCCCTCAGTCCCATTGTGTGAATTGACTATTTCTTTGTAATGTATCTTTTTTGTCAGTACTTGAACCCTACAAATTGTACAGGGCTGTGGAATATGTTGACGCTATATAAATAAAATGTATTATTATTATTATTATTATTATTATTATTATTATTATGTGCGATTTTGGAGGGCTATAACATTTTTATCATTTGCGTTATTCAACTAATTTCTGCGTCTTTTTTCGGTGACACATAGGGCTTTATTTTTATGGTGTTTTTCTTTTTGCATGTGTTTTAATTTTTTTTATATCCGTGAAAATATAAAAAAAAGAGGAAGGAAAACGTGTCTGTTTTTCACTTTTCATTTTTTTTTTTTTATTTAATAACACAAAGTGCTACTAAAAAACTTTATAAAACAGTTTTTACTCTCCGTTACAGTAATTTTTATTTTGTATGGTGTCGTCGAGGGTGGGACTATAACCTTTAATAAGGGCGTTTTATTGACGTATTATTTTATTTATTTTTTAATTATTTTATTTACATTTTTTTAACTTTTCTATTAATTTTTTTTATTTTTACATTGTGTCCCCATAAGCTCATAATAGACCTTTGAGGACATCTGATCGCTTTTTTGGGGGGGGGAGAATGATTTCCCCTGTAACTGGGGCTGGTACATTTAGCCCCAGTTGCAGGAGCAATATAGCCTTCTCCCATAACTACAGAGCTGATCTGGGTCCTGTAGGACAGAGCAGCTCTAACAGACTCTGATCCCGGTGGATCACATGACTGCCGGGTCAGAGGCGAGCTGCAAGATGGCGGCGCCCATAGGGCTCTATACAGCGCTCATTGAGTCCTGTATACACAGCGATCAGGAAGGCAGGGAAGGCAATAAACCTTTCCTGTCTTCTCTCTGGGAGCTCCGGCTGAGGATAGAGCCGGCTTCCTGTTTCAGCAGCTGCACCATTTTGATTTCCTTACAGAACAAGGCAACCACCTTCTGGACGTAAAAATCCAATGGGCGGTCCGGAAGTGGTTAAATTTGCCAAAATTGAATACCCAGCTTGATTGCCAAATAAAAGACTAAAAAATGCTAGGAAAATTTTAATAGCACCCAGATAACTTACATAAATATAGAAGCCCACATTTGTACACAAATACAATAAATCTACATAAAAAGTTAACTTTGTAAAAATATTACCTTACTTTGCACTGTTTACTTTAGTTTACACTGATACTGAGTTACAGTATATATTATTGTTCACAGCAGCATTCACAATTTGCCATGCATCAGAGCTATAATCTCCCATCATGCTTTGCTGAGAGAACATAGCTTGTTCAGTTGATAAGAGTTTACACCAGACACTGTACAGTAATATGTTATTCCAGGATGGGAATAACTGCTCCCAATTCCCGGCCCTAGGGGGGACTTACGGGAACAGCCAAGCAGTGCTGCTCCACGCTGTTCCAATAACCCCATAAAGGAGAGCTACACTGGCTCTGCAGCTTTACAATTACGGAGACAGTGGAGCTAGATGTGCCACCCTGTTTCTGTAGCTTCCATTCTTCATAATAGGAGTTACAGAAGCAGCGTAAAGCAGCACTGCTTGACTGTTCCCTAGGTTCTGGCCGTAGGGGTCAGGACAGGAATCGGTTATATCCATCTTAACAGTGGAATGCTTGGAATAAGTTGGAATAACCCTTTAAGGACTGGTCTAATAACAAGCTCCCACACTGTTTTCAATGCCGACCAGCAGAAATCTAGACTATGTACAGCAGGGGTGTCAAACTCATTTTCTCTGGGGGCCACTTCAGCCTCACGGGGTACCTTGAAGGGCCAAGATTATTTTACACATGTATAAAAGTAACTTCTCCTTAACAGATAAGCGAGCTATTAAGCAGTAGTTACATTTGTACATTACTACTGTTACAATCAGCCCTTTGAGGTCAACCAGGAAGAACATAATGTATTGTTAAAACCTAAGACATTGGCATGTTACATACTATCCTCATCCTTTTCTGAATATATCAAAAATTAAGCACTATACAAATACTGTTTACCCCTGCAAACGGTATTATGCTCTATAGTTACCTCTGCACACGGTATTACGCCCCACAGCGGCCCCTGCACACGGTATTACGCCCCTCAGCGGCCCCTGCACACGGTATTATGCTCAATAGTTGCCCCTGCACACAGTATTATGCTCCATAGTGGCCACTGCACACGTTATTATGCTCCATAGTGGCCCCTGCAATCGGTATTATGCTCCTTAGTGGCCCCTGCATTGGTATTATGCCCCATAGTGGCCCCTGCAAACGGTATTATAGTCCATAGTGGCCCCTGCACATGGTATTATGTCCCATAGTGACCCCCCACCCATGAACTATTATTATACTCTGGGGTCTTTTCAGACCCCAGAGTATAATGATCGGAGACCCAGGTGGTGACAAACATAAAACCAGTGTTACTTACCTGGGCCCTGGTGCGCTCCCTGCCTTCGGCCTTCTTCAATGTCGCACAGACCGGCGTCGCGACATAATGACGTCGGCCCGGCTCACGTGAGGCCTGGGACGTCACCAAAGAAGGCCGAAGCCTGCAGGGAGTAACATCGGATCGCCGGAGAGGTGAGTAACTCTGGTTTTTATGTTTATCACCTCCCCGGGGTCTCCGATTATTATACTCTGGGGTCTGAAAAGCCCCCGGGGTATAATAATAGTAGTATTTGATGGGGTTCGCCGGCCGCGGCCTCACTTACCATCCCCGCTCCTGCACACAGCCGCTTCTGCGTCCCATAGCAGAAGGGGAAGCAGGGGCGGCCACGACCAGCAGCGGGGATCGATAAGTAAATAGGCCGTTACATGCCAGGGATGCTCCAGCAGGCAACGGCCTATTTATATATATATATAAAAAAAACTTATCTTCACCTACCTGCGATGCCTTGATGCAGCCACTGCCTCCTCCTCTTCTTGTCTGCGTGTCAGCGTAGGAGGCGCGATGACGTCATTGTATCGCCGCTTGCGCTGACATGCAGAGGTCTTGTAAACCAGCCCAGTACAGGTATCACGTAGCTTTTTTTTTTTTTTTTTTTTTTTTTAAGCGTCCTTACCTGGGCTGGTTTACATTACATAATGTACCTAGACAATAAAAAACGCCGCGGCCCTACGGGCCAGATAAGTGCCGGGCCGGATAACAGAAGGCAGCAGGCCGGATTAGGCCCGCGGGCCTTGTGTTTGACACCTGTGATGTACAGTATATGTTGTAACTCAGTATCCGAGTGAAATACTAATGGTAGTAATCATTTCTGTACATCAACAATATCTGTATAAAAACTGTAAAATATTGCTCAAAAGTTTATTCTACAAAGTTTTTTTTCTACAAAAGAGCTTTCTGCTAACTAGAACATTGTGATTGCCCATGCTTTTTTTTTTTTTAAACATCTTTCTTGTTCCAGTAAATGACTGGAGAACCTACTACATGGGATAATGCATAAATCCTCCAGGGCCAAACTGCTCAGAACCACTCACTTGAATGGCAATGAGCTGCAATATTGGACAAAAAACATACGATAATGTTTTTGGAAAGAAAATACTCTTTTTCCTAATCCAGTACAACCCTCCTAGATCAGGTAGTTGGAAAAATATGCCTTTTCACTGCACTGTACATATTGTAGGATCAGTGCTTAGTATTGCAACTCAGCTTCATTCACTTGGATGGGACTGAGCTGCTTTACCATGCGATTGATGAATGGGACATTATCAACAAAGAGAAGAGGCCACAGTACTCGTGAGCACCACAGCCGTTCAAACTGTTCATCTTTAGGGGTTCAGGGTGTCAAATCCCCACCAATCACATATTGATGACCTATTCTATGGGTACTACTACATTATAGAAAATTAAGATGACTCCGGTTTCAGAGAAGACAGCAACATGGTCCAAGCAGAGATATGAAGTCCTAGTTACTGCTTGCTACACAATTGTAAGGCTTTGCTTGTTTTTAGTCTAGTAAAAAGTTTAGTAACTAGAGCTCTGGAATTGAATCACTTGAATGGCAATGAGCTGTAATATTGGACAAAACCCATAAACCCATATGGTACTGTTTTTGGAAAGAAAATACCCCTTTTCCTAATCTAGTACAACCATCTTTAACAATTTATAGCAGGACAACTTTGTTTAAAGAGGTTCTTCAGGAATTGGCTAAAAAAAAAAAAAAAAAAAAAATATATCAGGGTATCTGCCTGGATACCAATCTGCATACTCTTGATAAGATATCTCAACTTGTTTTGCCTCTAGGAGCATGATTATGAAGAAAAATGGGTTCCCTGCCACTTGGGGGGGGGGGGGGGGGGAGTTGGTTTCTGTTTAGATTGTGTGTCAGCCTGACAGAAGTTTTTGAGAATCGCAGCATGTCAATTATACCTGTGGAAATGCTGGTGTTTTCCATATAGGTATAATAGGGGCAAAAAGTCCTCAAAGGAAACTCTACGAAATTGCAATGAAAAACGCAGTTGAAAAAAAAACACAATGGATTTGCACAGTTGTTTTATTTGCAGCATTTTTTTTGCTGCACTTTGCTACTTCAGCCTTAGTCTAAGTTCAGTAAAATAAACAGGCTAAAGCCCCATGTTGCGGAAATGCAGCTTTTTTTGTTGCAGATTTTCCGTTTTTTTGAGCCAAAGCCAAGAGTGGATGCAAAAGGAAAATATATAGGAAGTTCTTATGCTTCTACCTTCTGTTCAATCCACTACTGGCTTTGGCTCAAAAAACTGCAACAAAATCTGCAACAAAAAAAGCTGCGTCTCCGCAACGTGGGGCCCCAGGCTTAAAGTGTATGTGCTGCTTTTTTATTTATTTTTTGCTACTGTTTAGTGCTGTTTGGGGAACATTTCTGTAATATACTTTATTAAACTTCTTTACTTCTTTCAGTAGAAAATAGACTTTTAGGCTAAGGTCCCACGTAGCGGGCCGCAAAGATAAAGGGCTGCAGGAAAAACCACGACGGAAACGCTTTTTTTGCAGTTTTACCCGCATCACTTTTCACAGATAAATCCGCAGAGTTTTCCTCTGTGGACTTTCTGCTTCAATTATACCTATAGGGAAACTGCCGGTGTTTCCGTAGGTTTTGGAAATTACAGCATTTCCACTGCGTGTATTTTTCTGCAGTGTGGATGGGATTCACTAGAAATTAAAAATGCTGTAAATTAGTTTATGCCACGGCCAAACTGTTGCGTTTATGCCTGGGACCCAGCCTCAAAGTTCAAGTAATGTTATAACTAAGCATTGCCAGGGAGAGTCTGTCATGTACACCCGTACTCACTGACAATGTGTATTGCCAACATGTACAGTTGTAGCCATTGCCAAAGGGTAGAGGGGACGCTTCAGATAGCTGTATCTCAGTTTTATACCACCTGTACATAAAGCTCAAATTCTGCACTGTGCATTTAATTAGTGATAGTGATTTTGCTATAGTTAGAGTAATATGACACTAGAACCACACACAATATTAAAAAAAATGTTTCTTTCACATTAAGCTACTTTACTTTACAGTAAGTGGCCACTTTTTGTTAAAGTATTTGACATAGATGGAAAGCAGAAGTTGAACCCTTAATATTTTTATTAGTTCTGCAATATGTTTTTGTTGCTTCCACCACTGGGTATGATTGAGCAGAGTGTGAGCATTGATAGACTCTGTGCAATAAACTGGAGTTCCCTCAAGGCTTCGGTGCCCACACCGATTCATCTTAGAATGTAAGTGCTTATAAACAGTGTCGGACTGGGATGTCTAGGGCCCACCAGTGGAATTGTTTCTAGGGGCCCACCATCAGAACCCCTGCAGATCAGCGGTACCGAGACAGGGCGGCTAAAGGTAATAACATGCCGGGAGCCATGCTGCTCACCCACTATACCATGTGCACCACTGCACTACCTAAACCTACTGCTGCACCTTGAATGTCAAGTGAACAGCATGGCTCCTAGAATTGTTACCTTTACCTGTAGCCGCATTGTCCTGGAAAAGCTGATCTGCAGAGGTCCTGGCTGTTGTATCATCGTAGATGTAATATTGATGACCTATCCTAAGGACAGGCCATCAATATTAGGAAGATGGATAAATCCTTTAAAGAGGTTGTCGAAGGAATTGGAGCAACCCATGTAGCTGGCGGGAGGTGTAAAGTAAAAAATAAGTAAATTAAAAAGCATACTCACCTGTTCCCGGCACTCTGTTGTTCGCTGCCAGTGTCCATTCAGTCTCATGCCGGCGACTCCTTGCTGGGAGTCCTGCACCTCATGTGATCGCTAACACCAATTAGGTACAGGATTTCCAGAAATGAGGCGCCGCCATGAGACCGAACAGACACAGGCAGGGGAACACGGGGTGCTGGGGACAGGTGAGTATGCTTTTTTAAAAATTTTCTTATTTTTACGCCACCCAGGTGGCCGACACAGTGGTTGCTCCAGTTTATGGACAACCTCTTTTAAGGGGTTGTCTGGGCAAAATTTTTCTATGGTCACCTCACTGGTCCCCCCACATAGTGGCCTCTTCACTGGTCCCCCATACTGTATGGGGAATAGTGATGGGGTCATTATATTGTGTGGGAGCAGTGATGGGGACTAACATCCTGTGGGGGGGACATTAAACTGTGTGGGGCATATTAAAGGGGTTGTCCAGGGTTAATCTTTTTTATGGCCTATGCTCAGGATAGGCCATAAATACCTGATCAGTATGGGGCTGACACACGGCCCCATCAGCTGTTCGGTGCCACTTCCAGCGCCCGTTCTGTACACAACACAGGGCCGGAAACAGAAAGCTCCATCCGCTGTATAGCAGCCCGGCGCCTGCACTGCAGCTCAGCTCCTACTGACTCCAATAAGTGCTGAGATGCAGTGAAGCTGCCTGGCCCCTTTACATTGGACAGAGCTTTCTGCTTCTGGCCCTGTATTGTGTACAGTACGGGCATCAGAAGTGGCTCCGAACAGCTGATTGGTCCGGGGTCGGCCCCCTACAGATCAGGTATCTATGGCCTATCCTGAGGATAAACCCCTTTAATATACCCCCCAGGGCCCCCCTAATGTGCCACACTTTAAAGAGGTTGTCCAGTATAATTTTTTACTTTTTTATAATTAGTCTGGGGGAGGTGAATCGCCCCTACCCCCCCCCAAAAAAAAACATACTAAACATACTCACCTGTCTCCGGTGCTCCGGTGTCCTCCCAGCACGGTCCGGTCCTGCAGCTCTGCTGTCTTCTTTTGCCGGAATTCCTCACTGGCTGTGACGTCCCAGGTACCTTCCCTTAGGCCACTGATTGGCCTCAGGGGTCACGTGACGTCACAGGTAGTCACGTGCAGGGGGAACTTCAGCTGGAAGAAAACAACAGAACTGCAGGACCGAACTGCTCTGGGAGACACTGGGGACAGGAAAGAAAGTTTGTGGGGGGTTTTTTTGTTTTGTTTTTTTCACCTGCCCCGGCGTAATTAAAAAAAAAAAAAAAAAAGGAGCCACTGTATGGAGTATAAGCGCCACAGTGGCCCCCACCCAGTATTATAAGCCCCACACAGTGGACCCCACCCAGTATTATAAGCTCCATAGTGGCCCCCACCCAGTATTATAAGCCCAACACAGTGGCCCCCACCCAGTATTATAAGCTCCATAGTGGCCCCCACCCAGTATTATAAGCAGCACAGTGGCCCCCACCCAGTATTATAAGCTCCATAGTGGCCCTGTCGGGGGCAAGTCCCCCTGGGATGGATGTCACCATAATCCTAATTAAATAAATAACCAGTTTCGAGCGCTCGGGAAACAAGACGTACACAGGTATCGTGTATGAACCGTTTCTACTTTATTACGTAGTTCAATACAGTTTTAAAAGCAAGCTCAATTACATGACAGTCATGTGATCAATATACATATATGGTCTTTCCAGTTCCGTTATCACACAAATTTGTTCATTTACCCATCACCCCAGATGTTTTCATTTTCACCTTATCTAAATGTCCTCCCAAGACTACTAGTTCTGCTGAAATCGGCAGAACTGTTGATATCTCCCCCAGACTCCAAGTCTGTCCTTATCAACTACGCAGTCTTGTTTACAGAACATTCCACCCTCTTGTGCTTTCTGTATACTGTGATATAGAATATAGTGCAAGTTATGTTTTAACCCTTACAGGCCCCCACCCAGTATTTCCACAGTGGCCCCCACCCAGTATTATATGCGCCCAATAGCCCCCCTCCGCTCCGCTTCAGTGCTATTATTATACTCTGGGGTCTCCTCAGACCCCAGAGTATAATAATCGGAGGCCCAGGGGAAGTGATTAAAAATAACAAACTCTCATACTCACCTTGCCTTACCTTACCTTGGCATCCTCGCTCCATCCTGTCGTCTTCAGTGAATTCAGGCCCTTTTCCGACGTCACTGCTGAGGCCTGTGATTGGGCCTCAGCGGTCACGTGGGGGCGCACTGACGTCATTACGCGGTTGCGCCCCATGTGACCGCCGGGGCCTAATCACAACCCTCAGTCATGACGGAGGAGCGCCAGAGAGCACACTGCGCCCAGGAGAGGTGAGAACATGTATTTATTGTTTTCAGTCACCTCACCTGGCCTGCCATCTATTGGAAAGGGGCCTGCAATATGCCAGGGTCCCTTTCCAATAACAGTATGTATAGCGCTATCATAGTGGTCCGGGGCCCGGCCATCTCCAGCTGGCCGCGGGCCCCGTACCCTGCCGGGTCCGGTCGTGGTCGCGCTCCCTGCGACCGCGATCGTTACGCCACTGGTCAGGGGCCCGATCGGGATGGTCAGGATCCCGATCGGGCCCCCATGAGGTGAGGACTAATAGTCGAGGCTCGGGGCCCACAGGTGGATTCACCGGTTCCCCGGTGGGCCAGTCCGACCCTGCTTATAAAGGCAATTACACACAATTATCAATTATCAGTTTAAAATGGAATCAAATCCGAGTCTAGTGCATAAGGGTCATGTTCAGAAAGTCATCCCACAAGCTTGGAGGGTTGCGGAGCAATAATCTTGAAGAAACCAAAACACTTGACTAATGTAGTTTAAAAGCCAAAGGATATACACATTTCCTTTGAAGATCAAAGCAGTTAAGCCACTTTATGTTAGTTACAAAAAATGCAACATGTACAGCAAAGAGTGAAGATTGAACACAAACATTTTATGCTAAAAGGATATAAATAATATGTCTATAAAAAGTTCCTTTTAAAAAAAAATTGATTTTTTTTTTTTTAACTTTTTTTTTTCTTTTATAGTAAGTTGTAATAGCAAATATTTTGCCACAGGCAGAGACCAAATGACCAAAGACTGAATGCAATGATAAAACCACAGAGATTATTGCAGGTGTATTTCCATAAACACCATTCCAAACATTCTCTAATATTTTCTTTTCCCTCTTCATTGAGCCACATTCCTACATTTCCTCCTATGTAGGAAAGAACAGAATACCAGAATGTGACATAAAAGGGAATTTTAGGGAAACTCAGAATTAGCATGCGATTCATGTCTTTTCCTAAGAAAAAAACTGTCACAAAATTTACGATCAAAACTGGAAATTTTTGTGACAATTGCATGCAGATTAGTAGAACTCATTGTGTAGTCCCAGCATAGCCCTAGTCTCATTCTAACAATGTTAAACACACCTATGTTTTTTTACGATCTGCTTGGCACAACTAAGCTTGGTTCAACTACTTTGTCTAAGTACTGAGCTTGGTTCTGCTGCCCTGTCTGTGTACAGAGTTAAATTCTCCCATCCCTTATTTCCCATTTCTCCACTGCAAAACATATAATAAAATTCTATAAACATACTATGTGTATCCCAAAATGGTGCTAAAAACTACAACACATCCCGCAAAAAAACACTCGGCTGCATCAGTGGAAAAATAAAAAAGGGAATGACTATTGGAATGTAATTCCACAAAAAATGTATTTGTATATTTATTCATAAAAATACTTTTACAGTTCTAAAGTACTTACTATACATGCGGTACATACTATAGAAATATATTTTTCCAGTTCCTCCCACAAAAAATTTATAATAAATATAACTAATAAATAACAAGAAATATTAATAAAGGTTATGACATCAAATAATGTCACATCAAAAACTATGCCTCATATGGCTATATTAACAGGAAAATAAATAAGTTATGGCTTTTGAAAGGCACGGAAGAAAAATGAAAAATAAATGGTGGTTTTGTAAAGGTCTAAAAATGAATAGGCAATATTGGGTTCCCAGAGTCTGTTCTACTGGAGGGTCCTAGGCATCCAAGTCCAGCACTGTACTGTATAAACTGTACAGAAGATGGTCCCCCAGCACCCCCATTATTAGCTTTTTAGAGCACAGTAAGAGGATGGAAGTCTCATTCCCTAGCCTCCCCGAATGACTCTCCGACTCTCGGTCATATGACTGACACCACCCTAATCTATGGCCCTCCAGCAGGAGTAGAACCACACTCACATTCATAAAGCTGCATCAATTCTAACAATTAAAACATTTGAACATGGGAGGGTCAATATACAATATGGTAACAGATGAATAATTGCATCTTATTAGCAGAATAAATACATTTTACCTCTACATGAGGCCAATTCCAGGAATGACTGAAAGACCTATCTTTTGTCTGTGCTTAATGACACAGAAATAAACTTTAGTGTTCTCTAGACAAAGTGTTGTGTTAGATTTTGTTTGTTTAGTATAGGACATCCTATTTTCTCACGCTTTATGCCTTGAGGTCATTGCAATATTTTAGGTAATTACTGGTAAAAACATGAAAGAAAAGTTGCATTTGTCATCAAGAAGTTCTAACATGCCTAGACAGTGCTAAAAAACCATTGTGAACATTACAGTACTGCTGTAGTACACTTGCTATTTGTGAATTTACAATGGGGGAAATCTGCCAAGAGTGGCGTTTCCTGTGCCAATCTTAATCAATTGTCCCAGTGGCACAAGATGTGTCAGAATTATTAAGAGCCTCCATTGTCTCAATAATTTTGGAATACCTTCTGAGGCTCCATGCCCCAGAATTATAATCTCAGCCAGCTAATACCTAACAAGGATTTCAACTATAATTCAGGCCAGTTTTGTGGTGTGAGTTATAATGAATCTGAGCTGTGCTGTAGCATCACCATCCAGGCGCACATTGATCCCCACCATGCATTGCCCACTGTTTCCACAGGGTGGAAAAATTACAAAGTGCCACTACTATGCCAGTTTTATGGCATATAAAGTATAGTAAATTCCCCCCATTTTATTTGTGGAAATTTGTAGATTTGGGTTTCTGGAGCAAACAGAACTTCCCTTTAGCGCAGCCACATTTTAGGACCTTCTTTCAATTATTTGTATACACCTTAGTTTCTGTCAGAGACAGCACTAACCGAACAAGATGTGGTGCGTGGGATGATGCTCCTCATCAGTTATATAAACTTCAGACCAATCAGACCACTCTTAATATCTGGATGATTGGCGATGTACACACACAGATACTGGTAGGAGGGTTTGCTAACCCCATTGAGCCGATCTCTACCTCTCCTACCTCAATTTCTCCTGTCTGCAGATTGGGCCTGAGAAAGGTCGCAAATTCTACAGAAACGTTGCCTATACATTCTGCTTGTACAATCTGTGAACATTCCTCACTATGAGATTGTATATTGGTGGATGATCATATATTTTGAATTGTCACGCAAAATAAACTTTTGTTACACCTACAAGCGTGTGCTGTGGTTTTACAACATATATGACTGGATTGTAGAATCCTACCACGTAGCACCCCATTACACAGGCAAATGGGGTACCACTGATTCTTTTATATAATTTAGACCTGGCAAATGACTCTGTTGGAGGGTGAACCTGATTTATGAGAAGGCATGCACTTCAACTGCTTACAGTACAGGACAGGTATATAGTTTATCTCAGTTTGTGTAATGACATAATTATTCACAAAAATAACCAGTATATACTGTATGTATATAACCCACAGCATTGAGAAGGTTGGCTATATTACAAGGGTATTACAAATTTGGAAAATTCATACCCTTGAAAATGGCTATAGAGAGATTTTTTTCGCTTGATTTTCAAGTATATAAATAAAAATAGAACAATACAAAACAAACTATAATACAAACCCCTTTCTATAGTGCTAAGGCTGGGTTCACATCTGCACTGGAGACTCCGTCAAAACCATTAAGAATCTGCATGGAGTATTTCTCTCTGCTGCTTTTAGTTTAACCCCTTCCCCCCGGTGATATTTTTGGATTTTCATTTTTGACTCCCCACCTTCCAAACCCCATAACTTTTTTATTTTTCTGTTCACAGAGCCACATGAGGGCTTAATGTTTGCAGGACAATTTTTTCTTCATAATGGTACCATTTATTATTCTGTACAATGTACTGGTAAGCTGCTGTTTTAGCAGGCCAGCTCTCTATTGTTCAGGTCCCTCTATGGACCAAACGACGGAGAGCACAACGCTAGTATGAACCTACAGTAGTGTAAGTGAAGATATCATACCCTAGCTCCTTAAAACCTTTAATGCCATCTAAAACCTTTAATGCCATTTCTGCCATCTTGTTTCTATATACCCATATTACTTTGATACCTAAGGAGGATAAGGATTTGCATTTATGCCCTAGACCGATATTGCTTGTTAACACTGATGCAAAACTATAAGTGAAAATTATAGTAAACTAGCAGAAGGACCCGGCTTCGCATGGGTATATTTCATTTTTTGTTTGTGTAGTGGCCCCATAAGAATTGGCACTGGTCTATTTTGTATGTCGTTTGTGTGTAGTTTAAATACGTTTCAATTTATAAGAATGCTGACATCCAGTATGGCAGTCCAGTATAGGTGTAGTCTATTTATGGCTGTGTTGTTATGGAAACCTGGTAAATTAAATGTGAAGTTATATTGGCTGATATATGTCATACGACTGAATATTTAAGGACCTGCGAACTGCTATTGACTAATATAGGTCATAAATAGCTTGGTTGCTATGGAAACCTGTTGTAAAGCTGTGTGTATGTCAAGGCTGAAGAACCTGCGAGTTTTCATTGGTCCATAAGCATCAAGTAAGCATGTGTATCTCAGTTTGGATATCAGTGAAAAACCTGCAATTCAATTGGTTGTTATGGAAACCTGGAGTTGTGTGTATGTGACCTTGTATAACAGTGTCATCCACAGCGCCCTGTGCCTTTAAATCTGACCTACAGCAGTGAAGACAAATGGCTGGGTTGTTATGGAAACCTGGAGTAAAGCTGTGTGCATGTGGAGACTAAGCGCCTGTGAACTTCTATTGGCTGATAAGGGACATGTGACCGTGTTTATGGCAGTTGGAATATGAGTGAAAGACTTGCAAACTTCTATTGGCTAATGCAGTTCATTTTTTGGGAATACTGTATCTCAGGAACGGTACGTCATAGAGAGCGGAGACCCGGTCTAAAACCTTTCCGGATACCTGATGTATCTGTGTGCCAAATTTGGTGAAGATTAGTCCAGTTATTTGCTCACGCATAAAGAACAGACAGACAGAAACTAATTTTTATATATATATAAGAGATAGACTGGGCAGTCTTCTGCGGGACCTGGTTCACCCTGATCAAGCGAGCTTTATCCCTCTCAGGGAGGCACATGATGACAAACTGAAAACCTATTACATTGGGCATCATGCTTGCTCACACCAGAAGCCTCTCATGCTACTGTCTATCGATGCTGAGAAGGCATTCGATCTGGTGGATTGGGGCTTCCTGGAGGCTGCTTTTTAACAAATTGGACTAGGCACTGTTATGCTCTCCCACACAAAAACTCTTTAGGATCACCCTCAGGGCCAAATTAGGGTCAATGGCACCTTATCCTCCCACCTTACTATTGGTAACCGGCCATGCCAGGGATGCCGGCTCTCCTTTATATTATACGCTATAGTTACTAAACATCTTTTAGTTGCCATCAGGAAAAACCGCTTAGAATCTATTGTCCGCTTAGAATCAAGGTTAGCGTCCTCTTCCTTAGTTACCCTCCCTTGACTTTCACACCCCCACTGGACACCTGCGGAATTATCTAAACTCCCATACGTTACTAACCTAGTAATAGTGGCATGTAAAAGTTATCTTGCACATACAAAGCTCTTTTCTCCAGATGGCCCCCTGGTTCCACTCTCTCATAATCCAGACTTCAACTCTGGTTTAAATCCCTCAATTTTTAAAGCCTGTCCTCAGGCAGGGCCGTTTTAACACATTGGTGGGCTCTGTGCAAAGATTTCATAAGTGGGCCCCCCATCACCACCACCTAGAAATACCTGACCTGCACAAATTATAATGCTCCCTCATAGTATACGTCCCTTAGTGGCTCTCACACAGTATAATGGCTCCCTAGTAGTCCCATACAATATGCCCCTTATAATGTCCCCATCCAGGTTGCCCCCCAAAGATTCATGTCCTCACCCCAGGTTGCCCCCCACAGTATCATGTCCTCACCCCAGGTTGCCCCCATAGTATCATGTCCCCCCACAGATTCATGTCCCACTCCAGGTTGCCCCCCACATATTCATGTCCCCCTCCAGGCATAAACAAAAAGTGGTCATAGAAGACACAATCAATGATATATTCAAAAATAAATAAATACTTTTTATTAATTACACTAATATATAAATACAAATATTGATATAAAAAGTAGAGACAGGGGCAGATGGCAAAAAAACCCACAACTAGAGACACATAATGCTGGGGACAAAGTTTGCACTACATCCACATATACATATACATATACAGTATATACATAAATATATACATATACACATACACAGTCTATAGCCAGAAAGAGGTAAATAACACTGGATACAAAACTTACTGCACTACATCCACATATGGCCAGAAAGGAGTAAATAACAATAAATACAAAACTTTCTAAACATATGATAATAATCAAGTAAAAGTTATAACAATAACCAGATAGTGAATAAGGTGATGGCCAAATACTGAGGGCAGCACAGCATATAATGACTATAGATTACAGATCAATCCAGCAAAGTAGATAAACAAAAAATATCTACAGGATTATAAATAAAGCATCAGATCAAGAGTGTATTCTCATAATATAATACCTGGAGATGAGGTGGACATGGTGAATGCAGACCCCAGCAAACAGAAAAGGGACCACCTCCAGGTTACCCCCACAGATTCATGTCCCCCTCCAGGTTGCCCCCCACAGATTCATGTCCTCGCCCCAGGTTGCCCCTACAGTATCATGTCCCCCTCCAGGTTGCCGCCAACAGATTCATGTCCCCCTCCAGGTTGCCCCCACAGTATCATGTCCTCACCCCAGGTTGCCCCCACAGAATCATGTCCCCCCACAATGACATGGCCCCCTCAGGTTGCCCCCACAGTATGTCCTCACTCCAGGTTGCCCCCACAGTATCATATCCCCCCACAGATTCATGTCCCCCTCCAGGTTGCCCCCCCAAATTCATGTCCCCCCACACTGACATGTCCCCCTCGGGTTGCCCCCACAGTATCATGTCCTCACCCCAGGTTGCCCCCACAGTATCATGTCCCCCTCAGGTTGCCTCCATACTTTTGTGCCCCCCACTGTACAGTATATATCAAATAAAAAAACAAACCTTAATACTCACCTTTCCTCGTTCCCCTGTTCACTCCTTTCTCTGGTCCCAGAGTCTTCAAGGAGTAACAGGCGTGATGTAAGTTGGCCCTATGGTTAAAGTGGCCCTGTCTTCAGGGGCGTGCCTAGCTGCTTTTCCCATGTACTCTACCAAGGCGAACTCATCCAAAATGAGGCATTGGTCCCAGACCTTTCCTGTACCACCAAATCCAGAAGGGATTATATTCAACTATGACATTTTTAATGTTCCATGAAACGGACACTAAAACTACATCACTTCATAACTCAGTTTGAATAACTATGTTTATTCTTTACCCTACCGTAACAGCATATCTGATTGCTGATTAGAAGGGCCAGCTCTGTCCTGGGGAGCCCACTGGACCCAGTGCAGGTGGTGGGTGACAGAAGGATACTGTCCGTGGTGAGCTCCATGCGGGAGAATAACTCCCATCCCATGCATGAGACTGTGATTGCGCTGGGCAGTACTGTCAGTGACTGACTGCTCCACCCTAGGTGTGAGAAGGAGCGCTATCGGAAGTCTTTCCTCCCCACCGCGGTTAGGCTGTACAACCAACACCGACCTAAGCGGAGATCATTACATACAGAGAACTGAAATATCTCTCTGCCTGTTAAATACCCCCCCCCCCCTCTGCTACGTCCTATCTGTCTGTCTGCTATTAATGTAATGCCTCTCACCTTGGAACATTCCTGTACATGTTGTATTTGTATTTGTATCTGCTTATCTTATCTTTGCTGCTGTAACACACTGAATTTCCCCACTGTGGGACTATTAAAGGACTATTATTATTATATCTCCACGCTCTCCTGATGACTGAACCTCCCCAGGACTCACTTACGGCCTTTGCCTTGAAATGGCAGAGAGACCTGGGGATCTCCTTTTCCCCAGACAGATGGAAATCAGCGTTCCAGCTCTGTCATACGTTCTTGATTTCATGCAAGGCCCAAGTAAAGTAACCAATTATAAAATCTGCATAGATAGAGGCTGGAGCTGCCTCCAAGCTAAAGGAACAATGTTCCATGTTTGGTGTGAATGGCCCCCCCCCACCTTAAACAGTTTTAGGCTACATACACTAAAGTGATCCAGAGATACAGGGGTCACCATCCCTAATGACCTGGCTTCCTTACTACTATTGATTCTCCCCCACAAGCTTTAGAAACCGTGCAGCTCCTTAGTTACTTTTATACTGATTGCGGCCAGCTCCATAATCCCCAGACTATAGAAGTCCACTGTTATTTCCTCCACTGCAGACTGGTTCTGAGAAATTCTAAATCTATTCTGCATTGAACAACTAATGTGGGAGCTGAATGCGCCTGCTGATGACAATCATAAAACCTGGGACCTATGGATCCTATTCCAATATTCCTCAGATTACCAATTTTACCTTTAGTCAACCCACTAATCCCCAGGACACACAGTAGAATTTGCTTAATGTCCTATTATCCCATTGCTGAATTACTGTTAATTTTCTGAGTCTCCATGTCCTGCTGTAACAGGCCTTACTCTGATTATGATACTGACATATCCTTCTTTGTATCCCTTTGTTTTTTCTTTTTCCATTTATATTTACAGATTTTTGATGATAGTTCAGTTACAAGGTCAGTAGATGATGGCAAATCTTTAATAAAGTTCCCCTTTGTAATCCCTTGGGATATACCACTGGGTTTACACGGAGTTGATACAGCTCTAGGGCCCAGTGGGTGAAGACGCTGACGAGGCTTTACAGGACATGTAGTGAGGCTATATCCTCTGTGAGGGCCGCCACGGGTGTTCTGTAGAGAGATTCTGGGGCTGAGAAAGGCTTCATCTCACTATTCTGCCGAGTATAAGCACTATTGACCTGAGGGAGAACGGAATGCCTTGACTGTGCATCTTCCTGCACACAAGGGGATTTGGATGCTGAGCCACAGGGAGGAGAACTGCAGAATCCCATTGGATACTGCTTGAACATATATTGCATTGTATTACCTGTGTTGCTGTGTAGGGTGCCATATGTATATAGTTATGCTATTGCTATGTAACAATCCCTTGTAGTTGGGCTGTTCCACTGGATTTGGAGGAGTCCCCCTCTCTGGGAGAGAGCCAGTGATTTAGCTCAGTCAGTGCGTTGGGTGAGGAGACTATGACGCCCTTAGATAGAATCTTAATTTAGCTTCTGAGGAGGTTAAACACAGTTCCAGCTCAGGGAGAGAGTCTTAAAGAAAGTGAAGCCCAAAAATACAGCTGCAGCCCTGAGACAGGTAAAGATATCTGTTGTCATCCTGAGAAAGGTGGAGAGGGAGTTTTGGATAAGAAAAGTGCCATTGCTGTGGAGAGTCTGATGTCATGCTTAGCCTTGGAGTATAGACCCTGTTGCACCATAAGGATGACAGAGCCATCCTATACAGTGCAAGAGACAGGGTAAGATAGAGAGACGTGAGCTTGGCACATCATAGCTATGCTAATACTGCTGGAAAATCATTATTTGGCTTATCCTCACAACCCAAGTGGAACTGCCACTCAAAGCTGTACCTCCATATTCTCTTGGAAACTGTGTTAGTTGCTGTTAACAGTAAAGTTCAAACTGTTTGCACCCACAACCTGTGTCTCTGAGTCCATTGCAACAATCACCACCAAGGCCTCTTCCAACTACCAACAAGCTCAATGAGCTGAACACCACCAGAGGAAGTGGCCTGGGGAAAAACTACCATCATCAGGTACCTTCAGCTGGCTCCCTCAGCTCTGTACCCACTCTGGAGCTGAACAGAAGGAGTTGGATAAGTCTACTGGCCACTGCTGACAACTACTACTACTCCCATCCTTTCAATGGGTGGCTGTAGAACTAGGGTGCAAACATGTGCTGGTGCCATCTTGCCTGTCCTCTGGATGGCAATAAAAGTAAAAGTCTGTGAGCTTATATGGTCATTCAGATCGGTAGCTTAGCCAGACCCCCAGTATTCTAGGATTTTTATTTGTGTAATTAATTGCTTGATTGAATTTTGATTAATATATTTGACCAGTAGAACTGATAATAAACATTAGTTTTAATTACCCATACATATACAGTATAATAATAAAAATACATGAAAGTATACTACACTTTAGAAAGAAGCAGGAATGGCCTGGCTGCTGTTGTTGGCATAGATAGCATCTCTCTAGAACTATCCTTAACAAATATGGGGTCTACTTAGCGCTAGAAAAACACCTGTCTACAATGGAAATGGAACAGAATTCTCTATCATCACAGCCATTCTTTTTTTCCCTTTCTAGTGTCAGGTCATATTGTCGGATGAAATAGTCCTCAATCTTTTTGGTGTGCTCAACACTCACTGGCTTAAATCAATTCCTTTTAATATTATTATTTTTATCTATATAGTGCAAATTAAAAGACATGAAATTTATCAAAATCAGTGCAAGAAGTTACCTTTAGAAACCAAGTATGTTACTGCTTTCCTCTTCTAAATGACCTTAGAGAGATGATGGTTGTAATGTGATTGGTTGTGTTGGGGAACTCCTCTGCTTTGTACTGGTAGTATTTGCACCTATTTTGATAAATATCTCTTCATCTAACCCTCATTCATGACCTTTACCTAGATTACATATCTGTATAGCTGTATTAACACATACATTTCTGTGTAGCTATGATTCCAAAGTTTCTACATTTCTTTCTATTAGAATCCATTCTGTTTAGTTCATGAACTCTTGCAGTATGTTTGTAAAGTTCTTATCAGTTCACATGTAATTGTTGGAATGAATGGTTTGGAAAGCTGCCCCCAAACCTTCAGTAATCATAGTTAACCCCTGTGTAACCCCTGTAAGCTGAATTTAGCTTTACAATGTTTCAGTATTATTTGACAGGCTCCTTCCACATATGTGGTCTCTATTTTTCCCTGTACTCATTCACCACTCAAGTTGTGAATGAGGATTGAGATGATGGCAATACACGTAGGGACTACATACCTACATGACCCTGCAAGGATAAGTTCTTCATAGTATATTTATTTTCTGTATTTTTCATTTTTCTTCTTGATACTGCAATATTTTACATTGATATATTATGCTATGTGAGCAACATCTTAGGCTTTCTTATTTGAGAGGTCATATAATCATAATACAGTGTATTATCCCCGTACTGAATGATATTTGACCAATCATGTGTGGTTGGCAGAACTTTATATGGTTGTAAATGCTTTTATTCCATGTCTGTACAAGAATATTTTGTACAAGATGTTTCTTGGTAGTTATAGAGGTGCAGTTGTTTTATTTTTGTTTTGTTTTTTTTTAAATCCTCCCTTCTATGTTAATACATCCAGACTTTTACTTTGTGATTGGACTTGTGGTGTCTTTTTACTATTTATTGAGTAGCAATCGCACTTTAGGTCTCATTACTTAGATCCTTATGTTTGCCTATTTTTCCTTCTTCTAGCACATCAACTTCAAGAACTGACAAGTGCCACTGTCTTGGGGTAATTAATGTCATTCTCTTCACCTGTCAAAGGAATAATAAAGTTAGCCAAATCTGCTTGGGTCAAGTGTATGTCAGTTTGCATGCTGTCTGAATGGTCTTGCAGCTAATTCTTTATGACCAATTCTTTTTGTCGTGGAAATTATCAGTTTTTTAAGGAAGCAATAAACACAACTATAACTTGGTCCAGGAAACCAATAATAAGCATTGCTGTAGTTAATGATTAAGTTTACAGGAAATACGCGTACTCTAGTGCTATTAATGTATAGCTGACTTGTTTCAGAGCACTGTACAGCATTCATTTATCTGGATTATGTGTAATACTCTAAGGATGTCATGGCAATATTTGGGCATTATTTATTTGGCCACTGCATGGCAATAACAGAGTAACCTATGCAGGGTTCCGCATGACACTATTGGGACAGTGTATTCACTATTTTTGTACAGCATTGTATAGCATAGTAGTATAATAATATCCTGTGATTTTGAAAGAAGATGTCTCAGATAATATATTCTCAATAAATAGGGTTTTAGGCACAGCCAGTTGAACAAATTAGGAAGAGGGCACTCACGACTTGTTTGATGTCTAGGGCACTAATGTGTTAAGCAGGCCTGATAATATGTTATATTATAAACTCTTTCATACCCTTTTACACCCCACAATTACTACTTGTCTGTCTGTAGATATATGCTGCCTTGTTTTATGCCTCCAGTCCTGTCTGCCATCCTAAAAAAAAACCCTTTCAGCAAAAGATAGAGCTATCCATCTTCTCTGCTTCAGCCCTGTGAATTCTGTTCTGGGCACAGTTAATCTTTCATCTAACCATCTTCTGCTTGGATTCCTCAGAGATAAGGTTGTGATAACTTTGTGTATAGGATGTTTGTGATACTGAACCCCTGTAGCATGGGAATCTGCAAACTCTAAGCACATAAATGTGGGAGTGGGGTTTCCAGCTGTGTCATTTAAGGAGGGGAAGTAAACTTTACAGCTGGCAGCCTGCAGCAGCAAGACCTGATAAAGCACAGATCTCATTAACAAGTGCTCTGTGGGGTCCCAGCAGGCTTACATGTATGCAGGAAGGAGTAAGAACCAGGGCATGCTGCCAATTACTTCTCCACTCTTAGTGTAAACATTTTATATCATTGTTATAAGTGGCCTTATCGCTATAATCCCAAGATTTCTCTTCCCTGGACATTCTCAACTAAAATCTTGCTGTAACCTGAGGTGCAAAGAAGGAGATCAGCATTGAGGAAGTCTGCACACTGCTCAGCTACAAGGTTTCTCTGGAGTTTAAAGACAATTTATGCAAAAAGAACTGTAAGTATTACCTTTAGGGAATAGTGCACTTCTGTTGTGTTACTATTGTGTTATTATGTATACTTATGGGTTCTATGCATAATACCTATAATCTAATCTATAAAAAGATGTGATGCTAGTGTTCAGCAAACACCAGTTTATTACATGTTCTATAATCTCTATTGTTTGGAGATTACTCATTGCTTATATAATTGCATATAATATATATATATATATATATATATATATATATATATATATATATATATTAATGTAGTAATTCTTCTTGGTCTATCTTTACTAGTTCTTGATACTTGTAAAGGTACAAATTGTGTTATTTCTGTTTTATTGACAATAGTTTTTTAAGAAAACAGGGTTGTCACAGTCCTGCCCCCTTTCCTAAAATCAATAAAATAACAAGAATTTATTTACACATACCTGTAAATTATACATATGTTGGAATAGCTTTACTCAAAAGATTCATTGTGGCAAGGTAATAGAGATTAAAACCAATATTTTTTATTATATTGTATTATACATTTTCATGTATGCGCTATTTAACCCCTTAACATGTCATATTTTACATTGTGTGTCAGGCATTTATAGAACTTTAATAAAAATGGTGTTATGAAGGCACAAATGTGTATTCACCAAGGTTTCTATTTGTATATAGGCTTTTAATTTTAGGGTAATATTTGACTTTCAGAGATTTCTTTTTACTTTTTTTTTGCAGCTTGGTGCTTTTACCCTCTGCAATTGCAACAGTTGTAGGACAAATCAGCACTGTTAATGCTTGAAAACAAAGAGAAACATATCACAATGTGATCATTTTGTGTCATATTCCATACTTAAACTCTATCTGCAGCTGCTAGATTTTTACTTCACTACAAATCTTATGCACCATAAAAAGAGCGACAGGTGGTCTTTAAAATGTTTCTCCTGGATTCCAATCTATTTCCGATGAAACTTTCTTAGTTGCTTCCTGTTGAAATTTGTTATCCAAGTCATGATCTTGGGCATCATGTTGTATGTTGTATGTGTGTGCACTTAACAGGCATGGTGTTTGAATAGGACAATGAGGAATATGGCCAACTGATGCCATTGGTTCTGTTTATCTTCAAGGGAAATTAAAAAAATTGGATGGGCAATGCATTTTCATGAATACATTGATGTAAAAAGTTCTTGTGGGAAAAGCCTGAGAATTTTGCTTTCTCCATTCTCCACACATACTGATTGTCAGTTTTTATACAAGTTTTTTTTTTTATAAGCATTGTGGATCAGCCAGCAACAGTTAGTGGGAAGTTATTGGCCATGGAGTGGGAAAACAGCACAGGATAACCACAAAGTGAGTAATAAAAGGCGCCCTTAGGCTAAGGCCCCACATAGAGGACTGCAGCAAAAGATCATTGTGGGAAAAACCGCAGCGGCAATGCATTACGGTTTTTCCCACAGCGCTTTGAACAAAAAGTCTGCAGAGGAAACCTTCCGCTTCAATTATACCTATAGGGAAACTGCCGACATTTACACAAGTATAACTGACATGCTGCGATTTAGAAAAACCGGGATGGTTGTGGAAATCGCGGTGTGTCCGCTGCGTGTATTTTTCCATAATGTGTGGATGGGATTCCACTTTGCAGGGACTATAAAACGCCACAGCCAAACTGTGCCACGTGGTGCCCTGGCCTTAAAAGGGTTATCCGCCTTCTTAAAATCGATGGCCTATGCGTAAGATAGGCAATCCATTTTAGATTGGAGGGGATCTAACTGTTAGAACCCCACAGATCAGCTGTTTCCTGGAGTGTGCAGTTTTTGGCATTGCGCTGCTTACATGCTATACTTTGTTAATTATTTGTACTGCAGCAGTGTCCCACAGACTTGAAACAGCCGATCAGAGGAGGTGATGACACTGAGACCCCCACTGATCTAAAATTGATGGTCTATTTTGAAGCTATGCTATCAATTTAAAGAGATGGTTAACACCTTTAACTGCCTTCCTGACCTGCTCAACAGAGCTTGCCTTAACCATTGCTCTGTGTTTTATGGACAGATAGCATACTGGACTACAATACTAAGCACAAGAAGTATCATTTACCACTATGTGACTCTATTTGGCTCTGCTTGGACACCGCGTGGCATTATGCTGACACTGAATGGCACTTTCTAGACAATGTGTGGACATCATTGTTCAACATTGGTTAGAATTGTTACAGTGCCTTGCGAAAGTATTCGGCCCCCTTGAATTTTTCAACCTTTTGCCACATTTCAGGCTTCAAACAAAAAGATATAAAATTTTAATTTTTTGGTGAAGAATCAACAACAAGTAGGACACAATTGTGAAGTGGAACGAAATTTATTGGTTATTTTAAACTTTTGTAAAAAATAAAAAACTGAAAAGTGGGTCGTGCAATATTATTCGGCCCCCTTAAGTTTATACTTTGTAGCACCACCTTTTGCTGCAATTACAGCTGCAAGTCGCTTGTGGTATGTCTCTATCAGTTTTGCACATCGAGAGACTGAAATTCTTGCCCATTCTTCCTTGGAAAACAGCTCGAGCTCAGTGAGGTTGGATGGAGAGCGTTTGTGAACAGCAGTTTTCAGCTCTTTCCACAGATTCTCGATTGGATTCAGGTCTGGACTTTGACTTGGCCATTCTAACACCTGGATACGTTTATTTGTGAACCATTCCATTGTAGATTTTGCTTTATGTTTGGGATCATTGTCTTGTTGGAAGATAAATCTCCGTCCCAGTCTCAGGTCTTTTGCAGACTCCAACAGGTTTTCTTCCAGAATGGTCCTGTATTTGGCTACATCCATCTTCCCATCAATTTTAACCATCTTCCCTGTGCCTGCTGAAGAAAAGCAGGCCCAAACCATGATGCTGCCACCACCATGTTTGACAGAGGGGATGGTGTGTTCAGGGTGATGAGCTGTGTTGCTTTTACGCCAAACATATCGTTTTGCATTGTGGCCAAAAAGTTCGATTTTGGTTTCATCTGACCAGAGCACCTTCTTCCACAAGTTTGGTGTGTCTCCCAGATGGCTTGTGGCAAACTTTAAACGAGACTTTTTATGGATATCTTTGAGAAATGGCTTTCTTCTTGCCACTCTTCCATAAAGGCCAGATTTGTTGATTGTTGTCCTATGGACAGACTCTCCCACCTCAGCTGTAGATCTCTGCAGTTCATCCAGAGTGATCATGGGCCTCTTGGCTGCATCTCTGATCAGTCTTCTCCTTGTTTGAGATGAAAGTTTAGAGGGACAGCTGGGTCTTGGTAGATTTGCAGTGGTCTGATACTCCTATTTTAATATGATCGCTTGCACAGTGCTCCTTGGGATGTTTAAAGTTTGGGAAATCTTTTTGTATCCAAATCCAGCTTTAAACTTCTCCACAACAGTATCACGGACCTGCCTGGTGTGTTCCTTGGTCTTCATGATGCTCTCTGCGCTTTAAACAGAACCCTGAGACTATCACAGAGCAGGTACATTTATACGGAGACTTGATTACATACAGGTGGATTATATTTATCATCATCAGTCATTTAGGACAACATTGGATCATTCAGAGATCCTCACTGAACTTCTGGAGTGAGTTTGCTGCACTGAAAGTAAAGGGGCCGAATAATATTGCACGCCCCACTTTTCAGTTTTTTACAAAAGTTTAAAATAACCAATAAATTTCGTTCCACTTCACAATTGTGTCCCACTTGTTGTTGATTCTTCACCAAAAAATTTTAATTTTATATCTTTATGTTTGAAGCCTGAAATGTGGCAAAAGGTTGAAAAGTTCAAGGGGGCCGAATACTTTCGCAAGGCACTGTACCTTATAGTATGTGAGCTCTCCACAAAACATTTATATACTGTAGGTTATCTGACTTCCTGCTATATTTGACATCATTATGGTTCCAAATCTTATCTTTACTGTTACCAATCAGTTGGTGGCATTATTTATTTATTTAATTAATTAATTAACAAAAACCAGGCCAACACGCAGAGGCAGTTTGTAAAAAATGAAGTACTCTCTTACTGCTTCCATAGGAATTAAGTAGTAACCAGGTGCTGCTAATCAAAGACCCTTGATTAACTAACTGATCATCAGTAAGTGTGACCACCTACAGTATATAAAGTAGTGGAAGAGTGAAGAAATCAGGCGATACCTTTTAGAGGCTAACTGAGTATATTTGATAAGTAAGCTTTCGGAAGTCTAGCTCCCTTCATCAGACATACTAGCACCTATATAAAAGCAGAAGCTTTGGCAGTTTGTTGGTCTGTAGCATTCAAGTAGATGTTAACACAATGCCAAGGAGGAAAGGCATCAGATTTTAGGGCTGAAGTCCCACGTTGCGAAAGCGCAGCTTTTTGCAGTACCATCTATACATTGCAGGAAAAAATCTGCAGCAGAAAAGCTGTGTTTTCAAAAATGCAGCTTTTTTGAAAATCGCAACCTGTCAATTCTAAAAGGGGAAAATGTTGGCATTTTCCATATAGGTATAATAAGGACAGAAAGTCCACAAAGGAGAACTCTGCAAGAATGCAATGAAAAATGCTGCAGAAAAAACCCTGATGCATTTCTGCGTGGTCTTTTCTGCCGCATTTTTTTTTGCTGCATTTCGCTCCGTGGAGCCTTAGCCTAGAGAAGCAATTTTTGTTGCTCATTAATCTGGGAAGAGTTATAAAGCCATTTCCAAACAATTTAAAGTCCACCATTATACAGTGAGAAAGATTATTCACACGTGGAAAACATTCAAGACAATTGACAATCTTCCCAGGAATGGATGTCAGATCATGCAATGCTCAGAGATATTGCAAAAAATCATCTGAGGCTAAGGCTCCACGTGGCATACCGCAGCAAAAAAGCGATGCGGGAAAAACTGCGGCGGCGACGCATTGCGGTTCTTCCTGCAGTGCTTTTGACAGAAAGTTCGTAGAGTTTTCCTCTGCAGACTTTCTGCTTCAATCATACCTATTGGGAAACCGCTGGTGTTTCTGTAGGTATAATTGACATGGTGTGATTTTCAAAACCGCGACAGTTTTGGAAATCGCCGTGTGTCCGCAGCGTGTATTTTAACGCAAAGTGGAGATAGGATTTGCTTTGCTGTGATTGTAAAACTCAAAATGACGATGAGATTCGATTTGCTGTGACTGTAAAACACAAATTAGGCATGAGACTGTAAAATTCTGCGGTTGTTTCCGCCATGTTTACGCCACATTGGGCCTCAGCCTAAGAATCTACAGGCCTTAATTAACATGTCAAATGTTCAATTTCATGATAGCACAAATAGACGAGTGTAGTTGTCTGGAAGGGTTGCTATGAGAAGGCCTCTTTTTTCTAAAAAGAACTTTGCAGCACAGTTTAAATTTATAAAGTTGTATCTGAACAAACCAAAAGCTTCTTGAACAATGTTCTTTGGACAGAGTGGAAAAGTTTGACCATAATGTGCAGTGCCATGTTTGCAGGGCCGCTTTAACCATAGGGCCAACGGTGCACTTGAGGATGCCGATAAGTTGCAGACAGTGATGAAACAGGGAGCGGACGGCACCCTACCTCATCACCCGGCTGCTTTCTTTGCTCCCGGTGTCCTGGGAGTAGGAGGCACGATGTAGCGACATCACTTACATCGCACCTGTTACTTCTTGAAGACTCCGAGACCAGAGAAAGGAGTGAACAGGGGAACGTTGAGTATTAAGGTTTGTTTTTTTTATTTAATATTTACAGTGCCTTGCGAAAGTATTCGGCCCCCTTGAACTTTTCAACCTTTTGCCACATTTCAGGCTTCAAACATAAGCATATAAAATTTTAATTTTTTGGTGAAGAATCAACAACAAGTGGGACACAATTGTGAAGTGGAACGAAATTTATTGGTTATTTTAAACTTTTGTAAAAAACTGAAAAGTGGGGCGTGCAATATTATTCGGCCCCTTTACTTTCAGTGCAGCAAACTCACTCCAGAAGTTCAGTGAGGATCTCTGAATGATCCAATGTTGTCCTAAATGACTGATGATGATAAATATAATCCACCTGTATGTAATCAAGTCTCCGTATAAATGTACCTGCTCTGTGATAGTCTCAGGGTTCTGTTTAAAGCGCAGAGAGCATCATGAAGACCAAGGAACACACCAGGCAGGTCCGTGATACTGTTGTGGAGAAGTTTAAAGCTGGATTTGGATACAAAAAGATTTCCCAAACTTTAAACATCCCAAGGAGCACTGTGCAAGCGATCATATTAAAATAGGAGTATCAGACCACTGCAAATCTACCAAGACCCAGCTGTCCCTCTAAACTTTCATCTCAAACAAGGAGAAGACTGATCAGAGATGCAGCCAAGAGGCCCATGATCACTCTGGATGAACTGCAGAGATCTACAGCTGAGGTGGGAGAGTCTGTCCATAGGACAACAATCAGTCGTACACTGAACAAATCTGGCCTTTATGGAAGAGTGGCAAGAAGAAAGCCATTTCTCAAAGATATCCATAAAAAGTCTTGTTTAAAGTTTGCCACAAGCCATCTGGGAGACACACCAAACATGTGGAAGAAGGTGCTCTGGTCAGATGAAACCAAAATCGAACTTTTTGGCCACAATGCAAAACGATATGTTTGGCGTAAAAACAACACAGCTCTTCACCCTGAACACACCATCCCCACTGTCAAACATGGTGGTGGAAGCATCATGGTTTGGGCCTGCTTTTCTTCAGCAGGAACAGGGAAGATGGTTAAAATTGATGGGAAGATGGATGTAGCCAAATACAGGACCATTCTGGAAGAAAACCTGTTGGAGTCTGCAAAAGACCTGAGACTGGGACGGAGATTTATCTTCCAACAAGACAATGATCCCAAACATAAAGCAAAATCTACAATGGAATGGTTCACAAATAAACGTATCCAGGTGTTAGAATGGCCAAGTCAAAGTCCAGACCTGAATCCAATCGAGAATCTGTGGAAAGAGCTGAAAACTGCTGTTCACAAACGCTCTCCATCCAACCTCACTGAGCTCAAGCTGTTTTCCAAGGAAGAATGGGCAAGAATTTCAGTCTCTCGATGTGCAAAACTGATAGAGACATACCCCAAGTGACTTGCAGCTGTAATTGCAGCAAAAGGTGGCGCTACAAAGTATTAACTTAAGGGGGCCGAATAATTTGGCACGACCCACTTTTCAGTTTTTTATTTTTTACAAAAGTTTAAAATATCGAATAAATTTCGTTCCACTTCACGATTGTGTCCCACTTGTTGTTGAATCTTCACCAAAAAATTAAAATTTTATATCCTTATGTTTGAAGCCTGAAATGTGGCAAAAGGTTGAAAAGTTGAAGGGGGCCGAATACTTTTGCAAGGCACTGTATATACAGTCATATGAAAAAGTTTGGGCACCCCTATAATCTTAATCATTTTTAGTTCTAAATATTTGGGTGTTTGCAACAGCCATTTCAATTTGATATATCTAATAACTGATGGACACAGTAATATTTCAGGATTGAAATGAGGTTTATTGTACAACAGAAAATGTGCAAAGCATAAACCAAAATTTGACCGATGCAAAAGTATGGGCACCCAACAGAAAAGTGACATTAATATTTAGTAGATCCTCCTTTTACAAAAATAACAGCCTCTAGTCGCTTCCTGTAGCTTTTAATCAGTTCCTGGATCCTGGATGAAGGTATTTTTGACCATTCCTCTTTACAAAACAATCCAGTCAGTTAAGTTTGGTCGCCGAGCATGGACAGCCCGCTCAAATTATCCCACAGATGTTCAATGATATTCAGGTCTGGGGACTGGGATGGCCATTCCAGAACATGAATTGTTCCTCTGCATGAATGCCTGAGTAGATTTGGAGCTGTGTTTGGATCATTGTCTTGCTGAAATATCCATCCCCGGCGAACCAAATCGCACTGATTCTTGTACATATCTCAAGAATCTGCTGATACTGAGTTGAATCCATGCGACCCCAACAACAAGATTCCCGGTGCCGGCATTGGCCACACAGCCCCAAAGCATGATGGAACCCCACCAAATTTTACAGGGGGGAGCAAGGGTTTTTCTGGGAAGGGGGGGTTTTTGGACGCCAAGCAAAACGCCCTTTTGGAAGAACAAAAAAAAACAACGTTGGTTCAACCGCCCCCCGGGCCCCCCACCAAAAAGAAGGCGGGGGGGCCAAAAGGGGCTCGTGCACCCCCGGGGCGCCGGGGGGGGGGGCGGCCAGAAACGGCTTCTTCGCACACCCCCAACAGCCTCCGCAAAGTGGCGTATTGTTGCCGAGCACAGGACACCACGCAGCAAGATGATGCTGCAGCTCTTTGGAGGTGGTCTGTGGATTGTCCTGACTGTCCACCATCTTCTCTCTGCCTTTCTGATATTTTTCTTGGCCTGCCACTTCTGGTCTTAACAAGAACTGTCCCTGTGGTCTTCCATTCCTTACTATGTTCCTCACAGTGGAAACTGACAGGTTAAATCTCTGAGACAACTTTTTGTATCCTTCCCCTGAGCATCTATGTTGTTTTGAGCATTGGGAGGTGGGGGGGCCCGGGGCCCCCCCGGGGGGGGAAAAAGGGGAAAAAGGGAGGGGCCCCTAAAAAACCCGGGGGGGGGGGGCGGGGGGGGGGGAGGGAAAGGGGGGGGGGGGGAAAAAAAAATGGGGGGGGGGGGGGGGAGAAAAGGGGGGGGGGGGGAAAAAAAAAAAAAAAAAGGGGGGGGGAGAAGGGGGGGGGGGAAAAGGGGGGGGGGGAGGGGGAGGGGAAAAAAAAACCAAAAAAGGAGGAAAAAGGGGGGGGGGGGAGGAAAAAAAAAGAGGGGGGGGGGGAAACAAAAAAAAAGAGAGGAAGAAAAAAAAAGGGGGGGGGGGGGGGGGGAGGGGGGGGGAGAAAGGTTATTTTGCTGTAAAAAGGCATCTAAGCCATTTCTAGTTGCTCCTGGGGTAGGCTATTCCACAGATTCACAGTCCTTACTATGAAGAGGCTTTGTCACCTTTTTCTCTCCAGATGGAGACAGTGCCCCCTTGTCTTTTGAGCGTTTTTTTTATACAGAACAGCTTTTTCCCATATTTCATTCATTTATAAATTTATACAGGTTTATCATATCTGCCCTTAAATGCCTCTTCTTAAGAGTAAACAAATTTAACTCCTTTAATCTCTCACAACTGAGGTCCTCCATGCCCCTTAGCAATTTTGTGGCCCTCCATTGAACCCTTTCCAATTCTAGAACACCCTTTCCATGGATGTTAAAAGCATGACTGATGTTTGGTCCCTGTATTTTACAGCATATCAGAATATAGGTGGTCCATAAGAACATTTCATATGATCCCCGTTCCAATGCAAGAAACTCAGTCCATGATCCCTCAGTCCTCCTCTGCCCTACATTCCAGCACAGTAAAATACTTGACAACAATAAACCTGCTTAGTGTTTAACAGTTCAGGGTTTCTCTGTTTTATTTAAAGGAGGTGTCCAGGATAATTTTTATTTATTTATTTATTTATTTATTTATTGATTTTTTAATTAAGCCAGGGAAGGTGAAAAAAAACCCCCCAAAAAACATACTTACCTGTCCCCGTTGCTCTGGTGTCTCCCAGTGCCATCCAGTCCAGCTGCTTCAGTGTTTTCTTCCTTTCCGTAGGCTGCTGAGACTGCTGATTGGCCTCAGCGGTCACGTGACCGTTGAGGCCAATCAGCAGCCTAAGGAAAGGGACCGAACCGGGATGTCACTGCCGACGAGAACTTCCGCTGCAAGAAAACATCGGAGCAGCAGAACCGGACCGCGCTTGGAGGCTTCGGAGAACAGGGGACAGGTGAGTATGTTTTTTTTAATTATATTTTTTCACCTCCCCTGGACTACTATAAAAAAAAAAATACATATATATCCTGGACAAGCTCTTTAAGTACATTGGTATACTAATGTACTCAATTATAATGTTTATTATTTTAAAGTATGGAATGATTCTACTAGACAATTCTTTGGGTTTATTCTTATGCTGCATGGCAGGAATCTTGACAGTGCAGCCACAGAGGATGGCTACATCGAATGCTGCTTGTCAGAATCAAGGCTAGAAAGCATCAGAATACAATGGGATAGGGACTAGTGACACCTGGAATGGTCCAGTGCCCACATCCTCATCCATTTCCACACAGCAACATAATTCAGACGATGTATTCCTGAGCAAGCATACACCACTTCATCTGAAACTCCCCATGAGCATTCAGTTTATTCAGCAGAAGATTTCTAGGGTTAATGTAACATGTGTCAAAAGAGTTCTAGGGTGCATTCACAGGTTTTGGTGAAAATACAGTTCTTGTCATGATCAATGCAAAATAAAAGCAAAATGTATCTTTTTTGTGAAATTGTCACAATTTTGTGGCATTCATGCCTAAAAAAAACATGACTTGGCTGGAACCATTGAATGCACTCTAAAACCCTTGACAAGCATTTCACATTATCCCAGTACTCCACAGTACTACAGAGACTGGGGGGGTTTAGCCTTACAGCAGGGGTGCTTTTGGGTTGCTCCCCCTGTGGGTACTGTGCTGCGGTGGTGGTCGCAATGCCACACCTAGTAGTATAGGCACCCACTATACAGAGGTTGCTGTGAAGTGACTAGTGGGTTTATACACCTTGGGTCAAAATGTATACTAAGAAGCTCATGTTCATTTTTGTAGATCTTGCTTAGAAGCATAAATTATTGTATAATACCAGGATGTGTGATTCATGTTTTTTTTCTAAATTGTTAAGAGACAGTGTTGAGTAAAAAAAAAAAAAAAAAAATATATATATATATTAATTCATGAGATCTTTCGCTTCAGTTGGGTCATGTGATCCAACCTGCTAAGATTTACAAGTCTCTGTCTCTGCAAAAGTCACTCCAGAATTTCCTGAAACTGTCTGGACTGTTTCACCTCACTGACCATATCACTGAACAGACCATCTTTATCTGGTACACTGCTGGATGCAACAAATCCCAGTGGGGCTTAGTATTCCAAATGCACACTGATAAGACTTCTACAGTATAAGGTTCTACTCAAAAGGTTGTGTGTAGTGCACCATAACCACACCCCATTAGTGATACCCATTCTCTCTTCCATTAACCATATGATTACACCCAAAAGCACATCATTTTCCCCAAATGACAAGGCCTGACTGTATCCTGAAAAAAAAGATAACAAAGATGAGGTATTTATTGACATTTTGAACAAAATATGCAAGTTCCTAATCTGTGTCAAGGGTCCTCAAGATGAGCCTCACAGATCACCTACCACTCCCTGACAAACCTATTAAATAGCAAAAGCCATGTGGAAGTGCTGCATTGTCTGCCATACCCTCACATGGATCAGTTATTTCTAAAATGTTTGTTCCCCAATAATTACCCTGATAAATGGGCTGTGAAAAAAAGCCTTTAGGTTATTGATGCCTGATTGGTTTCAATAAGCCATTATTTATCAAATTATTTATTATTTGGGCTGTGTTTTGTATTACTAGGCTCACTGTTTATTTTGATGTCAATGGATGACACATATAGGCTGTGGATTGTATATTTTTGTGATTTGTGTTACATTTTGGGGTGATATTTACAAAATGTATTTATGATATTACTGGTGACAGTATCAACCGCAGGGGTTTCTCTCCGTGTTTATAAGATGGTTACCATCTTCCGTGTCATATGCTATTATTTTTTACTGTGTAATTTTGGCGCATCTTTGGCACATGGCCCTTTTCTGCACCAAATATGTGCCCCATCCCTAGTTCTGTGCCTTGCTTGGCACTTTTTGCGAAAGTGGGCGAAGACACCTGGGCCTGACATATTTATTATAATTCACGCCAGAAAACAAACTGTTCCTGACTAGCGTAGATCTTCATTCTGATGCACTGCCTCTTAATAATTCAGGCACTCTTTATGCCAGTTGGGGACTTCATTAGGATTGTCATAGGAAACACTAGTTCTAATAAATTCCCCATAATGTCTAATATTAATAATTCCTTGTGGTATTCATGGATAACATGGATATGGATCATGGATAACTGAAGCACCCTGTGTAGTTGCATAAATTGCATACTTCTAAGGTTAACTGTGCATACAGTAACATATATGAAACCTGTAATAAGTAAAATATAGATCTGGTCCCAGTTCCTTCTTATTTCACAGGGTTAGGCAAAAAGGAGAATAAATCATTTAGGCAATGACTTCTGATTACCTTTTCATAGTATTATATATTGGTTCCTACAATATTAATTGGTTCCAGGACAACCATTGTAGCAAAGTTTTTTCAGCGTCCTGTATAGAATACAGTGTTTGCCAGTCAATAAATGCACATTACTAATACAGAGTTTTTACCAGTGAAATAACCATTCTGATTTGTTGGAACCTCCAGCCAAGCATTGTATGATGAGTCTGATTTCTAGTTGCAATGGTCAAGAAAATATTGTAACCTAAGGCCATTGTAATTTGAGGGACTATTGTAGATTGTTAACTTCTATAAAGACTCATTTAGAGAGAAAGTGGACAATAATTCAATAGTTTAGAACCAGATAATGATTGAACTAGAAAAGAAAATGGCTTTATTTACCAGCATTCACATCTTTTATGTTAACATAAACATCATTGTTAGTTGGAAGGAATTCAGTATGTGAACCCTGACACCATAAATAAAATGGATGACAACAGAGTGGAAAATATATACAGCAATGCTAGAAAATCAGTTAAAAAGACGCCTCAGTGTATAGTACCTGCATCCATATCTAGTAACTGTAGTCATGTTTATTTCCTGTTTCTGCGAAACACTGCAGAATTAAAAATACAATATACCTTGAGGACCTTAAATTGTGAGGATGATGATACCACAGGTCCTGAAAGGTTCTTGTAAACTGCTGCTGATAACACTGGGGAAAGTAATGGGGGCATGATGAGCTGACTGTGAGAGAGGGAGGAACTGTGGGCAATATATGAGAGAGTGGTCTATAACAAATTATATGAGAGGCAGAGGAGGAGCAGAAATGTACACACATGGACAAAATTTTTGGTACCCCTTGTTTAATGAAAGAAAAACCCACAATGGACACAGAAATAACTTGAATCTGACAAAAGTAATAATTTATAAAAATTCTATGAAAATGAACAAATGAAAGTCAGACATTGTTTTTCAACCACGCTTCAACAGAATTTTTTTTTTAAAAGAAAACTCATGAAACAGGCCTGGACAGAAATGATGGTACCCCTGAAAATAATGTGACCAAAGGTCAAATCAAGGTGTGTCCACTAATTAGCATCACAGGTGTCTACAATCTTGTAATCAGTCAGTAGGCCTTGTATATAGGGCTACAGATACTCACTGTGCTGTTTGGTGACATGGTGAGTATCACACTCAACATGGACCAGAGGAGGCGAAGGAAAGAGTTGTCTCAGGAGCTTAGAAAGAAAATTATAGACAAGAATGTTAAAGGCAAAGGTTATAAGACCATCTCCAAGCAGCTTGATGTTCCTGTGACTACAGCTGCACATATTATTCACAAATTTATGGGACTGTAGCCAACCTCCCTGGACGTGGCCGCAGGAGGAAAATTGATGACAAATCAAAGAGAAGGATAATATGAATGGTAACAAAAGAGCCCAGAAAAACTTCTAAAGAGATTAAAGGTGAACTTCAAGCTCAAGGAATATCAGTGTCAGATCGCACCATCCGTCGTTGTTTGAGTCTAAGTGGACTTCATGGGAGACGACCAAGGAGGATACCATTGTTGAAAACAAATCATAAAAAAGCCAGACTGGAATTTGCCAAACTACATGTTGACAAGCCACAAAGCTTCTGGGAGAATGTCCTATGGACAGATGAGACAAAAATCAAAATTTTTGGCAAGGCACATCAGCTCTATGTTCACAGACGGAAAAATGAAGCATATCTTGAAAAGAACACTGTCCCTACTGTGGAGGAAACTCTGTTATGTTCTGGGGCTGCTTTGCTGCATCTGGCACACGGTGTCTTGAATCTGTGCAGGGTACAATGAAATCCCAAGGCTATCAAGGGATTCTAGAGAGAAATGTGCTGCCCAGTGTCAGAAAGCTTGGTCTCAGTCGCAGATCATGGGTCTTGCAACGGGATAATGACCAAAAAAACACACCTAAAAACACCAAAGAATGGCTAAGAGGAAAACATTGGACTATTCTGAAGTGGTCTTCTATGAGCCCTGACCTAAATCCTATTGAGCATCTTTGGAAGGAGCTGAAACATGCCATCTGGAAAAGGCACCCTTCAAACCCGAGACAACTGGAGCAGTTTGCTCATGAGGAGTGGGCCAAAATACCTGTTGAGAGGTGCAGAAGTCTCATTGACAGTTACAGGAATCGTTTGATTGCAGTGATTGCCTCAAAAGGTTGTGCAACAAAATATTAAGTTAAGGGTACCATCATTTCTGTCCAGGCTTGTTTCATGAGTTTTCTTTTTTTAAAAATTGTTGAAGCATGGTTGAAAAGCAATGTCTGACTTTCATTTCTTCATTTTCATAGAATTTTATATATTATTACTTTTGTCAGATTCAAGTTATTTCTGTGACCATTGTGGGTTTTTCTTTCATTAAACGAGGGGTACCAACAATTTTGTCCACGTGTGTATTTTCACAGTAGAGCTAGGGCAGAAGAACAGGGGGATGACTTGATGAATCTAAGGTAGCTCTCAGCCAGTGTCTGCAGGCAGCAGAGACCTCCTGTTTCCTCAGCAGTCCAGGCTAGCAAAAACAGGTCATACTGTGATCATGTGAATTCTTGAGGAAGGTGAAACGCAGGAAATTAAAAGACACCATGAGTAGATAACCATTAACACTGAGGGGATGGTCTTTCAGACAATAGAATAAGTCAAAACAATAAAGCACCAGAGTGTTCCTTTAAGTGATTGAGAACATACAGGATAATTCCAGCAGATAAAAGTTTGTCGTTCAGACATTCACGACTCGCTCAAGTGCTTGCTTGTTGCAAAGTTGCATAAATTATTTACATCTCTACAGGGACATTTACATAAATGAAATATATAAAGAATAATAAGTACATTACATTTCTTCAAATCTAATAAGTGATGAAGGACTGTTTACAGGTTATGTCTGCACCCATTCGAACTTCTGCCCCATGCGGCCACATGCTGTGGCGTAAGAGGCGTGTCCGGCTGTGATTCCTTTCTTAGGGTTCTTCTTATATTGTCTGAACACTGTCCTATTCCATCACCTCCTTAATTGATTTTCCACCACACCCATCTCCTTTACCTTTGTTTCCCTCTGCTCCTCTAATAGTTAATTTTAGCCTTACCTGTGTAATTGACAGCCTTTCGTCCTATCAAGTCTGGGAGGGGTTCTTCCTTCCTATTTATTGTTTGCTCTCATTCACATTGGCGCTTGCTATTACCTCGTGTGTACTGGCTATTACTCCTTGCTGTTTGGTTACCTGTATTCTTATTCCTGACCTCTGGCTTACCTTTGACTATTCTCTTGGATTGTGATTCTGTACTGCATTGCTTGACTGTTACCGACCCCTTGGCTAGCTGACCTCCCTTTTGTTGTTGTTTGTCCTGTCTGCATTCTGTGTTATCACTTATATCAAGAAGGGATTGACGTCCAGTTGCTGGCTGTCGCCTAGGACAGTTTAGACAAGTAGGCAGGGACAGTGGGGGGGGGGGTTCATCTTAGAACTCAGTGTCTTGTCATGCCTCTCCCCCCAGGGTTCACCAGCAGCTTCTGGGGAATCACTCCTCTAGCAATTCCCTTACAGAGGGACTAAGGACTAACATACCACCTGATATGACATTTGATGTATTTCAAGTGCCTGCTTCCTTTACTGTGATTGGCTGCTGAGAGTTTCAGCAGGACCCACATGTAGGCTTGACTTGAAAACACATTATTTTGATCTATTTAGAAATATCTATTTGGAAACTTTTAGTAGCCAGATTTTTGTGACCTGACTTTTCAGTATTTTCAGGTTAGAACATATCCACTACTGCTTGTCTCTAATTATGATGTTTTTGGGATGGGCAAACAAAATAGTCACTTAAGAGCAGACAGTTGAAGGTTGTAAAACATAAAATCATTTGTTTTGTCTGCCTTAGCTATTATTGTGAAGCCTGAAGCATTGGCTCAAAGTACTTTGAATGCTGGCTTGGAAGATCGGAAATTATAGCTGTGTGATCTGTTTGATTTGTAGATAAATGCAGCAGCCAGCTGACTAAAGCAATTACGGCTGTGTACTGAGCACAATGGGGATATTCATGCTTCATTTACCATGGCAGATGTATGATTTTCAACATTTTATGGTTATTTGTGACTTGAAAGAAATTCTCTACTTTGCTTTGCGAAATACAGTAGGGTGAAGGGTTGTATCTGGTTATCCTGGAAATCTGTACATTATCACGTACATTGTGTGATACTTCCTTTAAAACAAAATCTGTTTACACAGCTTTTATCAGGGCCATTGACTCCCTAAGAATGTCACCTCTGTTAATCCAAGACCATCATTTTCCCATGAACCCCATGAATGACATTAAATACCTCGTACATTCATGCCAATCTTACACTGGTAAATACCACAGTATTGTATGTTTTTTTGTTTTTTCTTACCATAGATGTTGTTTTAATGATCTTGTACTTTTTCAAGGTTGAGGGCTTGCTTTATTATTATGAGTGGGGGTTTTATAGATTCTGAATGTCAACATTTAAGTCTCCTGTTGGGAGATAAACCCCATTAAGCATCTTCTACACTATATACATATGTAGCTTTTTTATCCTCTAGATAGTTGGAAGTACCTATCAGCATCTGTTTGTAGTAGGTTAATGCGGTGTGTAATTTTCTGCTGCCACTGAAACATTAGATAGTTCATTTAGTAGGTTTTTATGATGGTGGCAAGGAGTGAGATGTTCAAGAATAAATAGTGGTAGTCCCAAAGGAGGAGTAAAGAATTTAATGCTGAAATGAAGAGTTCATCTGTTTCTTACAGAATGGTGGATGTTGTATAGCTCACATCTCCACCATTCATAAACTTCTATAAGCATTAGAAGGAAGCAGCTGTTTGTATAGCATGTCCCATCATCTAGTCCATATGGAGACTCAGTGGAGTGAAATCAACTTAGTATAACATAACGTGAATACTTATTGAACCAAAAACGTATTGCTATATCTTCAAAAAATGTTGTGGAATTTATTGGGTGATTGTTGTTTCACAATTAAATATTTCATTGCTCAGATTTCACAGTTTAGTTTTTTCAGTTATTGATCATTATGATGTATTGATATGCTACTACCAAATGAGTGACTATATTTTTGGTAAAAAAAATATATTTTGCCACATGGGGTTTATTTGATCATGCAGTGTGGGTAATTGAGGTAAATGTCTCATCCAATGTAGACTGCGGATTCTTTAGATTTTATTCTAGGTGGTTTAATGTTTTTTTGCATTCAAGATAATTGCGAGACAATTTAGAGAAACTGCACGTTGTTGAGATAAATATTAAAAGTACACCATAATTGTTTGGGACACTTACAAAGCAGTTATTAGGGCTATGGTGTTTAGGGATGGCAAAAAAGTGAAAATAAAGATAAAGGTATATTGGTGGACCTACAAGTGAATTGGTTATATTATACAATAGATATACAGTACAGCAGATCCCTTATTTGATAACCAGGAGAAGTGACTAAAGATAGAGGGGGATAGAAATGCAGTCTACAGTGTAACTCAAAAGAAGAAATGTAAGGTAAATAAGATTAATAATAATAAAAATATCTCTTTCATTCTATCCCTTTCTGATGATATCAAGAAGGTTCATAAATAGTGAGGATGTTTTTAGCTGAAGAGACTAAAGAAATATTCTGAATTACTGTATAGCTCAGATTATTCAGTCTCTTATACGGGAATAGGCACTGTATGGGAATTATTGAACACTGCCAAAGCTGTCAGAAGGTAGAGCGCTGCTGGATTCCTCAATAACTTTGTACAAGATCACCAAGGTGGTTGCTAATTTATCAAAAAATAAGGTAAGGTGACAGACAGGTGAAAATGGATTGCCAGCAGACGTAAATAAGAAATTTGGTGCTTTGTTCTGGATTAACCATTTGTAGAACAAAAACTACCCTTATCTATGAATATTACTGATTGATATTCATGATCCTAAAACCAGATAAAGATCCTCAGTGGATGCAGTAGTACTTTCCCATTTCACTAATAAAATTGAATGTAAAAATATTGGAGAATAAAATGATGATGTGATCCAGGATTGTTGTCAATGTAGTTAAAAGGGATCAATCTGACTTTTATGCTAATTAAAACATCAATTAGCAGTTATTAGAATGTTAGAAGGTTATTGCTGATAATTTAGGTAGAAGAGCTCTGTACAGAATTGTCCAACGTGGTTTAATAACACATATTATGTCTTTTAGTAAGCCTATTGGCTTGATGAAGAGAGATCAAGAGTGTCAAAAAGCAATGGTGTACATGCTAAACCACTACTGTACTTACTTCCATAAGACTTCCAGCATGACAGTATCTGTTAGTCACATAAAGGTGGACTGAATGGTGGCCGAGCAAGTGCACCATGGCTTCATTCATATGGGACTCTCAAGGGCCCTCTTTCTCATGAAAGCTGGGGACCCCCAGTGGTTGGCCCCTCAGTGATCACACACTTAACCTCTGTGGATAGGGAATACGTGGCTTTAGTGGGAAATACCTTTTAAAGGGGTTTTCTGTTTCTAGGCAATTGATGACCCCCTGACGATGGTGTCTGGCGTTGTCCCCTGAGTATCTGTTGTCCATATGGGTAATGATATCCTGCTATATAAACTTCATCGAGTATGTATGTTTGTACAGTGAGTGAGAAGCATGGTCCCAAGTGCTGGACCCCCACAGATCTAATATTGATGGTCTATCCCAGGGTGTGATGAAAAAAGACCTCCAGTTAAGTATTTCTGCTGTAATATATTACTACCGGTCTATATTACTACACAGTGGGGGTTGGTGCCTAGGATCAAAAATAGTGCATCCTAGAGAAGTGTATTGGAAGGCTGTAAGCAAACTCAACCCAGACTACTGGTCTGCAGCGAGCTACACTTCAAAAGGATTATGGTTTTATGACAATATCTGCCCTGGGAAACCTCTTACAGTTGCCCCGATAAATTCCCCACATGCGTCAGGTCAAGGCACATGCTCAGAATATACACATGTCACAGTTCAAAGCCTGTAAATGGTCCAGACACTGGTCTCCTTACCCACCGGGGATTGGGGTGTCATCCTTTGGGTCTACGCGTTGGGGATCTCGCCACGAACCCTATCATACCGCCGGTCCGACTCTACAGTCATCAGGCGAGGAATCATAAGGAAATGTGATTCTGAGAGATGTAGAAAGGGGGCAGGGCTCCTCCTCCTGTTGACCTCACTTAGGGAGGAGACTAGGTTAGGTAAAAGGTCCCAGACCAGGAAGAGGCTGGTCTTTGTCTTCTGTCTTTTGTCTTGTCTTGTTCCTGGAGGTGATGTGGGGGCAGGTCATGGTGTGGACTCCTACCATGCAGCCTAGCATTGAGGCCTGAGACCCTTTGTTGACCTGGAAGAGATGTAACAGCAAGTAGGAAACACATGCTCTGTAACTTGCTTAAGAAAGAACTCTGAAGCCTACCACATGGAATATCTACCTATTCTGGTAACCTGCTATATATGCCTTTTGTTCTGCTGAAAGCCACCTGGATAGCACTGCCCAGATCTAGGGGGTGCCGCCACTGGAATAGGATGCCCGGACACATGCTTTTGGACTGCTTTTAAGTACATGCCCTGAGCTCAACATCCGGAGCCCAGAGAACAGGCTTGTGTTGGTAATATTTCCTTTCTTTCTGTTTATTCCCATTTTTATTTTGTGCACCGTGTCATGTTGTTTTCCACTTGTATTTGCTTGTATTCTCTATATGTGTTAAGTGTCTAGTACCAACCCGTTTAGGGGTTAATAAATATACGGTATAAAATTTTAGAAAACTAGTTCTGTATTACCCTATCAGCCCAGAACACTCACTGGAGGTGTGTGTGAGGTAATAGAAGCAATCTCAGGTGTGCAGAACGCGGGTTCGGTAGGACGAGATCCTTCACACAGGGGTCAGCAAACCCCTGCACGCATGCCAAGAGTGGCACGCAAGACATATTTCCCTGGCACGCCAGCCCGAGTTCTTCAGGGGGCGGCAGTTTGGACAAACTCGCCCAGTAGTTTCATTCAGACTAAACAAGTCCAAAATGAAACTGCTATTATTATTCTCTCGGGTCTTTTCGGACCCCATAGTATAATTAGTGGAGGTCCAGGAGAGGTGATCAAACATAAAAAAACAATGTTACTCACCTCCCCTGCACTCCATAATGACTCACTGTTCTCTTCAGGTGCTTTTGCCTGATATCAGGCACTACGTTGTATTGCAGTCTATGGTATGATTGCAGGTTCAAGCCCCCTAGGAGGGGTTAACAGTAAAAAAAAAAAAGTTAAAAAAAATATTTAAAAAAAAACTAAATAAAAGTTCAAGCCCCCCTCCCACTTTCACTACAATACATATAAAAATAAAATATTACTGTGAAACACATACATATTAGGAATCCCTGTGTCCAAAAACACCCGGTCTACAAACTTATAAAATTATTTTACCTCTATAGTGAATGCCGTAGCAAAACAAAAAAATGAAAGTGCTGAACTGCTGTTTTTTCGCTGTTTCATCTCTGATAAAAGTTGAAATAAAAAGCGATCAAATTGTGATTGTTGTTCATGGAAAAAATTAAGACCTACCCTGAAAATAAGGCCTAGCCCTTTTTTCAGAGCAAAAAATAATATAAGATCCTGTCTTATTTTCGGAGAAACACGGTACATGCATTTTTGTGCAAAAATGTATGTGAACACAGCTTTACGTCGAAGTGAAAGTACCAGTGGCCTAGGAGTGGAAACAGCTATAGCTGCATCCAGATATATAGTGCATCACCACCCTAAGGGTGCTGCCATACGGTACTCCTGGATGCATACATGTACCACTGGTTGAGGGCTGGACATGTTGCTTTAATTGCTTCTAATGGCAAAGTACACGTGTGTCCTGAGAAATAGCAGTCTCGTGGCAGCACATCTGTGTTATGGTTTGTGGTATGAGTTTAGTATATGGGTTGTCAGCCTTACAATTATTGCACGACACTCCAAGTACCTCATCCAATTTAAATTGGCACACTGTACAAAAAAGGTTGCCTACCCATGGTCTATCCTAAGGCTAGGCTATCAATGTTAGAAACCTGATGACCCTTTCAAGTCTTTTGAATTCTTGCTTAGAGATGTAATTTGGATTAATCAAATCACTATATGGAATTTACAGAATAGTAAAGATCTAGGTGGCTGGGCAGCTTTAAATTCATTTTGATATTTTGTAGTGGCTCATATCAACCAGTTGATTGGATGGGCATCACCAACCAAGTGTTTAGGGTTGCAGGATGTGGTTCTGAGTTCACATTACCATTAACCATGTTAATTTCCATAGCATAAGCTCATTACAATACCTTTTATTCTAGATGCAACCATTGCCATTCTATTCCATATATCTATCTATCTATATGATATATCACATTTGTACATAAATAATTTGCATATACATGATGGTATTAAATACATCTGATTTTAGCACTGTCTTTTATTCTATTTTAAAGAATAGAAACATTTTCCACAAACATTTGGAATTGATATTTTACATCTGGTTTGACAACTTTAGGTCTTGGTGTCCTTTGTCACATAACACGGGAAAATGTATCTATCTTTAGCCTTGAATGCGGTGTTTGTTAAGAACATTTTTCAGCTTACTTCTTCAAAAAGAATTAAAATTGTAGAAAATTTGCATGCCTGTATAATGAAGATAAATTTGTGAGTATTCTGGCTTAGAGTAGAGGCTACAGACCTGCATGTAGTCTGTGATGGAGATCTGACTGTAGACCTAAGAGAGACTTCACTTAGGTTGTACCACTAAACATTGCCAGATAGCTCAACTCCTCTGTAGGACATGTGGAAGATGTTCAGATGAAAGTTTATTCAAAGAGAACTCTTGATAGATGAAATACAGGGTGTAAAAAAGATGGTAATTTTCCAGGCTTAGAGAGGCAGGAAATAAACAACTTGCAGAACCTGGATGATGTCACAGGAGGGGGGGGAAGTAGAGAGTGAGTAAGGGAGCAAAGATAGGACAAGATTAGATGAGAAGCACAAGTAAAAGTAAGCATGGCAATAAACAGTGAAGCACTGTATGCATGACCCAAGGTGGGACATGACAGTGAGTAGTCTGGGTTCTTTTTGGTGTAATACATTTACTGACATGCTCTTGAAACTACAAAATGATCTGTATATGGGAAAAACTATTTCTCAGTTTTATTATCCTGGGTCTTAAACTGATCTCATCTGTCTGACTGGCCATACATATTAGAATAACTTTGGCCATACAAATCCCAAATGATCCTCCTTAAAAGGCTCCCCATATGCTGCAACAACTTTAGAAGTCGTCCATCTTTAGCATTCAAAATAAATAAATAAAAAGTTGTGTGCAGAAAGGGTAGTAAAAATTCTCTCACTTGTCCATAGCAACAGCAGTTCTTATCATTCGTCCAATGTGATCAGAGTCCAAAAATTCTGATTACCAGAACCTCTATATAAGCATTGTCTAATGCAGCCTGCAATAGAAGTAACGATATTTTGCATTGCATTGCAATGCATTAGTATTGTAATGCATTGCATTAATGATCAGACCCCCTGGGGTTCAAGACCCCCTAGGGGGTCTAATAAGTGCAAAAAAAATTAAAATCATCCCCCTTTCCCTAGAACACATATAAAAGTATTTCAATACTGTGAAACACATACACATTAAGTATCCCTGTGTCTGAAAACGCCCAGTCTACAAATCTATAAAAATATTTTTCCTGTGCAGTGAACACTGCAGCAGGAAAAAAAATCAAAAGTGCCGAACTGCCGTTTTTCACTGTTTTGAAAAAAAAGTTATCAAAGCAATAGACATTCCCCAAAATGGTACAATTAAAAAGTACACCTCTCCCCTCAAAAAAAGACACCCTATGAATCCCCGTACACGGAAATATAAAAAAGTTAAGGGTGTCAGAATATGGCGACTTTTAGAAAAAAAATGTTTTTTGCCATGTTTTAGATTTTTGTTAAGGGGTTAAAATGTAAATAAAACTATATAAATTTGGTATCCCTGGAATTGTACCGAAACATAGAATACAGGTGAAATGTCATTTTGACTGCAGAGTGAATGCTGTAAAAACTAAGCCCGCAAGAAAGTCGCACAAATGCACTTTTTCTCCAACTCCCCCCCCCCCATTCTGAATTTTTTTCCAGCTTCCCAGTACATTGTACAGATTGTACAGAATAATAAATGGTAGCATCATGAAGAAAAATTTATCCTGCAAACATTAAGCCCTCATGTGGCTCTGTGAACGGAAAAGTTATGGGGTTTGGGAGGCAGGGAGTCAAAAACGAAAATCGAAAAATGTTGCCAACGGGAAGGGGTTAATTGGTCCTTTTGTAAAGGTTTTAGAGATAGGGAAGATTAGATTGTGAGCCTCACTTAGGATTAGAGATGGATGAACCGATTCACTTGACCCTAATATCCAAATTGTTGGATTTTAACGAAACTGAACAAATGCCAATTTATCTCAGATTAACTTAAATTGCGGCCGGCACATGCATTGCACAGGAAAAAGGGAAGGGACATGTGTCCTGTGAGTCACTGTGACCTTCTGGCACTACATGACATCAGCTGACAGCCTCTCATGTAAGCTGTAAGCATTGAAGTGATCTGTGATTCATCTTACTGCATGATACAGAGCACACTGAATTCTGAAAAGCTTACAAATGGCAATATATCTAGAGAATTTTAGGAGTTTTTAGGAGAGTTTAGTCAGATTAACCAATTACAGCCAGATATGTAAAATCATAGTGAAAGAGAATATCTGTGCTGTTGTGAGCCTGACAGCAACCTGCACTTAGACAAAGGCAGTTAACACTTTTATTGTCAATAGTCTAATTTTGTCAATGTCCTGGGATAACTAACATGTTTTTTTTGTTTACATTGTGTTCTTTGTGGGGGTTTTTTTAACTTTAACTTTTTCCCTGTCCCATAAGGGGACTTGAATCTGGGATCTCTGATCCCCAGTGCAGTGCAGTGCATCACACATAGGCTCCCTATGTGTAATGTGCATAGACAGTAAGGAGGCTGTTGCTCAGCTTCCTGGCTGCCATGGCAACCCCTCGGACCCCACAATCGGGAAGGGGTTAAGGAGTTTTTTTTTTTTTTTTGTACTCGACCAATAAATAGTGTTACGGAGTGTGATAATGTGAAAAAATATTCATTTCATAAATGATTTTGTTGCTCACCCAATATATGGGCTTGCAGCCTTTGCTAATCTGAAAAAAATCTCCATTATTGAAGGGGTTTGTTTTTTGTTTTTGCTCACCCAATAAATAGTGTGATACAGCCTGCTAATCTGAAAAAAAAAATATCCGTTTGTTAAGGGTTTTTTTTTTTGTTTACCCAATATACATACAAACTGCCGCCATTGTAATGGCAAAAAGAAAACGAGCTGACTGACGCAGTTCTAGTCTAACAGTCACTGTACTTTTGTGCTATTATAATTTGCTATTATTATGTGCTATATAAATAGCACCCTGCACTGTGCTATTTTTCTTGAAATTGTTTTTTTTATAAATAAAACATAAAAATTAAAAAAAAATACACACGGTATCAGAATTGTTGTCAATCACTACTATAATTAAGTAAAATACAGTAAAATGACTGGAAAAAAACAGGGCAGGGGAAAGGCAAAAGGAGAGGGATGAGGAAACACTTGTGCAAGTACTAACAAAAAGAATGTGGGTTGCAATAGCAAAACTACTTCTGGTTTTGGTGGCATCAGCAGTAGCCATAGGATTGTTGCACTTCCTGGGAATGAAGATGAGGTATTTGATTAGATAGCTCATTCATTTCAGTCACAAGAGGTTATTGCATTTTGATTCAGGCTTCTGTGTGTTCCTTCTCCTTTTCCATAATACATAATTTACCGCAGGGCCTTTATGGAGTGTCAAGTGTTTCTCCTTCATCTTCTTTGCCAACACAGATCCGTAGTAGTGTTGTGGCATCTTCTGAGAAATCTGTTTCTCCTAGTCAGTGCAGTCTTCCTTTTCATTTTGATGAGCTGGATGAGAACAGTCAGCATTGTTTGCAAGTAGAGGAGAAAGACATGACTGTTCATGATGAAGGTAGTAGTGGAAGGGGATGTGGTACTACTACTGGTAATCATTCTAGTAGGGGAGCTAGTGGGAAATCTGGAGGTGGAAATTATGAGGGTGTGCAGGAACTCCATGACTATGATATATCAGGAAAAAGGAGGGAAGGTGATGACATTGCCGATGATGATTATTCTTTTGCGAATAAGACCTGGCAACTGGATCAGGATGACAAGGTGACATCAGATGAAGAGGATGGTGGTAGAGGTGATTCCAGCCAGTGAGCAGGCCTAACATACAAAAAGCCTACACGTGGCAGACCTAGAGGAAACTCATTGAATGGGGGTGGTGGTACTGGTGGTGGTAGTGGCAGTCATGTTTCTCCTGCTGCTGGTGTTAGTGGCAGCAGCTACATGCGGCCATCTCTTGTGTGGGAATTTTTTTCTACATAGCCAAATGATAAATCCATGGCAATGTGCAAGATCTTCAAGCAGAAACTTAGCCGTGGCCGTGCAAGTAGCAAATGTAGTAAATGACATCTGTATGTTTTCACATTAAAAGGCATCACGATCTTAATTGGTAAAATAGACTTGGCAGTAGAACTGGCAGGGGAAGTGAGCAAGACCGTCCTACTCCTTCTCTCTGTGATCTTCCTTGTAAGTAGGCTACATGTACACCTAGCACATCATCATCACCAACTGTTTATCCTACTGCTCCTTCTCCTCCTCTTCCACATCAACATCAGTCATCGATAAGGGAATGTGTGTCCAGGAACAGCAATATGCACATGGTCATCCGATGGTTCATCAACTTAACGCTTGCCTGGCCAAAATGCTGGGGGTGCAGTTGCTGCCGTACCACTTAGTGGATTCCACTGCGTTTCACCAACTGGTGGGATGCAGTCAACCTCAATGGAGGATATCTATCCATCATTATTTCTTTAGCAAAGCTGTCCATGTGTTGGAGAATGTGGGCCTGTTTTTGGATATTTCAGTCTGGGGGATGGTACATGCTACCGTCGACACATGGAATAGCAATTATGGACAAGGGCTATACATGACTTTCACGTCCCTCTGGGTCAGTGTTTTGAGTGGCAGCGGCCACAGTCCAGAACTGCAACAAGGCCAGGTTCTCCACTTTGTTTGTGCAGGCCCAGTTCCAACACCATGCAGGGCCCATCCACCTCCTCTGGACCATTTCTCACCACCATGTCTACTAGGGCACGACGTTGCTTCCACTCCTCTTCCTCCTCCCCTCGTTTCATGGGTGTAACAATGTGACCAATATTGTTGCTGCGCTGCAGTTGGGTCAAATAACACATTGTCCTTGTATGGTGCATGTGCTTAATCTGGTAGTTCACAGCTTTATTAACTTGTATGGTGGTTTAAAAGAGGTGCTCCTCTTGGTCAGAAAAGTGCACTTCTGTGCATTTAAGGCATTCTTATGCTAAAAAAAAACATCCTGCTCAATTTGCAGTGACAAAACGGTCTGCCTTTGCACCGCCTTATGTGCAATGTTCCAACTCGGTGAAAGTCTACCCTAAACATGCTGGAGCATCTAAGTGAGCAGCAGAAGTCTCTCCCTTGGTTGCAGAGGGGGCCCTTGATATGTCACAGGCACAGTCAGGGAAGAGGCTAACCCTTATTTCTTTCAAGATGATGATGACAATGACCATGGTGGCTAACAACAGGAACCATGACTGTAGTGTTGCAGTGATGATGCAGGTCACCTGGAACAAGTCCACCATGCGACAACGACCCCCATGGATCAGACTTCCCCATTCCACGCTCCCTTCAAGCTTCCTGTCCATCATCTGCTTCCCAGCTCAGCTCCTCCTCCCTCACCACCCCACCACTGCCTGGCAGACAAAGCAAAATGAACAAGCAGCAAAGAACACACAAAACACCCACAACAACATCACAATGACAAGCCTCTAGGTCCATGCACATGCTGGCAAACATGGAAGGCTTTATGCTCCACTGCTTACACAGCAACTTTTAGAACCTTGCTATAATGCCAAAATTGAGAAATTATTCCTTGGCTCCCAAAGAAAAGAAAAATTGGAATAATATCAAGGTAGGCTATATACCCAGGTGGTCTCTGCCCACTCCCAGGCCACCTTATTAAGTCAGTGCTTCATCTTCTCTTCCAGTGCCACACCTACAAGTATCAGGAGTAAAAGCATCAGCAACCAGTACAGTATCTTGAAGATGATGAACCAGAAATTTTTCACCTTTCAGCACCAACTGGAGCTACAAAAGGCAACTGACACCCAACAACTACACCAGCAGGTACAGTTGTACCTAGAGTGCACCTATATTCCAGCACGTAACTGTGACCTCATGGAATAATGGGCCAATAGGTTAGAGCAGTAAAAGGAGCTGGCACAGTTTGCAGTGGTTTTATCTCATCCGGCCTCACACGTAATGGCCGAGAGGGTGTTCAATGCTGCCGGTGGTGTTGTAACACCTAGAAGGACAAAACTATCCACACCTAACTTGAAAAAAATTGCTTTTGTTCAAATAAATCAGGCATGGATCCGTGAGGATTTCTATATACCGCCAACTAATACCTCCCTGTATTATATTCCATATACTATACTGCTGATGCTGCCTGCTACTCCTAAACAGCTACCACCACTGCTACCACTAAGACAGACATGCCCCACTGCCTGGTCCATCATATTATTCCATGCCTTACTGCCACTCATGTTGCCACAGCTACCACCACTTATATTGCCACAGCTTCCACCACTGCCACCACTCAGCCAGACACATCCTGTGGCCTGGTCCATCACATTCCACAATTGCACACTATTGGTGCCACAGTGTTGGCATAAAAAAAAAACATTTTGATTTCACATCTACTGCCATAAAGGGATAATATTTGGTGGCTTTTTTTGTTTGAAAAGCCAATTCTTCATCACTTTTCAACTAGGTTCACAAATTTGTCTCCCAAATAACAACGAGCCTGTAGCTTTAACAGGTCATCAAATGGGCTAATTTATCTACAGAACCATATATAACCGCCATGTGTGTCTGTAAAAAAAACTACAGGCAAGCACCCCCCCCCCCCCCCCCCCCCCAAAAAAAAGGGTAAGTTTTGTAGCATTTTAAATATTAAAATGTGTAAATGAGACACTGTATGGTTAAAGTCGGAGTTTGTATTCACTGCTTACCATCTGGTTTTCCATACTCATACATGTCACTGTCATTTTAATATAACTTTGGCTGTGTTTGCCTTCTAGAGCTAGAAATTGGATAGATAGGTTCCTAGGAGTTCCTAGAATCTTTGTATAGCACTGTGGAATATTTTAGCACTGTATAAGCCATAGCAAACATGTGTTTACATAGGCTTGCTCTGAATTTAATTTAAAGGACAAATCCCTATGCCAAATGTGAATAAAAAGTAGACATCTGGAAGGTGGCAGATACCTTTTCATGGTAATATAAACTATGGAAAAAACATTGCAGTCTAATGCAATTTCCAAAACATACATGGAAGTACATTTAACTGATATAATTAAGTAAATCCTGTTTATTTCCATTTTCTGTTTGGTGCCACCCAGCTTCTAACATCTGGAAGCCATTAACTGTTGTGCTAAGGTTATCAAGGCAAATGTATTGTTAGAATTAATCTAGATCTTAATCTTTTCTCAAATTTCTGATTGTTTTGGTTCATTTTATCCTGTGTTAAAATATTTGGTCATGGGAAAGAAAATCTTCTCTGTATTGCTATAGAAAAATGGCATTGCATGGAGAAATGTGATCTCTGAAACAAGATTTAAATGGATTTTCTATTGCATTTTAATGTTTGCTTTTAAAAGATTATATTTGCAGTTCAATTGTTGACAATGGTGTGAAAGTATATAAAGTAGTTTAATATAATTTCACATAGCATTTTGCCATTGGTGGTGTTTGTAATACAAAAGGTATTGCAGTAAATTCTTTGAACACAGCAATAACTGCATTTAAAGGGAACCTTTCAGGGTGACTTGGGACACTAAACCCACCACAGGTCCTTATGGAATGGGGAGTTTAATGTCCAAAATTGCCCTGTTGCACAGACATAAGTGCCCACACTAAAAATAAAAATTCTTTATACTTACTCTGACGCTGTACTCCCGTCACCTGTTCGGTTCTTCAGTGAAGGCAGAGAAGTACACCTCTGCTTCAGTGCGCACAAGCTAGGCCTCGGCACTTGCACACTAAAGACAGGGTGTATGTCCCGGTTTCACTGAAGAACAGCACAGGCTTCGGGAGCCCCATAGATGAGTATGATTAAACTAATTTGTAGCTAAGTATAAAGGTTTGTTTTTTTAATTTGGGCACAGATGGCTTTAAATAGGGCGATTTGGGACAATAAACCCCTGGTCCATAAGGGCCTCTGGGTGGTTTAGTGTTCCAAATTGATCTGACGGTTTCCCTTTAGGAGGTGCAAGATTATCAAATGTTCTGGTTTATCAGTCAGCCATAGAAAAGTATTTATACATAAGAAAAACTCTCTTTGAAATCCATGGTTTTGCATATCAGGGCATGGTAATAAAAATACCTGTTCCTTAGAAGGTCTTAAAATTAGGTAAATACAAACTCAAATGAACAAGAACACACAATAGACTACACCATTTCATTATTTATTTAATAAAAATGAAGCCAAATGGAAAAGCCTTCTTTACAAAAAAAAAAAAAAAAAAGTCCACAAATCGATAAGTCCATGAATCAATGGCTTGTAGAACCACTTTATGAAACAATAACTTGCAGCACTGGTTTTATGTAAGACTTTATCAGTCTTTCACATTGTTCTCGACAAATTCTGGCCCACGTTTTTTACAATGTTGCTTAATTAAGTTAATTGAGGTTTGAAGGGCATTAATTTATGTAGAACTTTCTTAGGCCAGGGCCCCAGTGTTTTAGATTACCTGCAAAGTGGATGGGATTCTGGATAAATGCCAAACTCTGCAGACTTTCTCTGAAAATACTGCAGAAAAAAACTCGATGCATTTCCACTGCGGATTTTTTTGCAGCGTTTTTTGGCTGTAGCTTGCTACATGCGGACTTAGCCTTAGGGTCCCGCAACAGTATTTCAATTGGATTGAGGTGTGGACTTTCACAGGGTCACAGCAGCACTGGTACTTTATTAGCTCCCATGGCACCCAAAAACTATTCCAGCAAAACTGTCCTCCAAAAGCCAAATAGTGCTCCTTCCTTTCTGAGCCCTGCCATGTGCTCATATAGAAGTTTACAACTGCATATAAGGTATGTTCTGCTCTCCCATCTCCATAAACTTCTATTGCAAGCTCTAACAGGACTTACCTGTGACCTTCTGTCAATCTTGTTCTAGCCAGAATTCAGAAGATATTTCAGATACAGTTGTGCTAAGTTTACATATCCCGGCAGATTTTTAGTTTTTTTGGCCTTTTTTCAGAGAATATGAATGATAACACAAAAACTTTTTCTCCACTCATGGTTAGTGGTTGGTTGAAGCCATTTATTGTCAAATTTCTGTGTTTTCTCTTTTTAAATCATAATGACAACCAAAAATATCAAAATGACCCTGTTCAAAAGTTCACATACCCTGGTGAGTTTGGCCTGATAACATGCCCAGAAGTTGACACAAAGGGGTTTGAATGGCTACTAAAGGTAACATCCTCACCTGTGACCTGTTTGCTTGTAATCAGTGTGTGTGCATAAAATCTGAGTGAGTTTCTGGGATCCAGACAGACTGTTGCATCTTTCCTCCAGCCACTGACGTTTCTGGATTGTGAGTCACGGGGAAAGCAAAAGAATTGTCCACGGATCTATGGGAAAAGGTAGTTGAACTGTATAAAACAGGAAAGGGATACAAAAAGATATCCAAGGAATTGCTAATGCCAGTCAGCAGTGTTCAAACTGTGATTAACAAATGGAAACTCAGGGGCTCTGTAAAAACCAAACCATGGTCAGGTAGACCAACCAAAATTTCGGCCACAACTGCCCGGAAAATTGTTCGGAAAGCAAAGAAAAACCCACACATAACATCAGCTGAAATACAGGACTCTCTGAAAACTATCGGTGTGGCTGTTTCAAGATGCACAATAAGGAGGCACTTGAAGAAAAATGGGCTGCATGGTCGAGTTGCCAGAAGAAAGCCATTACTGCGCAAATGCCACAAACAATCTCGCCTTCAATATGCCAAAAAGCACAGAGACAAGCCTCAAAACGTCTGGATTACAAGGTAATTTGGAGTGATGAGACAAAAATCGAACTTTTTGGACACAACTATAAATGTTACATTTGGAGAGGTGTCAACAAGGCCTATGATGAAAGGAACACCATTCCTACTGTAAAGCATGGAGGTGGATCACTGATGATGTGGGGATGTGTGAGCTTCAAATGCACAGGAAACTTGGTCAAAGTTGGAGGAAAGATGAATGCAGCACGTTTTCAGCAAATACTGGAGGCAAATTTGTACTCATCAGCCAGGAAGCTGCGAATGGGACGTACTTGGACGTTCCAACATGACAACGATCCAAAACACAAGGCCAAGTCGACCTGTCATTGGCTACAGCAGAAGAAAGTAAAGGTTCTGGAGTGGCCATCTCAGTCTCCTGACCTCAATATCATTGAGCCACTCTGAGGAGATCTCAAGCGCACAGTACATGCAAGACAGCCCAGGAATTTACAGGAACTGGAGACTTTTTTGCCAAGAAGAATGGGCAGTTGTACCATCTGATAAAATAAAGAGCCTCATCCACAACTACCACAAAAGATTTCAAGCTGTCATTGATGTTAGAGGGGGCAATACACGGTATTAAGAACTGGGGTATGTGAACTTTTGAACAGGGTCATTTTGATGTTTTTGGTTGGCATTATGATTTAAAAAGAGAAAACACAGAAGATTGACAATAAATGGCTTCAACCAACCACTAACCATGAGTGGAGAAAAAGTTTTTGTGTTATTCATACTCTCTGAAAAAAGGCCAAAAAAAACAAAAAATCTGCTGGGGTATGTATCCCTGATTAACCCTGAAAAAAAGTTGAAGTTCAACTAGACTTATTTAGTGCAAATGAATAATTTTGGACAATGAAAGAAATTATGTTCTTGCATATTTCCAGTTGTATCCGGAAATAAATTCATTAATTGAAATGTTTTATAATAAATGTTATATATATAGTACTGTACATGTTTTCCATAGTGTTTTATGTTTCTTAATCCTACAATGTAATGTGATACTTGCTGGGATGAACATCTGCAGTGTTCTTTGTATGTTTTTATTGTTGGGCTATACAATTAGAGCTCATCCTCAGAACCTTTATGTTTTTAAGAGCACATAATTATGGTTGTTTTTCCAATAAATTCTCCTTTCCATAGCTGAATAGAAGGTCATTGCTGTACCAATTAAAATACTGCCTCAGGCGCTTGAGGAGGCTTTGCTTGTAAACACTTCATTTGTACTCCTCACCTTAGCGCCACTTTGTAAGATTAAAGTCTGTCTCACCACTTGCTTCTTCATGTGCATGTTTATGGAAAAGGCAGATGTTAAATTGTATAGGAGTAAGGTTTAGCAATTGATTTTGAGATGCTGAACCATAGTAGATATATAAAAGAAATTATTTTAAAAGTAATTATCAAGGTCTTCTTGCCAGTTATTAGTATTGAGCAATAAGCTTAGCAAGCACCAAACTGCTGCATGCAGCACTTTTTTATCTACATTTTTTTAATGGGTTCGGGGATGGAATCCCCAAACGTGTACCAGGCGCAGGTGTGAACCCAGCCTGACACTGTATAACAAGTGAGTGCTCCCTTGCAGCTTCCAGGAGTTTGACTGCTGATCAACAAATCCCTGGTAATTAGTGCCTAGAATGCTGTTTTAGGCTGAGGCCCCACGTTGCGGAAATGCAGCTTTTTTTGTTGCAGATTTTGCTGCATTTTTTATAGCGAAAGCCAAGAATGGCTGCAAAAGGAAGCACTTCTACCTTCTGCTCAATCCACTCCTGACTTTGGCTCAAAAAACTGCAGCAAAATCTGCAACAGAAGAAGCTGCATTTCCGCAATGTGGGGCCTTAGCCTTACAAGTTGCAGCCAAAAAGGAAATGCATTGCGTTTTTTCACACAGCGCTTTTCACAGATTTTTCCTCTGCAGACTTTCTGCTTCCATTATACCTATACGGAAACCACCAGCGTTTCACTAGGTATAATTGACATAAGCAAGCATTTTGGAAATCGCAGCATTTCCACTGCGGTTTATTTTCTGCAATGTGTGGATGGGATTAGCCAGAATCCCATCCACTTTGCAGTTTAAGTAAAATGCTGTGTTTATGCTACGTGGGGCCCCAGCCTTAAAGAGGTTTTCCAGAATTAAACTATTGATGACCTATCCATAGGATAGTTCAATATCAGATCTGTGGGTGTCCAATACCTGTAACTTAAGGGTGTAACATTTATGGTCGCAGTGGGTACAGCCTCAACCAGGTACACATGGGAAGGGGAACCACCGCACTGGCATCTAAAAAAACTTCTGGCTTCCCATCAGTCTCCAGCACAGCACCATGGATGCTACGAGGGTAGTGAGCTAGCAGCTGTCTATAAGGATGAGAGGATTAAGTAAGCCTTTAGACAGCACTGGGACCAATACAAGCTACGAGTGCATTACAGAACCCGTAATAACACTTATAACTTAACATTGTATGCTGTCATAGTTGGTTTGGACCAGTGAATGAATGGAGGTGGGGGGCCTGGTATAGAGTTCACCCCAGGGTCCATAGTAGTCTAGTTACACTACTGATGCCACCCTTACTGATCAATTGATATCAGTAGCCGTTGGAACTGTACAGTGTACAGAGACAGAAGCAGACAGCTTACCTCCCATTCACTTCATATTAATATCTTAATCCCTTCACTTAACCCCCTTAACCAAGACCAGGCCATTTTTTCTGGTTCAGGACCAGACACGGTTCAGGTTTTTTACTACATGCGGTTTTGAGGGCTATAACATTTTCTCTTTTGGTTTATTGAAATATTTTTTGCCTCTTTTCTCATTGACACATAGTACTTTATTTTTATGTTGTTTTTATTTTAATATTCAGGAAAGTGTAAACAAAAAAGGAGGGAGAACATGTCTTTTTTTTATGTTTGTTTTTTTAATTTAACAAAGTGCTACTAAAAATTTTTAAAAATAGTTTCCCCTCTTCCTTACGATAATTTTTACATAAGTGACATATATTGTTCTGTCATCAAGAACAGGACTAGAACCTGTGACGTGGGCTTGGTAATAGCGTTATTTTTTAAATTTTTTTTTGCTTAGTCCTTTTATTTATTTTTTTACAGATTATGCCTTCCTTCTTTATTGAAGGTCCAGCTGTAGTAACAGGCAGCACTCAATTTTGTGCAGCTGCTTAACCCAATGACTGGTATCATAGCATACCAAGAGCCATAACTTTTTTTATTTTTTTGTCAATGTAATTATATGAGGGCTTTCTTGCATTGTAGTTGTAGCATTTATTGGTAGCATTTTGGGGCATCTTTATCGTTGATTAACTTTTATTAACTCTTCCTGGGATGGAATAAAGACACAGCAATTCCACCATTGTATTTTTATGTTTTAAATTTTGTGCTGTTCACGGTGCATCTTAAGTAACATAATTCATTCATTCTGTGGGTTCATACAATTATAGTGATGCCAAATTTATATATTTTCTATACATTTTACTATTTTTGCACCCTTTATGTTAGAATTTTTTTTTTTTTTTTTAAATAACCAAGGCTGCTTCTAAGAGAAAACATTTAGCAGGTAGTTACTGTGAAGAGCCTTTAACTGATGGTTGTGAAGATATTGTACCATATGACTTAGTCGTGAAAGGGGTGGAAAGAGAGATCATTTATTAGAATAGAGTGTGTGACTGAGAATTAGGAGTGGCACAGTCTCAGAGATCTTCTACTATGTTCATGAGTCCATGTAGAAGAAATCGAAAAGAGGTTATTTCTCCTTTTTTTACAAAGATTTACAGGTGATAAACAAAATGTATACATCAGATTCAGAGAGAGAATAACCATAAGGAGGTTTTATTTTCTCTGGAACTAGGAACTGAGGAACTAGGCTCAGGATGGGGAACAAGAAGTGCAAAGGACACCAAGAGCCTTCATGGCGAATGATACAAACAGTTGTGCACTATGGAATACAGACCAGGGAGACTCTTTGGCATTGAACTGGACAATCTCATGGAGAAGCTTTAAGATAAGAAGGGTAAATCTCTTTGCTTATTCAGAGACCTAGATGAAGATTGCCTTGTAAAACAATGTCTTCTGCTTCATACTTCTGAAACATGAGGGCAAGATTTCAGGACAAGAGAGGTTTACCTTCCCAGTGTGGGGATTTTTGTAGACTTCTTGGGAGGGGAAGAGTGGCTAAGGCATCTTTCTCCTATAGTTTTGACACCAGTGGACTCCCAGTGGGTGGAAAGCTGCAGGCTTTCACCTTAGCGTGGCAAGATCAGGGATTAGATCCCTGGGTGGTGAAGGATGCTGCTAACGGCTATTTAATAAAATTTCACATGGTCCAAAATTTCCTTGCTGTGAAGGATCTTGCCTTGCCACGCTACCTGGCACACCTGCGATCAACCTTCTTACCTTCCACTCATGCCCGTGATTGACCGGGTTCATAGGATAATATGAAACGAGCTTTATAAATTTTATATATTTATTAACCCAAGTGGGTCGGTACTAGGCACTAACATATACAGAAATACATATCAATGGATTATCAAGCAAATACAGGTAAAAGCAAAATACATACAGAAAATAAAATGGGAAATAAAAGATAGGAAAATACCAGAGCAGGGTTGATAGTCCTTTTCTCTAGGCCTAGCATTTTTGGGACTAGGGCGCAAGCTTAACACTAGAAGTCCCAGAGAGGGGTCATTTAACATTTCTACCTTTGGAACCCAGAGACGGGTCGAATGACCTGAAGGATTTAAGCAAACAACCTATAATCACCGTCTTTTGTTCTTAAGTAATTAAGGCCATTACTGTCACACCACAGGAGGTTGTTGTTTTCCATTGAGTTTAGCCATTTAGTTTCTAGTTAGTTCTATTCAGTTTATTGTATTTGATAATATAAAGACTATACATATTGTATTTAGTTTAGTTTTATTTGAGCAAAAAAGCACTGAAACAATGAATCATTTTTTATATATTTTAAATAGAATTAGAAATTTTAGAGCAAGGTACAGCTGTGAGTAATGACCAGAAGCATTTGTCTTAGGACTCAAGCACACTAGCGAAAAAAAAATCGCGCAATTTGCCAATGTATTTCAATGGCACCAAGCACACCTGCGATTTTTTTTTCGTGCAATTTTTTTCATAGGTGCGATTTTCCAGCGATTTTTTTTTTTTTTTTTTTTTTTTTTGTGTGATTTTTTTTCGTGCGAAAAAATCCCAGAGGAGTGATCTATATGACCAATGAGACAGATCGCAAAAATATCGCAAGTAGCTGCGATTTTTTTGCGATTTTTTTTTTTTCTGCACCCATTGACTTGAATCTAAATATACAAAAATGTTACTATACAAAAGAACAACTGTTATTTGTTTCCATGCTTTTTATTTTTGTTATGAAAATAATAAAAAAAATACAAGGAATAAAACAATTCCACACATATTTACAATAGGCTGCTGTGGGGGGCTGCGTGTGTGTGTGTGAGTGGCATGTCCTTCTTGTGTGACTAGCATTTCAGCACTCACTCAGCAGTCTGTCTGCACTGTCGGAACATACCTGGCACTGCCTGGGTATGTCCCTGGTACATTTGCCACACGTGTATTTGTAGCAGTCAACATATCTCTCAGTTGCACAATTGTTCATGCATCGATGGTTGACCTGACACTTCGCCCTTTTGCCAGGGCTGGGTGTGGAAGGTTGTTGCCGAAGGAGTTTCGCCTTGCGTGCCTTCTTTTCAGTCACATGAGAGCCACCTAACTCTTTTGCAAGCTCAACCAGGAAGTCCACCCGTCTCTCCTGCACCCCAGTGCATGCCTGATAAAGAACATGAGCAATCAGTGCTGCCATGTCAATCATGTTGTAGAACACGGCGACTGGCCATCTCCATGTTCCTGCACGCACGCTGTACTCCCGCACCATTTGGTCCATTACATCCACACCGCACTTTGTGTGGTTGTATTGTGTGACCGTGTTTGGCTTCCTTTTGTTGGTATCCTCAGTCTCAACCACGCTGTGCATGCTGCTGAGAATGTAGATGGCCTTCTTTCGTTTGGGTGCATACACTGTCAGTGTGGCACCAATGGTTGAAAACACCTGAGTGGTGAATTCAGTGCGTTCCATCTGTCTAGCGGATTGAGGAATTTCCCGGCGACTCTTGTTGACTGTGCCGAGGATAGTGGTTTTCCGGCTAAGCAGTCGTTGTGCAAGTGACAATGATGTAAAGAAATTGTCCGTGGTTACAGTTCTGCCCTTGTCCATGAATGGTTCCATCAGCCTCATCACTACAGTTTCGGACAGTCTCTCCCTGCTGGGACGACTGGGGTTCTTGCCAAGATATGGCAGGACATTACAGATGTACTTTGATTTCAAGTAGCAAGCCACCCAAAACTTGATGTCAAACTTGTCTGGTTTTGTTGCAATGTATTGCAGAAAACAGCAGCGAGTCTTTGACGGGAAAAGCTGTTCATCAATAGTGATGTGTTGACCAGGGTTGTAGGATGCGATGCAGTTGGTGACAAACGATCTCCACACATCGGAGATTGCAGCAAACTTATCGGTCTCCACTCGCTAACTGCGTGTGAACATGTCATCAAAGCGTAGGTGTTGCATGATGTCTTGGAAGCAGTTTCGGGTCATAGTTGCAATGATCCTTGGGTTTGCCAGGTTTGCTGACCAGCTGTCACGTAGTGATGGAACCTTGGTCACCCCCCGCAAGATAATGACTGAAATAAATGCCATTAGTTCCAGGAGACCCATGAACCAATCCACCTGTTCCATGTGACGTGTATGTTGAGTAGTCCATTCTTGAATGCTACGAAGCATGTCAAGAGTGATAAAACAGAGGAAGCTCTGAAGGCGACTCCGGACACTTCATCTGGCCTTAGCACTTGGCTCTCCATCTGTAGGGTATGGTTCTATTGGGGTGAAATGGAGACGTTTCCCCACTTCTACTTCACGCCACACTGTGCCATCTTTTGCGGTCTCTGTCGGCTCACTCGCCAACCGAGCTCTCTTTTTTGGTAGAGGAGGAGTCTCCTCATCTGCAAGATAAATAATTTCAAATTAACATTTTGTTTTGGTTCTAAATAAAAAAGATAGTCAGGAAATAAAAATCGGTAATTTGAAAAATCTAACCTGAAGACAGCTCAGAGTCCGAATCCAGTTGAAGGACTATGTCTTCCCCATCTGAGTCAGAAGGGTTGGTGTTGCTCAGGATCAGTTCCAATGCCTGTCGAATGGTGTGCCTTCTCTGCATTTTGTTTCTTGTGAACAAAATAGGTGAAGCAGTCACCTATTTATCCCCCACAGCACAAAAGGCTGCATGCAAATTTGCTAAGGTGTTAGCAACCTTATGCATATTCCCAGCACAACAATGCAGCTGGGGGGTGGGAAAACACACTCAGGAGCAGCTTACATTCTTTTGTTTACACTCTCTTACAAGACCTGAGGTGGATCAACACAATTGCCCCCTGCAGATTCCTCAGACAATGGCCACATTTACAAATGAAAGGATGCTAATTGGAGCCATCAGAGTTGTCTGTTTGGACTAAGGGTCATTTGACCCTCTTTCAGGACTTCAAGGGGGAGCTCGAAATTTCTGGGACTTCTAGTGTTAAGTAAGTTACACAGCATGTGTCTCCTACATGCTGACACATCTTCTCCAGGATAACAAAGACGCCTCTTTTCCTGGTCTGAGAACATTTAACTAAACTGGTCTCCTCTTAAGTGATGTCACCAGGAGGAGGAGCCCCGACCTCCATCCTAAAATTCCCAGAATCATGTTTCATCGTATCTGCTCGCCCAATGACCGTAGAATCGGGCAAGAGGTATGATTCCCATCGTGTAGACACCAAGGATGATACCCCAATTCCCTTTGGGTAATGAGTTCAGTGTTTGGACCTTTTTCGGGCTTTGAACAGTACCTTGTGTGGGCTTGGAACGTGTGCCTCGGTCTGGCTCACCTGAGGAATTTATCGGTGTGACGATAGGTGGTTCTACTGGGGAAATATGGCTATAAAACCATATCTCCTTTATTCTGTAGGCTGTAGACAAGAAGTCTGTGTTGAGTTTGCTTAGAACTTTCCAATACACATCTCTAGGATGTCCCCCTGCGGTGATAACGAGATTAGCACAGTTATGCTAATTGAGCCAGGGACAGAACAACAAAGGGACTTGGTTATAGGGTAGCCACACTGGTTTTGATAACAGGCACCAACCCCCACCCTCCAAAACCCCCTCCCTCCAAAACCCCTAAAATTCCATGGTCACTATTGACTAAAGGATCTAAAGGATTAAATGTAGCTTTTCAAATCCTGGGCATTACGAGCAGCTGCCCAGCTTTAAGTACATAGAAAGGTTATTTATTGTACAGTAAACATTTTTATTGGTTTCTAATATACATTCCCTATCAATCCTTCATGCTTTTCACAATTTCTGCTTGCTCCATCCAGTAGAAATCTAAGGAATCATATTTATTTAATAAGATATATTACAAAGTTCCTTATATTAACATATGCAGCAACCCAATGGGAGGAAGACTAGGAGATTGTGAGTACTATTAGCTGTGATCACAGTAGTAAGGATCTCTACCAGACCCCCTGGCATTCCTCAGGGTTGGTGCAATGCAGAGGGTGTATGATGTTGGTTGTAGTATTCCTCCAGGGCATATCTTAATGGTAAGCCTTCCTGAGACTGATGGTGGTTGTGGTGTCGATGAAAAATTCAGTATTGAGACTCAGGAGGTCCTGTAGATAGCCAAAACTTACTAACTAACTGAACTTCTCACCAGCTGGGGTGCCAGTGAAACAACTTGACAGGAGTAAGACTGAGGAGTTGCAGAAGGCAGAGATACAGGATGAACATTAGTGAGGAAGCTGGACTGGACAATTTGTACCAGTCAATAAGTGGGGAGTGCATAGATAGTCAGGACAACCCCAAGAGCAGAGGGTAAATGGAATCAGGCAGGACATACAGCAAGATTGTCACCAGAAGTGAGGCCCCCACTTGGTTCTCCAGGTGTGCTGTGATAAAACGGATTGTTCTGGAAGAGATAGTCTGTTGACAGAGATCACCAGCAGAAGCTTCTTCAAGTGCCTAGTGGGAATCTGGTGATGAATAAAATTAAAAATAGAACTGGAGTCGAGGAAAGCTATTACAGGAACATGGGTTTATCAGAAATCAGAGTTACAGGTAGACAGTTCGGAAGAAGGATCTTCTTCACCTATAGTAGAGACTCCAACTATCCCAAGTTGTTGGGATCCCACCCTCTAAGGACTGTTATGGACATAATGTTCTTTGCCACCACAATACAGATAGAGATTGACAGTGCATCTGCGTAAGCGTTCAGCAACAGAAAATTTAACCTGGTCCACTTGCATGGGCTCTTCAGAAGTAGATGGAACTTAGACTAATGGTGGATCTGGAAGCAAGGGTTCTTTTGAAACTCTGATCAATGCAAGTAGCCAGGGAGATAAGGACATCAACGGTGGTAGGCAGGTCTTATCCTGCAATCTTACACTGACAAGCAAAAGGGTAACAATGTTTGGAACTTTTGGTTTTCAGGCTCCATATCTCACCATCCACTACAGCTTTGAACATGAAACTACCATCATTTTATCATGTATGTACGAGATAGCCAAGATGATTGATTGTCTACAAAATAATGGTAGTTTCTCGTTCAAAACTTTAGTGGATGGTGAAGTATGAAGCCTGAAAGTCAAAAGTTCAAAACATTGTTACCCTTTTGCTTGTCAATGTATCTTTAAGGTGATCAAGCAGGCCTTCTCACGATGCTGCTATCTAGATCTCATTATTCCAGGAGACTTCAGATGCCAGGGTACGGAACTGTATGGCATATTGGCCTACAGACATATTTCCCTGACGCCAGTGGAGCAGAGCAGAAGAAATGCGCCCCAGCTCTCCAAAAACAGCAATGAAGGTAGTGAGAAAACTTACAATTTTGAGGTAATCGGATCCTCTTGTTCCTAAAAAGGGTTATCCCTTTCCAAAGCTTCTTCAGACAGCAGAGATAGTATGCAAGCTACTTTAGCTCTATCAGATGGAAACAGATGTGCATGCAGATCAAAGTGGATAGTGCACTGATTCAGGAATCAAGGGCAGGATTTGGAACTAGAAGGCAAATGTAACTGGATACTGGAACTTCTGTAGTGTGAACAGGGTGATGAACAGGTTTAGGGGCTGCAACATAAGCAGTTTCTGGCAGGAGTCTAACCATGTTGCCCAGACAATCTGCGATCACATTCATGGCTTGCATTAGAACTTGTGGAGTTTCAGGCAGATTTTTTGACAAATTGTCCAGGCGATCTGTAATCCTGTTTATAAATTTCATCATACAATCTTGGCATTTCCTATGGCTTCATATAGAACCTGCTCAGTAGGTTTTGGATTGTCAGCGGGGTTTGTGGACCAAGAAAACTGTAACAGGAAGCGGATGTGTGGACGCGCTGTGCCACCTACCAGAGGGGTCCTGGGATAGGTGGCTGCTAACCAAGTACCAGACGGACTCTGGTAAGAGGCACCAGAGGGTACAGGCAGAGGGAAAGTAATCCCCCCCCTACACACACATACATAAGCAATACTATTACTTAATTACTTATGTGTGGGGAGCTAATACCTGTAGTGGTCACTGTTAATGTAATAGTGCCCTCTCTGCACAGATAGTAACCCTCCCCCACATATCTTCTGTACCATGTCCCCTGCACTGCTGTAAAGGTATTCCTGTGTCTTCTGATAACTGATGCGACGCCTGGAAGCTGCTCTGGTACACATCCTGTGTGCACTTCCTATTCTCCTCCCAGGTCCCCCGTCTACTACTCTATAGTACTGGAGGACCTGGGACCAGAATAGGAGGTACCCTCTACCCATATAGCTGGACAAAATATATCACTGGGTGATATAACTGATAATTGTAATTCATAATCAAAATCAAATACCAAGACAACATTATTGATAAATATTACAAGCAAGCAAAGGTCCACAATTATATGACAAATAAATCTTAACATTTAATAATATAATTAACCCCAATGATTGGATGGTATAAAAACCTGAAAATAATTTGAAAGCTCTTACCAGTTCCAGATGAGGGATGTCATACCCCACCTTTAGGGCCACAATTTATACAAATGGAAAGGGAACAAAGGATGGGTCCCGGAGATTGACCCTGTACAACCCTGTCACCCTTAACTTCCACCCTTACAAGGAGACCGTCAGGAGCTCCCCTGCACTCGGGACAGGGCTCTACTATGCTTGGTCATTTCAATTGATCTTCTAACAATCCCCTGAAGAGCATCCATGTTTTGGATGCAAAACACGTCGGTAGGGAAGGAGATATTAACAGGGCAATTTTAGGGTCAGCATTGGGACCGCCCTTGTAAGGGCGGGAGTTAAGGGAGACAGGGTTGCACAGGGTCAATCTCCTGCACCCATTCTTGGTTCCCTTTGCATTTGGATAAATTGTGGCCCTAAAGGGGGGGTATGACATCCTTCATCTGGAATGGGTAAGATTTTAATTTATTTTCAGATTTTTATACCATCCAATCATTGGGGTTAATTATATTTTAGATGATTATTAAATGTTAAGATTTATTTGTCATATAATTGTGGATCTTTGCTTGCTTGTATTATGAATTTTTGATCCATGAGAAATTAAGAACCCTTTTTCTCATTTGTGCTATTGTATATTATTGATAAATAACAAAAATCAAATAAACTAATAAAACCCATTCATAATAAATACACACACAATATGCACCAAAGCATTCATAATAAATAACATAAGTCCATGATCAATCCTGACAAAAGTGTATGATGAAAATGAGAAAAGTATGTACGAATAAATGGCCCATTGGCAGACAGGAAAGAGAACCCTACATGTACTGATATATATACAATATATACAATATCATTGTATATAGTGGCTTGCAAAAGTATTCATACCATTTGAACTTTCTGACATAACTTAAATGTATTTTATTGAGATTTTAAGTCATAAATCAACACAAAGTTGCACATAATTGTGAAGTGGAAAGAAAATGATACATTGTTTTCAAAATTTTAATCAAATAAAGATCTGAAAAGTGTGACGTGCTAAAGTATTCAGCCCCCCTTTATCAATACTTTGTACAGCCACCTTTTGCTGCAATTACAGCTGCAAGTCTTTTGGGGTATGTCTCTACCAACTTTGTGCATCTAGAGACTGAGATTTTTGCCCATTCTTCTTTGCAAAATAGCTCAAGCTCAGCCAGATTGGATGGAGAGCGTCTGTGAACAGCAATTTTCATGTCTTGCCTCAGATGCTCAATGGGATTTAGGTCTGGATTTTGACTTGGCCATTCTAACACATGAATATTCTTTGATCTAAACCATTTCACTGTAGCTCTGGCTGTATGTTTAGGGTCATTGTCTTGCTGGAAAGTGAATCTCCTTCCCAGTCTCAAGTCTTTTGCAGCCTCCAACAGGTTTGCTGTGTGCCCTATATGGCTTGTGGCATAGTTTAGGTGGACGGCCATGTCTCTCCAATTTTGAAAAGGTACAAACAATTTTGTCTGGCCCATTTGAGCGAAATTATGTCCAATTTGGCTTTTTTCCTTCTGTTTTTTTTTATTGTTCCAATACACACAAAGGAAATAAACATGTATATAACAAAACGTGTAACTGCAATAATTTTGTGGGAGAAATGCTTCATTTTCTGGAAAAATTTCAGTGGTGCCTACACTTACGGCCATAACTGTACTGTATATACAGTCATGGCCAAAAGTTTTGAGAATGATACAAATATTAATTTTTACAAAGTCTACTGCTTCAGTTTTTCTAATGGCAATTTGCATATACTCCAGAATGTTATAAAGAGTGATCAGCTTAACAGCAATTACTTGCAAAGTCAATATTTGCCTAGAAAATGAACTTTATCCCCCAAAACACATTTCAACATCATTGCAGCCCTGCCTTAAAAGGACCACCTAACATCGTTTCATTGATTGCTCCATTAACACAGGTGTGGGTGTTGATGAGGACAGGGCTGGAGATCAATCTGTCATGATTAAGTAAGAATGACACCACTGGACACTTTAAAAGGAGGCTGGTGCTTGCCATCATTGTTTCTCTTCTGTTAACCATGGTTATCTCTAAAGAAACACGTGCAGTCATCATTGCACTGCACAAAAATGGCCTAACTGGGAAGAGTATTGCAGCTAGAAAGATTGCACCTCAGTCAACAATCTATCGCATCATCAAGAACTTCAAGGAGAGAGGTTCCATTGGTGCCAAAAAGGCTCCAGGGCGCCCAAGAAAGACCAGCAAGCGGCAGGACCATCTCTTAAAAGTGTTTCAGCTGCGGGATCGGGCTACCAGCAGTGCAGAGCTTGCTGAGGAATGGCAGCAGGCAGGTGTGAGTGCATCTGCACGCACTGTGAGGCGGAGACTCTTGGAGCAAGGCCTGGTCTCAAGGAGGGCAGCAAAGAAGCCACTTCTCTCCAGAAAAAACATCAGGGACAGACTGATATTCTACAAAAGGTACAGGGAGTGGACTGCTGAGGACTGGGGTAAAGTCATTTTCTTTGATGAATCCCCTTTTTGATTGTTTGGAACATCTGGAAAACAGCTTATTCGGAGAAGAAGAGGTGAGCGCTACCACCAGTCTTGTCTCATGCCAACTGTAAAGCATCCTGAAACCATTCATGTGTGGGGTTGCTTCTCAGCCAAGGGAATCGGCTCTCTCACAGTCTTGCCTAAAAACACAGCCATGAATAAAGAATGGTACCAGAATGTCCTCCAAGAGCAACTTCTCCCAACCGTCCAAGAGCAGTTTGGCGCTCAACAATTCCTTTTCCAGCATGATGGAGCACCTTGCCATAAAGCAAAGGTGATAACTAAATGGCTCAGGGAACAAAACATAGAGATTTTGGGTCCATGGCCTGGAAACTCCCCAGATCTTAATCCCATTGAGAACTTGTGGTCAATCATCAAGAGACGGGTGCACAAACAAAAGCCAACAAATTCAGACAAAATTAAAGCATTGATTCTGCAAGAATGGACTGCTATCAGTCAGGATTTGGTCCAGAAGTTGATTGAGAGCATGCCAGGGAGAATTGCAGAGGTCCTGAAGAAGAAGGGTCAACACTGCAAACATTGACTTGCTGCATTAACTCATTCTAACTGTCAATATAAGCTTCTGTTACTCATAATATGAATGCAATTATATTTCTGTATGTGATAAAAACATCTGACAAACACACATAAAAATCAGAGGGCAGCAGCTCATGTGAAAATATAATATTTGTGTCATTCTCAAAACTTTTGGCCATGACTGTACTATGTACCTTAAAACTTGACCCTGCTTTGTAACCTATCATGACTAAATTGCTGTGTTTCCACTTTTTAATAATACTAATCACAGTTGATCATGGAATATCTAGAAAGGGAATAAATTTAATGAACTCACTTGTTACATTGGTGCTTTCCTATTACATTGGTGCTATCCTATTACAAGGCCATTACAATTAATTATTTTACAAATGTTTGTAAAGGCAAGTTCGTTAACACCCGAATTAAGAGTTGTCCCAATATTTTTCCATATGGTTTATCTACCCTTGGGAAATTGATACATGACTATTAATGATTAATTAATTTAATGATTAATAATATTTATTATAATTAATAATACTTAATGATTTTGTGTAATCTGTGTGTAGGTTTAAATCATTATTTGAGTTCATTCTTATAATAAAGTCCCAAAGCTATGCTGTTATATCCAAGAGAAATCAATATTTCTCTTTCTCTGCTGTTTTAGCAATCTCACACTTCACTTCCTACTTTTATCCTCCTATTTTGTAGGATTAGAGAATGAAAGGAGAACATTAATGTCTGGCGTTGTCAGGATTCTTCAACGACTTTTATTAAAGCACCACAACTTCCTGAAAGGGCTTGTTGTTGTCAAGATTTTGGATGAGGGAGCAACTATTCATGTTGAACAGATGACTGAAGAATAGCCACTGCCTGATGGTGTGTAAAATAATCTTGAAACAGGAACAGACTCAAGCTGAAGATCATAGATGCTAGAATATATGTCGGGTAGATAAAGATGACTATCTTTAGGAGATGTCACATGTATCCATCACTTGCTTTAGTACTAGTGACTTTGAGATTTTTAAGCTCTTCCTTTATCAGAGTCAATAATGGCATCACAGTGATGAAAGGACAGGTCAGCTATCTATCAGAAAATGACCTACAGTTTACCATCCCGAAGGAAAAAGAAGCCTGCAAAGTGGAAGTTATTATTACTGAACCGATAACCCAGAGGGTTGGAAAATTATTTCCGCAGGTAAGAATGCTTAAGATTCTTTCTTTTTAATCAGAATACATGCAAAAATATTATAACAATGCCTAATAATGCATATATTTACTGTCTGAAATGTAGACAACTTAAAACTAGACTAGATGTGCCAACTTTATCACAGTATTATGCTGGATAAAAAAAATTTGGTGCCTCTTTAAATGCTTTTGTCTGATTTTATGACACCTTTTGGTTGGCTTATTTTTCAATTTTTTGCACCAAAATTTTGTCACAGTGCAATTTAAGCCTTGCCTTTTTTCTGCTAAATCATGCCCATTTGGCACTTTTATCTTGCAAAATTTGACAGTTTTTGGCACAAATTATCACATCTGCACCCTGCTGTGTGCCAAAACTGCAGTTTATGCCCACACGTATGGCACTGTTGTATACAGTATGATGTACTTAACATTGTCATATGTGTGTATAAACTGTTGTTTAGGCACACAGCCGGGCACAGAAGGGAAGGAGTACTATTTGGTTTCTGGAGCACAGATTTAGACCATGCCAATTTTGCAGAGCCCTGAAATGCCAGTAAAGTGGATTACCCTAACACGTGACCCCATTTTGGAAACTACACCCCTGAAGGAAGTGAACATTTTTAACCCCCAAGTGTTGCATTAATCTATTTTCCAGACATCAATGTGCAGCTGATGGTAAAAGGTGAAAATGGCAATTTTTCCAGAAATATGTCATTTCAGTGTGCCCAACATATCGGGAACTGAAATAGAGTATATCTGAAAAAATGGCAAATTTCACTTTTCATTATCAGTTGCATATTCATTCCTGGAAATTAAATCAATGCAACACTCAAGGGTTAAAAATGTTTTTTTTTGCCACTTGATAAATTCCTTCAGGAGTGTAGTTTCCAAAATGGGGTCACGTGTCTGCACATTCCTTTTACTGCCAATTCAGGGGCTCTGCAAAAGTGGCATGACGTCCAAAAACCCAAACTGTGCTCCAAAAACCAAATAGCTCCTCTTCCCTTCTGTGCGCAAACAGCAGTTTATTCCCACATATGGCATTGTTAGGTACGTTATCCTGGGTACAACAGTGTCATAGATGTGGACAGAAACTTATGATATCTATATATCTATCATCACCCTATCTGTTTTTTTGGCAGAACCAAAAAAATATCAGCAATACTGAAGCAAGGTATAATTAATTGGGTGGTAGTAGTGGGCGTGAGGGGTGTTCAGAGAATGGGGCAGTGTATATAAGGGATGGGTCCAGGAACATTCCTGGGTCCATGATTTTCAGTCCCTGCTGTCATGTATTGTGCCGCCACTTTTTAATTTACTCCATCTTTCCCCAACAAAATGTAGAGTACTCTTCTCTTCTATGGAGCTGTAATCTGGGATAAGGTCAAAAAGTATCTGGAAGTAACTATTTTGAGCATCAGAGTAGGAAGTCAGCTTTGAATCCTAAGTCACATTGCTGGCACAGTCTATCTTCTCTGATCTGTAGGTCTGTCTGTGCTGTGCTGACTCTATCTCTAGATTTTGGGCATTCAACGTACTGATTCAGAATACAGTCTATATTCTCTTGCTAGCGACTGGTAAACAGTGAGCCTTTTACATTGTTCTTTGAGTCACTAGTGTATGTTTTTCAGACCAGATGTGACTTGCTCCATGTGTGAGGTGTTATAGCAATCGGGTGTTTGAGCTGCAATTTTGTATTTGTATCCAAAATGACAGCGCCCTCTTGTGTACAAACAGTAGACATGGAAGTCTGCCCAACTCAGCTCTATAGGCATTGTTAGAGGTGTCCCAATGGATTATTTGGTTGGTCCTGAATTTCATTTTGCTATGTCTGAAAGAGAATTGAGCTGATGATACAGTGAAAGGTTTTCAGCCAGACTTTCATTGATTTTTGCAGGATTTGTCTTGTCTATCTCACATCTATCTTTCAGTATCCTCTTTTTTATTTTTTTCTTCTATTTGGAAGATTGTTAGAAAAACAAAAAAAAACAAAAAACTGTACCATATTCTAAGGCAGGGTTCACACTACCGTTGGAGTCCGTTATGAAGGTGTCCGTTAAAAAAAAATAAACGGACACCTATCATAACGGACCCTAACTGATGAGCATCAGGTAGTGTCTGTTTTTTAATGTCACATACCACTAGAAAGCCGACAGGACGCTGAATTCAGCGCACTGCCGGCTTTCCCGGTATGTGCCCCGGGGCTGGAGATATCGGCACGTTTTACTTTACTTACTGTTTGAAGGGCGCTGTGAGGAACTCTCTCCCTGACACTTCTCGTTCGTCCATAGCGCTGTACTGAGGGGGCGTTCCTCACAGCTGAGCGTCATCGCCGGGCAGTAAGGAACGTCCCCTCTGACAGTACAGGGCTATAGACCAGTACAGAAAGAGGGGGCGTTCCTTACAGGCCAGTGATGACGCTCAGCTGTGAGGAACGCCCCCTCATACAGAGCTATGAACGAACAGAAGTGTCAGGGCGTTCCTCTGACAGTACCCGGCTATAGACGAGAACAGAGAGAGGGGGCGTTCCTCACAGCCCAGCGATGACGCTCAAGCTGTGAGGAACGCCCCCTCAGTACAAGTCTCTGAACAAAGAGAAGTGTCAGGGAGTTCCTCGCAGCGCCCTTCTAACAGTAAAACATTACACCGCTGATATCTCCAGCCCCGGGGCACATACCGGGAAAGCCGGCAGTGCGCTGAATTCAGCGTGCTGTCGGCTTTCTAGCGGTATGTAAAACCGCATGTGCCTGAGGACACGAAATGTCCTCTAACACTGCTTATTTTTTTTTTGTTTGTTTGTTTCTCCTTTCTGAGCATGCGCAGGGAAAGTAAACGGACATAAAATAATGGACAGTAACTGATGGCTATCAGTTATTGTCCGTTATAAGTCCGTTACCCATAGACTTCAATGTAAAAAAATAACGGACACTTGCTGTCCATCAAGAATCTGTTTTTTTCAAACGGACAAAAAGTCCTGCATGTAGGATTTTTTGTCCGTGAAAAAATAACGGACTTCTGATGGATTTGGTGTAAACGGACACTAACGGACACAATATAAAAACCCATTGAAATGAATGGAAATTTTAACGGATTTCTGACGGTTCAACTAGTGTCCGTAGCTAAAATCTTGTAACGGACAATAGCCACGGACACTACTGACGGACACCAACGGTAGTGTGAACGCTCCCTTACTTATTTGTATCACCTACACATGGAACAGAACTAAACCTACATAAAGTGTGTATCAAACAACTTTATTGAGAATAGCAAAAGTGATAAGATTCACTAAGAATCTGCACCATTTTTCATTGTAAAAAAGCCACAAACAACAGTTTGTAAAATTTTAATGCCACTTTCTACTAAAATAATAGCAACTAGTGTTTTTACACTATTTATGTCACTTTTCTATTGCCATCAGGTGAGGTTCATTCACGACAAAAATCTGTGCCAGCTATGAGCTAGCATAGATTTCTGCTGAGACGTATGATCCAGCCTGCAAGTCCTCTGCTGTTGCCCCTTTGTGTCTTTCCTTTTAACATAATTTTAAATAGTCTTTTGGAATTCAGGTGTCTGTTCCCATATGGAATCTTTCTTGTGCCTAAGAATTTGGTTGTCCAGGCTAAAATATTACTTTTTAATTAGGCCGAGGGAAGTGAAAAAAAAAAAAAAACATTCTCAACTGTCACCGGTGCTCCAATGTCCCCTCAGCAGGGTCCGGTCCAGCTGATCATTTGACTTCATGCGGTTGAAGTCTTCGGCAGCTGTGGTGTCCCAGGTCCCTTCTGCTGGGGCTGCTGATTGGCTTCAGCGATCACGCCACAGGAGCTGCGGGACCGGACCGTGTTGGGAGCCACTGGAGCACCGGGGACATGTGAGTATGTTTTTTTTTTTTTTAAATTTTTTCACCTCCCCGGTCTAATTAAAATATAAAATTTTAGCCTGGAAAACCCCTTTAAGGCCTGTTTACATTAGACAATTGTCTGTAAAGTGTTCTTTGTGCCACTGTAAAACTGAATGTAATCTGTGACACCGTCGATACGTATACAGTAAATAAAACTTAAGTGACATTAAAGCTAGGTTCACATTTCCGATATTTAGTCCTTTGTTCGTATCCATGACATTGTGGATAAGCTGCTTTTTTGTAGCCGATTTTGCTGTGTTTTTTTGAGCCAAACCCAGGTATGGCTACAAAAAAAAAATGGGAAAGTAAGCACTTATACGTGCTTACTTTGGCTCAAATGCAGCAAATTCTGCCACAAAATAGCCTTAAAGTAATAAAATGATGGATGCAAACGGTGCACATCTGCGTTCTCCATTAGAAAAATAAACAAACAAGATGCAAGAAAGTTTCCATCTTATTTTGAATTTTAAAGTCAATGATGACCTATACAGACAGAATGTGCACCATCTGCATTGGTGCCGTCATGTTATTGTTATTTTTGTTACGCTGTTCTGATCCTGTAATGGGTCAGTGCAGAAATGTAAACCTAGCTTTACAGTTACATTACAATACAATGTGTAAATTTCATTGTATAAATAGATTACCACATTTTGCTTGCGCTGGTCCTTTGAATGCTAAATATTGACAAGACATAACAATGTAAGATGTCATTTTTTTAAAAATTTCTTTTTAACCCAAATTCCTTTTAAATAAAATTATTGCCAATATTTTTTAAAATGCCTTTGTTATTCTTAAATCCATTTAACCCAAGCCCCCTTTACTTACTTACCTCCTGTGTTAGATCCTTACTATAACATTCTATCATTCATACAGAATAATTCTATACAAAATTTGTACATACGGTACTTGAAGTTCCTGACTGGTGAGAACCAACCATAATAAATTACTGATCTCTCCCAACTATGTTAAATAACAAATTCAAGCCTTTCTATAAGATTTCTTTTCTTCCTGTACATCTTCTCCTGTCTAGTGTAATGTATTTTTGTCTGATATCTGTCATAACTGATAGAACTATTGCATAACAGGAAAGAAAGGCTTCTGAACTGTTCACAGTCAAATGAACCCTCACTAGAAGATACACTGCTGCCCCCTGCTGGGGAAAACTCATGTGTCTTTATTGTATAGCTTAAGTGTTTAGAAAGACAATTATCTCGCGCCTGCTATTTATAATATCTTACACAGATTTTGTTCAGACTCAGGAGAAGACTCAGGGAAGGCATAGCCTAAATTCTGGTCTAGACTCTGAATGTCTTATATATGGCTGAGTATGCATGGTTCTATTTTTGCCATCTAATAGTTATGATGACTATTAGCACTGGAATGAGCCACCTGGTAGGTGACAGAGTAAATACTAGAAATGGCGACTGCATTGTTACACTCAGAAAATACTATGTTGTAGGCCATCTTTGTAGCTGATTTTGCTTCTTTCTACTGATATTGCACTGGTGTCTATGCTATACTAAGAAGACAAGAGAAAGAGCTGTCTTTGTCTCTGTCCCTTAGGCCTAAAATGATTACCTTTCAATCTTCCTATTTCATAAAGATGAAGTTCTCATTGTATATATAAGATTTCCTCTTCTTCATTATATGAGCTGAGGACAACATTTACACACCCACACTCAGGCTGCAATGTCCGAAGACAGAAGCAAATCCAGCTACAGAGTCGTCCTACAACATGCTATTCTGAACTATAATTGGAGGTACACTTTAGGCTAAGGCTACACTAACACTTTTTGTATTTAGACCTTTTTATATAGAGTGTTTTGGATCATTTTAGAGGAATACAGTAAAAATTGATTGCACTTTTGCAATTTTGTACAGGTATTTGACTGCCATTTCTTGAATAACGAGGTAAAGTACATCCACTATGGCTGTCCCATATTAGATGAAGATGAAGTCATGCTTCGACTTTACAGGTTAGTTTGATTTTATTTCTGAGATTCTAGCATCCAGCTATACAAGACACGTGCATGTCCTCTTTTTAATCAATGTGTGCATACTATAATATCAATAAACATTTATAGGAAATTTGTCCGCCCCCAAAATGTGATAAACCCTTAGCTCTTGGTGGTGAGTCTGTTATACTTATTCTGCCCATCGTATGTATTTCCCCGTTAACTCTTTTGCTGTGTTCACATATGAATCTGTCACAATCTAAATGTGCATAGCATACTAAATAATTGTTATATAGCTAACACTGATTTGTCCACAGGTTTACAGAAACTCAAACATTCACAGAGAACTTCATATTGAGAGTGAAGTTAGTGGACCCAGACTGTAATATTATAAAGTTGGGCCCTAAGAAACTGGAAGTCACAGAATTTTATGGGCTATCAAATATCATTGACAAGAACACTGTAAACTTTGACTATGAAAAAAGATTGAATCTGGAGTGTACTGTCCGGGTGGCTTCTTTGGAATCTCATTTGCCAGCTCATGGTCAACTTGTCACTGGGGATCCTGTGAAAGAGCAGCCACGTGGGGACCATCCACACAGCTACTTCAGTGGATCCAGTAAGTTTTACTTGTACTTATTGGCATTGTACATATAGCAGATCTGATTGGTATTTTTGCACTAAGCTGAGAGATAACTGGAGGATATTTCTACATGTCACATAGTGACATGTGTCACTAATAGGTGAATACTAAATATTAAAGGAGTTCTTTGAGGTTAAAATTTTCATGGCTTATCCTCAGCTGTCCGATACACTATACTGGGAAGGACACCATCACTGCACATCACTTCCAATTGAAGACAGTGGGAGCTGAGCTACACTGATGGCATCCAGGCGCTATACAGGAGATTGAGGTTTCTGCTTCTGGTCCTGAGTAGTATATAGAGTGGGTGCAGGAAGCAGCTCTGTACAGCTGATCTGTCCGGAAGCTGGCTGTCGGCCCCACACTGTTCCAGTCTCTTTGGCCTATCCTGAGGATAGGTCGTGTATAGACTTAACCACAGTCAGCTGTTGTACATGCTCAGTCATCGCTTTCTAAAATGAGTGACTACCCAATCAATCTGAATATCCATGAAGGTCCCAGCTTCTAGGCCCGTATAAAGCTATGTGCATACTGGGTCTAACCACTAAGTTTGGTGTATATGGCAGGAAAAGTTCTGGAACACATACTGTATGTATCCACAGTACTTTATTTACCCAACAGAGGCCAGTAGAGTGTCCTTTTGACCTCCAATAGGCTGCTATACCTTTTTTTTTAATTCTAGAACTGTGCACAATATATACAGTGAGGAAAAAAAGTATTTAGTCAGCCACCAATTGTGCAAGTTCTCCCACTTAAAAAGATGAGAGAGGCCTGTAATTGAGTAAAGATAGCTACAGTATAGTCTATATCATGCCATGCTACACTCAGCTCTACATCCTAAGGGGGTTGATAGGGTGTAAATGATGTGATTTGTGAACTAACTGAACTGAATGAACTGCTGAACTAAAAACAAATCATGAAAGTCTAGTTGAATCGCATACATATGGCGGGCAGCACTGACAACTATGGTACTTCAGCACCTCTGGACTAAGAAGGTGATGATTTTATCACAAAAACAGGTGAGTTGCATGAAGCTACACACAGACTCTCTCTCACTCAAAAGATAGGTTTTTCTAATTTGCTTTTACAGCTATAAGAACTAAAAAGCAAATAGAACAGTTGCCCAACTTGTATGCAACTTACTGCTGTATGACATTTTTAGAGCTGAGATTTGGCTATAAAAACACTGTCAAGTCACAGACATGTCATATGTGAGTTACAGTTGCATGTGACTTCCTTTAATGTCTATGATAAAAGAGGCATACAGTACACTGCAGTACATTAAAGCCTTTTGTTGAGAAATTATCCTAATGTATACCACAAACTTGTGTAAGGAGCCTACATATTACTCTCTTGATAAGCTTGATTAAAAGATGGCATAGTGGAAATTTTTTTTTTTTTTTAAAGTGACGTTACAAATATATTAAAGTGACCTAACATATCACCTGTAAAGAGACCTATGTTGGCAAATAAAACTTGATTAACTAGGGATAGTGGATGTACTATGTAGATGGAGAGGTTCAGTGATAATATAGTGAGATAATCAGGGCTAAATGAAGAATGATTTAGGTAGTATTTTATCAAATTCTGCTCAAGAATAACTTAAAAACCTCAAAGAACTATTGTAATTGCTGTATTATACAAAATTCTCTTAATCTGCTATCCAATAGCTCAACATGTGTTTCTGATAAATAAACTTCAGGATAGTTTGGATACCACAAGCATAGGCCTGAGGAAAGATACCCAATTGTCCATCATAACTGTCATCCATAGAAATCCATTTTTAAAACTTAATTTTTCTTTTTGATAATCCAAAATACAGGAAAATGCAGCATAATAATAATGCCTAATTAATATCCATTTAAAGGAATTTTGCTGTAATAATAAAAATGAAAATTATTCACATTAAAAATTAGATATCCCCTTTTTTTCCTTTATAGGCCATAAACTAAGTCCACTATGCAAAAATGGAGGCTGTATTTCAGGGCTGAAAAAGTTACAGACCACTGTAAAAATCAGCTGTGAGGAATTTCTTCTTATGGGCATGAGATACCAGCATTTAGACCCCCCGTCTCCAAATATTGACTACATCAGTATCAGACTGGACCTCACTGACACCCGGAGCAAAGCTTTATATAAGGTACGGTTCCTCAGAAAATGTTTCCTAGATCCTTGACATCTGAAGAAAACTAATCTCCTTACTATATATATGGTTCTGAGTCCAGTATGATTACAGCACTTTTTTTGTGCATTTAACCTATTTACAGCTTTGCAAGGCTTGTGCCATATGGGCAAAAGGAAGTAACAACACAAATTTTAGCTCGGAGTTGTTTTTTTTTCTACAATCTTATGAGTAATCTCTGCTATTCACTGATTAGTTTCGAAGGTCATATCATACTGGAATACCTTAGTGCATTGTCCTTAGGACATTATTATAAAGGTCCACTCTTCAAGGATTCAGATACAGTGCATGTGTATTATTCTTGTACACATAGGCCATATAATCAGCAAGGATTGGTAAGACATTTGCTAAGGAGTGTAATAAGCTCTGGTGTAGGAACCTCATGGGCTCTGCTGGGCCTTTGTATTATATATGATGGTTCTCTGGTGGGCCAGTGTAAGCCTAACTCAAAGTAAGGAAAATATGTAATTAGACATTGTAGAATAAAACATGGTACATACCCATAACCAGGGGAGAACTTTGCATGCCTGCCACTGGGGCATAGAGAGGAATATGAGATATTAAAGAATATATGTGCCATTGTCCTTGAAATCCAAAATTCTTTTGTTTGTTTGCTTTCTTACTTTGCAGTACACAGCTGTACATCTGTCACTGGAATTATTTATCCAGATGGTGCTTTGTTAAATATTTGCAAAGCAAATATATGTGTTGAAAAAAGTAAAGAGGAATATCCCAATCACTTGAATTGCATAATATAAGTCCATTGACTTTAATATGGATGTGAAAATCTTCATTTGAAAACTATTGACAAATAATATCACCAGAACATATAGCTCAGAGTAAGGATTTTCATCTAGTCTGGAACAGGAACATAATTATGAGCATACACCAAAAACTAAACAACCCATATGGGCTTCTTACTGTAAGGACCAATTAATTAAAAATTCATGTAAAATCCACACACTTTTGTGTTCTATATTGCATTTTTTACCCCCACTGACGTTAAAGAGGTTTTCCGAGATTTTTTTTGTTTTGTTTTTTACAGATACAGACAAAAATTGTATAAATAAAGTTTTCTAATTGAGGCCACATAAAAATGTCCTACTCTGTTGCAGAATTGTGTGAGAAACACATTTCCTGTTCCAATCACTTTCTTATTGGTCCTTACCATGTGCCAGTCCTTAGTTATGCCCACTATGAGCATAATGTCATTGCTGATGACAGCAGCATTTGTCTAAACTTTTTTTTCACTGCCATAGCAACCAAGAAGAGGTGGGACTGGTCCTGATCACCTGAGAAGCTGGCTCCTGCTTCACACATCTAGATGATCACAGCAGTGATTAGAGGCAGCAACATCAGGAACACGCAGACAAACACATTTTTTATATAAATTTTTTTTTAAACTTTCCTTCCCTGCCTCCATTGGACAGGCATTTTTCCATGAGTGAGAGCATTGGTTATGGAGCATGGTAGATACATAGGGAGAGTGAAGGAGATGAGCCACATGTGTTAATCTCCCCTGCAATAGATGTGAATGCTTGATGATTATGGGCATTGTGCTGTGTCCTGCTCAGGCTGTGCTCACATATTTAAAATGTGGGTTTCAAAAAACGCATTTTTTTTTATAATTGCATGTGATTTTTCAATAAAAATGCATGCTTTTTGAACAAAAACGTACCTTGTAAACACAAAAAGTTACATAAGTAAAAAAGTGTACAAAAATGTTTCTGTTTTTATTTAATATGAGTATGAAACACAAAAATATACATCTATTTTGTATTGCCTTAATTGTGACACCCACCAGATTGCACTTAACTTGTATTGGAAACACATTGTGAATGAAAAAAAAATGCTAGCATTTCTTATTTTGCATCCATGCAATCCATCCATTGCATCCACTAAAATATTAATACAATTAATTAATAAGCTAAACGTTAATGTATACATGTCATATCACTGAAAAATAGGCCACATTTACATGATGTTGGGTGAATCAATGGTTCACAGAAGGACACAGACAGGCCTAAATGGTATATGGTGGAGGCTGTGTGGGTGAAAGATACTAATATAACATCCATTCACGCATCTACAATCCATGATGGTGGTGGATACCTAGTATTCCGAATGCATACTTATCAGTTCCTAGACTAAAGTTGTAAACAATTCACTGAAAAAGCCATCATTATAAAGCATATCACTGAAAAAGGCCACATTTACCTTACATTGGGTGAAGCAACATCGGGTAAATTGTAGCATTAAAAACATAACTCATAAAAACAAGGCAGCATATTACTACATCTATGAAAAAATACAATTATTGGACTGTGGGGGAAAACAATAATTTGCCTTTAAAGCCAAAATTGTAAATATATTACAGAGTTCTATTCTATTTTTAACCTTAATATTGTGTCCTAGAAAGAGCTTTAAAAGGGGTTGGCCACTTTATCATTACTTTCCCAAATATGCTAGAAACAACCCTTTAAGCTATTTACATGTTATGACAGGTTTTGAGCTGTTGTTCTCTGCTGAGAAATGCAAACCCTTTGTTTACTACAATCTGCTCCCCTGTTTGCATGGTGCTCTTATCCTAAACATGGCTGCTGATGGAGTGGCATGTAACCAGATTTGTCCATCAGCTACCTCCATTGAAAAACACAGTGCACAGCTCTGTGCATGCTCTAGTTTTCAATGTGATGTGCACTGCTCCTCACTGGAGGCTACTTTTGGCACCCTTTTTTGGTGGCCATGTTGAGGACCGAAGTACTGTTCAAAGAGGGGAGCAAACTGCACTAAAAAGCTAACAGTGCTTTTTAGCAAAGAACATTGTGTTAAAACCTGTAACAACTAGATTTTAACAAGTGTCTTGTAGTGCTAAAGTAGAAAACTCCTTTTTACATCACCACATTCTGCCAGCATAATATTTTCAGTTAATATAGCTATATGGGTCTTTTTTTTTTTTTTTTTGCAGAATGAGTTGTATCTTTAATACCACCATTTTGGGGTACACGCTAGAAATCTGAGTTATTCTGGATCCCAGTTTTTAAAGCTGATAGCTCCTGAATCTGTGCCCTTCCTGCTTTTTAGCAGCATGGTATAGTGAAACTATCTGTTCCCCATGCTGTAATATTACAAGACAATGTGGAGAGGGGTTGTCCCTAGTGATGTAGGATCTAGTACTCAAAATAACCTAAATCTTTGCCTCTAATGATCTGAAATGTGATGTTTGACCTAATTTATTTAGAAAATGAATGTGCCATAATTCTTGCATTTATTGTAATTCAGACTACTTTTATTGAAAAAAAAAAATTTGTGACAAGCAAAGTTGCACAAATTTCAGTGTCATATGAAATGAAATTATACAAATAACCTCATGTACATAAGTCGAATACTACTAACAATATAAGCATATTATAAGGTGAAGCTGTTACATTTGGCCTTTGAGTCAGTAATATGAACAAGTTTGTTTTTAAAGATTTCTTTGGATAAAAAATACTGTTACTGAGTGAAAATAATTACACCAATAATTATTATTTAACAACAAGAATTCTAAAAAAATATTAATGGTGATATATGTTTTTAGATATGTTGATTTTTCTCTTTCTAATATGCATTGCATAACCTAAATTAATCTTTTTTTCAGTCTGAACATGCTTGGATCCCCATTCACATCCGAGATGCTTTACCCAACCAGATTCCCAAAGCCGCTTTCATGTCAATGTTTATTTTAGAAGTGGACCAGTTCATCCTTACTCCCTTTACCACTGCAGCACTTGATGCAGAGGACAGTGAGACAAGCAAACCTCTGCTGGTCTTCAACATTACAGACCCTCCTCGTGAAGGATTTATTACCAACCTAAGTGATCATACTAAGCCTATTACTTCCTTCACATGGAAAGATCTCAATGACATGCTTATAGCATATCAACCACCAAACAGCAGTTATGTTGAAAGAAGAAATATGGAGGTAACAGATTGCCAACATCACTTTGACTATGGACACAAACAATTTTTCAGTGATTTTATAGAAATAAAACTACCCTACAGATTTTTGTTTCATAATGTCAACCAATATCAAGCACATTTTTCTAAACAGTTTTGTTTCCAAATTATCAGTATGTCATAATAATCTGATAAGTGTTTACTGTGACTAGACATATTCCAAGAGCATTGGTGTCCAACGCCTCTTTCTGTGGGACATGCAGAAATAGTTAAATGTAACCATGCTTGCTCTTCTATGACATTCTCATGTTTAGTGGGGGTTACATTGAACACACTTCCACTGATCAGATTTTTATGGGATATTAGTTTAATTCAATTGTGAAGGCCATATACCAGGATGTGCAGCCATATTGCTTGTCACTTTTGAATGAACTTCTCAGAAGTTGAAGATGGACTGTAATTTTTGGAGAATGATCAATAACAGCTTACCTTAAAAATACAGCTTAATAATAACAGCTTATCACTAGTGATTGACTCTATTCTTCTCTGGCAGCACTTCACTCCTATTCACTACATTTTACATCCTTTAACAACACATGATCATCCCCTAGCAGCACATTTTTCCCTAAACATGGCATCAAATCTCCCCCTACCTCTTTAGCAGCAGTTTTTCTCCTGTCTTGTGTAATACCACTAATTTGGCAGCACATATATGTCCTCTGGTAGCACAACTCTCCCACTTTTTGACAGCCCAACTATCATATTGTGATCTATAACAGCACATCTGATGCATCTTATAGTACATCATCCCTCTATTTCCTTCCTTTTTTGCAGTCAGTTACAGAAAACAAATCAAAGGAAATGAAAACGCTAGGTTTGCAATATTGTCAATCCATCCACTCTATAGTATCATTCTCATCCAAACATGGGTACAGAACCTGTGTGTCTCTCTATATCTATGTGTGTATATGTTACTGCTGTTAACTGCAGAACTCAGTTAATCTGCAGATTGCCTAGGTAATGTGCAGATTCACTAGAGTGATCTGTTAAAATGCAGAAAACTGGTTTCATTACTGATATTACCTAGGTAATCTGCACATTACCTACTAGGCACTCGTTAAAGTGAAAATAACATGTTTGCTGGAAGAACATGTACGCTTAAATTAAGTTATTTATTTTTTGATATCTATCTAAAGAATCAAGTTAATACAATGAAACAATCAACAAATTAGTTCATAATGTTGTACGAGTATAAAGACAAAAAAAGTAGGTGGCACTCACCCAGACTTGTGTAAAACGGAGACTTTTATTCAGAAAATGTTCATAAAAACATCCATGTCACATGGGAGAGAGGAAAAATGCCCTAAAGGCAAGGCAACGAATCGTTTTGCGCACAAGCGCTTTTTCAAGCCTCAAGATGCCACCATTACATCTAAAACCAGAAGGAGAATCAAAAAAGGCAAATTTACAGACAGAGCAGCTATTACATTTAGCATAGAGTCATGCATATGCATAGGTTTTTGCTTTGTATTCACTTTATAGTTTTCTTTCTGGTCCGCTTGAATTTTGTTGCCCCGTATTGCCTTAAACTGAGTTGAGGCATAGTCTTCTCTCCGGTCCGTCCTCCCTACTACTATATGCTCCTATTGGATATCAAGTGAACACATTCTGAGAACTATACTTTGAGAGCCTTTTTTGGGGTTCTCTTTCTGGTCCGATGGGTGTGGTCTTGTCTGTGGGGCGGAGGATAGATTGCACCTGATTGGTTGCTTCTGTCCTTCCCCCACAGATAGCCACATTATTGACTGTGGTGTTTGGAGGGATTTTCAAATAAAAGATTTGTGGTTTTAGATGTAATGGTGGCATCCTGAGGCTTGAAAAAGCGCTTGTCCACGAAATGATTCGTTGCCTTGCCTTTAGGGCGTTTTTCCTCTATCCCATGTGACATGGATGTTTTTATGGACACGAATTTGGGCATGAGACAAACAAAGTTTTGAACTTTAACAGGATACAAGCCGTTAATGTGCACATTACCTAGGTAAACTGTGGAAAACTCTTGATTCCGCACATTAACTGAGCAAATCAGTTAATCTGCAGATTATCTAGGTAATGTGCACATTCACGGCTTTCGAGCTTTAGCGGTAACATATATACTGTATGCAGGTATGTTGGTGGGTTTATGGTTATTGGTTAAGAATGGTTAAGAATCTTCTTTTAAAATATAATAATTCACAAGAGATCATTTCCCCTTCTTCAGGTAGAATTAGAAGTTCATGATTTTTTCTTCGAAAGAAGTTCCCCCATCACAGTCTACATATCTATTAGAACAGCTGATACAAATGCCCCTCGGGTATCCTGGAATTTGGGTAAGCTTCTGCTTTTAATATATTCAACACTCTGTTCCCAAGTGTCATTTATGGAAATATCCAATGGCAGAGTATTACTGCTATTTTTATCCAGGGACACCATGGGATATACCACGTCCACATTCTGCAATTCCATCTAAAAGACATAGCATGTAAAAGTAATCCATAAAACAGAAATTGTGCCTAGCATAAACTTAACCCCCTACAAATCAGTCAGTTCTAGCATACTTGTACAATGCAATATAAAATGTGATTTGGAAGTTTTTGGCAGTTATGGGTTCTGATTTCTATATGAAACGTGTGTTTGTATATTTCATAGAATTAATCTGGGAAAACAAATACAATTTGCATTTCTATTATATCTAGTTATTGTTATTATTATTGTAAACTTCAATTAGGAATCTACCTTTTATTTTTTTCCCTATGTTGCCTAGGTCTGGATCTCTTGGAAGGGCAGTCTCGAGCAATCACATGGGAACAATTTCAAGTAGTAGATAATGATAACATTAATTCCGTTCGCCTAGTGATTGTGGATGGCTTGCAGCATGGACGAATCACCCTAAGAGGTAAAATTAGGAGCAATTGTCGTTTGCAGTTGATATCTTAAATGTAAATGCCACATTTCATATGAAGGTAAAAGATATAGCTTACATGAAGCATGAAATAGACATGTTCACAAATCGTAATTCACAGGTAAAATATAGTGGAACCATATATCTAAAAAAAACACCATCCTACCGCTACTGTTTTCACTAAATAACATGTCTATTTACCTCTCCTACTATGTTTCGTTTTTTGCAATTGTATATAATAATTGCAAGCCATAGATACCCACTTCATTCTTTTGTTATATCCATCACCAGTGAAATACAATAATTCATAGCACACCTCACTTTATTTCATCAAGCTTCATAACAGTATCTCAGAAGGTTCTAATCATTGGTGAGCCTCAGCCTAGACACTATTTTATAATGTCCTGTACAAATTCATCTTTTAGTGCCTTGGCACTGTGATATTTCAGTTTTTCTTTTTTAATAAATTTGCAAAAATATCTACATTTCTGTTTTTTTTTTCTGTGAAGATGGGGTGCTGAGTGTACATTAATGAGAAATAAAATGAACTTTTTTTGCTTTTAGCAAATGGCTGCATTGAAACAGAGTGAGAAATTTAAAGGGGTCTGAATACTTTCCGTACCCACTGTATGTAAGAGGAACATCAAATTAACTTACAGTACATGTCATCTTGGTATATATTCTATAAACAAATAAAATACATATAAATACAAAACAAAAAATTGTGACATAGGGATTCAATGTGTTTTGTATTTAATATATTTTATGAATTTGCGTAAAGAAATGTTCAGATGAACAC